>CAJGYO010000017.1:37238020-37861866 GCA_904845875.1 Miscanthus lutarioriparius
CACCAACACAATCATCTACGTCGGTTCTGGACAAGTCCACTTTCAATTCCCTAGAGAAAAGGTACACTGTTATTTCAATAGTTATACTACTTATGAACAGCCAAAGAAGAGCCGCTCTAGGAGGAGACGTCGATCATTGCAACGTCAAAGGAACCAACCCCGATGGAATGGATGGGAAGATGAAGAACCTAAAGTGCCTGTGAAAGATGAACCTCCTCCGCCTAAGACAAGTCCGTAGTGCAGGCAGGTGTGGAAATAAAAGGTGACATCATCATCGAAATCACCATCACAAGATATGCAGCCATCTGGGTCTCCACCCTCGGGACCAGATGATGCACCCAAAAAGTGAAGGACTCTTCTCCAATAAAGTCCTGTCTAGAGGACTTAAAAATCTAAACCCTGGTCGTGAGGTAACATCGTTAGTTATCCATATTTACTTTTTAGTATTGCATGAATTATTTTCACTTTAGCATATTTACTTTTCTGCATTAGCATTGCATTTAGAAAAGAAAAATAAAAAGTTTCATTATTGCATTACTTCATTGCATCAGGAAAATCCTAAGCCCCATGTGAATAAAAGCCCAAGGGAATATTCATTGTGGTGGCATAAAAATAAAAATAAAAATAAACATGCATGCGTATTTCCTTTCTGCATTATATAAATAAGAAAATCCAAAAATATTAAATAGACATCCTGCTAGAACTTTGTCAATTAGAAAATCTATCTAAACCTCTAAGGACAACAACTCTCTGAATGGCTGACCGCTAACCCCTTATCCTAATCTGTGCCACGAGCTTTGGTGTTCTTGTTGGAGTATTTTGCAGGATAATCAGAAGTAAAACCATCCATCTGAAGTACATTCTTCTGAACCACTACTACACCCACTGCATGAGGAAAACAACTTCTAGAAGGATGACAAAGATCTTAAGAAAGACTACGACAACATCTAACTTGGGGGAGGAGTATCCCCTATGTAAGGTGTGATCTCAAAAATGAAAAACAAAATAAAAGAGTGTGTCTAGTTTTTAGGAGTTAAATAAATGAGCTCTGAGGATAATCTCTTGCAATAGAAATGATGAATAGTTGCTCTGTCATAATTCCTTTTAAGTATCTAGTTTTCAGCCTTGAATTCTCTCGAGTTTTGAATAAGACTGTTTTGATATAAGAATTTACTCTGAACTTGAAACTCGTGGGTAGCATACGCTTGATCTAAGTCTAGGTAATTGACGGATATGATATGAGAAGGTCTGAGCTATTGTTTATCTTGTTCCTACTGATACTAAAGTTCAGGAGATTTACCTTTTGAAAAACATAAAAATCTTACATGATGAGCTCCTGTATGACAAAACTTGAATTCCTACCAAGGCCATATATGATATTTAGATTAGGAAAACTTCCACTCATATATGCTGCTTGTTTTGCGTTGAGTTTAGTCAAGCTTTGTTGATGCCTTATGAGAGGTTTGTCATGCTCTTAAAATCAAGATCACGTACAAACCACCCAAATATGCACTACTCCTACACTAGGGGTAGGCACAACAACATGCCATCCGTCTAGATTCACCCAAAAATATTTTACTCCTAGACTAGAAGAAAACACCAAAAATATGCCCTATAGGATATCCACCAAATAAATGCTCCAAGTTCTTGTTGCTATCTCTCAAATGTTTCGTTGCGGTCAAAAGAGACATGGGGCTATGCAAAAGTTATTCATAAAAAATGGACAAGTGTCCGAGATATTGAAAACAATGGGTACTCCAATGCCCGCCTAAAAAAAGAAAGAGATTAATAAGATAGCCCATGTTTTCTTGCAAAATTGTTTCTAAGTTTCAAAAGAGAGATATGTTTTTAAGGAGCAAAGTAGAATTAAGTTAGCCACCATATATATCCACCATATACATCCACACACATGCACATCTTGATTTGATTGTATGACTTAACTCTCTTTGGATCCGAGGTTTGACTTTATAATATATGTATTGCAAGTATGCTCTATGCTTTCTCCCTACCTATGAACTCCACATAAGCCTTAGTTGTAGGAAGAGAAAGGCATAACATTATTATTACCTTGGTAAGGATCCACAAATACCACAAATATTGAGAGACTTGAGAGTGTCATACAAGGGAAGCTTTGAGTTTTATTTTGAAAATCTATAAAAACTCCAGAATAATGGTTGAGCGAAGAACTTGAGACATAGTGCTTGACTTGATTGTTTTGTCTTTCAATTGCTCAAGACCTAAGTGAAGGCTGAGAAGCCCCATGGTTGAAGGTAATATGGGTAAGTTTGAAAGTCAGATCAGTTTATTCTAATCCAGAGGAGAATTCTTGTTTGAACGCATGTGTACTTTTGAGGAGTCGCTTCAATGTTTTCAAAATCCTTAAACTCCAGATTTAGTTACTAAGTTTAGTTTTGCTAAGGGACTAGCAAAAGGTAAGCTTGGGGGAGTTGTTGATGGTAGTTAACAACCAATATAAACCGTCAATTAAACATGCATAAGGGCATTAATATAATCACCAATGAAGGTTTAGGGGTTTAAACTAATAAATTCCACAAGTTTTGGTGAATCTGTGTTTCTAGCAGGGTTTAATTAGAAAATCACCAAGGAGGACCTAATCGTCAAAGGAAAATACGGAGTTCCACTGCGGTACCTACGTGGGAAGACTCTAGAAGGGTCCAGAAGCCACGTCACCGAAGCAGAGGGCCACCCCATGATAGGTGGGGCTGCCCGGCCTCTTGGTGGGGCCGCCTGGCCCCTATGGGCCCCACCTATTAGCCTCATCGCTATGTCGGTTTCCCACCGCCTTTGAGGATGCATCTAGGCCATTGCTTAAGTTGGTTTGATCCAAGGGCTCACGTTGGACCCTTAGGGATATATAATCCAGCCCCTGCCTCTCCCCCAGACATAACCTAAGTCATCAAGTCATTTGAGAAGACAGAAACCCTAATCTCCTCAGAGCTCCTCCTCCATAGCATAGCTAGTTAGGATAGATCTAGAGGGAGGCAAGCAGGACTTCGCTTGGATTTCCGATCCTATCAAGAGCGTGGTTCGGTATAAACTTTGTACCCCTCTCTCTCTTGTTTCTCCATTATTTTTATATGCTAGTTATAATTGTTATGACAATCTCAGTGTTCATCTTATTCATGTTCTTCATTATGATGTTCAACGTCTACTTTGATTATATACTTAGTATAGCTAGTTTATCATTATGTTTATGCACAAGTTCGTATAGCGCTCACTCTAAAGTACACGAGGTGGGTGGTCGACATTGTGTAAGCGTGGTTCTTATATGTTGTTTACCTGTGGATACACCATATATTCTAGGTCATGTGGTAGATCGCAGATGTGACACTCCTGTTGAGTCCTTTGTAGTCCACTCCCCGAACATAGGTGCACGTAGGGTCCGATTACGAAGGTAGAACGAGCTCTGTCCTCAATCTTCCTTAGTAATATCCCTTATGTGTAGATATGATGAGGATGATAGCCATGATTACTAGGTGTAATTACACTAATCAAATGTATGCTTTGACTTGTAATTAAGAAAGACTTAGGAATTATTCCTCTAATATTCTATCTGACCATGCTAACGTTGTAGAAAGGAGAGCTCTGAGTAATTTATCATTATTATTACTTATCATTTATACAAATCTTATCCTATGACTTATCCCTGTTGTGAGTGGAGTAATCGCTATGGTTTATTTCTCCTTCAATAGTATAAGTTATCAATACATATCCATGCTAGACCTTCCTAGTGGTAAAAATATAAATAACGATACCTAGAATACTCTCGGGGTAAAATGCTACAATGGTATATTATCTGTACGCTTGCGGATACTTTTCATTCATAGATTTATATATATTATCTCTAGTCACATAATTACTAAAGATTTGTTTAGTGCTATTCTAGTAGTAATACTATGTAGTACCAACACATATCTCTGGCATCATCACTAGGGATGACAACCTAGTAAAGTTAGGGGATATAGGTTTATAATAGGTGGCTAAGTACTCAAACAAGTGACACGTTAATAAACACCAACACCTATCGTGGAAGTGGCCGGCAAGGCCACGCCCACGGCACGGCGTCCTAGAGCCCCTGAGCCTCGATGGCTCAGGGCTTGTCTTCTTGCTCCCAGGCCTTGGCTGGCGTTGCAAGCCTGGCAGGAGCCAAGGCCCAAGCTCGAGCGTGTCATCGACCAGGACCCTGAAGCCTAGGCAAGCCCCCGAGCCCTATGCAGGGGCTACGCCATGCCCAGGCTCAGCCAGGTTTCTTGATCAAAGGGTGCGAGCGAGCGTACCCGATGGGTATAGCCCCTGAGCCCCGGGGCGATCCTGGATGGGTCAATCAGGGGGTCTCCTTTGGTTGGGAACCATTGATCCTAAGGTTTAACATACCCATATGTTAGGATCTCGTCAGGTGCTTCAACACATATTTGAGAAATTCAATATGTTCAACTCATTCCTTAGCTTGCAAAACCTCTTCTCATCAAGTGGCTTGGTGAATATGTTGGCAAGTTGATCTTCGGTGCACACACTCTCAATTGAAATATCCCCTTTTTATTGATGATCTCTTATGAAGTGGTGGTGGACATCAATGTGCTTTGTTCCTGCATTTTGAACCAGGTTGTTGGTTAGCTTGATAGCACTCTCATTGTCACATAGCAATGGCACTTTCTTGAACTTGATTTCGAAGTCATTGTTGGCGGTCATTAACATCAATTATAAACCATCAATATGACCTGCATATATACTTAATCATATCACCAAACATAGGTCTAGGGGTTTAAACTAATAAATTCCATGAGTTTTGGTGAATCTATGTTTGCAAAAGGATTTATCCAAAAACCCGTCAAGGAGGACCTATTCGTCAAAGCAAAACACGTTTATCAGCAGTGAAACCGACATGGGAAGACTCTAGAACACTCTAGAAGGCAACCCACCAAAGCAAACCTCGAGGGGCTGACATGTGGGGCCGGCTGACCCCACCTATAGGCCGGCCGGCCCATAGGACCCACATGTCATCTTCCCCTTTGAATGTCAGTTCTCCATCACCTCCTAGATTACATCTACGCCGTTCTTTCAAGTCAGTTTGATTCAAGGGTCCAGAATTGATGCTCTAGCCTATATATACCAGCCCCTGCCCCCCTCCCTGGAGCCATCCTAAAACCCTAATTCATATTCTCCTCGTCAGGATCAGAGCCAGCTATCAAGAGAAGATTAGTCCTCCATAGGATCTAGTCTTATAAATAGAAATAGTGAGATGGAGAGTGAGGGAAGAATATGGAGGAGGTGCCGGCATGTCGGTGCTCTCTCTATAGCTTGTACCTTGGCGGATCCAAGTTCTATCTGAGCTTGCCTCTAAGATTTCTCTAGTAATCAACTTCAGATTCAAGTAAGCATCTTGTTTATATTGTTCACCAGGTTTGCAACTCTTTTGAGTGCTTTATTCTCTACATAGGGGGAGTAAAGTATTAATCATAAGTGTAAGCGTGGTGCATAGACTTAGTTAATCATGGATGCACCCTGCATTCCAAATCGGTGGTACCACGCGAGGGTGACTCTTATAGCCTCATTGAATCCTTTGTAGTCCACCTTTCGTCTGTAGGACAAGTAGGACCCGGTTGCAAAGGAAAGCATCCTCTGCTGGTGTCTTTCCCTAGCAATGTCCCCAGTTGAATAGTAGAAGACATAGCTTATTGAAGTCAGAACAAGAGAACCTTAGTTATCCTCTCAATGCTCTTGTTTATCCTAACCTTGTTACTATCCTTAGTTAAGTTAGACTATAGTTAGTCTCACACGTTTCCCTGTGGATACGATACTTGGAATACTTCCGGGTGAAAGCTACAGCGGTATTCGTGTGTTGCAGATTTATCTATGTGCGTTAATTTATACCAACAATCATTCAAGGTGGCCTTCATCTAAAGAATTTGTGCACAACAACTGCCCACGGATATGTATTCAGCTTTGGCGGTTGATAATGCAATATTATTTTGCTTCTTTGATGACCAAGATACAAGTGATCTTCTAAGTAGTTTACATGTGCCCAATGTTCCCTTTCTTTACACTTTGCATCCTGCATAATCAGAGTCTGAATATCCAACTAACTCAAACTTTGCTCCTCTGAGATACCACAAATCAACATTTTGTGTATGCTTCAAGTACCTCAATATTCTCTTTGTTGCCTTCAAATGACTTTCTCATGGTGAGGATTAGAATCTTGCACACATACATACACTAAACATGACATCCGGTCTTGATGTGGTCACATAGAGTAGGCTTTCAATCATAGAGCGATACAACTTTTGATCCACCATGTTGCCACTTGCATCACTATCCAAATTGTCTTTTATTCCCATTGGTGTGCTAATGGCTTTGCTCTCATTCATGCCAAACTTCTTGAGCATGTCTTTGATGTACTTGCCTTGACTCACAAATATACCATTCTTCAATTGCTTGATTGGAAGACCAAGGAAGTAACTCAACTCTCCAATCATAGACATCTCAAACTCATTAGCCATCATCTTCTCAAACTCTTCACAAAAGTCTTGATTGGTTGATCCAAATATGATGTCATCAATATAGATTTGCAATACAAACAAGTCATTTCCAATCTTCTTAGTGAAAAGAGTGGTGTCAACCTTTCCCATAATGAACCCTTTAGAGGGTAGGAAGTCCCTCAACCTCTCATACCATGCTCTAGGTGCTTGCTTTAATCCATACAATGCCTTCTTCAACTTGTACACATGGTTGGGTTTCTTGTCATCTTTAAAACTAGGAGGTTGCTCGACATAAACTTCTTCATTAATGTAGCCATTGAGAAACGCACTCTTCACATCCATTTGATAGAGCTTTATGTTGTGGGCACAAGCATAGGCTAACAAGATCCTAATTGCTTCCAATCTAGCAACCGGGACATATGTTTCTCCAAAGTCAAGACCCTCCACTTGAGTGTAATCTTGTGTAACAAATCTTGCTTTGTTCTTTACTACTATCCCAACTTGATCTTGCTTGTTTCTAAAGACCCATTTGGTTCCAATCACATTATGGTTCTTTGGTCTCTCAACTAATTCCCATACTTGATTTCTAGTGAAGTTGTTCAATTCTTCATGCATAGCATTCACCCAATCAACATCCAACAATGCTTCATCTATCTTATTTGGTTCAATGAATGACACAAATGAGAAGTGTTCATAAAATGATGCCAATCTTGATCTTGCTTGTACACCTCTTGAGATATCACCAATTATAGTGTCCAATGGATGATCTCTTGCAATATTGGTTGGTTGAAGAATTAAAACTTGATTGCTTGCACTTGCTTGATCATTAGGTTCAGATGATGAGCTAGCCACTTGATCTTCCACATTATCATGAGAGCCACTAGTACTTGCTTGATTTGTATTATCTTGCACATTTGAGTTAGAAAGCACTTACACTTGATCATCTTCTTCATCTATCACTTGCCTAGGCCTCAATTCACCAACATCTATGTTCTTTGTGGCATTTGAAAGTTAAATACCTCTAACATCTTCAAGGTTCTCATTCTCATCTTGGGAACCCTTGGTTTCATCAAATTTAACATCATATACCTCCTCAAGAGTACCACTTGCCAAATTCCAAACTCTATATGCTTTGCTGGTAGTGGAGTAACTAAGCAAGAATCCTACATCACACTTCTTGTCAAACTTGCTCAATCTAGTGTCTTTCCTCAATATGTAGCATTTGCAACCAAGAACCCAAAAATATGCAATGTTGGGCTTTCTACCATTCAAGAGTTCATATGGTGTCTTCTCTTTCAAGGGGTGATAATAGAGACGGTTGCTACAATAGCAAGCCGTATTGATTGCTTCGGCCTAAAAGGATTGACTCACATTGTACTCACTAAGCATAGACCTTGCCATGTTAATAAGTGTTCTATTCTTCCTTCCAATAAGACCATTTGATTGTGGAGTATACTTGGCCGAGAATTGATGTCTAATTCCAAAGTCATCACATAACTCATCAATTCTAGTGTTCTTGAACTAACTACCATTGTCACTTCTAACTCTCTTAATGGTTGTTTCAAACTCATTCTGAATGCCCATGACAAATGATTTGAAAGTTACAAAAACATCACTCTTGTCCACTAGAAAGAATGCCCAAGTGTATCTAGTGTAGTCATCCACTATCACAAAGTCATATTTGTTTCCTCCAATGCTAGTGTATTATGTTGGCCCAAACAAATGCATGTGTAATAACTCAAATGCCTTGCTAGTGCTCATTATGCTCTTCTTAGGATGGGTGTTACCAACTTGTTTGCCGACTTGATAAGAGCTACAAAGTTTGTCCTTCTCAAATACCACATCTTTCAAGCCTCTAACTAGATCATGCTTAACCAATCTATTCAATTATTTTATTCCAACATGAGCCTTCTATGCCATAACCAACATATACTAGACTTAGTGAATAAGCATATTGACAATTGAGCTTCACTAGCATTGAAATCAACCAAGTATAGATTCTCATATCTAAAGCCTTTGAAGATCAAATTAGAGCCATCTACACTTATGATCTCTACATCATCTACCCCAAATATGCATTTGAATCCAAGATCACACAATGGAGCCACAGATAGCAAATTAAAGTTCAAGCTCTCAACTAGCAACACATTGGATATGCTCAAGTCATTGGATATTGCAATCTTACCAAGCCCTTTGACCTTGCATTTGCCATTGTCACCAAATGTGATACTATCATAACCATTGCTATCATTGGTGTTGATTGAGTTGAACATTATTGCATCACCGGTCATGTGTTGAGTGCACCCACTATCAAGAACCCAATGCCTTCATCCAGCTTTGTAATTGACCTACAAAAGAAGATCAATTCTTTTTAGGTACCTAAACTTGCTTGGGTCCTTAAACGTTAGTTACTAAGCTCTTTGGCACCCAAATGCCTTTCTTCTTTGAGCCCACGATTGGTGTACCAACAAACTTAGCCTTCACTCCATTCACACCCTTGGTAAGCAAATAACAAGAGTCAAACTTAATTGAGGATACATTAGTGTTCTTGTTCTTGTTCTTGCAATATTGCTCTACATGCCAACTTGCTTACATCTATTACAAAACCGATCATTGTTCTTCACAAAACTAGTCTTATGAGAAGCAAAGGCCCCATTGCCTTTCTTGGGGGTATAGCCTAATCCCTCTTTGTTGAGAGAAAACCTTTGGCTACCCAAGCACTTTAGCAAGAGGGCCTCACCACCATAGGCATTGCCTAAGGCGCGAGTGAGCTCATTTGCCTCCTTCTTGAGGGTCTCATTCTCAACCATTAGTGAGGCATCATAAGTGAAACCATCAATACTAGATGAGGTAGAAGTGGATGTTCTACAAAAAGGGTTAGTGGGAGCAACAACAATAGGCTTATGGAAGGATTCATCAATTATGTCACATGTTAAGCCTATGTCACATGTTACTATAACTTTCTCATTTTGCTCATTAAGTAGAGAGGAATGAGCTTTTTCAAGCTTTTTGTGAGCCTTGCCAAGCTCCTCATGGTCTTCCTTTAGACTCTCATGAGATGCATTGAGCACCTCAAAAGCTTGTTTAAGAGCTTTTAGTTCCTTACGCAAGTCTTTGCATTCCCTTCTCTTGATATCAAAATGTTCTTTAGCATCTTCTAACATGTCAATTAGTTCATTTTTAGTGGGTTCATCATCATCATCGCTTTCACTTTCATTATCATGTTCCTCATCACATACATCATCACAAGTTTGTACCTTAGTGGCCTTAGCCATGAAGCAAGTCAATGGAGTGTCGAAGAGAGAAGGCTTCTTCTCATATATGGCAATGCTTGCAAGGGCCTTCTTCTTGGTGGTCTTGTCATCATCACTATCATCATCATCACTTGAGGAAGCATCAGTATCCTAAGTGACCACATATGAACCACCCTTCTTCTTCTTCTTAAAGGTCATCTTGTCCTTCTTCTCCTTCTTGTCCTTCTTCTTGCCCTGCTTGTCATCTTCATTTTCACTATTGTAGGGGCATTGAGCAACAAGATGATCCTTGCTACCACACTTGAAGCACCTTCTTGCTTCATCCTTGCTCTTGGATGATGACTTCTTCCTTCTTGCATGATAGCCCTTCTTTACCATGAATTTGTCAAATCTCTTCACAAAGAGAGCCATCTTCTCATCATCAAACTCATCAAAGCTTGAGTCTTCATATCCACTTGATGATTCTTGCTTTGCCTTTCCCTTGGATGATGTGTCCTTGAATGCCACACTCTTCTTCCTCTCATCTTTCTTCTCCTTCTTCTCTTCCTTCTCATCATCATCTCTATAAGTGTCATCGGTCATCATATCTCCCAACACTTAGTTTGGTGTCATGGTGTTCAAACTACACCTCACTAGAATAGTGACCAATGTATCAAATCTTGATGGCAAGTATCTCAAGAACTTGTGGGAGAAGTCCTTGTCCTCACCTCTTCTCCAAGTGCTTTGAAATCATTGACAAGCACTTGAAGCCTATGGAACATATCCGGCACACTCTCATCATCCTTCATCTTGAAGCTAGCAAACTTCTCCTTGAGGATATATGCCTTGGCACCCTTCACCGCTTGTGTGCTCTCAAATGACTCCTCCAACTTCTTTCATGCCTCATGAGCCATCTCAATGTTCTTGATTTGCTCAAATGTCCTCTCATCCACGGCATCATGAATGGCACTAAGAGCAATGTCATTATTTTGGAGTAGCACCTCCTCGGCGGAGGTGGGATTCTCCACATTGGCAACCTCAATCTTAGTCTCCACCACCGCCTACACCTTTCTATTGATTGACTTGATGTATGTTGTCATCTTCGCCTTCCAATATGGATAATTTGATCCATCAAATTGTGGTGGCTTCTTGGTGTTGTTAATTTGAGCCATTTTGACACCGAAGGTTGTTAAGCCTCAAATCACGGTGACCACTTGAAAGGTCCTAATAGCTAGAGGGAGGGTGAATAGCCTATAAAAATTTCTACAATAACACTCAAGCCGAGTGGTTAGACAATTATGAAGCAAAGCGAGTGTTGCGCTAGCCTACTCAAAATCCAAGTCTCCTATCCATAATTCTAGTTATCTATGATCTCTAAAACACACAAGAGGCTAAGTCACTATGACTAAGTTAGTGAGCTCTCGAAGACTAACTAAAGAACCTCACTAACCACTAGACAAGACACGAGATAGCTCTCCAAACTAATTACACTAAAGAGCTTAGCTACACAAAGAAAGTAAATGCACAAGAGAGGTAGGAGGGTTATACCGCCGTGGCAAGTGATCAATCACAATATATCAATGAATACCAAAGAAATCCTTGGAGACAAGATGACACAATGATTTTTCACCGAGGCTCACTTGCTTGTCGGCAAGCTAGCCCCCGTTGTGGCGATTCACTCACTTGGAGATTCACCCGCTAATAGGCATCACACACCTAACCCGCAACCGGGTGCCACACAACCAACATAAGATGAGGATCCACAAGCCACGAGCAATCCACTAGAGTACATTTTGGCTCTCCACCGGGAAAAGGTCAAGAACCCCTCACAATCACTACGATTAGAGCTGGAGACAATCACCACCCTTCGCTCGATGCTCCTCGCTGCATCAAGCCATCTAGGTGGCGGCAACCACCAAGAGAAACAAGCGAAATCCGCAGCAAAACACAATCACCAAGTGCCTCTAGATGCAATCACTCAAGCAATACACTTGGATTCACTCTCAATCTCACAAAGATGATGAATCAATGATGGAGATGAGTGGGAGGACTTTGGCTTAGCTCACTAGGTTGCTATGTTAATGAAAATGGCCAAGAGAGTGAGCAATAGCCGGCCATGGGGCTTAAATAGAAGCCCCACGAAATAGAGCCATTGGGCTCTCACTGCCTGCCTTCACGAGGCGACCGGATGCGCCAGTCAGAGGTGACCAGATCCACGCCTCCAGCATCCGGTCACTGGATGTGTGCCACGCGTCCCCGCATTTAATCTCCTTCGTAGATCTCCAACGGTCAACTTCGCTCGCGCCACGCGTCAAGTTAGGATCAGACACGCCAGCCCCGACCTAACGCTGCGACACCGCATTCGCTCATGCGCTCTCACGCTGCCTTGGCGCCAAGACCGGATGCGCTGCTTCACCGACCGAACGCCCCCAGCTAGAGTCCGGTCACTTCCAGTAAGCATCCAGAGCCGCTTTTTCGTGACCGGACGCGTTCGCTCCTGCACGACCGGACGCAGCTGAGGGTTCCGTCCTCTCTGCCCTCGCAACACCACCTGCGTCAGCGTACGTCAGTAGGAACCAGACGTAGACCCTGTGTGTCCGATCCTACAGCTGCTTAGAGTCCGATCGCTTGACCGAGGCCACGCCACCACACGCCAACTGACCGAACTCACTGGTCTAGCGTCTGGTCCAGCGTCCGGTCACTGTAAACAACGCCTTCTCAGCTCCAACTTCGCCACCCTTGCTCAAATGTGCTAACCACCAAGTGTATCACCTTGTGCACGTGTGTTAGCATATTTTCACAAACATTTCTAAGGGAACTAGCACTCACTAGAATCTAAATGCATATGCAATGAGTTAGAACATCTAATGGCACTTTGATAATCGCATTTCGTTATGAGTTTCACCCCTCTTAATAGTACGGCTATCTATCCTAAATGTGATCACACTCGCTAAGTGTCTCAATCACCAAAAACAAAAGCTCCTATGGATATCAACTTTGCCTTGAGCTTTTTGTTTTTCTCTTTCTTCTTTTCCAAGTCCGAGCACTTCATCACCATGGCCATCATCATCATCATGATCTTCACCATTTGCTCCACCACTTGGAATGTGCTATCCTATCTCATGATCACTTAGAGCAATAGGTTAGCACTTAGGGTTTCATCAATTCACCAAAACCAAACTAGAACTTTCAACATTTTTTCCTTTTTAAATGCAAATAATATGGATATATGTAGGTAACCAAATATGTTGTTGATTTGAAATGAGAACACTTAAACTAAGTGGAAGCGTATGCATGAATTATTCAAAGTAAACATGCAATGGAATACCAAAAATTAAAAGATAACTACTCATTAAGTTTAAAGTCCATGAGCAAGACTATCTCACCTTTCTAAATCATACTTTACCATGACTCACAAGACGGAATTTGTGAGTAGTGCAGCGTTTGTATGCGTCACTTGAGATGTGATTTGAATTCTTATGATGACGACCTTTTCTCCAATCTACACATGGTTAGAATAGTATATATGTTTATACAGACCTGTGAGATGGCAGGGTTCCAGTGTTGACGGATCTTTATTGTCCAGGTACCCTGGGTTCTTTAGTGTCTTTCTTATTTTCTTGTGGAAGCTTGCCAGAAGGTCAAAACAGCATCTGTTGTCCTGTCTATTTCACAATATAACAGAACAAGGGTAATCCTACTAAAGCTAGCGGTATGTTACTAATCTAAATCTTTACGACAATTGTTTCCCTGGTAACGGCACAAAAAATGCTTGTTGATGTTTGGGAGTGCAAATATAATATTAAGGATTCCACAAGCGCATAAAACATCAATGTAGCATTTCACCTGGAGTATTCTAGGTATCGTTATTTATATTTTACCACAGGAAAACAATGGAATAAAGATTTATTAAGTAATAAAGGAATAACTATCAATCGACATACCAGCATAGATAGAGCAGGGGTGAATGTAATGATAGGAATTAGGCACAATGACACTCAGGGGATAGACCGTTAATGATAGATGTAATAACTCGAGTGAATAGTGAGTGAGGTAGATTCCTATGATATTCTTACTACAAGTATATGTACTTAGTTATAGCAAAAGATTAACTCCATGTTCATGCATAAGGGAGATTACTAAGGAAAAGCACAAACAGAGTATGCTATTTCGTGTAATCGGGTCCTGCTTGGCCTACAGACGGGAGGTGGACTACAAAAGACTCAACAAGGTTATAGTCACCCTCGCGATCTACCATTGGTCCAGAATGCAGGGTGCATCCGCAAGCAAACCATTGTATAAGCACCACACTTACACACAGTTGGCCACTCAATCCTAATTAATCAAGGCTAGGTTGAGCGCTATACGAACCTATGCATGAATATAAAGATAACTTCAACTACTTCTAAGCATTTAAACATCATAAGCATAACCTTGTGAATAAGAATATAACATGAAGCATTGACGTCTCAATAAATATGAAACTATTCATACAATAGCTTACCAAGCCTCCGAGACTAGATCCGGAATCTAGACATGAGTCCACTCGACCCTAACTCTCAAGATACTAATCTACTACATTGGAGAGTCTAGACCTAATCCTCTTGGTGTATTTTGATATTGATCTCTGATGGATTTCTCTAGAGATTGGACATTGGAGAGAAGCCCTCTAGGAGGAGGTATGGGGGGCCTTATATAGGGGGTACCAGGAGTCCTGTGGGCACATGAATCCATGGCAACTTCAAATCTCAGCCCTTGATAAGAACTGACCTTGAGCAACGGTGTAGATTTGATCTATAAGGCGGTGGGTAACTAACATACGAAGGAGGGGCAGACTTGTGGGACCCATAGGCTGGGCAGCCTGCAGGTGGGGCCGGTCGGCCCCACCCTACAGCCTCTCGGGTCGGGTCACGGTGTATTATCTTCTGGGTGCTTCTAGATCCTTCCTAAGTTGGTTTCGTCGTGGATAAACGTGATTTGATCTGAAGATTGGGTCCACCTTGCTCGTTTTCTAGATAGATCCTCCTGCAAACACAGATTCACCAAAACTTGTAAAATTTATTAGTTTAAACCCCTAGACCTATGTTGGTGATCCTTTTTACAAATTATATTGACGGTTAATGATGAGTGTTAACTACCGTCAACAACGCTCTTGTTTATCATAAGCCTTGTTGGTACTCCTAGTTAAGTTAGATTTAGTATCACACACACGTTTCCTTGAGTTTGATATTATGGAATATTTTCCGGTGAAGTGCTACATCGGTATTCATGCGCTTACGGATTAATCTATGTGCGTCTAAAATATACCAACACCTATGTACATACTACTACTAGATTTTCGGTCCGGCAAGGAGGTCACATGTGGTCGTCGATCCGCTTGTGTGCATCCCCAGGTAGAGGCTGGTGAAGGAGACCATCGGTGTTCAACACCTCAATCGTCACCTTTGCAGCCAAAGTAAGCTCTTCTGCCACCACCACGGCCTCACTGGGTCAGTCTCCTCTAGAAAGCCGAGCTAGACGGCTCTCGAGCTCACTTTGGGGAAATGGAGCTACACCACCGCCAAAGCTCCCGAGGTCCCTTGGCGAATGCCGTCATGTACCACCTACTCGAGACAAATCTATGAAAGGAACCTCGATTTTCTCGAAGGAAAATCCACACAACATAATGTGATAGTCCCGAGAAGATCATGGCATCACATTGATAATATCCAGCTTGTACCACACTTCATACATCACGAATACCTGTTTAATGATTACTACATCACCACTTTGGCAGGATTACACACACAAAAAAACATCAGGGTGGAGCATAGCGCGATAGCCTGCCACTATAAAGTATTAGAGATGTGTCTTAATAAGAAATTAGAAATATTTACGGTAGTCAAACAGAACGGCCCGCAATCGCCCTGTCTGTCATACAAGGATGAGCATGAGCAAGCCTAGCATACATTTCTCTGTAGTTTAGGTTATCATAGAGAGCAATTAAGTTTCGGAGCATATATTAGGTAACTCAAATGCAACTCTTTGCCATTGTGTATGATTACCTTGAGTTTAGGAGTGGATCAAATAAGGTGCTTAGCCACCATGGATAGGATGAAAATAAATTGGCTGCACTCTCTTCTTCTTTGCTCCTAGACCTGAGCATTTTGCGGACCGGGCCGAGTTTGTGCCGGACGGAAAAAAAGCCTGATTAATTTGGGTCGAAAAAGTCCTGCCCATGACCGTTCCACTGGGCAGGTCGAGCCTAATTTCCTGGGCCGGCCCGGGCTTAGGTGGGCCGCTCGCGTATTTTATAGTGTAAAATAGCAAAAAACAGTATTTTGGGCTGGGTTCAGGCCAAAAAAAAATTCTAGGCAGCGGGATATGTGCCCAGGCCCTGTCCAGTAAGATTCGAAGACGGGCTAACACCCATCGGGCTTGGGCTGGGCCCGTGGGCCAGGCTCAATTTGCTCAGATCTATTTGCTCCTATATTTAAACCCATTCGCGTCATAAAACGAAGCTGCCCAATGAGATGACATCAACAAACATAAACCTTGCAGAGGTTAATCATTGAGTACCAACCATAATCCATCCAAGTAACCGTACACTGACTAAAGAAGGAAGAAGCTCATCATGCACACACTCTTTGCACAACTTAGGTAGCGCTGTGGGCTGTGGCGAATTAAGTGCCCTTTGCTCACGCCAAGAAAGTTCGATTAACACATCGGTAAACTGGGACTATCTGTCAGAAATGGTACACAAATAATGATTGCCAAGAGACCCAGAGAATTGGTAAATTAAAGCCTAGTACTACTTTTGTGTAGTATAGTGTGTAGACTGGTTACGTAACACCGAAAATAAATTAAGGTCTTGTTTAGTTTCTCCCTAAAAAATTTACACTCTATCTCATCGAATGTTTAATACATGTATAGAATATTAAATATAGACTAAAAAATAACTAATTGCACAGATTGTGACTACTTTACGAGACAAATCTTTTAAACCTAATTAGTCCATGATTTGACAATGTGGTGCTACAGTAATACATGTGCTAATGACGGATTAATTAGGATTAATAAATTCGTCTCGTGGTTTACTGACAAATTCTGTAATTTATTTTTTTATTAGTATCCGAACGCCCCATGCGACACCCTATGTAACATCTGATGTGACACCCAAAACTTTACCCCTGTAATTTAAACCAAACCTAAGCATAAACACTAAACATAATAATTATTTAATTGCAGTGGCGGAGCCACAGGGACCAGGGTGGCATACCCTGGAGGCCCAGTACGTGAGATTCGCTGCTGAGTGCTGACTGCTTGCTGGTTGTGTGTGTGCGACTACGCCAAGATCACAACTGCCGGTCACCGAGGTGGGAATGGGATTCAATCTCCGATATTTCCTCTCTTTTTTCGTTGTAGAAAATTCTATCTAATTTAAAATTTCATTGCTAATATCATTGAGTCATTCCACGGGCAGCGAGAATCAGGGATTCGTCTAACATCAAAGACGATCGAGATTGTTGTAAAAAAAAAGACGATCGAGATTGCAACAATTCAATCAATATATATCATGTGAGCATTTGTGTAATCACAGGTGAGGACTGACGATTTAATCCGTGCAAATGCAATTTATTTAATTGTTTAGCATTGTGTTTATTTTTTTGAGGAAATTGTTTAGCATTGTGTTTTGTAGGTATAAAGAGAAGCATAGACATTACGTATCTTTTTTGATTCGCAAAAAAAAGAAGACATTGCGTATCTTTTTGAGAAGCATACAGCTTCCGTTTATACCTATATTTTTAATTTGTTTGTTTGTCTACTACTGTGCGGTGGTATAGATTGATATAAGTGCGGCAGCCGCTAGCCTCCTCTCCTCCCCCCACCATCTCTGCACATCCGCAGCTCGCGCGGTCGGCCACCTGAGCACGCCAGGCCAGTCCAACCTCTCCAAGGAACCAAGAACCATCCATCCCGCGACCGACCGGCCATGCCAAGAGTCGTCGTCGGCGGTGGCGCGGCCTACAAGGGCGGCATCAAGGGCTACTGGAAGCGCCGCGGCTACGACCGGCTCGACGCGGCCGCGGCGCAGCGCCACCCGCGCCTCCCGACCGCGGAGCTCGGTGGCGGCGAGGCGCAGCCAAAGCCGCAGCGTCGCGGGTGGCGCGTTCGCCGCCGGCGCGCGGGCGTCATCGGCCGGCGCCTCCTGCGCGCGCTCTCGCCGCTGCGGCTGCTGGCGCGGCTCCGCGACGCCTACGTGAACGCCATGCTCCGCCTCGCGTCCTCCGCCGCCGTGGCCGGCTACGGCGCCGCCGGCCCGTACTGCACCGCGGCCGACCCGTTCGCAAGGCCGCGGCCGCTCACCAGGGAGTACGACGAGAAGGCGCTCGTCGAGATCTACAGATCCATCCTCGCGCGCGGCGGCGAGGCCGGGCCGCCGGTGCTCGCCGCCAGGCGGCTGCCCGCGGCGGTCTGAACTGATGACGACGGGACTGGCCGCCGGGTGATGCTGGTCGGTACGCGCGCGCGAGCTTGCTGCCACGCTCTGCTTACTCATCTTGCCTCATGCAAGACTCGTGTACGCTAGAATTTCGCTTTCATATATGTTGCACAGAGAACTTGCATGTCAAATGAAAGTTTCATGTCATTATTCCAGTACCAAATACTTTGAACCTGTGAATCTGAATTGTTCCCAAGAATTTGGAACGAACTTGTGTAGTAAATGCGGAATTCACATGATCCTGTGAGAATCGTACCAGTTTAATCGAATTCTACGGAATTACAGTATTATTATAAAACGGGCAAAATTAGTACCAAGGTAAAGACGGTTCGTTTCGCTGAAATTTGACTTACGATATTGCTTATGCTAATTTGTTATGAGAGAAAAATATTGTTTTTTCGCTGAAAAATACTGTCGAAGTAGTTCAGGCTTACATAGCCACAGGCTTATATTCAACCAACACTGGTATTTTCATTGCACCACATCCACATGAGTACCTACAACGCAAGCTGCTTGCTAATGCTTTAGTACCACATGGATGGGGCTCGTTAGCAGCCCTTCATCCTATTTATTTATTGTTTAGCTGATGAATGGCTCTGTACGTCTCACTTCCTGTGATTGCTGTGCCGTTCGGCTGAACAAGAAGCCGACTTGTTCGTTTTTTTTAGCTAAAATAATATTTTTCTCTCACAATATTTCAGTCGGAATAGTATTTTTCAACATAAACAGTGTATTTTCGTACCAGCCGAACGGAGACCATTATTCTAGAGTGATTGTACCAGTAGCTGCAGGTCAACTGAACTCCAGCTTCCCACGTAAGGCGTGATGCCTTCCTTGGTAGTTGGTACTAATAGTATATATATCAAAATGGTGACACGTCGCGTTCGCTGGTTATGGCCCTATTCTGCAGCGTACTTTTTAGGGAACGAGCTGTATTTTCTTCTCACAATGAATCAGCGTAAACCAAATTTTAGCAAAACCAACTGGACCTATCTGCTCTTCCTCTACGACTAGTAGACAACTTGGGTAGCAGAACTGCAGAAGATTGAGAGACTGAAGGCTGCAATGCATATTCCAAATTTTGTACTACCAGATTGAGAGACAGAAGCCTGCGCTACTCTACTAGGTAGTACAGTACGTATGTAGAATCAGTTGAACTCAAAAGCCCCCAGCGACCGTGAATCTGTGATCTTTGGTGGCCACCTGCCACGTCCACGTCTTTCGGTCTTTGGCAGTTGGCACCTCCTCCCCACCGCATCGGACAATATGCAGATGCGGCAGCTGTTGGGCACCCAAATATTGGCATATTTGCCTTGCCCGGCGCCTGCCATCATCACGCACGCACGCACCGACGCACGGCACGGTCATAGGGCCTTGTAGGACTAGGACACGGGCCGACCGGACGAACAACATCAGCTACCACCGTTAAAAAATCCGCAGGCGGCGCGTCATTAGTGCGCGGTGGAGCGCGCGCCCGGTCACCATCGCCGCCGTGGGTGCCACGTCCGGGCGGACGTAGGCACGCAGGATGGCGACGGGACACAGCACGCATGCAGCCACACGCAGCCGAGAGAGAAGGCGGGCTTGCATTGGCCACGCCGCGTCACGGCCTCACGGGTCTTGCGGCGGAGAAGTCGGGGTGCCGGGCGCGGTGCGCCTGCGACTGCGATCGATTGGCTTGGCATTGTGTGGGCGGAGAGGCAGGACGAGAGCTGAGGAATATACTCCGTACGCGGGGGTCGTCAGGACCATGCCCGTTGCCCGTTGCCGCTCTGATGTTTGGTGGCGCAAGACGGCCTGACCATGCCCGTTGCGGCTTTGATGTTTGGGCCGCGTTTAGTTGCCTCCGAATTCCAGAATTCGACACTATGCAAAAAGAAGATTCTCCGTCACATCAAATTTATGGTA
The DNA here is from genome assembly GCA_904845875.1 of Miscanthus lutarioriparius. Taxonomy (NCBI): domain Eukaryota; kingdom Viridiplantae; phylum Streptophyta; class Magnoliopsida; order Poales; family Poaceae; genus Miscanthus; species Miscanthus lutarioriparius. The sequence continues at coordinate 37,258,141 of CAJGYO010000017.1, forward strand.
CATGCATGAAGTACTAAATGTTGACGAAATCAAAAACTAATTGCACAGTTTAGTTGTACTTTGCGAGACGAACGTTTTGAGCCTAATTAATCAGCAATCGAACAATTATTACCAAATAAAAACAAAACGACACTGTACCTACAATGTTCCTGCCGGCGCCAATTCGGCGGAACTAACGACGGCCTGACATATGGACAGGATCGAGACATCGACTGGTCACTGGTGTATACCTGATCGGTGCAGCACCAGTAGTAGCTGTTAATAATTCCTCAATTAATGGATTGATAGTCACGTATCATATATGCACTGTGATGACATCCAAAAGCGTTCCACGGTGGGCTATAGACATCTCCAGCAAGTTGTTTACATATCGTATACATGTTGGTGGTCAAACGGTATATATATAACAATATAATAGCAAGCGAAACATGGTGAAAACTGCGAGCCATGGCGAGACAGAGCCAGTCGTCTTAGCCGTCTTCAGCAGTTGGCTTAGCCACTATGCCCAGTCGGCGGCTAAGTTGACTCCCCCTGATTTAGCTGGCCGAGGGGCTTCTCAGGCCCCCAAAAGCCGGCTTAGCTGACTTTCCAATTGACTAAGCCGACTCGTCCTGGATTCCGAGTGAAGTTAGTTTCCAAATTGATTTTTGGCATGTTTTTTATGTAGGAAACATGAAGAACGTGTTTTAGTGTTGTTTCCTAGTGTAATATGAGAGGATCATGCCCGATTAGAATCTCATCTATCCAATCAATCAAAAACACATCTATTACATCATTTACCCCATTTCCAACCCCTTCTACTATTCGGCACATCTCTCGGAGAGATTTGTTGGCGTTCTAGGCGGCCTTACAGGTCCTAAGACACCCTCCACACGCTCCTCCCCGACAGGTCCTCCCGGGAGAAGTTCCGAAGTCTTTTCAGCCAAGATCGGGCTCAACATCAGCCTAACCAGTCTCTAGATCGGTTTTGTCGATCATGCTCACGTTCTTGCCGCGTGTAGGTAAAAGCCCTAATTTGGTTTTGGATAATTGATGAAACCTAACACTAACCTTTGTCATGAGTTGATATGAGCTAGGTTGGTGCAATCTAAGTGTGGAGCATTGTGATGAAGTCCTTGAAGATGAAGATGGGCATGTGTTGACGATGTCAAGCTCAACTTGGAAAAGAAGAAAGAGAAAAATAAAAACTGAAAAAGATCAAGGTAAAGGTACATGATAAGTTTTTGTTTTGCACTCAAGACACCATAAAGGGTGTGAGTGACTTAGAATCGATAGCCATACTATAAAGAGAGGAAATCTTTAGCTAAACGGTTTATCGAGTGTCACTGGGTGACATGACTTTTTGCACATGCATTTAGGAATCTAGTGTGCTAACTTTGACCCTTGTAAAATGCTTTGAAAAATGCTAACACATGTGCACATAAGTTCTACACTTTGTGGTTAGCAAGTTGGAAGTAAGAGCGAAGTGGTTGTGGACTTAGAAAAAAAAAAGGAAGAAAAAGTCCACGACCGGACGCAGCAGTCAGAGAGGACCTGCGCGTCCGGTCATTTTTAGCAAGTGGCGCGAAGTGCTGGCCGAGGGCGCCAGGCAAGGACCGGATGCTAGCACCTGACGCGCGGCCGCGTCCGGTCAGTGTTGAGCAGACGAGGCGCAGCTCGTACTGACGATCGGACGCAGGAGAGTTGTGACGATTGGACGCGCAGGCGAAAAGCAGTTCCGCTGACGTAGGCTGACGTCGCGTGCGCGGAGAGAAAGCCAGTGTTGACCGGACTCTCGGGCGCGTCAGGTCGTCTCTGACCTGACGCGTCCGGTTATAGAAAAACGGCTCTGCATACTTTCTGGACGCGATCGGACGCGCGTAGCCATGGTTCCGGATGGTTGGACAGGCGAGTCCGGTCACACTTTAACTTCGCAAGTGAAACGTTTTGTAGCCATGGTTCCGGATGGTTGGACAGGCGAGTCCGGTCACACTTTAACTTCGCAAGTGAAACGTTTTGACCGTTGAGATCTAACGCGCGACGTTTGAAGCTCAGCCACGTGGCGGCCATCCATCGACCGGACGCTGGGGTGCGTCTGGTAAGCCGAGTCCGGTTAGCCCCGAGTAAAGCAACGGCTCTATTTCTTTGGGGCTCTATAAATAGTGTTTGGCCGACTTTGGGCTCACTATCTTGGTAGTTTGACATACTTGACATCCTTGTGAGCCTAGGCAAACATCTCCCACTCATCTCCATCATTGATTCATCATCATAGTGAGATTGAAAGTGATTCCAAGTGTATTTGCTTAAGTGATTACATCTAGTGACACTTGGGGATCGTTGTGGCTGCGGATTTCTTGTTACTCTTGGTGGTTGCCACCAACTAGACGGCTTGGAGCAGCGGAGGAGCTTCGGCACGTGTTTGTGATTGTTCGTGGCCGGCTCCGATGATTGTGAGGGGTCTTGTATCTGAAAGGATCTAGGATGCCGCCTAGAGGGGGGATGAATAGGCGTTTCTGAAAATTAACACCTTTTAAATGCGGAAACGATTAGTAAAGGGAGTTTCCAAAATAGAAACTCCAAATAAAGAGTAGTACCACCCCTCATAAGTTAGCCACCTACTATACAAGGTACAAAAGAATGTATCTAGAAGCTACAACCCTGCAACACAAAGTTAGAACTGCGAATAAATATTTTCAGCACAGAGCTCTAATACCGGACGTGTCCGGTATGAATACCGGACGTGTCCGGTATGCACGGTTTCTACAGAACAGCCCCGAACTTGCTCCTTTTGATTTCTATCTTCAAACCAAACTACAGGTACCTACTAGAGATATCAATATACACAGAGAACCTGCACAAGAGCTGGAGCAACACAAATATCAAATGAAATGCGAATTGAGACACGATATTTGTTTTATCGAAGTTTGGACTCGTTCGAGTCCTACTCTCCGTTGAGGGGGCTGCGGGAGACCCAGCGAAGGTTAGCCCTAGAGGGTACCATGAAGGTCACTCTAGCCGGAGTCTTTTCCAACTCCTTTTCCTCCTTCCACTAATTGATTCCGAGACGGCGGAATCGACCGTTACAAACTTTCCGAGGCACACCACAATCTCTCGGGTGCTCTCCGGCGACGCCTAGCCGTCTAGGACCGAAGAGTCCAAGAGTAACAAATGCAAATCACGAGATTGACAATATGCACAAGTGCTCAAGTGGTTGGATTTGCTCTCTTTTTAAATTTCACTCAACCCACAATTTGATTTGGCAAATTTCATCAATCACTCACTAAGAGAGGGTTGGGAGAGTTTGCAAGGCTCAAAAACGTGTGTGTATGTCTGCAGAATCAGCAGCCTCCAAAGGTGGAGGCTTGGGGGTATTTATAACCCCCCTTAAAAAACTAGCCGTTTATAGCCGTTGCAATACCGGACACGTCCGGTATGACTTACACTGCACCAACGGTAACTAAGTTGTAGTGACAATGTGAGGCGTCGGAACTCCCAATGAATGCCGGAACTCCCGACCGTCGGAACTCCCGACTCATGTCAGAACTCCCGACCCTCAGCAAATTTGAAAACGTGTAACACCAGCTGGACGAGAACCACCTGCGCCGGACAGGTCATAGCCACTAGACCCGTAGTAGCCGCCACCACCTGTGAGGTCACTCCACCAGTATGAAGCATAGTCGTCTACAGTACTAGAACGTGGCTGGGAGTGAGTAGGCACACGAGCCTGTAGTGGTAGAGTGTTAGGGTGTTGTGGTGCCTGCTGCTGCTGCTGCTGTCGCTGAATGAACTCAACATACTCTCTATCATATCTGGCATGCTGCTGCTCCTCAGTCTTAGGCTCACTAGCTGCCTCATCTGATAGAGGAGACCTAGGAGGATCAAGCTCAAGATTAGAAGCAATTTGCTTCAAAGTCCGAGTGTCCTTCCTCCTAGCCTCCCTCTCCTTCTGCTGCCTGGTCTGGATGTCTCTGCACATCCCAAATATGGAGCTAAAAAGCCTACGGATAGGCGAGGGAGGACTGCCACGGCGTGAAGTAGAACGTGAAGGAGCACGTGGTGAAGGTGAAGCTCCTGCTGGTGCACCACTCTCAGGTGCATCTGCCTCTAGTGCTGCTGCTCCTCCTCCTAGTCCTGTTGGAGGTAACCCTGTCTCAAGCAGATCTGCAACAATGTTTAGGGCCTTGTGAATCTTGTCATACTCGAATGTGTGCCCTGTCACCTGCTCAATCATATACATGATATAGGGAGCAAATCCACATCCCTTAAGTGTTCTCTCTCCCATACTCCTGATCTCAGACCAAATGAAGTCAAATACGCTGAAGGGCCGAGCATCAGGTGCCATCCTGTGGAGTAGGTTCCTAGAGTAATCTGTAATGTTTCCCTTGTCTCCACCCTTGCAGTCAATAGTCTTCCTGAACATCCTGTCCAGGTATCTATAAGTAGGATGAAGACCAAGAACCTTTCCCACTACTCCTCTCTCACCCCCTGGTGGATACATATAGGCGAGCTGCTCAGGAGGTAACACCTACCGGTGGATCCTCGCCCCTCTCTGGAGATCATCTCTAGGAAGCCAAGTCAAGGCAAAATACATCATAGTCAACACTGCACTCAATCGGCCCTCAAGAATTCAGTGCATCCGCTTCTCATCCTCCTCAACGAACAGAGTAGCATAGAACTGAGCTATTACCTCTGTGTTCCAGTCATGCTGGAACTCCATGATCTCATAAACTCTTGTCCGCTAGCAGATAGTAATAGCATGATCAACTGAGGCCTTCTGCAACTCTCTAATGTACTGCCAGTCAATCCACTGAGACCTAACAATCACTGGGTTTCTGGTGAGAATCACGCTGGAGTAGAAGTCCAAGTGAAACGCTGTCTGGAAGTGGTGATCATACTGAACCTTAGGTAAGCCTCTCGGATCAACCCTTCGCTCATCTCTAGCTTTCCTGGTCATACCCTTTCCTCTGTAGTCAACTCTAGAAACATAAGAGGGTACATTGGGTAGACGTGTCTCAAGGAGACCATAATGCATACCCTGACCAGGCTGGTGCTGAACTGGAGGAACTGGCTCCTCCTCCTCAATCTCCTGCTCCTTATCTGAGTTGTCACCATCTGATCCTCTATCAGTGCTCTTTCTCTTTCTGTCTTCTCTGGACTGCACTCTGAAATCATCAGTGTCAGTGTCAGAAGAAGAGCTCCTAGATCCCTCTGCATACTGAGGAGCTGCACTAGAGGTAGCCCTAGTATGCCTCCTGCTGCTTGGCTTGAATCCAGGATGCATTTCCTGTCTTGCCTTCTTATACTTTTCTAGTGCTGGATCATGCATGTGCTTAGACCTAGGCTCCTGTCGTCCACTCATGGCTGCTGTCCTGTATCCAAAGATTTCCAAGAAATTTTAGATATATGACCAAAATTTATTCTTGAATTGCAATTTAGACGTAGAATCTTTGATCCATGGTTTTACAACCATCTTGACATACAACTGTCAATAAGTTTGCAAAACAAAGATACAAAAGAATCTAAGCCTAACAAACAATTCTATGCTCGGATTGAATTAAAAGAGAGCAGAGGGTTTGCTCTGCTGGGCCATACCGGACACGTCCGGTAGCATACCGTACACGTCTGATATGCGCGCCCAGCAACCCTAACCAAGGCTCCTTGATTCAAACCATCATCGATCAATTCCAAACTTTGAGCATTGCTTCAACATCACCAATGTAGCATATTGACCGAAGGAATTTCAAAACCAATCATTAACCATGTAGATCGGACGAGGTCCGCGATTAGGGTACCTTGAGAGAAGAGATGAGAAGTCGATGTGAAATCCAAATCCCCGGACCTTCAACCTTGATGCAAGCCTTCTCCGATGCAATCTCCCTCTCTCTCTCTCTTCTTGGTGAAATCCTCGGTCGCCCTAGATGAGGAGGAGGTCGGTGGCTGGGTTCTGTTGGAGCGAGACAAGTCTGTCTGGGCCGAAGGGGTACGGCGGTTTTATAGCCCCGCTCATACCGGACACGTCCGATATACGCGGGCTGGCCAAAAATATTCCAAAATGTGTTTTCTCACTTCTAATCCATTTCTCTATTATTTCTTGATCCAAAAGCATGTATGTCCTTGATCCAAATAAGGTGTAAATACATTTCTTGTCCAAATGCCAAGAGTGTCACTTCTCTTTTCCAAATATTTGGCATATATAGATTTTAATTACTTGAGAGAGATATTGAGAGACATAGTAGATTGTGGACTTAAGAGAGCCATGCCATGTGTGATTAGCCAATCAAATAATCAAGGAGAGCTATAATCATCACATGACAAGGCTAGGTCACAAAGACCAAGATTCAAATAGTTTTTCAAATTCACACTTCCTACTCATGCTAGTTAGGGGTTTTGAAAAACATCTCTCCTATGTCACACAAATGCACATTGTAACAAATAAAGGCCTTAGATGCACTTACAATGCATGTATGTAAATGCATACCTTTGCCTTGAGCCCACAAGAATACCACTGAGAAGATACATAGCATGATTATTCTTATGTTGACTTTAATCGCCAAATAGTCATGCTAGATACATTTTCAACCACAGGACTACAAAGAATGCTAGATAAATTTGTTAGTCCACAAAGTGTAAAATAGAAATTTAGCTCCCCCTAAATAAGTGCCTCATGTAATTTGAATGACTTTCAATAAGCACTTTTATTCTATTAAGAAATTAAGAGCCAATTCTCCATTTTTTCAATAAACCAAATAAATTGCCATATTTAAATTTGAGTTTTAAGAGATGCTTATAAGCCACTTAAATTATTAAACCACAAACTTCTGAGTAATATTGAGGATATATGAAGATGTATGGATTCAAAAACTCAGTTGCATATTCAATTAGTGTTCTGGTTCCTACAATACCGGACACGTCCGGTATGTGTACCGGACACGTCCGGAATACATAGAACAGAAACACTCATGTTCTGTCCCTGGCCACACCGGACACGTCCGATAGGTGCAGGTCAGAACCAATTAATTCGCTGCTTGTGATTCTTTATTTAGCTCTAGTATTTATTGTATACTTGCATCTCAACAAATGAATTGCTTTACTAGAGAGCCGTTAAAAGCATCATATGGCAAAGTAAAATTCTTTTTAATTGAATCTAATTAGCCACTTTCATTATTTCACAAATATGCATATTTGTGAACTATAGAACACGAAACGAACAAAGTGGCTATCTATAAGGTTTAGATACTTGTTACTAATGGTGAGGATGAAATATATGATGTATTCATTGAATTATCTTCGGGTCAACCATATAATGGATTATGATAAGAGTTGGTTGATAGATTGAGTGGATATTGTCAAATTGCTTGCTCAACCACCCCGAAGCTTCCATCTCATCACCAAGTACCTACATCATTAACATAAGCACACTTTGGTACCCAACTCTTGTTGGGTCCTTTAGGGTTAGTCAACAAGTGCTTAGGCACCCAAATGGCTTTAGCACTAGCTTGTGGTGAACACATCACTTTGCTAGTGTTAACTCCATTTGTGGTCTTCCTAAGCATATCATTATAAACACTTGTGTTCGGCTTAGGAGTGTTACCATTTGGGCATTCATAGCTTAAATGCCCCTTTCTCTTACAAGCATAGCATATGCGACCTTTGTTTGCTTTATGCTTGTTTTGCTTGTATGGACATCTATTAACCTTGTGGCCCATCTCATTGCATCCATAGCATCTTCTTGTTGCAACTTGGGCTTCCTTGCTTGCCTCTTTGTGTATTGGGCATTTCTTGGTAGGATGCCCCAATTTCTTGCTCATGAGACAAGTGCTTTGTCCATTACTTTTCTTTTGGTTGGCCAACTTGTTTGAGGCCTTTTGTTCGGTCACTTCACACATGTCGGCCCAACTCTTAAGTGGACACATAGCCCACTCATATCCATATAATCCACAACCATAGCATAACCTTTTTCCATGTTTCTTACTCTTGGTTGTGTTGGCCTTGCTTGAGATGTGATTCTTTTGTTGGGCTTTGGAGGAAGCAAGGTTTGAACCCTTCTCAAGCTTCTTCACCATGTAATCACGGTTATCTTGAGAAGGTTGTGCTTTCTCCTCACCCTTCAACCGAATCACATCTTTCTTTAATCTTTTCACCTCTTCTTTGAGCTCTATGTTTTCTATGAGATTTAGCTCAATCGAAGATTGGCTTGCTTGAGGAGCACACTCATTAGTACAAGAAATATTTAATTGAGATGGTGTACTAGTGAGTGGAAGTGTGAGTGGTTAAGAAAATTTTACCGATGTGATCACAACCTCATGAGCTACCTCAAGCATGAAGTTTGATTCTACTACTTCATCATGAGAGCACTTTAGATGAACATAGTTTGCTTGTAGCACATTGTACTTGCTTGATAGTTCATCTAGCCTTGCCTTGAGCTCAAAGTTTTCCTTCTCTAGTTGTGAAACACTAGAAGAGGCGTTAGTAACTAAAACATGCTCAATTGACAATTTTTCATACCTTTCACTTAGAGCCTTTAGTTCTTCCATCTTAGAGATGAGAAACAATTCTTGCTTTTGAAGTGATTGCTCTTGCTTCTCAATCTCTTCTTCAAGCTCATCGTTCTTTTCAACTATCTTCATGATGATGAACTTGTCTTTGCGGTTGAGATGATCAAGGTTGTAGTTATCTTCAACTTCAATGTCACTCTCATCTTGATCATCTACTTGTGCTTTCTCCTTCTCTTGATCTTTCTTGTTACTCTTCTTCTTACTTTTCTTGGCCATGAGACACAAGTGATGAGTATCATGAGATACTGAGGTTGACTCATCACTTGGTCGCCACCGGGCTTGAGCATCGTTGCAAACAGCTGCTTGCTGCTCTACTGCCTCGGCCATACCGGACACGTCCGGTAGACATACTGGACACGTCCGGTATGTGCAGGCAGACAACAGGTCATGCGCTGCTTGCGCTTCTTGCTCCGGCTCGGTGCTCTTGAGGTCTTGTGAGGCTTCTTTGCTGCATGAAGACACAATGGACATCCTTTCCATTGACTTGATCTCAAGTGCATCATCACATTTGGATTTTCCATATAAATCAAAAAGTCTAGTCCAAATGAGATGAGCACTCTCCGGAGGTGGTTGTCCATTGAAGATTGCCTCATCTTGAACCTCTGCACTCAATGTACTCAAAATGACATTAATAGCTTAAGCATTGAGTTGCACACATATTTCTTCCTCTTTTGACAAATTTTTGTAGTTGCTCCAATCAACTATAGGAAGAGGTATGCTTGCATCTACAATATGCTCAACAAGAGGACTAATATCCCTAAAAGCATTGAATACATGAATTGACCAAGGTAGAAAGTTTGAACCATCATTTTGGAGAAGCACCGGCTCCAACTCGATAGGCATCGACATCCTTTTCTCACGGCGGTGAAGCTTTAGGTGAGAACCTCTCTCTGATACCAATTGAAAAGACCTAGGATGCCGTCTAGAGGGGGGGTGAATAGGCGTTTCTAAAAATTAACACCTTTTAAATGCGGAAACGATTAGTAAACGGAGTTTTTAAAATGGAAACTCCAAATAAAGAGTAGTACCACCCATCACAAGTTAGCCACCTACTATACAAGGTACAAAAGAATGTATCTAGAAGCTACAACCCTGCAACACAAAGTTAGAACTGCGAATAAATATTTTTAGCATAGAGCTATAATACCGGACGTGTCCGGTATGAATACCGGACGTGTCCGGTATGCACGGTTTCTGCAGAACAGCCCCGAACTTGCTCCTTTTGAATTCTATCTTCAAACCAAACTGCAGGTACCTACTAGAGATATCAATATACACAGAGAACCTGCATAAGAGCTGGAGCAACACAAATATCAAATGAAATGTGAATTGAGACACGATATTTGTTTTACCGAAGTTCGGACTCGTTCGAGTCCTACTCTCCGTTGAGGGGGCTGCGGGCGACCCAGCGAAGGTCAGCCCTAGAGGGTACCACGAAGGTCACTCTAGCCGGAGTCTTTTCCAACTCCTTTTCCTCCTTCCACTAATTGATTCCGAGACGGCGGAATCGACCGTTACAAACTTTCCGAGGCACACCACAATCTCTCGGATGCTCTCCGGCGACGCCTAGCCGTCTAGGACCGAAGAGTCCAAGAGTAACAAATGCAAATCACGAGATTGACAATATGCACAAGTTCTCAAGTGGTTGGATTTGCTCTCTTTTTAAATTTCACTCAACCCACAATTTGATTTGGAAAATTTGATTAATCACTCACTAAGAGAGGGTTGGGAGAGTTTGCAAGGCTCAAAAACATGTGTGTATGTCTGCAGAATCAGCAGCCTCCAAAAGTGGAGGCTTGGGGGTATTTATAACCCCCCTTGAAAAACTAGCCGTTTATAGCCGTTGCAATACCGGACACGTTCGGTATGCATACCGTACACGTCCGGTATGACTTACACTGCACCAACGGTAACTAAGTTACAGTGACAATGTGAGGCGTCGGAACTCCCGATGAATGCCGGAACTCCCGACTCGCGTCAGAACTCCCGACCCTCGGCAAATTTGAAAACTATGTAACAGAGTTAAAGAATATGAGGTGTCGGAACTCCCGACCCTCAAGGCTTTTGAAAACTAGTCGTTGGCCTCTGGTCATTCATACCGGACACGTCCGGTATGACCAGGATAGTGAACCCTCCAAGTCAGTTAAAGTGCGAGACGTCGGAACTCCCGACCCTTGCTGGAACTCCCGATCGTCGGAACTCCCAACTTACGTCGGAACTCCCGACGAACCAACCCGAGAACAACAATTTTACAACTGCTGGGTAAATACCGGACACGTCCGGTATTACCAGACCAGCAAAAATAAAGTTAGCTCTTTTGTCGCTCAAATACTCAAAACTCACATAGGTAGGCTTGAACACTTATGAAACATTTTCTATAAACATGATGCATCCCTCTTAATAATACGGCATTCCTATTTACTCAAATTCAAATGTATAACGAATTTAAACCTTTTGAGTTGTTCTCTTTCAACCGAAGCCGTGTATTCCAAACTTCATCAAGTGAGGGTGCTAACATGTCAACTTTGATCTTTTTCACTTGAGCATAGCCATCTTGAGCACGTGACTTGATTTCATTCATCAATTTTGAATAATCCCAAATGTATCAAGTCACTTCCATCAAACATTCTAATAGTGATTTGATCATCCACATAAACATGGCCATCATAGCTTGATTAGTACCTCAACTAAATGCAAGTACTTCCTTCTTCATCCTAGCTAGGTTTTTCGGCCGCCAAGCCATCGCTTGCCCTTCACCCTTACTTAGTACCTCGAAGCCTTTCCTTACTATCTTTACCATCTCAAGCCATCAAGTCACATCTTGTGTTGAATTATTCATTTATGTATTGTTATTTTTTTCATTTTAATTTAGCAAGCTTCAAATATGAGACCATTTCATATGCAATCCCTTATGTCTCATTAATTAATTTTTACAAGCTTGCTTTCACATAGTACATGAAAATCCCACAACAAATAAGCCTTTGCATGAATTCCATTTGCATTGTTGTCTTGTGCTTGAATTAGATTGTTTATACAACAACACATCATTTTGGCTTTTATTAAGTACCTGTAAGATAACCTATTACCTGTTCACACTTAACAAACGAGTTAGACCTTTAATCATGTTGTCATTCAATCAACCAAAACCCACTAAAGGGCTAGATGCACTTTTAGTATCTTCTTCGACGGAGAGCCGAAAGGTAACTCTAGTGGATTGCTCGTGTCATTGAGCTACCTCACTTGTGGGTAGGTTCTTGCGGTGTCTAATTGTGTGGACGAGGTTCATGCAACATCTCTTAGCCGCCGAACCACCAAGTGTTGGTCGACACAACGGGGACTAGCGTGCCGGTAAGCACGTGAACCTCGAAAGAAAAATTAGTTGTCTCTTACCCTTTGGTATTCTTCCGGTGATTGAATTGGTATTCATCTTGTGATTGGTTCACTCCTCGACGCGGCGGTATAATCACCCTACTCACTCCTTTACTTTCCCGCAAACAAGTTATAGTAAGCTCTTTAGTATAGCTAGAATTGAGAGCTTGTTTTGTAGCTTAAGTTTATTTAGTGGAGCTTTTTAGTGTAGCAAGTTTGAGAGCTTTTAGTGAGTAGCAACGTAACCTCTTATGTGCCTAGTGATCATAGAAATTAGAATTGTTGAATAGGTGGATTCCAACCCTTGTAGAGTTAGAGCAAAATTGCATTACGCCGTTTGTCATACTAATCAATTGCTTTAATGATTTGTATAATTTTTAAATAGGCTATTCACCCCCTCCTAGCCATATTAGGACCTTTCAGTAGGTTGATTTGCAACCTCCTTAGCCATGCTAGCCCTACTGGTGTGTGATCCAGACACCCTTCAGCGTCAACACACTAACGCTTATTATATATGTTCTGAAGGCTAATCTATACAAAGGACTACATGTATACTTGCTGTAATAATTAATAAAGAGATGATTCCCCTGACATACTTACCTTAGGCATGGAAGACTATATCTATCTATAATTTTACACGTCGCTTTCATGGGATTGGGAATGGGAAAACAGATCTCGCAATCCGTTCATATGCCAATTCTCAACATGCATGTTATCAACAGCTCTTCCAAGTGGATGAGTTGTTCATAATTTGTTTGCCATTAAATCAAAATCTATACTCGCAAAAAAATCAAATAAAAATCTATTTGTTTTTGCTAATTGTAGATTGATTTTTCCGATATGGATCGGCGTCATCTCGATTTGGCAGCACGTTAGCTTGATTGTGTTGTGCATCCTGCCTTGCCACTCCGATTCCGATGTGATCTTAGATTAAATTAATGATACAATTGGCTTTGGTGCGATCTTTTCTTTGATACTAAAAAGGACTCGCCTGTCCTTTCTCTTTAAAAGATTACAATTCATGTTTGGCTATTTGCATTTCAAAAGTTCCTAAGGGGACAAACTTGTTTCATCAGTTTTCCGAGTTGTATTATGGAATGCGCCTGGGAATGAAAAGGAGATACCCATCTACATCATAAGTTATCGAATCAGGTTTAAGCATCAATTTCTAGTTATTTTCTAATGAAACAATTACCTATGTATTAAACAAAATCGCAAACTAGTTGAGCTACCGAGATGGGTGGACATAGATAGAATACACTAATCAGACATGCTGGTAGTTTGCAATGGAATTAATTAGCTGTTGTAGTTGTGCAGAGGAATTAGTACTTTCTTATGCAGGTAGTCGAGCAGAGACACAGAGTGCAGTATGGAATGGTTGGTCTAAAATAAGGACGCACTCGTTAAACAAAGTGCATGCATCTCCAATTGAGCAGTTTTTTTTTAAATATATCTTGTCTTCTTACATGTATTTCCTTTGACATAGCAAATACTCCTATAAAACAATGTATCATATGATCTATTAATTAACCATCAATTAAGTGCATTGTATGTTGAGCTGACATACTGGCATGCAGCTGGCAGAGGGATTAACAAGCTGTAATAGTTGTCTGATGGACTGAATTCTCTTCACCACTATACTGATTGCTGAATATAGGTTTGAACAAAGAACCCAGCAAGCAGTTGAGGTGAGCATTTTTATTCCCCTGGTTACTGTATGCTGCATGTTCCATCCATCCATGGAGCCCTGCATATAGCTACAAATGATAGAATGTGCCGGGGAATGAAAGGGGAACTGACAAGTAATGAAGAGGTGGATTTACTAAATTGAGATGGCCATATAAAACCCTTTCGTTAGATTACCTCTTCATTAGAGCTACAAATACTGTTCTTGTTTTATTTGTTTTAGACAGATAGGTAAAATTATTGGGTTATTTGTGACAAAGAACATATTATCGATTTCGGAAAAAAAAAAACTCCTCGCTAATTCCGCCTGAAAAACGACGCCTCAGCGCCGCCGCCCGCTCCTGCTCTCCCGGACATTGGGATGTGGCGCTTCAAGAGCCACAGCAAGATCGAACATTAGGATCGAACATAATGATTTGAAGTTTATAGTAAATAGTATTAACATTTATGTCTCCAACTAGATTTACTATGAAAATATATTTTATAATTATTTTAATGACACCTTTTTTATATAAATATTAGTTTGGTCAAACTTTAAATCATTTAACTCTTCGAAAACTGAGAATTTTACCCTTTTATGGACAAAGGGAGTAGATAATTGGTTGGGTACATGTGAACTAGTAGTTTCTATTAGAACCCCTTTACCCGCTAATGTACTAGATTGAGCAAACCCTTTTAGCTAATAGTTAGTAGGTTTATTAGCAAACATGCTTGACCTCATCTTTTAATTTTAGCACCTCTTTACCCGCTAATATTAGTTTTTTTTAAGTAGCTATTAATATTAGGGCATGTTTGAATTCTCTGGTCTAAAGTTTTTGTGAGGTTGGCTAAACTTTAAGCGACACTTTAACTGCTAAAATGGTCTAAAATCTAGGTGTTGTTTGGTTAGCAACTGTAAATGCAAACGATAATGCAATTGAATTACACTGGGTCTGTAAACAATGTATCACGTTACGGAATTTGTTTGGTTTTTTGGTCAGTAATGGAAACGGAAACGACTCTCGCGTCTTTGGCAGCAGGCGTCTTCAACCTTCGGCAGTAGCTGCTGCTGCGGCCATGTGAAGATGCAGAACACCCATGTCGACTTGGCTGCAACTCGGTGGAGCTACAGCTCGAGTGCAGGATACCGATGACTCGATAAGCAGACCTCTCCCGCGCCGTCGTCGTCCTGAGCCTAGCATTTGAGTCACATGTGAGGCCCACATCACCGGTCGCAGATCCGGGCACCACCAAGCGACCTCGCCATGGCGCCAAAAGTGCCGTGCAGATCCTCGCCTTTGCTGCCATCCTTGCGGGTGTGTGGCTTCCTCCCTTCCTCGGTGCCGGCATAGGAGCGAATGCTTCGAGTTGAAAAGACGTGAGCCTCTGTAAGAACGAGGCGGTATTAAGTTTCTACGGGCCGGTATCGAATCACGGTGTGATTGGATTACTGCTGAACCGAAACAAACAAAAACAAAATCAAACGGTATTAAGTTTCTACGGGCCGGTATCAGATCACGGTGTGACTGAATTACAGTTGAACCAAAACAAACAAAATCAAATATTATTGGATCACAGTGATCGAATGACATTACTAATCTGTGAACCAAACACCATCTTAGTGGCTAAACTTTAGACATTGGCATCTGAATAGCAGATCCAAACATGTCTTAAATCTGTTCTGGTGATAACAGGGCTGACACCCAAGTGAACCGGGCTTAAAACGAGTGCCAGCCCACTCCATATAAGCTAAGGTTATGGGCTCCAGATGAGCATCAGAAAAGAAATTCAGCGTACTTTTAGGCCTGTTAACCAGACGGCCCGCTCCCGATATACTTTCTCCTGCTCTACTTCCAATCAAACAGTTTACCAGTGCCCTATAAGCTTGTGCAATGTTATTTACAAGCTAGTCTCCAAGGTGATTGCAAATAGACTGAAGAAGGTTCTGCCTGAAGTTATCTCACAGTCACAAAGTGCTTTCGTTCCCGGTCGGTTGATAACTGATAACATCCTTATTGCCTATGAGATGACACTTTTCCTGAAGAAAAGAAAGAAGGGTAAGGATGGATATGCAGCGATTAAACTTGACATGAGTAAGGCTTATGACCGGGTAGAGTGGTCGTTCCTGCGGGATATAATGCTGCGACTTGGTTTTGCTCAGCGGTGGGTGAATTTGGTGATGAACTGTGTCACTTCAGTGAAGTATCGAATCAGGGTGAATGGCGAGCTCTCGGAGGAATTTGTGCCGGAGCGTGGACTAAGGCAGGGTGACCCCATCTCGCCATATTTATTTCTCCTATATGCGGAGGGGTTCTCGGCCTTGCTGTCCAAAGCGGAGTCTGAAGGAAAATTATAAGGCATCCGGATATGTAGGAGCGCCCCCACTGTGTCACACTTGCTGTTCGCAGACGACTCGCTGATCCTTTGCAAGGCAAATGAAGAAAATGCAACACAACCGAAGGAGATCTTGTCAATCTATGAGGAGTCCTCTGGACAAGTAATAAACAAGGAGAAGTCAGCTGTGATGTTTAGTCCGAATACCAGGGACTCACAGAGAACACAGGTCATGGAAAGGCTGTCCATCAGATCGGAGACTAGAAGTGAGAGATATTTGGGATTACCAGTATATGTGGGCAGGTCTCGGACTAATGTTTTTGCATACCTGAAAGAAAGAGTCTGGCAAAGAATCCAAGGATGGAAAGAAAAGATGCTGTCAAAGGCGGGCAAAGAAATTCTTATTAAGGCGGTAGCACAAGCTATTCCGGTTTTCGCGATGGGCTGTTTTGATATCACAAAGGAAATGTGTCATCAGATTAGTGCAATGATAGCAAAGTACTGGTGGAACAACCAGGATAAAGAGAACAGCATCCATTGGGTAAGTTGGGAGAAGTTGACGCTAGCAAAAGATGAAGGAGGACTGGGGTTTAGGGATCTTCACTCTTTCAACATGGCCATGCTGGCTAAACAAGGGTGGCGTCTCATCCAAAATCCTAATTCTCTGTGTGCAAGAATTCTGAAGTCCAAGTACTTCCCAAACTGCAACCTGTTGAATGCAAGAACAAAGGATGGGTGCTCATACACTTGGAGAAGTATTATGCAGGGGCTACGAGTCTTGAAAGAGGGAGTCATCTGGCGGGTTGGCAATGGGCAACAGATTAATATCTGGAGGGACCCCTGGGTGCCGCGTGGAGCGACACGGCAGCCGGTCACCCCTAGAGGCCGAAACCTGATCCAACATGTTGATGAACTCATCGACCCAGTGACAGAGACGTGGGATCTGCAGCTCCTGAGCCAAACCTTTCGAGAGGAAGATGTGAAGGTGATTCGTTCAATACCGGTGCATGTTGAGATGGATGATGTCCTTGCCTGGCATTTTGACAACAAAGGCTGCTTCACTGTTAAGTCGGCGTACCGGGTGCACAGAGATGTTTTGAGGCGTAACAACCAAAATGGGACAGCGGGG
Organism: Miscanthus lutarioriparius; assembly: GCA_904845875.1. NCBI lineage: Eukaryota > Viridiplantae > Streptophyta > Magnoliopsida > Poales > Poaceae > Miscanthus > Miscanthus lutarioriparius. Next base: position 37,275,172 of record CAJGYO010000017.1, read on the forward strand.
GGAGCTGAAAAGCAGCGCAGGAAGAGGAGATTTCTTGAAACGGTTGTGGCAGATTGACTGTATGCCAAAAGTAAAGCACTTCTTATGGCGGTTAAGTCACAACACTTTGGCTTTTCGTAGAACCCTGTGAGACCCAGCCCATTTGGCCGGACTCATTACCGGGTACTGTAGCACCGAGTTACTGTATCGTCGCGGAACCGTGTTCGCCCGCGGTTTAGGAACTGAGGGACGGCCAGACCAGCTTAAATAGCCAGGCCAAGGACACGTAGTAACCTTCGGTTAACCGTTTTGCGCGAAGCGAGGACGAAAGCGTAAGCAGGTTGCTACGTAGGTGGGGCCCACCCCTTGGTAGAGTGGGCCTGTGCCGTGTGCCGGGCCTGGTGTTACAAACCCTAAAGAAAAAGGGGATGAAAATCGATGTACGCTGCTGCATGTGCGGGAGATTTGATGAAGATGGTGGCCACCTCTTGTTTAAATGTAAGCAAGTCAAAGAAGCATGGCGTGCCCTGAATCTAGAGGTGGTCAGACGTGAGCTCGCTGAATCGACAACAGCTGTGGACATGATGGAGAAGGTGCTGAAATTAGAACAAAAGACACAGACGATGGTTGTGCTCTTGCTCTGGCTCTGGTGGGATGAACGAAACAAATGGCGGGAAGAGGGCAGAAGGAGACCGGGCACAGAAGTGGCATATATTGCAGCGGCGATGGCTGATAAACTGAATGTGAGCTCATTGCCAAAGCAAATGCCAGCCCGGCTATTGTCTGACAACCGTCAGACAACTGAATGGAGCAGACCCGACCCCTGACGTCCTGAAACTGAATACTGATGGAGCCTTTCTGGAGCAGTCGGGCGAAGGCGGATGGGGGTTTGTCATCAGAGACCACCGGGGGTCTGTGCACAAAGCGGGAGCAGGAAGGGAGATTTTTATCCAGAGTGCTTTCCATGCCGAGCTGTTAAGATGCCTAGGAGGCCTCAGAATGGCAGCGTCGATGGGGATCTCGAGTCTCGTTCTGGAGACAGATGCGCTTACAGTGAAGACTGCGTTGGAAGGAGATGACTACAGGCTATCCTCGCTGGGGGGCCTCATCGCTGAAGCTAAGCACTTGATGGCGTCTGAATTTGTGATGTGTAAAGTTAGCTTTTGTCCCCGTGTCTGTAATAAGCTAGCTCATGAACTAGCAGCTGTCGGTTGTAAGTTGCCTAGCAGCTCTCATGCTATCTGGGATGATGTACCTCAGTTTCTTGAGGAGTTAGTCACCAGCGATTCTGCTGGGGCTGAGGAGTAATGAAAGCTCTGATTCAAAAAAAAAAATCCGTCTATACACTATGATCGCACATACACCACCAATTTTCTACGGAATTTCTAAGGGTGCTAGCCTGCCTGCGTCCGGACGCCTGTGGCTGCTGAGCTGCTGCGCTGCTCGCCCGCCTGTCCGCCTGCTCGCTCGTCTACCTGCGCCAGCGCCGCTCCGCATGGGGACAACCTCACCCGCCTTGCTTCCCGCGCACACGTGGGGACCACCTACAGCCACCGGACCGCCTCCGCCTGAGTCCACTTCCCTCGCCTACTCACAACATGTGCAATATTTCGATCTACTTTTACAACATCTAAATAAAACACATGCAACATGTCAGAAACAGTTGAAACACTTGCAAAAACACCTGAAAACACTAAAAATCATTGCAAACATACGCAACATCCAGATAAAACGCTTGCAACATATGCGTGAAACATATGCAACATCTCGATAAACACTTTGCAACATATATTTGAAAAAACAGATAAAACATTGGGAACAGGTGCTTATGTTCGAAAAAACAGATAAAACATTGGGAACAGACACTTGCACCATACGTGTGCAGCCACCGCAACATTTACAGCATCCCGATCTACTTTTGCAACATCCATATCAAACACTTAAAACATACATCTGAAATAACTAAAACACTTGAAACATAGGCTTGCAATATGTCTGAAAATGCCAGAAACACTTAAACACAGCGTCGCCGGTGGCCATGGCCTACCTGATGGGGAACTGCAGTAGCCAGCAAGCTCGGATCAGGAGGACGTCGAGAACAACGGTCCAGCATACACCTCCGCTGCCAGACCTCCCTTCCTATTGTGGTGTCTTCGGCTGGCCGCAAGAGACGATGTCCATGCCGGCGACAACCTTCTACTTGTGGCGCCGGGTTGGTGGTGGCCCGGTGACACCACGGCCGCGACCAGCGAGATGGAGTGGGGCGTGATAGGGGATGGGACGCGGCGCGGTGGGGGAAGTGCATGGCATGGCGAGAGACGGGGTGGGGTGAGGGAAGGGGGCACGACGAGATGGAGTTGAGCGAGTGGATGCGAGTCTAAAGAAGAGGTATAACACGAGACGGTGTCAATGGAAGGCTAAGAAATGAGTGGATAAGAATTAATATAGAGAATGAGTGGTTGAGATGAGCCTGGAGTTAGTACGATATTGATGTTTTTAGAGCGCCGGAAATTATTCCTCAGTTCAAGCGCTCGGGTTGCAGCGTTTAAACATCACTCTTCAGGCCTGTTTGGTTCCCCCTGCTAAAGTTTAGCTACTAAAATCAATGACTAAATTTTAGTCACTCCTGTTTGGTTCTAGTGACTAAAGACCATTAAAGCAGTTCAACAAAGACCAAACTACCTCTAATGAATGCTCAAATCAGGGTGGAGGACCAGCAATAATGAGGGATAGCCCTTGTCCACTGGACACTTTAGCCCACTTTTAGTTACTCTTAGGTGACTAATGTGACTAAACTAGTTTAGTACATTTTTAGTCAGTTTGTTTGATAGTTTAGTAGCTGAAGTGACTAAAGTTTAGTAGCTAAAGTGACTAAAGTTTAGTAGCTAAAGTTCGTTGGCGGTGAACACCCGGGCCACGACGTTGGTCCGCCGCCGACGTACGGCAGCTCCTTTGTAACACTCCAGCTCATTAGTAGCATGTAGTAGTTGTAAAGTTGGTTCATGTAGCCCAAGTGGTACATGTGGAGTTGTTGGTGAGGTTAGTATCACCTTGGAAGTTTAGGAGGGTGAGGACCAGCTTATAAGCCTTGTCATTCCAAACGTAGCACCTCCGGGTTAATCCTTTTACACAAAACGAGGACGAAATGTAAGCAAGGTGCTACGCGTATGCATACCCGTTCCACGTGCGGAGCTGGGCCATATAAGCAGTTTTGGACGCGGGGTGTTACAGATGGTATTCGGAGCATCAACCCTTGCTGCACGTACCCGTGGAGGGGTGTACCAAGGGGTGGTTCTGAACATCTGCCACATACATGTGGTGAGGGATGAATGTAACACTCCAGCCCATTAGTAGTAGCCTGTAGTAGTTGTGAAGTTGACCCATATAACCTAAGTAGCACATGTAGAGTTGTTGTTAGTGGGGAGTGTAAGCGAGCTGTTACGTGTATGCAAACTCTTTTCACGTGCGGAGCTGTTATGGGCCATGTAATCAGTTTTTAGACGCGGGGTCTTACGTCCTTCGTAACCGAAGGCGTCGACGGCAGGACTGCACAGAGTTGTCACACACTAGCAAGTTGCATGGCATCGATGGCGACGTCAACATGGCGGTGCTGCAAACTTGTACGCTTGTGAACTGTTCTACTGCATCAGAACATCTGCGCGGAGTCCTGGATAGAGATCGCTAAGATGGGGCAAATCTAGCAAATAAGGAGGATTGAGAATTAAAATTTAGCCACTTGTGTGCCGCTGAAGCCGTGCGTGACACAATTCCCCACCTGCTCGCTCGCTCGCTCGACCAACCGATCAAACAAAACGGGCTACATCGCCGTCGCGTGCGTCTCCGGTCCCGCCGAGGGCGGGCGAGGGATCTCATAGCGAGTTTTGGTTGGACAAGCTCTTCTTGCAACAGGTACGTGGGTTTTGGACCGGCAGTTGCGCCAACGCGAGGCCACGCCGGTGGTTGGACAGCGTGTGTGGGAGTCGACAAGGTCATGCGGCGTTCCAATGCCAATGCACGGCGCTGTGACGGGAATATCCGTTTTTGCTCTCCTAGTCCAAGTCCTATAGTCGTAGTCGTAGGCGTCGAAATCCCGGTACAAAAATGCTGCGACCAAATGCATCACTGGGTTTGCGTCTAAAGCCCAACAAACTGTCTCGTCGCAACCAAGGATCAATATTAATTCTTATAATATACTGGGATTACTGGCCAAACTGACAGAGAAGACCATTCGACAATGCTGTAACCACTTGTCGTTAGCGGTCTTATAATTTATTAATTATTGGTCTTTTTATTTATTCCTCTCTGACGAAAGATCGCTTAGTGGTCTTATAATTTGTTAACGTGTGCGAGCCTCTCCCTCTCGTGAAACACGTGATGGGATTATATTTGTATTGCTTGTTTTTGTTAGGGCAGCTCCAACAGTCGATTTTTAAGCTACCTCTAAGTATTTTTTTTATATTTTAATAGAAGAGAAAGAAAAGTTAGTTTTTATCAAGAGTTAGGCTCTTACACACATTCCAAAATTATGTAAGATTGTTAGGTGGACCTAATCATACTAAGAGTCATTGCGAAAATTAACACAATTAGAGATGTTGGCTTAGTGCCACTAACTAGCTCTTACTGCTGCCCTTGGCATCTCAATGAATCGGTACAGTCACTGGGGAGTCGACACATGGAGGAGAGAGAAGATGAACCGATGCAATATCTAGTCAACTCTTGATGAATGAAATATGATTTTGGAGGACATAGGGATGCACAACATGGCTTGGAATCTCGTCGGCTTGTTCCTGCAAGCTGAGACACCTCCATGCAAACCTCGTTCCTGCTGTCAGCCAGAGTCTGTCGTGCTCCTGTGGGAGAACGATGAGTCGATTCGAGAGAACGCTGTTGGAGAAGGATGAATCAATTTCTAGATGAGTCGACTCGTTCTGTGTATACATCGCGTTCTCTCTCTTACATGAGTCGACTCACGACTGCGGATGTGCTTAGGACAGCTCAAATCGATTTTTAAGCTAGCTTTAAGTATTTTTCTCATATTTTAATAGAAGAGAGAAAAGCTAACTCTTGATCAAGAGCTATGGTCTTACACATATTTCAAGGTTATATAAGAGTGTCATGTAGGGCTCTTTATGTTAAAAGCTATGAGCTAAAAGTTAACGCTACTGTAGAAGTTCGCTTAGAGCTAGTAATGATGCGGAGGCCTTAGAGCTAGTATTGATGTAGTGGCATTTGTCATCCTAGTCCTTGCCGTCGATGTGCGAGTTGGTCTTTTCGAAGGTGATGAAAGCAGACATTAGATTAGCTGATATGAGGTGAGTTGCTCCCTGCTTCTTATCAGTCTTCTAGCTTGAGTCATGGAAAGGCTCAATGCTAGGTTGCCTTTGACGTTACTCATGACGAGTTGATTTGTCTGTCCACTTCCTATGAGTAAGTGCTTCTATTGTAGATCCTTTTTTTGGCACTCGTCTCATTTCTCTTTGTTCCATAGCTGAAGTGGTGGTTTGGTTTGGGTTCGTATGTTCATACCAAACCATGGATAGGCATAGCTCATATTCATTCTTTCCTGCTAAATGTTAGTGGACACATACCTAAGAGGATACAACAAATTTGCATTATAGGTTGTTGTTCCTAACTTTTGTAGTTTTCCTCTATGCTAATGAAAGGATAGCTTAGGATTGCTTTAACAAAGATTTTATTTATAAACAAATTTTATGTGTTGGCTGCATTCTAGCATGGTTCAAGGCTAAGATAACTTGCAACAAAAAATAAGTGAATAAACATTGATACTCACAGTTCTTCCTTCCATGAAGAATGAGCTGGATCCTCTTTGTGCAAAGTTATTGGAATTCAACATATGCCTTGCTTTATCTCTGGTGTGAATTTATCTCAGGACTTTCTCAATTTGAGTTTGAGAGTTTTCTACAGGGGTTAGTCTAACAAAATAACCAGTATCTACTACAGCAAGTTTTAGTTGAATAACCAAACTAAACTTCATGTCTAATTTGATTAAAGAAGGCATTTTAACCTAAGCACCACGCTTAATTTAAAAAGCCTTTGGAAATAAGGCTATACACCTCTTGATTTAAACTAAGCACCATGCTTACTTTAAAAGATGTATAAAGATACTTCCAAACCTAAATATACTATAGTAAACAAAAGGTAACATGAACACATTATTGAGATTTGTTCAAATAGAGATGAAAGAGCACGATCATGGTGAGAGATTTTTTTAGATAAAAAATACAAGTGGCATGAATGTATGCAAGCGACTAGATATGTTGTGGATTTGATACGAGAGAATTTAAACTAAATGGAGTGGATGCATGAATCATGTAAAGTAAACATGCAATGGTATGCAAGAATTTAAAAGATAACTACTCATCAAGTTTGAAGTCCATGAGCAAGACTATCTCACATTTCTTGATCATACTTACCATGACACACATGATGGAATTTGTGAGTAGTGCAGCGTCTGTTTCCATCACTTGAGATGTGATTTGAATTATTGTGACATCCACCATTTCTCCAATCTACACATGGTTAGAATAATATATATACGTCTATACAAACCTGTGAGATGGCAGGGTTCCAATGCTGATGGATCTTGAATGTTTAGGCACCCTGGGGTTCTTCAATGTTTCTTCTTTTCTTGTGGAAGCTTGCCGAAAGGTCGAAACAACTTCTATTATCCTATCTTATTCCACAATTCAATAGAATAGAGGTAATCCTACTAAAGCTTGTGGTATGTTAATGATCTAAATCTTTATGCCAGTTGTTTTCCCGGCAATGGCACCAAAAATGCTTGTTGGTATTTATAAGTGCACTGAGAAGGGGAAGTGAGGACCGGACTCAGCGTGGCATCCGATCGTTCTCGATCTGACGCGTCCGGTCAAGAAAAATCGGCTCTGGTACCTTATTGGAGTCGATCTGACGCTAGGTCACCATGGGGAGCAGCACATCCGGTCTGGCCTTCATGGCTCAGGCGCGCGCGTAAGTAGAGTGAGCACCAGCGCTCCAATCGCCTGGAGAGGTGCGTCCGGTCTCACTTTAATAGCGGAGCGCTAGTTCCTTGGCCGTTGGAGATCAACGAACGACGTTTGAAGCAAGGGGCATGTGGCATAAATCTATGGACCGGACGCTGGGCGTCGCGCGTCCGGTCAGACCGACCGGTGCATTCGGTCACTATGCAGTTAACGCTATTGTAGAAGTTGGCTTAGAGCTAGTACTGATGCGGAGGCCTTAGAGATCGAAGGTGTCTAAACTCTGAAGCTGGCCGTTGAGTGTAGACTGAGCAACCCACGGGGCCCACCCTAGGTAGGCGGGCACCCAGGCCTCAACTCTGAAGCTGACCGCTGAGTGTAAACTGAGCCATCCCGAGGCCTGGCCCAGGCACCCAGGCCACGTCCGAACCTAGGGCAGCGTAACTAAAATACATTAGATGCTTAAGATATAGGCCATGGGCCACGATAATTACGCCCACCTGTGTTGAACCATCGGTGATTGGTTTGACACAGGTGGAAGCAAACGGCATGGGCAACGAGACGCGATGCGATGCAGCTGCTGAAAGCTCTAGTTTGGTTTTAGTGAATTGATGAAACCCTATGTGCTAACATATTTCCTCTAGTGATCATGAGGTAGGTACCACTATTTCAAGTGGTGGAGCAAATGAAGATCATTTTGATGATGGTGATGGCCATGGTGATCAAGTGCTCGGCTTGGAAAAGAAGAAAGAGAAAAACAAAAAGCTCAAGGCAAACGTGAAACTTGATAGGAGCTTTTTGGTTTGGTGATCGAGACACTTAGCGAGTGTAATCACATTTAGGATCAATAGCCGTACTATTAAGAGGGGTGAAACTCGTCGTGAAATGCGGCTATCAAAGTGCCACTAGATGTTCTAACTCATTGCATATGCATTTAGATTCCAGTGAGTGCTCACACCCTTGAAAATGTTTGTGAAAATATGCTAACACACGTGCACAAGGTGATACACTTGATGGTTGGCACATTTGATCAAGGGTGGTGAAGTTGGAGAAGTGGAGGAGGCTTCCCGAGGTGACCGGACGCTACTTAGGTGGTGATCGGACTCGGAGGCCTGCGTCCGGTCAGTAGTACGCGGTGTTGGGCGCACTCTGGCTCTGACCGGATGCTGAGCAGTGTTTGTGACCTGATGCGATGGGGGTGTGTCCGGTCAGGCGTCCAATCATTCTCGATCTGACGAGTCCGGTCTAGAAAAATCGGCTCTGGTACCTTACTGGAGTCGATCTGACATTGGGTCACCGTGGGGAGCAGCACGTCCGGTCTGGCCTTCATGGCTCAGGCGCACGCGTAACTAGAGTTAGCACCGACGCTCTGATCGCCTGGAGAGGTGCGTCCAGTCTCACTTTAACAGCGGGGCGCTAGTTCCTCGGCCGTTGGAGATCAACAAACGATGTTTGAAGCAAGGGACACGTGGCGTGAATCTGCAGACCGGACGCTGGGCGTCGCGTGGCCGGTCAGACCGACCGGTGTGTCTGGTCACTACGCAGTGAGTTGCAGTGAGAGTCCAATGGCTCTATTTTGTGGAGGCTTCTATTTAAGCCCCGTGGCCGGCTCAAGCTCACTCTCTTGGCCTTTTGCATTGACATAGTGTAGGGTCGAGATAGCAAATTAGAGGGGGTGAATAGTCCTTTCAAAAATTAATCGCACCGGCTAAACGAAACAAATGCGGAATTGAAACTATCAGCATAGCCAAGACTATACCCCTCTATCTAAGTTCACAAGCACCTTGAAAAGATCCTAAATAAGCAACTAAGGTACTGGGCTAGCTAGAGCTCACCTAACCAATTTTAGGAGCAAGGTCACACAAACCTATGCCACTAGTACTTCAAGCACGGGGGAGCTCCTACACAACTAGTAAGCAAAAGTACAAAGCTCCTAAGCTCAGTAGCGATGCGCAATAACAAGGCAACTAATGCCAATTTAGAAAGCGCAAATTACTTAGCTACACAAACTAAGCAATATGACTAACAAGGTTACCAAAACCAAATTAGCCATGCAAGGGAGCTACTTCTATGCTACACAAGCAAGAAGGTAACTAGCAAGCTACACAAGCTAACTAAGTACAAGAGCAACTACACAAGCACAATGTATATAAAAATAATTACAAGCTTGTGTAAAGGGGATGCAAACCAACGGGAAGACAAGGATGACACGATGATTTTTTATCCCGAGGTTCATGTGCTTGCCAACACGCTAGTCCCTGTTGTGTCGACCTCTCACTTGGTGGTTCAGCGGCTAATTGGCATCACCCGCCAAGCCTGCACATCGGGCACCGCAAGAACCTACCCCGAAAGTTAGGGTAGCTCAATGACACGCTCAACTAGAGTTACTCTTCGTGATCCCCATGGCGTGAGCATAATCCCCCTTACAAATCCTCCTCGGGAGCACCACACAATCTTCTCGTGTGCTTCAACGGAGTCACAAGCCTCCAAGCCATCTAGGAGGTAGCAACCTCCAAGAGTAACAAGCATTACCGGCTTGCAACTCGATCACCTAGTGCCACTCGATGCAACCTCACAATGCAATCGTTCTAGAATCGCTCCCTCACTCGATCGGATAAACACTATCAAGCACAAGTGAGTTAGAGGGCTCCCAAGCACACCTACACCAGCCACCAAGGCTCAAGGGTGCTAAGCAACCGACCAAAGGCTGGCCAACACTTCTATTTATAACCCCACGACTCAAAAGAGCCGCTACCCCTTCACTGGGTGAAGCCCGCAGTGACCAGACGCGCCGATCATGATGACGGGACGCGCCAGGCCCTGCATCTGGTCACTCCTGCCCGTCCACATGACCTCACCATTCAATCGTGCCCGTCAATCACCAGCGGTCACTGACACCGCCTCAACGGTCAAGTAACGATCGGACTCCCTAGGCCATGACCGGACGCACCCACGATGCATCAGGTCCCACGCACGCACTTGCCACCGAACCAATGACCGGACGCACCACTGCCAGCATCCGGTCATTTCTAGAGAGCTCCCGAGGAGGCCAAAACACGATCAGACACGTCAGGTTGAACACGATCGAATGCAGCACCTGAGTCTAGTCCTTCACCGCCTGCCATGTGTCACTGCCGCTCCTCATGCCCATACATCAGTGTACGTCATGACTGACCGGACGCGGTCCCTGCGCGTCAGGTCACTTCTTCGCTCAGCGTCCGGTCACTTGATCGAGACTACGCCTTCTCTAGAACACATGACGGCACGCACAGGTCCTGCCAAGGCCTATGTCCGATCACCTCCAGTGACCTCTTTTCACCTCCTTTTCTTCACTGAGTTGATCCACATCAACTCCAACTCCTTCTCCTTTGCAAATGTGCCAACACCACCAAGTGTTCACCAACTTGTGCATGTGTGTTAGCTTTTCACAAACATTTTTAAGGAGTTAACCACTCAATTCACCGTGCCACTCGATCCTAGAAACATCATAAAGTTAGATCGCTCAAGTAGCACTAGATAACTGTTGGTATTTATAAGTGCAAATAGAATATGAAGGATTCCGCAAGCGCACAGAATACCATTGTAGCATTTTACCTAGAGTATTCCATGTATCGTTATTTATATTTTACCACAGGGAAACAAAGGAGTAAAGACTTATTGAGTAATAAAGGAATATCTATCAGTCAACATACCAGCCGAGCTAGAGCAAGGGGTAAAGATAATGATAGGAATTAAGCATAATGACACTCAGGGGATAGATTACTAAGATAATATAAACTAGTTAACTCGGGAGAACAACGGGTGAGGTAGATTCCTGTGGCATTCTTATTACATGGTCAAAATATATATACACCCATCTATAGCTAAGACTAACTCTACTCTTGTGCACTTCGGGATGCTGCTTAGATGGTAGAGCACCTCTAAAGGATAACTCTACTAACGTGACTATGGTCCAATAATTTAAGAACCTGCTTAATTCGGAGTGGACTACAAAGGATAGACAGGGCTATCACCTCCCGCTGCTACCACCCAACCAGGGAACATGGTGTACTCATAGGCAGAGCATCGTATAAGCACCATGCTTACACAAGACTCGGCTACTTAGCCTAACCGGTAAACTAGCAAGCTAAGCGCTCTATGAACTTGCACACAAAAGTAATGATCACCTTAACTAAGCAAGATATATACTCAAAGTAAGCATAGTCATGTAGATAAGAATTGATAATAAGTCTTACAAGGTGTAGAAGTGAAGGTACAATGCTTTGTCGAGCCTCCAAGACTAGATCCGGAACTTGAGCATGAGCTCAACTCGACCCTCACTCCCGAGCTACTAATATACTACATCGGAGAGCTCTAGACCTAATCTCTTCGGTGTATGTTGATCTGAAGGAGAGATATGAATTAGGGTTTCCAAGATGGCTCCAGGGAGGGGGGTACAGGATCTGTTCGGATATGATAGATACCGTATTCCTTGTAAATACTCACCATATACCCGAATAGATCTAGATCTAACTAACTTGTAACCCTGTCCCCCAAACTATAAAAGAAGGGCAGGGACCCCCCTCGAAATCATCTCGTATTCAATACAATCCAACAAAGACACGGGACGTAGGGTATTATGTCGATCAGATGGCCTGATCCTGTCTAAATCTCTGTCTCTACGCCTTGTGTTACCATCTAGTTCCTGATCACGCGCACCTCTATGACAAATCTACCATCATGGGATACCCCTTGGTGGATTGCCAAGCATCTTTTGTCGACAGTTGGCGCGTCAGGTAGGGGCTGTGCGTACTGATCCATGCAGAACCAGGTGGAAAGATCGCTGATCATACCAACGTCGTCTACAATAACTTGACATCCAGCGGTGACTTGCTTTCGGTCATGGGCTCCATGATTCGAGGCAACCTGCGACGGCAACCGACATTCACAAAAGTAAAGCGGTGGACTCGAATTGATAGCATCGATCTACACCCTATGAACTCGTTCCATCTACTAGCCAGCACCAGATATCCAGCTTGGCCCCGTAGCTCGGCCTCCACGGTAGCTCGAAACGCCCAAAACGCGGCATCCACATGGGAGTATTCCAGCAGATCCAACCAAGACCACGCGTCGACTACATGCAGAGAAAGCCATCACCATGTCTACCTTGGACCGGAGCTTCACAACAAGCCAAGATCGTCACATGCTTATTAATGTACAGAGTCATGCCACGAATGCAAGCCAATTACTAGAGCCATGCAAAGCTAATTGCATGTGCTTACGTATGTACATCTACGTGGAAGCCAACGACAGATTGCTATGGCACTTGCATGTGCACACGCACATATGGCATCAAGCATATGTGGAGATAATTTCCTTGTGGCCGTGACATCAACATGTGAAAACATGGAAGCAAATCACGGACAGCCCACTCCATTGGCATAAAACGTGATGCACGCAAACCAAGTGAGACGTCCGAGCCATCATACACACCGATTACTCTGCCCAAGTCACCGACTAGCGTCATAAGGACGATGTCATCCGGACTACTCGCTCCAACCATCTGCCACGTCACAATATTGATCGCCGTGAAGAACGGCTCTTTGACGACCGCGACCGCCGCCATGACGACAGGCTGGAAAGCTTGAGGGCCACGCAATTTCGTCAACGCCGACTAGATAATGCCATACGCCACCGACCAGACATTTTGACTAAAGCTAAGTACATCTCCTATATCTGCATTTAATACAGCTTTCTCCAATTATTTTCTCTGAGTTTTCACCATGCTTCTCCAATTATTATTTCTCCAGTTATTCTCCATAATTAAATGTCTCCACGTTTAATATCTCAGTGTTTAAGATGCTCCATAATGCAATGTCTTCTCCATAAACTCACCGACCAGCCACGTTCTCACTTGCGTTACCAGAAATAGCCCTATTCTTGATCTCTCTCCTACAAGTGCATGAGCGCCAGCCCTCTACGTTATGGGTGGTCGGTAGTGGCTCCTCGGTGACGCCTATGCTCTTACGCGTACACGGGTGCCAGCCACTCCGCGCTATAGAGTTTGGGCTAGTTGGGGCTGGTGATGCGATACAGAACCAACTAGCGGGAAGTTACTCTTATTTAAAATATGAATACTTCATACAAACATAATGTTTATCTACTCCGCTCTGTTGCCTTCATCGCCGAGTTCATATATTTATTTTTACATCATGTACTACACATTCTACATATTTATTGCAGGATCATCGTTCCGGTGGTCGCACCACCTGGCCTTCGGACTTCTATGCCAATCAACTGGTCGAACCGCTAGGTTCATGGACTTCGCTGCCGACCAGTTGGTTCGGCTGCTCGATGCACATTTCTTCGCCAACCAACTGGTCGGATTGTCATCGCTTCATCATCAGCTACGCTGGGGCATGCTAGCTAAGCTGGGGACTCCTCAATGTTCCATCATTTCGTCGCCGACCAGTTGGTTGGGCTGCTCAGTGTATGTTTCTTCGCCAACCAACTGGTCGGATTGTCCGTTGCTTCATCGTTAGCTACACTGGGGTTCACTAGCTAAGCTGGGGACTCCTCGACGTTCTATCACTTCGCCACCGAACAGTTGGTTGGGCTGCCCGGTGCACGATTCTTCACCAACCAACTAGTTGGATTGTTCATCGCTTCATCGTCAGCCACGCTGGGGGCTCGCCAGCTAAGCTAGGGACTCCTCGGCGTCCCAATTCTTCGTGCAAGCATCGCCAGCTAACCTAGGGACTCCCTTGGTGGTTGGATCTTGCTACGTCTCATCGGTGTGCTATCAAGCTGCTCCATGCTGTTCGGATCAGGGTGTTGATCTTGGGCAGCACGTCTAGGGTCTTGATACGCGCATGTCAGATGACATCAGCAAGCTTTCAGGCTTCTTTTCTTTGACCATGCTACAAGATTCATTCTTCATCTTCTAATAGGCTCGGGGACTAAGTGGCTACACTTCACCTAGCGGTGAATGTAGTGCTTATTTCTTGATTTACCCTCCTTATTGACGGAGTCTAAGTGGATACACTTCTCAGGGGAAGAATTTTCAAATTTTATCTTGAGCCCCTTACATCCTTTTGGCAAGCCTTACTTGGCTAAGTCCGAGGTCTCCTAACCAGTTAAACTGGTCAGCTCCTACTTTCATTGCTCAAGTCACCGGTTACATTGGTCGGCTCCAACTTTCACTGCTCAATTCACTAGTTAAACTGGTCGGCTTCGACTTCCACTGCTTGGATCATCAGGGAAATTGATCGGCTTCGATTTAAACTGCTCGGACTTGATTAAGATGGCGTCGCCAAGTGGATACAAGGCGCTCAGGGACTAGCTGTGGGGGATATGACCCCTAGTATCCATAAAACAAGACATGGGCTGCACCATCAGAGGTGGCCTAGTCCATAAGATCATGGCCCATGGTGCTCGGCTCTGGTCGGCATGCACCGCAAGGTAATCAGAAGAATCTTGAAGATAGAGAAGGATCTGTTCAGATATGATAGATATTGTATTCCTTGTAAATACTCACCATATACCCGAATAGATACAGATCTAACCGACTTGTAACCCTGTCCCCCAGACTATATAAGACGGGCAGGGACCCCCTTTGAAATCATCTCATATTCAATACAATCCAACAAAGACACAGGACGTAGGCTATTACGTCGATCAGATGGCCCGAACCTATCTAAATCGCTGTCTCTGCACCTTATGTTACCATCTAGTTCCTAACCACGCGCACCTCTATGACAAATCTACCATCACGGGATACCCCTCGGTGGACTACCGAGCATCTTTTGTCGACAGGTGTAGATGCAATCTAGGAGGCGGTGGAGAACTGATGTTTAAAGGAGAGCATGACATGTGGGTCCCATGGGTCGGTCGGTCTGCAGGTGGGGCCGGCCGGCCCCACATGTCAGCCCCTCGAGGTCTGCTTTTTGTGGGTTGCCTTCCAAAGTGTTCTAGAGTCTTCCCACATCGGTTTCGTTGCGGATAAACGTGATTTGCTTTGACGAATAGGTCCTCCTTGATGGTTTTCTGGATAAATCCTCTTGCAAACACAGATTCACCAAAACTCATGGAATTTATTAGTTTAAACCCCTAGACCTATGTTTGGTGACGGAATTAAGCATATATGCAGGATATGTTGACGGTTTATGATTGATGTTAACGACCATCAATAATGACCGATATGCAAACAAGTTTGCCCCTCTTGATAGTACGACCATCTATCCTAAACCCGGTCATCAACTTCTCTACATATCTATGACCAGTGAAATAAAATGCCCTACAAATATACCTTTGCCTTGCGCATTCCATTCCATCTCCTCCAATGTCGATGCAACACATGCACCAACATGATCAATAATGATATGATCCACTCCATATCATCACATGACCATATTGGTTCATCGATCTTGACTTCACTTGCTCTTCACCGTTGCTTTGGTCCATCGGCGCCAAGTCATCACTCAACTTGCCCTTCACACTTGCAACCGGTCCATCAAGCCAAGTCTTGTCTTGATCTTCTACACCTTGGTCACATGACTCATTGTCATGTTTCATATGCAATGAGTTCCATCATCACAGGTGTGAGCCTTGCAACAAATCCAAGCCATTTTACCTCTATGGCTTAGGTTGCTCACACATGATGTACTTATGGACTAATCATCTATGTATCTCACTCAAACACATATTAGTCCACCTAAGGTTATCACTCAATTACCAAAACCAAATAAGAACATTTTAATCTCCCTCTTTTTGGTAATGACAACTCTACAAAGATATGGAAATTAAGCTCTTTTGGATTCATATTGCTTGCCCAAGCAATTTTACCATGTGTAAATGATTTTGGACAAGTACCACAAACCTGAATTGGTAGTATTAGCTCCCCCTACTTATGTGCTAGAGTGTTTGGTTTGAAGCTCGCACATATGCATAGATTAGAATTTTGGGAGAGTAATAACTACCCAATGATGCTAAGGTGTATAGAATAAACCTTTGAAGCATAATACCAATCGGAGTTGCACTTTTAACACCAACCTTATCACCATGAGTAGCTAGACAATAAAAATACTAGAAACCCCATGAGATCAACATTATAAGCAAGGTTCTAGTACCAAGTGTAGAAATACAAGTCGAGCTACCATCCTATGCATGCTAGTTATCAAATCATCAATCAAGTTCTACAACTAGCATACACCACACAAGCATTCATATCAAATTTAAAAAACTTATGCAATGCAAGCAAGCACATGACTATGCACATATCAAATGCAATCAATCAAAAATTTATGAGCTTGCTCCCCCTATTTGTGTGCTTCTGTTTGTCCAAGAATTTGATCCTTCTTATTTCCTCAATGTTGCTCCCTCTTTGCCCATTGTCCATTGTCCATGTCCAAATTCTACTTCTTTGTCTCTTCTTTGTCTCAATCTCTCCCCCTTTGTCATCAATTTCCATAAAAGGTGTGCATCTCTTGATACAAAGGGTTGCTCTAGGGATAGATGGTTGACACTTGAATCTTGCATTTTTTATGAACACCACCGCATATGTTGGAATGACACCACTTGTATAGCTCTTGAGATACCACATATAGGATCTTTGACCTTGATACCAATTGGTGGGACACCTTCCCCTATGTCATAGCATGGGTCATCCACTTGATAATCTTGAGCTCTTGAATGTGAGGGAACTTCCTTTATTTGATGATCACTTAAAGGTGAGGATCACTTGTGGAACCACCATCTTGTATGATTGATACCACGTGTATGATTGATTTATCAATAAAAACCATTTTTTAAACATTTGCTAACTTCATGAGTACCACTTGTAGGATATCACTTGTAAGTTAATCTAGACACCACTTGTGAATTCTTCTTGAAAAGTAATTTGAGTCTAGATACCACTTGAAACAAATAAACTAGATACCCATTTGCATTGTTGTGTTGTGCTTGTACTCTTATCACCATCATGAGCTTCTAATAATGACTTGAACTAAATTGATTTGCCTAAGCTTCTAAGTCCAGTTTGAACCCTCTCTAAGCTTCTTCACACACATTAAGCGGTTATCTTATCGAGGTTGTACTTGTCACTTGTTTAGCAATCCAAATTAAATCAAGTACTTGGGTTCACTAGCTCATGAACAAACTCATATGCTTACCACTAGATCAACTAAATCATTCAAGCAATAGTGGTAGATTATGAATTTAAAACTTTCATTTGTCATGCATGATCCTATTCATCATGAACTATATACACCAATCACATACTAGTAAGGGATGATAATGATCATGCACATTACAATGATACATTTGCTATGTTAGAGAAGAGGATAGTCACATAGATTCCAATTCGTTTCTCCAATAGCAATGTGAAGTCCAATTATAAGCTTGGTGAAGGCTAATCATCAATAATGAAATCCATTCTTCACCCATATGATTTGAGAACCACTAATGATCAAGTGCACTATCATAATGTGGTTGGCTTGCTTCTTCATTTCATCTTTGCTTGCATGAGAGTATCAATGTGAAAATACCACTTTCATGACTAGCTCTCTTTTTGGGTGTTGCTTGCTTTGCTTGCTTTTCTTGATCAACCCTTATGATTGCTTCAACTAAGTATCTCAAATGTTCCTTGAATCACAACTTCCATGTTAGCCTTCCAAGTACCACACTTGGTTTACCTACAAAAGGCGGCAAGTCCCTATACTATGGAGAAGTGACATCTCTCCATAGAACCATTCTTGATACTCACTTGAAATGACTTTGTTTGATTGATCCATGGACCTAACTTGATGAATATCCTTGAATCCTTCTTTGTGTCCTTTTCTTTCTACTTGTTTAAGTCATTTTCTTTCTACCAAATGGATTTCCAATTGTCACTAGAACTTAAACTCTATCTTCATCTTGATTTTGATCTTGATCTTCCAATTTGAGTACTAAATGAGTCTTGTACTCATCACTTGTCATACTTTTAGATCATTCCAAAACCAAACTCAGGTTCCTCAACCACTTCTAAACATGTTTTCAACTTGAGGACCTTTCAATCAAAGTGACTCTAGATCAATCCAACAATTGTTACTTTTCTACCAGATTCTGTACCTTTCAAAGAAATATTCATAACTCTCAATATACAGATCCAAATACCATAAAATTTGGTGGAGATGTGCTTCACTAAGTCATCTAGTAGTTTTAAAAATTTTAGATTCATTAGACTTCTAGATTGCTACCATATTTCAATTCTTCCACCAGTGCTACATGCTGAGAACTGCTGCACTATGGCTGGCAAGATCCACTCCAAAACCAAAGCATCTATTATCCAATTCTTATGAAATTTATACAACATCTTATACCATAAGTCTGGAGCATGCATACCAAATTTCAAGCCAATCCAATAAGATTTGATCACTCAAGCATGGCTAAAATCACAGCTCACTTATATTTTGCAATAAAGGACATATTTCAATCACTTGAGCTATTCTTCATCAAATGTGAATCAAACTTGAAACTAACTTGTTTGAATACTTTCATAAGATGTATATCCATTCAATACACTCACTAAAGGTCATCTTATGAATTTATCCAATACAAATCAATCCAAACTTAATTACTAAGCATTTATCCATTCAATCATCTTATAGCAAGCAACATAGCATATTTATCCAATTCAATCAACTCATATGCTCCCAAATAAAATGATCAACTAGAAATATACCTTGGTTAGCTCATGATCATCCAATTAGTAAGCTTCAACTCATATCTTTGCAAGCTATCAAATATATCAATAAATCATCTACAACATGAATGTTGCACTTGTATGTTGATAGCTCTTGGACTTCACTATCTTCTCATGGCATTGGGATAATGATCATCACTTGTCAACACTTGGCTCAATCATAAGATCAACACAATGAATACTACTTGAACCAAGCATCCAATGCCGATGGTACCTACAATCAATCATCCATTTTTTGATGGTACCCAAACTTGTTTGGGTCCTCTCAAATTAGATGCAACATACTTAGGCATAGCCTTAGTATGGGTAGCGGGATGTTTTGCAATTGCAACCAATGAGGTACCATTGCCATCCTTCCTAAGCATAGAATCATCATTAATTGAAATGGGCTTAGGAGTGTTACCTAGGGGACATGAATGTGCCATGTGTCCCCTTTCCCGGCATGAGTAGCACTTTCTCTTTGATTGAGCCTTCTCTTCCTTGCTCATATGGTGCTTCCCATTGCCTTGCTTCTCCTTATTTGCTTGAGCCTTCTTCTCAAGCTTGTTAGGACAACCCAAAGCTAGGTGGCCCAATTCATTACAACTATGGCACTTGATGTGAGAAACTTCCTTCATCTTCTCTTCTTTGTTCTTGCTCACTTTCTTTGCGTCTTGATTCATCCTTGGACACATTGCTCTTTCTCTTGCTTTTCTACCCCTTCTTGTTTTCTTCTTCTTCTTCATCAAATCATCACCATCTTCTTGGTTGATCTCGATTTGCTCTTGGGGTGTCTTCTCTTGCTTAACTTGTGGCTTTGGTTAAGGCTTCACTTGTTGCTTCACCAATAGCTTGGTAGGGCACATTGAGGTGAGATGACCCCATGTGCGGCATTTGAAGCACTTGACATGCTTGAGCCTCTCCTCTTCTTTCTTCAACTTGAGCTTTTCTTCATTGGGGCAACCATTTGCAAGATGTCTCACATCATGGCATTTGAAGCACATGAAATGAGAGAGCCTCTCTTTCTCTTGCTTCTTCATCTTTCTCCCTCTTTTTCTTTCGCCCTTGGTCATGCTCTTCTTGTTGAAGCCGATGCCACACTTGTCACCATAGCTTCTTTGAGTCTCCAACATGTACTCAAAGGTGACTTTTGAGTTGTAGCACCTCTCTAACTTGTTGCTTAAATTCTTCACTTTATTTTTGAGCTCATTGTTCTCCTTCAAAATGTTAGTTTCACAAGACATAGAGGAAGAACAACCATCTAAATTTGAAGAACATGGCATACCTAATAATTCATCATAAGAGGTGGATACATTCTTCTTACCTACATCACAAGGGTTAGTAACAATATGTGATTGATCATTTGACCCATGTGATGAGCTCTCACTAGTTTTAATTTCTTCATTGGAAAGCTAATTAGTGAGAAAAGCATGGTCTTGTACCAAGTTATCATGAGTAACACTAAGTTCCTCATGAGTCAATTTTAGCTTCTCATGTGAGCAAGTAGTAACATAAAGTAGATGCTTTTGTTGTTCACATGTGTTCTTTACAAAAGAGTTTTCAATTTTCAATTTCTCGGTTTTAGCCATCTCTTTTTCTAAAGCTTTGATCATGCAACCATATCTATCTAGAAGCTCCTCACATGAATCAAGATCAATCACATTTGCATTAGATATCTTAGTGTCACCTTGTGACATGAAGCAATGTGATGTAGTTGGAGAGCTTAAAGAAACATCACTCTCATAGCCCGGGCATGATCCATCATCATCATCATCAATCTTGTCAAGTGATCTTGTGGTAGAATCATCATCATCATCATCACTTGACCATGAGGTGGAGCAATCTTCCACAATCATCAAATCATGGTCATGCTCAACACATTCATGCGCCTCTTCCTTGGGCTCATCCTCATCGTCGACGACCATCCCATATTTCTCATTGAGATAACTCCAAATCTCATGGGTGGTCTTCATGTTAATGATCTCTCCAAATATGCAATCATCCAAAGATCTATACATGATGTTAGTAGCTTGGATGTTGAGATCTAGGCATTTCTCTTGTGCTTGAGTTAGATTCTCTTTATCCAACACATGAGAAAAAGCCAACATCTACCATCCACTACATTTTAGGGCAAATAAACTTAAAATTGCATATCATCCAATTTTTCCACCGTGCAAAGTGTGCCATCAAAAATATGTGGACAATCAATATCTAGCTCATAAGTCAACATCCTCTCGGGTCAGTGAAGACCACAAATGAGACCTAGCTCCGATACCACTTGTAGGGTCGAGATGGTGGACTAGAGGGGGGGCTAAATAGTCCTTTCTAAAATTAATCGCACCGGCTAAACGAAACAAATGCGGAATTGAAACTATCGGTCTAGCCAAGACTACGCCCCTCTATCTAAGTTCACGAGCACCTTTAAAAGATCCTAAACAAGCAACTAAGGTACCGGGCTAGCTAGAGCTCATCTAACCAATTTTAGGAGCAAGGTCACACAAAACCTATGCCACTAGTACTTCAAGCACGGGGGAGCTCCCACACAACTAGTAAGCAAAAGCACAAAGCTCGTAAGCTCACTAGCGATGCGCAATAACAAGGCAACTAATGCCAATTTAGAAAGCACAAATTACTTAGCTACACAAACTAAGCAATGTGACTAACAAGGTTACCAAAACCAAATTAGCCATGCAAGGGAGCTACTTCTATGCTACACAAGCAAGAAGGTAACTAGCAAGCTACACAAGCTAACTAAGTACAAGAGCAACTACACAAGCACAATGTATATGAAAATAATTACAAGCCTGTGTAAAGGGGATGCAAACCAACGGGAAGACAAGGATGACACGGTGATTTTTTTTATCTCGAGGTTCACGTGCTTGCCAACATGCTAGTCCCCGTTGTGTCGACCTCTCACTTGGTGGTTCGGAGGGTAATTGGCATCACCCGCCAAGCCCGCACGTCGGGCACCACAAAAACCTACCCCAAAAGTGAGGGTAGCTCAATGACACGCTCAACTAGAGTTGTTCTTCGCGATCCCCATGGGATGAGCACAATCTCCCTTATAAATCCTCCTCGGGAGCACCGCACAATCTTCTCGCGTGCTTCAACAGAGTCACAAGCCTCCAAGCCTTCTAGGAGGTGGCAACCTCCAAGAGTAACAAGCATCACGGGCTTGTAACTCGATCACCTAGTGCCACTCGATGCAACCTCACGATGCAATCGTACTAGAATCGCTCACTCACTCGATCGGATGAACACTATCAAGCACAAGTGAGTTAGAGGGCTCCTAAGCACACCTACACAAGCCACCAAGGCTCAAGGGTGCTCAGCAACCGGCCAAAGGCCAGCCAACACTTCTATTTATAACCCCATGACTCAAAAGAGCCATTACCCCTTCACTAGGCGAAGCCCGCAGTGACCGAATGCGCCGATCGTGATGACCGGACGTGCTAGGCCCTGCGTCCGGTCACTCCCGGCCATCCACATGGCCTCACCGTTCAACCACGCTCGTCAATCACCAACGATCACTGACACTGCCTCAACAGTCAAGTAACGACCGGACTCACTAGGCCATGACCAGACGCACCCACGATGCATCAGGTCCCGCGCACGCACTTGCCACCGAACCAATGACCGGACGCGCCACTGCCAGCGTTCGGTCGTTTCCAAAGAGCTCCCGAGGAGGCCAAAACACGTTCAGACACATCAGGTTGAACATGATCGGACACAGCACCTGAGTCTGGTCCTTCACCGCCTGCCACATGTCACTGCTGCTCCTCATGCTAATACGTCAGTGTACGTGATGACTGACCACACGTGGTCCCTGCTCGTCGGGTCACTTCTTCGCTCAGTGTCCGATCACTTGATCGAGACCGCGCCTTCTCTAAAACACAAGGTTGGACGCACAGGTCCTGCCGAGGCCTATGTCCGATCACCTCTAGTGACCTCTTTTCACCTCCTTTTCTTCACCGAGTTGATCCACATCAACTCCAACTCCTTCTCCTTTGCAAATGTGCCAACACCACCAAGTGTTCACCAACTTGTGCATGTGTGTTAGCTTTTCACAAACATTTTCAAGGAGTTAACCACTCATCCACCGTGCCACTCGATCCTAGAAACATCACAAAGTTAGATCGCTCAAGTAGCACTAGATAACTGTTGGTATTTATAAGTGCAAATAGAATATGAAGGATTCCATAAGCGCACAGAATACCATTGTAGCATTTTACCTAGAGTATTCCAGGTATCGTTATTTATATTTTACCACAGGGAAACAAAAGAGTAAAGACTTATTGAGTAATAAAGGAATATCTATCAGTCAACATACCAGCCGAGCTAGAGCAAGGGGTAAAGGTAATGATAGGAATTAAGCATAATGACACTCATGGGATAGATTACTAAGATAATATAAACTAGTTAACTCGGGAGAACAACGGGTGAGGTAGATTCCTGTGGCATTCTTATTACATGGTCAAAGTATATATACACCCATCTATAGCTAAGACTAATTCTACTCTTATGTACTTTGGGATGCCGCTTAGACGGTAGAGCACCTCTAAAGGGTAACTCTACTAACGCGACTACGGTCCAACAATTTAAGAACCTACTTAATTCGGAGTGGACGACAAAGGATAGACGGGGCTATCACCTCCCGCTGCTACCACCCAACCAGGGAACAGGGTGTACTCATAGGCAGAGCATCTTATAAGCACCATGCTTACACAAGACTCGGCTACTTAGCCTAATTGGTAAACTAGCAAGCTAGGCGCTCTATGAACCCACACACAAAAGTAATGATCACCTTAACTAAGCAAGATATATACTCAAAGTAAGCATAGCCATGTAGATAAGAATTGATAATAAGTCTTACAAGATGTAGAAGTGAAGATACAAGGCTTTGTTGAGCCTCTAAGACTAGATCCGGAACTTGAGCATGAGCTCAACTCGACCCTCACTCCCGAGCTACTAATCTACTATATTGGAGAGCTCTAGACCTAATCTCTCCGGAGTATGTTGATCTAAAGGAGCGATATGAATTAGGGTTTCCAAGATGTCTCTAGAGAGGGGGGTACAGCGCTGTATATATAGGAGGTAGCGTCAATTTTGGACCCTCGGATCAAACCGACTTGAATAAATGGCGTAGATACAATCTAGGAGGCGGGGGAGAACCAACGTTCGAAGGAGAGCATGACATGTGGGTCCCATGGGCCGATCGGCCAACAGGTGGGGCCAGCTGGCCCCACATGTTAGCCCCTCGAGGTCTGCTTTTGGTGGGTTGCCTTCCGGAGTGTTCTAGAGTCTTCCCACGTCGGTTTCGTTGTGGATAAACATGATTTGCTTTGACGAATAGGTCCACCTTGATGATTTTCTAGATAAATCCTCCTGCAAACACAGATTCACCAAAACTCATGAAATTTATTAGTTTAAACCCCAAAACCTATGTTTGGTGATGGAATTAAGCATATATGCAGGATATGTTAACGGTTTATGATTGATGTTAACGACCATCAATAATGACCGATATGCAAACAAGTTTCCCCCCTTGATAGTACGGTCATCTATCCTAAACCTGGTCATCAACTTCTCTACATATCTATAACCGGTGAAATGAATTGCCCTACAAATATACATTTGCCTTGCGCATTCCATTCCATCTCCTCCAATGTCGATGCAACACATGCACCAACTTGATCAATAATGATATGATCCACTCCATATCATCACATGACCATATTGGTTCATTGATCTTGACTTCTCTTGCTCTTCACCGTTGCTTCGGTTCATATGCGCCAAGTCATCACTTAACTTGCCCTTCACACTTACAACCGATCCATCAAGTCAAGCCTTGTCTTGATCTTCTCCACCTTGGTCACATGACTCAATGTCATATTTCATATGCAATGAGCTCCTTCATCACATGTGTGAGTCTTGCAACAAATCTAAGCCATTTCACCTCCATGGCATAGGTTGCTCACACATGATGTACTTGTGGACTAATCACATGTGTATCTCACTCAAACACATATTAGTCCACCTAAGGTTGGCACTCAATTACCAAAACCAAATAAGGACTTTTTCACATAGCAACCTTGTGAGCTTAGTCAAAGCCCTCCCACTCATTTCCATTATTAATTCATCATCTTTGTGAGATTGGGAGTGAATCTAAGTGTGTTGCTTGAGTGATTGCATCTAGAGACACTTGGTGATTGTGTTTCGCTGCGGGTTTTGCTTGTTACTCTTGGTGGTTGTCACCACCTAGATGGCTTGGTGTAGCGAGGATTGTCGAGCGGAGGAAGGTGCTTGTCTTTGGCTCTGATCGTGGTGATTGTGAGGGATTCTTGACCTTTCTCTAGTGGAGAGCCAGAATGTACTCTAGTGGATTGCTTGTGGCTTGTGTGATCCTCATCTTGTGTTGGTTGTGCGGCACCCAATTGCGGGTTTGGTGTGTGATGATAATTAGCGCGTGAACCTCCAAGTGGGTGAATCACCACAACGGGGACTAGCTTGTCGGCAAGTAAGTCAAACTCGGTGAAAAATCATTGTGTCATCTTATTCTCGAGGATTTCTTAGTATTCATTGTGATTGATTGACTTCATTTTATGATTGGCTCATTCCACGACACGGCGGTATAACTCACTATCCATCTCCTGTATTTACATTCTTAGTGTAGCTAAGCTCTTTAGTGTAATTAGTTTTGAGAGCCAGCTTGTGTCGTGTCTAGTAGTTAGTGAGGCTCTTTAGTTAATCTTTGAGAGCTCACTAACTTAGTGTAGTGACATAGCCTTTGTGTGTTTAAAGACTATAGAAATTAGAATTGTGGTAGGTGGTATGTATTTTTAGTAGGTTAGCGCAACATTCGCTTCGCCTTATATTTTTTTAACTATTTTGCTTAGTGTTGTTGTAAAAAAATTTATAGCCCATTCACCCCTAACCATGGGGACCTTTCAGCTGCCAAGAAAGAAGCAGCGGGAAGGGAAGCAACACGGCAGTAGGCAGCGTCTGGCGCTCGGGTCCCAGTGCAGCCAAGCCGTACAGCCAAGCTTGCGACCGTGGGCGCAGTATAGGGCGGGGCCTGTTGAGGACCGGCCGTTCGGACGGGATCCTCACGCTGATGGCCAATTATATATTTTTTTCCCGCGCTTGTAGCTTCCCGGCCATCCACCTGCCCGTCCTCCTTATTTTATTTCGCGCTCACCGCACTGCGTGCTCCCATCCACTGGCGCACGGCCCACCTCGACCCCGTGTCAGATCATGCACCACGTCTGCTCATGCATGGCCAGCGTTGCTCTCAGTATTTGCATGCAGTGAATTTCTACGGAATAAAAAAATCATAACTACTAAACCAAACATCCAAACTAAATTTGAATTATACCATCGTGTTTCACACAATATCGTTCAAAACAAGATCCCACAGGGATATATTTGAATAAAATTTTATTGACGAACATTTATCTTATGAAGATGGAACATTTTCGTCTATTGAGCAGGGCCAATGTTCTAGATTCAGAGAACAATGTTCCGTCTTCGTAGGAAAAATATTCTTGGTTTAGAAGAGCAGTATTCTAGTTATAGGTCCATATAATTGGTATTATAATATGCATAAAAATAAAAATAATAATAACAGAAATGATGAAATATATAGAAAACAGTAAATAAATGAATAAATACATAACATAAATAAAAATGATAAAATCTAGAGCAAAGAATAAGAAAAAAAAATAAAAACACATAATAGAGAAAAATTTAAAAGAACACCACATGGATACTTTTCAACATCCTAAAATATATCATAGAACATCACATGTATACTAGGTGAACATCACTAAATACGTCATAGAACATCACTAAATACATCATAAAACATCGCCTAGATATTACGTGAACATCACTAAATACACCACAGAACATCACATGTATACTAAGTGAACATCATGAAAAACATCAATAAATACATCGTAGAACATAATTTTATATTACATGAACATCACATGTATACTATGCGAACAACACAAAAAATATCATAGAACATTACATGTATACCACGTGAACATAAAAAAATCATAGAACATCACATATATAACACGTGAACATCACAAAAAAATATAGAACATTGCATGTATATTACATGAACATCACAGAACATAACATTATATACCACGTGAACATCGAAAAAAACATCATAGAACATCACTCTATATTATATGAACATAGCATCTCATCGAATATAGAAAAATAAAAAACATGAAAAATAATTAAGTAATGTAAAATAGAAAAATGAAAATAAAAAATCTATAGAAAACATAAAGACAAATGAGAAAAAAAAGAAAAAAAGAAAAAGGAAAGAAAATAAAAAAAAACATCGCTGCTCTGTAGTCGAGAAATCAAGGAAAAACACATGACCACAATGACCACAGTGATGAGAATAAATAGAAGCAAGGAAAAACAATAAAAAAGAAATGAAAAGTAAAAGAAAAAAAATAAAGGTAAAAATAAATAAGAAAAGAATAAGAAAAGGAAAGGAAAGGAAATAAGAATGAAAACATAGAAAACTAAAAAGAAAAGAAAAAGAAAGAAATAGAAGCAAGGAAATAAAACAATAAAAAATAATACAAAAAAAGAAAGGAAAGGATAAAAAGAAAAAGGAGAATAAATAGAAGCAAGGAAAACAATCAAAAGAAATCAAAAGAAAAAAAATAAAAGGTAAAAATAAATAAGAAAAGAATAAGAAAAGAAAAGGAAATAAAATAAAATAAGAATAAAAACATAGAAACTAAAAAGAAAAGAAAAAGGAAGAATAAATAGAAACAAGGAAATAAAACAATAAAAAGAAAACAAAAGAAAAAAATAAAGGAAAGGAAAAACAGATAAGAAAAAGAATAAGAAAAGGAAAAGAAAACGTTTCGTACCTGTGTCCGCGCACTGCCTCCCGCGCCCGCTGTTCCCGCACGCGTGCACTGTTCCCGTGCACACTGTTCTGCGGACGGCTCCGATCCGGCCGTTGGGACCTGATGATTTCCGGTGTAGGGCGGCTACCAGGGCAGGCCTCGACACCACCGCCGTTCCTAGCCACCTGCAGCGTCATCATCCTCACCGAGCACTGGCTGGACGCCGTCGCTAGGCGGTCGGAACTAGCTGGGCGCCATCGCCCAAGCCGCGTGCCCCCTGGCAGGGACTCTACACGAGTCCTCCCCTCCCCTCCTCTCGCTGCGAGGTGATGTCCGAAGGTTGAAGAAGAAACAGACATGCGGGACCCACACGTCAGTGAGTAGAGAGAGAAACAGCAAGGGGTAAATATGTCTTTTCCCGTGCCGAGTTAAGGCTCCCAGTGATGCTGCTGCACTGGCGTTGCGTGGCGTGCCACATCAGCAAAAATAGCAAAACCTAGGAGTTTGACTCAAACGAGGAGGCGAGGGTGTCAAAAAAGTTTAAAATCCCCTTACCCTCGGTCTGGCCGCCTACAACTGCAACCCATCACCCGGAGGGGTAACGTCCGAAAAGGGCCCCTGTCATCATGCGCGCCGGCTCTCCGCGCGCCCGTGCGAGCAGGTCCGCGTCAGCGGCTCAAAAAGTCGTGCGCTGCTGGTAGGTAGAGGTGGCTAATCGTCGCGGCGCGCCGCGCAATCGAGGGATGGGGGTGAAACCTTGCGCTCGTCGTCAGCCGTCACGGGCTGCCTGGTCTGCTACCCCTGCGTGCGTGCGCTGTGCAGTGCAGGTCGGCGGCCTGAGTAATGGCTTGGGTTTCCATGACGTGAGTGCCTAGTTCTGTGACGGTGAAGGATCGAACCGGGCTTCAACAAACCCCGTTCATGCCGTCCGTGCACCGTGCAGGTGGGGGGGTTGGGGGCGTGCCGCCAAACGAAGTCACCGAGAGCGACAACCCGGGGTATTGTAGTATCTGCGACAAAAACAGTGCACCTAGAAAATGCAGGAGCATATTGTTGCCCTGTTGGTTTGGCTGATAAGCCATGGCTGAAAATACTATTGGTTGATTTGTTGTTATAGAAAAATATTGTTCGTTTGCTGAAAAAAGTACGGTTTATAAGCTAAGCGAATAGGACGTGTCAGTCATAAAAAAATCCTCACTGACATGACCCCTCTATGATACAGAGTGCCGCCGTCCGCCGCCATGAATGGACGGTGGCGGCGCGCACGATGAACAACAGCCAAACGGGGCAAAATCTGGCGAGGCGTCCTTGACGAAGTGTTTAAAAAAATCATGACTTCCACGCTCTAGCAGCCGTCTGCCTTGTTAGTTCCCATCGCCAGAATCCCATCTGTGAACTCGCCTTGGGCTGTTGGCAACTTGGCACCGATCAAGAGGAAAAGGAGAAAGCATCCCCTTGTATAATCTGCTCCATCCAATTGGCCACACATCCCATCTGCCACTTTGATAAGACCGCAGCACGCATGTCTCTCTCGTAATAATGGTATCATGGTTTATACCAGTGTTTATTTTACACTAACAAAAGAAATACAGTCAAATTTGCCCATGGTTCAGCGCCAGTATTTTACTGCCACTAGCCCACTACCACTGCAGGGGGGTTGCCTGGTTTTGGACGCGTCGCGCGTGGCGTGGCATGCCTTTTGCCCACAGCTGCAAGGCAAATCGGCGTTGGCCTCTATTTTTTTTTCAGTGATCTCGTCTTTGCGGAAATTGATTAGTGACCAGGAGGACCACGGAATCAGGCGGGCTGACAGGTGAATGATCTCTTGACGGGCGCCGGCGTGCTGCGCTGGTCCACGAACGCAAGCGAATTTTAATCAGCTCAACAGTCACCATAAATGGACTTGGTTGAGATGGGGAAACGAAAATGTTAGCGACCACAGTCTCGTCCTAGCTAACAAATGGACAGGCGTGTCACCTGCACGCACCTACTGACTGACCATCAGATGGTGTATTGGAGAGAGCGAATGAGTAGGTCTTGTTGACATGAGTAGACCCGAGAAACCAACTTTCAGACTGTTTGCGTTTGATGAATTCCTCCCCAGCGGCGGAACTAGAAATTATACACAGAGGAGAGCGGTCAAGAGATCCGAATTAGTCACCGTTACAGCTGCTCTTATTTTCTTCAATTTATTCTAGCATTTGACAATTTAACAATGTTATTTGTCCCATGGTAGGCAACTGTGACTGTTTACACTGAGGTGCGTATAGTGACTCATGAATCTCGAAACCTACCAACTTAGTATTTCGAAGGCGCTCATAGTAGGTATAATCTGCGTATGTTTATAGATGTGAGCGTCCGAGTCTATAGTGTGTGCTTTTGAGTAAAAAAATAACAAGTTAAGTACATGTTCAGTAAAATATAAAATATAATAAAAGATGAGTACATATGTAATAAAACCTAAATTTCATTAAACGTATTCTAATACGATAGGGAAACAGGTTTAGATGGATCAAAATATTCTATTCTAATTGGGTTTTGTGTGACCGTGTTGTCTAGAAGATACTAAAAATATCTATGACAAAAACTTTTTAGTCGTATCTTTCTAAAATAAATATAACTTTTTTGTTGTGGTGCTGAGAGGCATGGCCCCTGTTGCCCCCTGGCTGTGCTCCTGTTTTTTTGTCCACTTTTTTTATGAACTGATAAAACAATTCATTCTCTTTTTGATTGTAGGTCATCCTGTTTTTCTCCCCACCTAAAACACTGAGTTCTCACAAACTTATTCCGTCATATATCGATGAAACAATTCATTCTCTTTACGATCGTGCTAATCTCGGCATTACAATTTCCTTACTAGCATGAAAAAATGGCAATGAAAAGTTTGGTTACTTGGTCATTTTTTCTTTCTCCCCACCCGAAACACTGAGTACTCACCAACTTATTCTGTAACTTTCCGTATAGAGCATGTTTAGCTACCGGCCACACGCTGCCATGCGCAGCTGCGGCGGCACCTAAGGTGTGGCGTTAAAAATTGGCACCACATATGTGACGTGGTTTTGATTGGAAAAAGTAGTGGTTGTGCAGACGAACCAAACTAGAGCTTTTCATTTCATGGCATGCTGTAGTTTATGCATGGCAACACATAACGGGAAGCCAAACACCTTAATATCAGTACGGTTGAGATGCAGTGGACTAGTATATCAAAGGTCCAATCAAACGGTAACACCATATGCAGGTGATGACTGAGATCAACATGTGCTTTTTATACTACTATATTATACAAAAGCCGTAAGTTAAGACCAGTTTTAATGTGAGTTTTCATAGACATTTAATAAGCTAATATGGCACGGTATAAACGAAGAGAAATTGAACAAATTCATGAGATTAAGCATTGTTCCTAACATTGGGGAGTCCAAGGACATGAAACTCTCAATGAGACTTGCCGGTGTTTTATAAACCAGACTAGTAAATTTATATGATTGCCGCGCTATTCTAGGAAGACGATGGTAGCATCCAATAGACACGAGAATTTATACTGGTTCAGGCCGGAGCCCTACGTCCAGTCTTAGAGATGATTGAGTGTGTGTTCCTCACGAATGCTCTGAAGTTCTTACAATGTGAGGTGTAAGACTGGTGAAAAGAGGTGGTAGAACCTATGTTAGATGAGGGGTAGCCCGGAGAGAAGCTCCAGGAGTCCTACTGCTATGGTGGATGGAAGGAATGGTAGAGGATGAAAAATGAGACCGTGTCTTGAGATGGGAGGCATGGCTGCCCTTATATAGAGTTCAGGGCCAGGGCTCGTTACAAAGAGGAGGTTCCCACGACCGAAGGGTCGAGAGCCTGAGAAAGGTCCTAGCTAACTTGGCTTGCAAGCTACGCCGTCTTCTGATGCTCGCCCGGGCGTGGCTATCGTCATGGTCATATGGCTACGTCGCGGCAGGGTCTGACATGGTGCTACTGTGCTGGTCGTGGTAGCATAGTAGCCATGGTGATAGTTCGTCAGCTATCCTGTGCAATGCGACATTCGTCATGGTCTTCGCCATCGTCTCCGGGTTCCCTGGGGCATTGTACCCGTGGTAGGTGGCCACCCTGGGTCGTTGTTCGCCTGGTCGCTTCGTGGGGCTGAGGGCCACGACCCCAATCGTTGGAGTCAGGGCACTTCGCCAGCTAGGGAGGTCTCTAGGTTGAGACCCTTGTTATGGATCCCATCCCGTAGTGAGTGGGATTGTACGCGCATCCCGTCAGATCGGGCGCGTCGCGCGGGGCTCGACCTTTCCCTGTCTCTCCTAGGGGTCGTGACGGGGAAGAGGTCGCGTACTTGAGCATCACGCTGCTCATGCTAGAGGAAGGGATCATGATCGCCCCCGGCCTTAGCGCCCGGCCTGCTCTGCTCGGCTTTTGCTGGGCCTTGGTCGTTCGGGCCTTTGCTAGCTGTTGTGTTGCGGACCATGTGGCCTGTTAACTAATCGATGCCTTGAGATACCCCGGGGTTATGACCCCGACAGTAGCCCCCGAGTGTTTTCACGATCTTGAAGTGATCATGAAAGCGCTGATACGTGTGTGCGTTACAGCGTGGGTCAGCGGTCGTGGCCTGCCCAAGCCTCATCGCTCGACCCCTTGTGGGCTTGGTGCATTCAATGCGGTAGGTGGCTATTGTGTTCTGTTTCGTCAGGATGTCCTGGTGTTGAGGTACGTGACCGTTGTCCTTGTGCCGTGCATCGGGGTTTGCGACCCAGGCGGAGCCGAACGGTTTTGTTGACGCTATGCCGTCCCTGCCTTTGCAAGAGTCCCCAAACTTCCTGACCCTAGGTGGGTATTCATCACCGATCGTGACCTCCCTTGGTTCGCCACGCAGTGAGGGAGTCTCAGGCTGCTCAGTCTACTTCTGAACTTTATAAGCGGGGGCCTTCCCCCGTTTGAAACACTCGTATCTGTGACTATGGATTGCTCCCTTCCTCCCATTGGGTGAGTGTGGAAGTAAGAGAGAGAGACATGATTATCCTTTCCAACAGCTGGTGCTAGAAGGGATCTTGCGAGCAGGGGAGGATGAGAGGCCGTGGAGGTCGGCTCCGTGATCATGCGGCCTTGGTTTTGCCTGTGCCTGAGTGGCACAAGTAACCGTAAGGGCCGTTGATCAGGGGAAGGTTCACCCTCCTGCCACGGGTCATCAAAGTGTGCAAGCAGCGAGTCGGTTCTCCGAAGAGAACATTCGTCGCTCCCTGGGCGCTAGATGATGGGCCTGGGGCGGCGTTTGTCACTATGCCCTATCGTGACGTTGTGACGACGAGGTGAGGCATTCCTCGCCGGAGGCCGTTTTACCCTTCTCTCCTCCCCCCGTTCTCTGATCTCATGGGGTCGCGATGCTGCAAGGGGGCCTTCAAGATGTTCTTTTCCACCTTGTCCAGTCATACTCACAGATCGCGTTCCCTATGGTGTCATCTTCGAGGTGGTGTTGGGTTTCTTTCTTGTTTTCACAGTTTGCCCACGCGTGTAACACTTGTACCCATGGAATGTGTTTTTCGAACTTTTCATTCCTTCCTCGAAGTCGTGGGGTTTAATTTCTGAAGCCGGACCTTTCGTGCGGGAGGTAGTCCTTCCTTCGTATGGGACGGGAAGGTCGTCCTTTGGTGCAAAAGCCTTTTGCTTCATTTGTGTTTTGACCTTATCTGGTTCGGGCGTCCCTATTCGTCGAACAGGTTATGTCCTTGCATCCTAAGCAGCGATGTGATCGTGGGGCATTTTCCTTGGCCAAAAGTGGACACTTAGGCTCAAGCAAGCCCGGATCGTACGCGCTGGAATCGTGGTAGGGTCATTTCGCACGGGTTTTTGATTGCTGCCTTGTGAGGAGGATACCATCACAGGCCCTGGGCTCCCGAGGGATTTTTCTGCAAGGGGTCATTGATCCCTGTTGGTCCGTCGGTTTTTGGTCGTGAGTTCGGGATCCTAGAAAGGGCTTGTCACAATGGGGACTTAGCCCTGCTTGCCTCGAGATTCCTGGTGACCTCACGGGTCATCGCGACCTATTTTCGGTCAACTTTGGTTTCGCCCCACGTGGGGAGAGGCATGTCCACCGTAACCACGTGGTCAGAGCGGTGTGCCTCGTCAGGGTCGATGGGTAATTCGAGCAGGACCCGATATCCTCCCCAATCGATGTGGAGTTCAGCTGTGCCTCATGTGAGACGTCCCATAAATCATCGGCCATCAATCCCGTTGGTCCCCAACTGCCTCCGCAGCGGCCAGAGGGCAAGATGCCTCCCCCCCAAAGGGGGTCAACCCAAGAGACTTCAAAGCGAATGACTCGAACACAGGGAGAGATGGTCATGTGGCTCTGCACCACTGATTAGAGCCATAGGGGGCCATCTCCTCCCTGCCCCTATCCCTTTTTTGGCCTCAAGTCCTTCTAAGGACCGGCTGAATGGTAGAGTTCCTAGGTATGACGCAGGGTCGTGGACACGGCGGGTCGCTTTGAGCATGGACTTGAGGGATCAAGGCTTCCCTAGTCGTTGCACGGCTTAGCGGTGACCGCTCAATTATGGGGCAAGGAAAGGTTGCGTGGGAAATCAAAGAAGTGAAAGAAGGGGTGTAGGTCTTACGCGTGCTCTGCCTATTGCTTCTTTGTTCCCTGTCCTTCGCCTCATTCCACTAGGGCCATTCCTATCTGGGGTCTTTTCGCAAAGGGGTTAGTTTGTGATGACAGGAGGGTTGATACAAATGTGGGAAGAGAGATTAAGGATAGAATCTGCGTAGCTGCTCAATGTTCTAGGAATTAGTGTAGATCTCGCCGGCGTCATTCATGAGCCGGTAGGATCCCGGGCGAATAACTTCGGCGACGATGTAGGGTTCTTCCCAAGGAGGCGTTAGCTTGTGTACATCTTTGGTGGTTTGGATCCACCGTAGGATGAGGTCACCGACCTGGAACGCTCGCTCTTGGACGTTCTTGTTGTGGTACCTCCGTAGCGCTTACTGGTACTTCGCGGACCGGAGGAGCGCCGTCTCGTGGGCCTCATCAAGTTGGTCGAGCACATCTTGCTGATCTTTCTCCGCTTTGGCTTCGTCGTACGCCAGGACTCACGGTGCTCCGTAGTCGACGGGACAGCCTCAGCACCATATACCATGAAGAACGGTGTGAAACCGGTGGATCAGTTCGGAGTCGTTCTCAAGCCCCAGAGCACGGCTGGTACCTCCCCCACCAGTCGCCTCGCAAATTTGTCAAGCCTGTCGAAGATGCAGGGTTTGAGGGCCTAAAGTATCATGGTGTTAGCTCACTCCACTTGGCCATTTGTCCATGGGTGAGTGACAGAGGCCTAGTCGACTCGAATGTCATAGTCATCGCAGAACAGGAGGAACTTCTTCCTGGTGAAGAGCATGTCGTTGTCGATGATTATGGAGTTTAGGACTCCAAATCTGTATATGATGTCCAGGAAGAATTCCACCGTGTCTTCAGATCTTACTCTCGCTATGGGCTTGGCTTCGATCCACTAGGTGAACTTGTCGATTGTCACTAGTAGATGGGTGTAACCCCCGGGTGCTCTCCTAAATGGCCCGAGCAGGTCGAGCCCCCAGGTCACGAAGGGCCACGTTAACGGGATGGTTTGTAGCTCTTGTGCAGGTAAGTGCGTTTGCCATGCGTAGAACTGACATTCCTCATAGCTTCACACAATTTGCTGAGCGTCGACAACTGCTGTGAGCCAATAAAAGCCTTATCGAAAAACCTTCCCAACCAGCGCTCTAGGCGCTGCGTGATGTCCACAGATTCCTATGTAAGCTTCCCGCAAGAGTCGTTGCCCCTCCTCCCGGGAGATGCACCTTTGAAGAATCCCTGAGGTGCTGCGTTTGTAGAGGACGTTACCAATGATCATGTATGATTTGCAATGTTTGCTAGATGCCGCGCCTTCGTAAGGTCGTCAGGAAAATTTTCTCGTGCTAGAAAATCTATGAAAGGTGTGGTCCAGTCTGTCCCGGTGTCTGCCACCACTTAGTCGATCGCCATCAGGTCAGGAGGGCTCGTGTCCTTCGGGTCATGGTGGTGTTCAACCGGGAGGGCGGGTTCCGCCTTGCCAGCCATGCCCGTCGTTTGCTCGTGCAGTCTATGGGCTTGCACCGATGGTTCATGCATGTCGTTGAAGAACACTCCCGGTGGAGCCGGTCCCCAACTCGATGCGATCTTGGCCAGGGAATTGGTGGCTAGGTTGCCCCACCTGATAATGTGGTGGAGTTTTAGCCCATTGAATCTTTCTTCGAGTTTACGGACTTCGTTGCAATAAGCCGCCATCTTGCTATCGTGACATGACGCTTCTTTCATGACCTGGCTGACGACCAGCTCCGAGTCCCCCCTAACAAAGAGGCGGCTGGTGCTAAGCTCGGAAGCAATTCTAAGGCCATGGATGAGGGCTTCGTATTTCGTGACGTTGTTGGTTGCCCGGAAGTGGAGTCGAATGGCATACTCCCTGTGCTCCCCTATCGGGGAGACCAGGACGATCCCGGCCACCACGCCCGTGGCCATTAGCGACCCATCAAAATATAGCGTCTAGTACTCCTGGTAGGTCAGAGGTGGGGGCATTTGCACTTTAGTCCATTCGGTGATGAAGTCCACGAGGACTTGCGATTTGATCGTTGTTCTTGGGACGTACGTGATATGGTAGCCCATGAGCTCGGTTGCCCATTTGGCTATGCGGCCAGAGGCATCGCGGTTCTGAACCACGTCGCTGAGCGGGGCAGACGCCACGACCACAATGGGGTGCCCTTCATAGTAGTGTAGTAACTTTCGTTTAGCGATGAGGATGGCGTAGATGAGCTTCTAGATTTGCGGGTAACGCACCTTGGTGTCCGAGAGAACCTCGTTAATGAAATACACTGGCCTCTAGATCTTGTGGGAGTATCCGCTCTCTTCTTGCTCGACGATGTGTGCCGTGCTGACCACCTGCGTGGTTGCGGCAATGTAGAGGAGTGGATCTCCCTTCTCGGGCGACACCAGCGTGGGGGCCGTCGCTAGGAATGTCTTGATCTTCTCGAAGGCCTCCTGCACTTCAGCCGTCTAGGTGAACTGGCAGCCTTTTTCAATAGCTTATATAGTGGCATGCCACGCTTCCCCAGCCGTGAGATAAAGCGGCTGAGGGAGGCTAAGCATCCCATGAGCTTTTGGACTCTTTTTAGGTTCGTGATGGGGCCCAGATTAATGATCGTTGTGATCTTCTCCGGGTTGGCTTCGATGCCACGATCATGAATTCTCTAAGATGGGCAAAGGCGGCATCTAGGTTGCCGACCAGCTGGTCGGCTTTCCTGGACTTTACGATGATGTCGTCAATGTAGACCTCTACGATGTCCCCAATGAGCCCACCAAGGCACCGATTCATGCACCTTTGGTAAGTGGCTCCCATGTTCTTAAGCCCAAAGGGCATGGTGACGTAGCAGTATGCGCCGAATGGGGTGATGAAGGAGGTGGCGAGCTGGTCGTCCTCCTTCATCGTGATTTGATGATACCCCGAGTACGCGTCCAGGAAGCAGAGGGTTTTCACAACCCGTGGTCGAATCGACGTCTTGATCGATTCGCGGTAGCGGGTAAGGTACCTTTGGACATGCCTTGTTCAAGTTGGTGTAATCCAAGCACATCCTCCAGTTCCTATTATTTTTCCGAACTAGGATCGGGTTTGCGATCTAGTCTGGATGGAAAACTTCCTTGATTAATATTGTCACCAGGAGGCAGGCGATCTCTTCCCCAATGGCCTTTCACCTTTCGTCATCGAAGCGACGGAGGCGCTATTTGACCGGTTTGGAACCGATTAGAATATCGAGGCTATGCTCGGTGACCTGCCTCAGGATTCCTGGCATATCGGATGCTTTCCATGCAAAGATGTCCCGATTTTGGAGCAGGAAGTTGATGAGCTCGCGCTCTTGATGGTCGGAGAGGCCACAACCGATTCGAACAGTTTTGCTAGTATCTTTGAGGTCGACTTGTACCGCCTTGGTGTCTTCAGTGGGCTTAAAGGCCCCCGCAGACTGCTTCCTTGTGCTGGATTCAAGCGCGACTTCGGTCATGGTGGCCTGGATAGTTCGCAACTCTAAGGCTCGAACTGCTGTCGCTACGATGTTGAGGTTTTCCTCCTCATAGGAATGTGCCTGGTGCAGGTCACCACCGACCGTGATGACCCCTTGAGGACCGGGGAACTTAAGCTTGAGGTAGGCATAATTAGGGATGACCATGAATTTTGTGTAGCACGGTCGGCCCAAAATGGCATGGTAAGAGTTGGGGAGGTCAATTATCTCGAAGTCAAGCGTCTCGGTTCAGAAATTCGTTTGTCCTCTGAATGTGACGGGTAAGGCGCACCCGAGGGGTGATATTCGTGCTCCAGGTACGACCCCGTAGATCGGGGCATTCGTTGGCTGTATCGCTGCTCTAGAGAGGCCTATAGCATCATACACCCGCAAGTAGAGGACATTGAGTCCGCTTCCTCCGTCCATCAACACACTGGTGAGTCATGTTCCTCCAATCGTTGCACTGACGATGAGGGGAAGACTTTCTGGTGGCTGAATGTGGTTGGCGTGATCGGTCCTATCGAAGGTGATCGCTGTTTCCGACCATTTTAGGTAGGCCAGGGTGGTCTTGGTCTGGGTTGCGGTCACGTTGACCTTCCTCCCCGATGAAGCCCCGTTGAAGTCGACTTCAGCTTTGACTCATCGTCGGATGGTTCGCTGATCAGGGGGATCGGTTGTCTTGCTACATCGAATGCCCGGACGTGGCCCTTAAAAGTTGTTCCATAGATTCGCCTGCCATGGCCTAAGAGCTCAGGGCTCCCAAATTGGGGGATTCGATCATGATCTTTGGTGCGGGAAGATAGCGGCCCTTCCGTTGTGGTGCGCTCTTGGATGTGGCCACCGTAGGCCATTCCGTGAGCGTGCCCGTAGTCGGTGGCGAGAGGGGGTGCTGGCCCCCCTTTGCGAGTCCACTCCGGGATGTAGCTCCCGAGGGAAGTTCTGGGAGCGTGTCTGCCATAGGCCATGGGATCCCGACTTCCAAGATGGAGGTCTGGTCCGCGGTCGGAGGCGAACATGGGCACTGGCCCTTTGACGCCAATGGACTCGTAGTTTTCACGGCGGATGTGGCCAGCGAGTTCATCGATGGTGCGAGAAGCCATCACTTCCTTCTCAACAATCGAGAGTGCGCGACTGTCCCCTACCTGCTCTAGTAAATTTATATGATTGCCGCGCTGCTCTAGGAAGATGATGGTAGCATCTAATAGACACGAGAATTTATACTGGTTCAGACCAGAGCCCTACGTCCAGTCTCAGAGATGATCGAGTGCGTGTTCCTTGCTTAAATGCTCTGAAGTTCTTATAATTGGGGTGCAAGAATGGTGAAAGAGGTGGTAGAACCTATGCTAGACGAGGGGTAGCCCGGAGAGAAGCTCCAGGAGCCCTACTGCTATGGTGGATGAATTGAATGGTAGAGGATGAAAAATGAGACCGTGTCCCGAGATGGGAGCCCTGGCTGCCCTTATATAGAGTTCGGGGACAGGGCTCGTTACAAAGAGGAGGTTCCCCCGATCGAAGGGTCAAGAGCCTGAGGGAGGTCCTAGCTAACTTGGCTTGCAAGCTACGTCGTCTTCTGATGCTCGCCCGGGCGTGGCTATCGTCATGGTCATGTGGCTACGTCGCGGCAAGGTCTAACATGGTGCTAATGTGCTGGTCGTGGCAGCACTGTAGCCATGGTGATAGTTCGTCAGCTGTCCTGTGCAACACGGCATTCGTCATGGTCTTCGCCGTCGCTCCGTCTCCCCCGTTCCCGGGCGTCGTACCCATGGTAGGTGGCCACCCTCGGTCGTTGTTCGCCTGGTCGCTTTGTGGGGCTGAGGGCCACGACCCCGATCATTGGGGGTCGGGGCACTCCGCGAACCAGGGAGATCTCTAGGTTCAGACCCTTGTTATGGATCCCATCCCGTAGTGGGTGGGAACGTATGCGTGTCTCGTCAGTTTATATCTGGATGGTGGGTGTTGTACCTGTTGCCTCCGTCATGCGGTATTGTCTTGTTTGTGCGGTATGGCGCTGGGTTGGCTTCTGATCGGACCGAGATGACCGCCGTCACATCGGTCCTTGCGGAGTCAGTGTGGCGTGCTTGCCTTCGTCAGATTGGACGCGTCGCGCGGGGCTCAACATTTCCCTGTCTCTGCTAGGGGTCAAGACGGCTAATGCTGGAGAAAGGGATCGTGATCGCCCCCCACCTTAGCGCCCGGCCTGCTCTGCTCGTTTTTTTGCTGAGCCTCGGTCGTTCGGGCTTTTGCTAGCTGCTGTGTTACGAACTATAGGGCCCTCTGCTCTTAGACACTCCGAGAATATGACCCGACAAGACTGGTCTATAATTATAATTAGATTAATAATAACGCTGCAGTGCAGCTACCGCAGCCGACTAACCCACAGCACGACGTGTACTGGGCCAACCAGGCAAGGTCGCAAGGTTCAGCGAACAATCATCCCGTCGGCTAAAACGGGGGGACACCCCCGTCAATACCCAACCCAAGGTCACGGTGCGCAGCAGGCAACCAGCCCGCAGGCCGCAGCCGGCTTCTCTCCCGAATTAAAATACCCTCCCTCTCCCAGCTCGACCCCACCGCGGCCCCCGCGTCCATGTGCGCGGCACACGCGGAAAACTACAACGCGCACCGCCCCGAGCCGAGGCCCCCCTTTTTGTACCCCTCGCCACCCGCCCGCATTCCCCTCTCCACACTGCCAGCTCCGAGTCCGAAGGGGGAGGAGGAGGCCGCCAGTTGCCACTGCCGCGCCGCTCCCGCCTCCCTCTCTCCCTCCACCCGCCGAACTCGACGCCACCATGATCTCCGCGCGCACCGCCGCGTGCCCCGCCTCCCCGGTACGTTCCACGAGCGGCCTAACCACCCTTCTACAGCACCTTCCCTCCGCTAGTGATTCCCGGTGCTCCGCGCGCCGGGCATCGCAATTGCGGGCTACTCTCCTCGTCCAGCCAGTCGAAGTTGCCACCACCTGACCAGTTGAGCTTTTGTGTGCGTGTGTGTCTGTTTATTCTCCGCAGTGGAAGCGGGGAGGACGAAGCGAGGGCGGCGGCAGCAGCTGCGACGGATGCCGGACCTACAGGAATACCTTGCGGAGGAGCGCCGCGGCGGTGAAGGTGCGCGCCGTGCCGCCGAGGCGGGTGGAGGCGGTCGCGATGGGCTCCGCCGCGGAGACGGAGAAGGAGAAGGAGCAGGAGCAGGAGGAGGTGGAGGCGGCCGCGGCCGGCGTCGTCGTCGAGGACCACTACGGCGAGGACGGGGCCGCCGAGGAGGTGCCCATCATGCCCTGGGCCTTCTCCGTCGCAAGGTGAGCCGGCGAGTCGCGGCAGGGGTGTGAATTCGGGAATTAAATTGGATCTGGGTGGGTGGGCTGGCGGAGGTCTCGATGCGCCGCCGATCTGGGTTTTGTTTACTTGTGCTGGTTTGCTTCAGACTCTCGTATTGATCCGGGGTTGGTACGCGGTTTCGTCCGCGTGATGCTGACGTGTCTAGGAGCCTAGATGCTTGGGGCTCTGGCTGTTTAGCTCTACCATATACATACTGGTTCTAATTCTACTATTGCTTGCTTGCGTCTAGTCAAATCTAATTGCTTGTTCTTATAAAAAAAAATCTAATTGCCTGTTCTATTATTAGTGCACGCGTGCATGACTAGCTGCACCGAAGGCAACTTTACCATTTAATTTGCCTTTTATTTTAGTTTCATTTCAATAATAATTTATCGAAACGTGCTTCAGCTTAACTAAGAAGCTCCAGCCTGATATGGTCTAGATTTGTTAAATCACCATATGTCATATGGGAGTTTCTAGCAAGTTTCATTTTCGGAACTTTTCTTTGGCGGTGTTGTAGAATTCTCAATTCTGAATGTTTTTTTGGCGGTGTTGTGGAATTCCGAACGGAATGTTTTTTTTTTTTGGCGTTGTTGTAGAATTCTGAATCGGGTTGGTGTCACAAATGAACTCATGCTGAGTTAGGTCCAGAGTTGTTGAGCAAAGCCAGGAATTGTCTGCTTTGCTTTGGGGTTTTCCTGTTTCATGCAAGTATATTCTAAGCTGGCCCACAGCGATATGAATTTGTCTGGTTTCTGCCGCTACCCCTTCGACAGTGAAATATGATGGAAATTGATACTAAGTTGCAACCATATTATGGTAATATATTACCAAATCAAATTTGTCACGTAATCTACTGTGAATGATGCATCAATATGACCATGTCACCCAAAGAAAGGAAAAATATCTGGGCTCTAGAATGTTCACTGCTGGTTGCAAAGCCTTTCTTTGAATCTACGACCATAATTCTTTCCAATAAATAAGTTTCCTTCACTTGGTTGAAAAATATGCTGACGTGTCTTATTTCTACATTAGCGGTTACACCCTCTTGAGGGATCCACATCACAACAAGGGTCTTGCTTTCATGGAGAAGGAGAGGATGCACACCACTTGCGTGGTCTGCTTCCTCCTGCAGTTGTGTCTCAGGAACTCCAAGTATGGAGCACAATACTGGCTAGAACAGTATCTGTTGTTATGCTGACCTTTCTTTCTTCTTTTTATACTGAAGATCACTTTAATGTATATGTAGGTTAAGAAGATCATGCACAACCTGCGGCAGTACCAGGTCCCTTTGCAGCGCTATATGGCCATGATGGACCTTCAGGTAACCCCAGTTTATCCTTTCTACTCTTATATGAAAGCTTGCGACGGCCAGCTAAATTGATATGAGATGTTCAGTTAGAATGAATGGTTGGTTGCATCATTGGGCTTAACACCTCCTGTTTTCAGGAGAGGAACGAAAGGCTTTTCTACAAGCTTTTAATTGATAATGTGGAGGAGCTGCTTCCTGTGGTTTACACACCAACTGTAGGTGAGGCCTGCCAGAAGTATGGGTCCATCTTTCGACAACCACAGGGTCTGTATGTCAGCCTGAGGGACAAGTATGTGTGCCTATATTTGCTTGAACTTTACAATAATATATAGCTGTCTACCATCTAACTATTTGATCTGGACTGACCGTGAGGTGCATTCCAGGGGGAAGGTCCTAGAAGTTCTAAGGAACTGGCCACATAGGAACATTGAAGTTATCTGTGTTACTGATGGTGAGCGAATCTTGGGACTTGGAGATTTGGGTTCTCAGGTATGATTGTCTCATTAGTTGCTTATTACTTGAGGGC
This sequence comes from Miscanthus lutarioriparius, assembly GCA_904845875.1. Lineage (NCBI taxonomy): Eukaryota > Viridiplantae > Streptophyta > Magnoliopsida > Poales > Poaceae > Miscanthus > Miscanthus lutarioriparius. The sequence goes on from CAJGYO010000017.1 coordinate 37,317,907, forward strand.
CTTTGCTTATATTATACTGAATCCTTCTATAGGGAATGGGAATTCCTGTAGGCAAACTTGCTCTATACACTGCTCTTGGAGGAGTTCGTCCATCAGCTGTGTTTTATCATATCTTTTCTGTCCCCTTTTTGGTTGCATCTCTTGTAATGGTCCTGTATGTTTGGTACCAACAAACAACTAAGTTATCTCAATTGGTGAATTCTAAATTACGTTGCAGTGTTTGCCTATCACAATTGATGTTGGCACAAATAATGAGAAACTGCTTAATGATGAGTTCTACATTGGACTCCGGCAAAAACGTGCAACTGGCGAGGTATGTAGTTGTGTCGAGATTGCTGGGAGTTAGGAATTGGCAAAATATGTGACACTTGAGATCTTATCTGTGCATTTTCCTTAATGGCAGGAGTATCATGAGCTTATTGAAGAGTTCATGGCTGCTGTTAAGCAAATCTACGGTGAGAAAGTCCTCATTCAGGTGAGTTGGACTCAACATTGTACTTTTGCTATGCCGGATCAATTTACTCTTTATCGCAAAATGTAACGCTGTAAACTTTGGACAGTTCGAGGACTTCGCCAACCATAATGCTTTTGATTTGCTTTCAAAATATAGGAAGAGCCATCTTGTTTTCAATGATGATATCCAGGTAAATGGAACCACCCATGGTGTTTTTATTTTTACTGATACCAGGGGGCAACCTTAATTAATTGAGATCATTATCCTTCAGTTTATTGCCTTTTGTGATTGGTACCGATTTGGAAATATGAATGTTTGCAGGGCACAGCATCAGTGGTCCTTGCAGGTGTGTTAGCAGCACTCAATGTGGTTGGTGGGACCCTGGCAGAGCACACTTATTTATTCCTTGGTGCTGGGGAGGTTAGTTAGAACATCTCTTGGCAAACTGTTATTTTCTTTGTCACCCAACTGTCGAAGCATACTATGTACTAGTATCTTTTGAAATGGGATTGTGACCGTTAGTAAGATTCTTGTCGAGGAAAGTAGACCGATCGATAAGATTCTGATAATGTATTTGATTTCAGGCTGGAACTGGTATTGCAGAACTCATTGCTCTTGAGATTTCAAAACAGGTAACTAGCTACATACTTTTAGTATCTGAATGTGTGGTAGGTTTCTTTTGTCCTAGTTCTTACTCTAATATGTACTGGTCGGATCGATTTATAGACGAAGGCTCCAATTGAAGAGTGCCGCAAGAAGGTTTGGCTGGTGGACTCAAAGGTGTGTAACCAAAGGAAAATGCACTGTTGCTAGTACAATGTTTGCTCACCTGTTTATCTGACATCCTAACACGATATTTTGTATACAGGGTTTGATTGTTGACTCTCGGAAAAACTCCCTTCAGTCATTCAAAAAACCTTGGGCACATGAGCATGAGCCCTTGACAACCTTGTATGATGCTGTTCAGGTAGTCACGCTCATGTGCATTTAATATTGTACTTCAGTTCATTAGCAGCTGCTGCCTTCACTTAAAGCTGTCCTGTTTGTGCTGTTTTCAAAGAAAAGAATTTACTAACCTTTCGTCATATCCTCCAGTCCATCAAACCTACAGTTCTGATTGGGACATCTGGAGTTGGAAGAACATTCACAAAAGAAGTTGTTGAGGCCATGGCTTCCTTCAATGAGGTAATTTTTTTTTCTTTTTTCTGACATTGTTTGGTGGTATATTGTGAGGATGGAAAGCTAACCTCTGATATTGCTAATTATAAATGCAGAGGCCTATCATCTTTTCACTGTCAAATCCAACCTCACATTCTGAATGTACTGCTGAAGAAGCATATAACTGGACTCAGGTGAACCGTCTAATCATCTTTTGCAGAGTTTGATCTGCAAATTGGTCCACTTGAGTCAAAACATTTGGCATTTTTTGCACTGTCTGGCTACCATTTTGAATGTAGCCATCACTAGAACCTGTGCTCAGTTTCCTGTTTATTAAAATGTGATCTAATTGGACAAAAAAAAGGAATGGCTGATTTCTAGAAAGAAACTTGTGGGGTCTGTACTTCTGTAGTTTGCAACTCATATCTCTTTATTTGCACTCTATGTTCAGGGTCGTGCAATATTTGCCAGTGGCAGTCCATTTGACCCTGTGGAGTACGATGGGAAGATTTTTGTACCTGGGCAGGTAGAACTTGTTTTTAATATTAAATCCTACTAGGCAATGCAATCTTGCTGGTGTAAACACCCGCAAAACATAAGTTGTTTATTGCTAACTCAACTGGGCTATTTACAACAGGCAAACAATGCCTACATTTTCCCTGGATTCGGCCTCGGTCTTGTTATTTCTGGAGCCATCCGTGTCCACGAGGACATGCTTCTTGCCGCCTGTAAGTAGCTCCAAACGGAAACCATTGGGCATAAAAAATCGTTTTTCATACCTTGATGAGACTACGGACCAATCTCATGTTTCATCCATTCAAACAGCGGAAGCACTAGCTGCTCAGGCCACGCAGGAGAACTTTGACAAGGGATCGATCTTCCCACCCTTCGCCAACATTAGAAAGATCTCTGCGCACATTGCTGCAGCCGTGGCTGCAAAAGCTTATGAACTTGGTACACACGTCCTCTGTTTTGCTTTGCAGACACCATTCCACATCTTGATCTTGGCATTCACCACCAAGTCTCATACATGCCTGATCTGATATCATCAACTTCCCTCTGCAGGTTTGGCGACACGTCTGCCTCCCCCCAGAGACCTGGTGAAATATGCAGAGAGCTGCATGTACACTCCTGTCTACCGTAACTACCGGTAGTGCTGCTGGGATCAATTTTGCAGTAATAAAATCTATCAACGCAGATGATACTGCAATGTTGTAGTTATTATTGTTTGTTGTCCCTGCTGCTAAACTACCCTTGCTGCTGGTGGACACTGTACCTGTCTATGCATATATGATATGTTGTAACCTTATGAAAGGACACAATCTTGTGTGCCAATGTTTGTTATTCTTTCGCTCGCGTATGATGATCTGTTAAAGTGGCTGAAAGAGAGATCGCCGTGAAAACAAATTAAGATGGCCAGATTTAAGGAAACCGAAGAATTCTGCAAGTTAGCTCAAAGCCTGAGCCTGCAGCAGTCAGCACAAACGAATTGTTACAAGTGATCTTTCTGGTTAATGGTTATATGCTGCAAGCGAAGCCTGAGATAAGAAAAACAAAATCTACTCATGCTAATCTCAGTGGAGAGTTTCATGACACAATTATTAAGATTACCATATCAGCTTTTATCAGCGCGTTCGGCTGGTACGGTCTTGGATTGTTTCAGCTTATTATCTCTCACAGAATACTATTCAATCATCTAAAATCAGCTGAGCTACAGTGCTCTTATCTACCAGCCAAACACGCTGATATGATAGGGGATCAAAGTCTATGAAACTATCTCTTTTCATAAATAAGCTGTCAAGTCAACTTGTTGAGTGTCATTGTATTAAATGAGTTGGGCTAGGCCAAAAAATCGGCCCTCGCGCTGGGCTACCGGGCTGTGGGCTGCATGCTCATGTATAGTTGGGGATAGGGCAAATCAACTAGCAAAGCATCTAAAATTTTCTTTCATGAAAATGAGAAGATCTTGATTGACAACAAAATACTCAATCAACCACTTTTAGTACACATCCTGTAAATCTTATAGATTAAGGAGTTTGGAAGGAAAAAAAATGGTCGTACACAGAGTGGCAGAGCCAAAGCCATAGGCACCAGTTGAGCATATGGCTACAAAGGGTGCGGGTCGGGGCGACCCTTTAGCTGCCCCGCTGTAATCAGTGTTACGATCAGGGTCGAACCGCACCTTTTAATTTCCCTACTCCAATGGCCCACGGGTGAACCGCCCCTTTTATTTTCCCTTGGCTCCATAGACTCAGGGAGCAATGCAAGCATTTATTTAACTTTATAATCAATCGGGGCTAGGCGATAGTAAGAGTGACATGAAGTGGAGGGTTGACCCAAGGGTCATTTCAGATCGATAGGGTTAGTGACCCTTTTGCCCCTTTTCTACTTAGAGTCGATCCAATTCGATCCACCCGCTAATTTGAGGAGCGGGCCGTGTTCCCAAGCGGTTCGAACTAAACCCCTTGCAGCCCTAGTTGAGCAGTTGGAGCACCAAGCACGACTTCTGTGTCAGTATGTGTGGGGCATGGGGCTGCCCCTAGCCACTGGCTAGCGGCGGGGTGGTGGTTGCAGAGTCGGCAATTCGTAGACGCTGAGGGCAGGGACAAACAGGGAAGAGGGTGCGAGCGGAGGACGGAAGGAGCGAAGACTTGTGTTTATGCGTTGTGAACACCGATGACCTGGCGTCTAGAGTTTAGACAACATGGGCTGAAAAAGCATGTGGGCTTCAGAAAAGTCACAAAGGAAAGAAGGATATGTAGGTCCGTCGGTGTTTAGTGACTTTTGATTTTTAAAGAGCTTTTTTTTATCAAACTGTCAATAAGATTTTTGTTATATAAAAAAATCAAAATAAAGAGTTGTTCTACAAAGCTGATGAAAATGGCGTCTCTGACAGGAAGAATCTGCTTGGGCTGGCCGCACAGCCACAGCCGAAAAAGGGGTTTAAATCAGAAGCAAACGGGCCCATTAGCGGTAGTTATGCCGTGCCCCACACTCAGCCCTACGACTCACCGTGCACAAGGTTCACCCTGGTTGGCACGTCATTCGCTCATCACTCCCACCGCCCACCGGCCTGAAGCCAACACCATCAGTCCACCACACACGCGCACACGCACACGCACGGCCGTTGAGAGAGAGACGCAGGAGCACTGAGGAAAAGGAGGCCCGGACCAGACCACCGACGGACAAAACCATCACCAACACCGCCCTCTAAAGCGGGAGAAGCAGTGAGGAAGGAAGGAGAGGGAGGAGGGAGCCGGCCTAGGGTTTCGGTCCCCCGCAGCCATGGACGCCGCCGACGTGTGGGGCCGCTCGTCGTCCTCGTCTTCTTCCGCCGCCGCCGCCGCCGCCGCCGCGAGGCGCCTGCAGGCGCGCTACGGTACGTACGCCCGGCACGATCGTTTTCATTCCCGGTTCTGGTTCGTTTTGATTCGATTTTTTTTTTTCACGCGGCTGGTTTTGATGGGCGGTGTCTATGCGCGGCGCGCTGGTGCCGCGCGCAGATCTGTACATGGGGTTCGACGACGCGGACGCCGGCGGGGACGAGGTGACGGACCCGCGCGGCGGGGCGGAGCCCTACAACTGCCCCTTCTGCGACGAGGACTTCGACTTCGTCAGCCTCTGCTGTCACATCGACGACGAGCATGCCGTTGAGGCTAAGAGCGGGGTACGTACGTTGCTTTCACTTGTTCCTGGCCCAATTCTTATCATCTGATGAAGTGATGATGTCTGCCATCGGTACAACTACGCATTTCTAGGCATGCTTCTTCCCCCCTTTGCAATTCGCAATTGTCATGGTTAAATGGAGGTTGCAGGTTAAAGTGGTTCGAACCATCTCTTAGCTTTCATGTCTGCTGTGGAAAATCAGACCTTTGGATGCTAATATGACGCCTGATTCTTCTCCCCTCCACCTTTTTTTTCCCCTGAGGTAATTTGGGACCAACATATAGAAAAAAAATATAATTTCTTACTCTGTGGATTGTCTTGTTTCTGGAGGGGTTGTCATGGAATGGAACAAATAGAGCATTGTTGGTTGGAATTGTGGGATGTGGTTGCTTATGGGGTTGGGGTAGGTGTGTTTATGTGCTGGATTAGAGGAATCATATTTGGAATGATTTTGTGTGTTTGTTGGGAAAGTGGTGTTGGAAATAATCCTTTGTGTGTTGGTGCATGCTAGTGTCTAGGTGCATAGCATTTACTTTAGCTAATTTTCAGCATGGAGTAATAGGCTGATTAGTTGGGTAATCTTCTGCATTAATTAGGAGGCTATCACAGCCTGATTTGTAGCTCACGTTGGCTATATTAGTAGAAGAGAAAAAAACAGAAAAGGCTAAGTCATTCCAGCCACCAAATCCACTTGTGCTTGTGTGTGTTCTTTCTGTGTGAGCTCATGGGTGTCCTGTTAGAGGCATATTTGCCTTTCAAGTGGCTGTTTTGAACTTTTGATTTGGGCTGCACTGAGAGGGTTTTAGTTTTATTTGATGGGTTAGTTGAACTTTTGTCTTTTGGGTTGGGTTAGGTGTAACATTTGTTGCTTGGGCTGGAAGTTTCCCATACAATCCTTTTACCTGACAATCTTTCTTGTTGTAATTTGCTAATTATGACTATGCTTGAAAATGAACCAATGGAATACTAGTAGGTAATCTGTTATTCTTGTTTGCGTTTAAGATTAGCTGCTTCATTTGTTGGTATCTTCTGTTAGCACCCATATTAGCATAAGCATCAGCATAAGCCAAATTTCAGCGAAACGAACAGGGCCATTGACGTTGAAGTTGAAGTACTGATACGGATGATTTTTGGGTTTGTGCTAGGATTTCTTGTGGCTTTTAGTTTGGAGCTGAAGGATTGTACTACCTTCTTTGCAGCTGATGACCATTCTATCTTGTATGCCATTTCATATCACTTTCGTCGAATCATTTAATCTGGCCATTTTCTTTCATGAAATGTCCCAATAAGACTGTTGTAAAACTCTGACTTGGTAATTAATTTGGTGATTGATTTGTTTTTCATGAACGAATGCTTGTTATTTATTGTCCACAAGAACCAACAAAACAGATTAATCCATCTGGACTTGGGTACAAGTAAGGATAGAATATAAATATCTTTTTGGAAACTAGATTCAGATATGTAGGATTACATATTGCACACCTTGTAGAACCATTATTTAACAGTCATTTTTATATCGCTAGTACAAGTGTTTTGTCAGTATATTAAATGGTAACTGGCCAATGGAATTAGAAGCAGGAAGGCCTTGTGCATTTTTTTTTTTATCTAGATGCTGTTTGTGCCTCTGGCCTATCTGTGTTCAAGCCTTAGTGGGCAAATACTCACCTTACCTATCTTGGAGATATGAATATATAGCTCAGTCATTGGGTTCTTACCATTTTCTGCCAAGCTTTAGTAGGGTAGTGTTTACTACCCTGGCTTTGCTTGTCCTTGCAGAAGTACAAAACTAATTAGGACGAACCACTGCAAAATGTGATTGACATAGATCTCACACATTTCTTCAACATTGCCCAAACATTGGTGTCATTTTCATCCCTTGTGTTAAGACAATATTTTCTAGCTCATTCGGGGTACTGTACTATCTAGAGTTTCTTTTTTGATGCCATACCAATTGTTTGTCTCTGCTTGTAGAGACTTGAAGAAAACTTTGGTGCATTGTCATTTGCCTCTTATCATTTCTGCCAGACTCATTGCTGTCTTCCAGCTCTTTATCCTTTACAGTATTTCTTTTCCATTTGATGAATCTATACTTTTTTAGGCTTGAAATCTTCTCTCTATTCTGAAGACTGCTGCAAACTTGTAACAGATGGATTAGTCACTTCTTTTCTTATTTCTTAGGGCATGATAGAAGCAGTGTTAGCTATTTAACCAGCTTTACAACTAAGATCATCCTATATAATAGATTTAGACAACAAAAACTTATGGAATTTGCTGAAATGCCCTTTCAGGTATGCCCCATCTGTGCTACAAGGGTTGGAATGGACTTGATAGGACATTTGACTATGCAGCATGGAAGTTATTTCAAGATATCCTTTACTATGCTGTTGTTGCTGATCACTTGCATTTTTACATTTTCACATTATACTACAGTTGAAGATACATAGGTATGTTGGAACAGAATATTCACATTGTTTTCCTTAATGAATAATACATGCAGCGCAGGCGCAGAGTCCGAAAAGTATCTACTGGGTCCCATTCTTTGTTATCTTTGTTGAGAAAGGACTTGAGAAATGGCAGTTTGCAGTCATTTCTCGGTGGATCATCCTATGTATCCAATCCTCCTGCTGCAGCACCAGATCCATTTTTGTCATCTTTAATTTGTAGTTTGCCTGTGGCTGAACCATCCAAAGATTTACATTCCGACTCATCTGACAATAACTTTTTGCTAAATAAATTCCCAGATGAAAAGACTGTAGAGAGGTATGTCACCTCAAGCTTGTTCTTTCTGCTGCCTCACTCAGCTCCCTCTTTGCCACGATACCATTGTATCTGGTCAGTGTATGATAGCTCATAGTTTTCCACATTATGTCCAGTTCTCATTTTCTTTTGTGTTTATGGGATAATATAATCTTCTAATTGTGGTACTTCACTGAGAAACCAGTGCATATTTATGCCGTCCAAGCATGTTAAAAATATCATATCAAATAGCTTATTTGGTATTGTTTGTTTAATATGTTAGTAATTTATCCTTCATGGCTATATTGCTAACTTTCTCAGTGGATCACTATACACTCTGTGATGCTAAGATCTGGTTTATGCTGATTGTCATGATTCTTAGGTCTATTTGGCACCGTTCAAAGAAATAGGTTGAAGATATTGTACTTCCGATGCCATAAGGTTGTATGCATTGATGATTGACATTTTTGCCCTCATGGCTCTGTTTTTTACCTAACAGCCATCATTATACCCATAATCCTGAAATGCGATTTTGCTTTATTGGCACTTCTTTCGCATGTTTTCAACTAGTGCTAACAAATGAAAAAAAGGTTATGCTTGAAAATTGTAGCAGATCCTCTTCTAAGGGATTGTTATGAGCTACATGCATGATTGCATCCACATGTTCTGTAGAGATTTATGAAATGAACAAACCTCGATTTTGCTTATCTGGTCATGCATAATGCCTTAGTTTCACAGTGCTAGTTCTAAATAGCCATCTTTGACTTGTGAGCTGAACAATATAATGAACATTTCAGGATGATGTTTTAATGTTTCGTCTTGTGTACCAAATTTCCCCCTCATTCACTATATTTCTCTTTGGTGTTTATTCTTGATTAAATTGCTGTGGTGAATCTACAGAGCTGAACCATCATTATCAGAGAAGGATCAGAAGGAAAGGGTTCAAAGGAGCAAATTCGTCCGTGGGCTTGTGCTCTCGACAATATTTGATGATGATAACTTGTAAAGGAGGTCATCAAACTTGATAACAGCATCACAATACAGTCAAGGAACACAGAGAATCATCTGCACTTAAGCAACCTTACTCTTGCTGCTGCTGCCGTGACCACACAAAGGTCCATCTAAGTTCATGTATGCACGGATGGAATATTTATGCATGTATGTATGTATGTATGTATGTATGTATGTATGTTTATCTCCCTGCATTTGCCCTTAGTGCAACAGGGTGGTAGGGGGAGGAAGGTTGTAGTATTCCAAATTTCTGTGTCAAATAAATGAGGACACTGCCCTTGGGGTGGAATTGTGCATACAATTTAAGAATAGGGAGCTACTCGCCATGATTTAGGATATTTTATTTAATTGTTGTAATAATATGCATTGTTTTATATGATGGTATCACAACCCATTTTTTTATGTAAAACTGTTCACTTTAGTCCCTTAATGTTCTGTCTTTTAAGTTCTGCCTGCTGTCATACAGATGTTTGGTACGTTTTACCATATATTTTAGAACTCTTGTAGTAATGGAGTTGCAACTGGATTCATCTTAGGTCATGTTTGGTTTAGCAGTGGGTGCGGGAATGGTAATGCACTCAGCTGTCGTGCTATCTGTTTATGGGAACTAAAAACGCTATTTGTTGTCGCGCTATTTGTTAGGGGGAACTAAAACACTGTTTGTTTGGTTTGTGGACTACCTATTCTTATCTTCCATGGAGGAAGAAGACTTCTTAGCGTGGGTGGGGCCGGGGTAGGCTTGGTCGTCAAGGCGGCGTGGCGCCGGGCATCTCGAGGTTGAGTGTCGGGCCATGGCTGCTGAAGTGCTGACGCCTTGGCAGTGGGAGTCGTCTATGGGGGCTGAAAGGATAAGATGCCTAAGAGGGAGGGTGAATTGGATTAATTCTAAATTTCTTTGCGAGAATTAAACCCTACGGTTAGCCCACTTCACCCTTTGTGCCTATAAAGTGTTTCTAATGTTCTACCGCACAAAAAATCTTGCAACCTAAGTTTCAATCCTACTCTAGCATGACAATTCTATGAATATAAAGACAAAAATTGAATTGCTCAAAGTAAAGAGAAAAGGAGGAACGCGGCGATGTTTTGCCGAGGTATCGGAGAGTCGTCACTCTCCACTAGTCCTCGTTGGAGCACCCGCGCAAGGGTGTAGCTCCCCCTTGATCCGCGCAAAGATCAAGTGCTCTCTACGGGTTGATTCTTTGACACTCCGTCGCGGTGAATCACCCACAACCGCTCACAACTTGAGTTGGGTCATCCACAAGCTCCGCTGGATGATCACCAATCTCTCAATCACCACCAAGCCGTATAGGTGATGGTGATCACCAAGAGTAACAAGCACGAACTCTCACTTGACCACGACAAGCCTAATGAGAAAGGTGGATGCACACTTTGCTACTCTTGCTTTCACTAATAAGGTCTCTCTCTTGGATTCTCAAATCTCAATCACCTCACTAGGACCTTGCTCTTCTTGGCACTCTCAAGGGTGTTTCTCAGCTGTTGGAATGAGCAAAAGTGATCCCTTAAGTGAATAGAGGAAGTATTTATAACCCATCATTCAAAACGAACCGTTATGTGCCTCTGCGGGGTGACCGGACGCTCCGATCAAGTTGATCGGACGCTCCGGTCAGTACAACCTGAAACCGAGCAGTTAAGTGGTGACCGGACGTGTCAGGTCGTGAAAACCGCTCTCTAGAACCTTACTAGAGTCGACCAGACGCTGGCACTCAGCGTCCGGTCGCTCACCTCTCAGCGTCCGGTTGTACCAGACGACTTCACCTTGATCAAATGAACTGACCGGACTCTGCGCCAGCGTCCGGTCACACCGGAACCAGCGTCCGGTCAGCATTTGACCCTTCATTCAGTTCCAACTCACAATCATATGTGAATGAAGTTTGCTCCAATTGATCTAAGGGCTTTTTAGGAGCTACCTAGTGCTAGATTTGACAAGTGTGCACCACACCTAATCCACTAGACTCACCTAGGTCAAGCTACCCGTTCATACCCCTCTTAATAGTACGACCAAAGGAAAAACAAAGTCATAAACTACTCTAAGTGTCTCTTCAACATCAAACGACACTTAGAACTAGTCCATCCTTAACCTTATCGTCCATCCTTTGAAAACCGAAACGTTTTCCATCATAGGGGCATGACAACCATGATTGCCCAATCAATTGCCATTACCATGACCTAACTTAATTGCATCTGCAAAACACACGTTAGTCACAGTAATCTCGTATTGTCATTAATCATAGAAACCCAACTAGGGGCCTAGATGCTTTCAATCTCCCCCTTTTTGGTGATTGATGACAATACCACCTCGAGTATGTGAAAGAGATGAGGTTTTCAACATGCTTGGTTCATATAAGCTTTTGACAATAAGAACAAAAGAGTTATGCAATCTTATATGACCCAAGCCAACATAATGTACTCAATAGATATGAAACAAATATGAGTACACGAAATAAAGCTCATTTGTATCGGAGTAAAACGCGGAAGCAAAACAAATGAGCATAACCAAGTGACATGACATATAAATAATTCAAAGTAGAGAGCACACATGTCATATATCACATAAATATCATGATCATGTAGATATCACTATCACATAGATAGAGTTCGATGCATGAAAGTAAACACATGAATGCATAATAGTGTATCACACATAAAAAACCAAATATAATAGATAAGCTAAACTCCCCCTAGATAAGTCGCTCCCTCTAAGTCTAACATACTCGATCCCTCTCCCCCTTTGGCGTCAAACACCAAAACCTAAGGGTCAGTCGGTGGGGCTGCAGCGGACGAGTCGAGCGCTGAGGTGCGAGGAGCGAGCTGGAACTGTGTGCCATCATCATCTGACCCTGAGCTCTGAGCTATATGACCCTATGTAGCTGGAAGCGATGCTGAAGCGGTCTAGGTCGGACTAGGGACTGGTGTGGCCTGTGACTCTGCAGGTATGACTGTAGCAGGCGGCTCTGATGATGCAACTGATGAAGGGAGCGTCTCTGTAGTCCCAGTAATAGGTGCAACTGTGGAAGAGCCTGGGACATGTAGATATGGCAGAGTAGGCTGCCCTGTCAACTCACTAAAGGTAGCACCAAGGCTCCTAAAGATTGTAGTATCTGGCACAAGCAGCGAGGAAGTCTGAGCCAATGTGAAGCCCATATGTAGAGGTGTGAACTACGGGGCTAGCACTGGCGAGGCAAACCACTGGGACACCTGCTCTGTAGGTGAAGGAAACTATGTCACTGGCTGTCCCTGACTCTGAAGCCCACTGGGCTGTAAAGCTGGAGTCATAGAAGTGGTGGCAGACTGGCCGATCTGGGGTGAAGGCTGTGGTGGTAGAGCCCCAATAGCAGTAACTACATGCTGCATAAATCCGAGTAACTGCTGCTGCATGAGGGGCTGCTGCTGATGCATGGCCTACTGCTGCTGCTGTATAGCCTACTGCTGCTGCTGGATTGCCTGCCGTTGTCGCTGAAACTCATCCTGTCTGGCCTAGAACTGTGCAAATGTAGCAGCGGTCTCCTGGGCCTGGCGAGCCTGATCCTGCCTCATCCGCTCAAGTATAGCAAGTAGAGCGGGGTCTGTCTGTGGTGTAGGTGGAGCTGAACTAGAGCTACCAGCCTCATGGTCATGTTGTCGTGGAGGCATCTGAGGGATATCCTGGTAGTCATCATCAGAACTGTCATTGGGGTCGCTCTCGACCATCCCCTCGTACTGAGCATCAAGCTGCTCCTCCTCTATAGCTGCAATGCCCCTAATAGTCTCATCCTGCTGGGCTGCAGTCTCTGGCACCTCTGGACGACGGCGTGGCTGGCTAGGTGTCCTCACTGCACTATGGCGGAGCATCTGAGTCATGTTATATGCAAGGAACTCTGTAGTAGCACCACTGTACTCTGCTAGCATCTTAGGTGGCCTCACTGTAACTGCTCTGTGAATCAAGAATGTAATCCAGTGAGCATAGGGCAACTGTCGGTGACCTCTGAACCCCTCTACAATAGTATCCTCCATCTCAAATAGTAAGAGATCCCAAATATCAAAGACAGTCTGCTGCATCAGGGCATTCAGTAGCCATAACTGAATGCGAGTCAACCCCTCACGATATACCATCCTCGGAAGCAAGATCCTCCTCATGATAGCATCAAGCACTATAGCTATAGGAGTGAGGTCACTGGGTGTCCTGCTCGACCCTGCGCTGAATGGCTCTGTGAAGCAATGGTGGACCAAATCTGTAGGAGGCACCATACCACCATGAGGATGTCTGGGAGGCGCTGTCTGACCATAGCAAACCTCATGTAGCCAAACAGGCTGCTCCTGAAGTCTGAGTATCTCCCTGACCCTGAAGCTCATCAGCATGTAATCTCTGCTTCTGAATGCAAAGTGAATGAATCTGTGCTGCGGGTCAATCCAAAGTGTAGCATAGAACTCACGGACCCAAGATGGTACATATATGCATGTCCGTCCGAGTAAGTCTGTCAGCCCTGGCAAGTAAGATAGGTAAGGACGAATATGCTCTCCTGCTGCTGCTATGATGGCCTCAATGGAACACACCCTCTATGATCTGAATGCAGCCCCACTGTTAAGATATGCATTATAGAAATCTTCCTGCAGTGGTGTATAGAAGCCCTCTGAAGCACGCTCATCCCTCCTCAGTGGGAACCACTCCTCAAACTGTACAAATCTGAGCTGCTGAACCTGCTTGGCCGTGGTGGCCCTCAAATCCAGATGAGTCACTAGAGGCGGACCCTATGGTCTAGGAGGCGGACGAGAACCCCTCCGCTGTGTCTCTGCCCTCGGTGTCACCTGGGTACGAGTACGACCAGAGCGGCGTAATTGTGGCTGAGGTGCCTGCTCTGTCTCCTCTGACTACACTCCCTCCTTAGTCTGCTTTGTCTGCTGTGCCTGCTGCTGTGACTCCCCCTAAGGCTAACTCTCATCAATAGCGACACGCCGTCCTCCAACCATGGCTATCCTAGCTGGACCACCATGATGATGCTCAACCTCCTAGACAGCGGCCCTCTGAGCTGATGAAAGTTGATCTACAATGACAACACCACTCTGAGCACCTCCTCTCTCTGCATGGTCTGCGATGGCTACAACTGCTGCTGCCCTCTTCGTGTCAGCATCTGGATACTTGTGCTTCTTCGTTGCAAGCTTCTTCATCACCTTGCCTTTTGTCTCAGAAGGCAGGCGAGGTGGGGGCCTCAGATCCTCATCACCTGGACCACCTCCGACATTCTTGACACGGGCCATCTGATGGAGCTGAAAAGAACAACTACACTGACAAGAATCAACTGCCAACTATCACTTTTGAGGCTTGGCCTCGATCCATACTCACGAGCTTGGCCCCGAGTTGACTGACAACTGCCAATGAGACCTCAGAAACACTGACTCGCTGCACGTTAGAATAGATCGGATATATGAATAATTTCAATATACATCTAGAGATACGAAACCCTAAGAAGCAAGCAATAGGTATGAACTTAGAAATGATGGCTTGCTACCTGACGAACCGATGATCCGAAGAGCAGAGGAACGGAACACGAGGGCACCACCGGGAAACCGCCTAGGGTTAGGGTTCTAACGAGGCAATGCGGCGTGAATCGACGGTGCAATGCGGTGAAGATGCTCAGTGAGCAATGTGGCTAGGGCACCGGTGAGGCTCTGGTGGCTACGCTGATGTGGGCGACGCTAGGGCACGGGCATGGTGGCGGCGCGGAGCAGAGGCGGCTGGCGCGGTGGTGCTGCTTCGGCGTGGGGACGGCGTCACGGGCGCGGTGGCGGTGCTGGCGTGGCTGTGCGGGAGCGGCGCAGAGGCGCGGGCGCAGGCAATGGTGAGCTTGAGCGTGGAACACAGCGCGGGTGCAGATGCGGCGGCGGTTAGGGCATGAGCTATGGCGATGTCGGCGCGGGGTATGGGATTAGGTCACGGCGACATGATGTTATATGGTGGCCCACTCGTGATAGAAAAGGAAAACGGAGAAAAGAGTTGGAATCCCGCACGATTTCTACTGACTGGACGCTCCGATGCCAATGACCGGACGCTGCCACCCAGAGTCCGGTCGACTCCAGAGAGGTCCAAAACCCCTGGAGTCACGACTGGACACGTCCGATCACAACTGACCGGACGCAGCCAGAGTTCGGTCGATCCTATCTTCGTCTTCTTCGCTCGACCGGACGCAGGAACGCCATCTGACCGGACACTGAACGGCAGAGTCCGGTCACTCCATTGCAGCACTAGTTCACCACCTGTGAACTGATTGGATGTTGGACATCAGAGTCTGGTGCAGCGTCTGGTCACTCTTTTTCAGCAATTCTTCAAAGTCCTTCGCGCTGCCTATTACCAATCAAGTCCCAACTTCAATAAGACCCAAATAAACACCAATTGGGACTGATGTGAGTGACCTATCTCAAACCCTCAATTTTTTCAAAAATATTTTTCCTTAGGCTTTAATTCTTTTTAAGAAAATAGGCAATAAAAGAGTGATTGAAGAGAAACGACAAAACAACATTCATGCATATGCAATGCAATACTTGAAAGCAATTCTAGTTGCTTGTCAAGTTTGATCCAAGGTTAAGCTTCTTCACTCGCTTTCCGGCGGTTATCTTAACCATGTTAGACAAGCCCTAAGTGGATTACCACAAAGTAAACATGTTGTATATTACAATGCAATGCTAGGGACAACACAAGCTCATTTTCTAGTGAAGTTGCTAAAATCAAGCACATTGAGCTCATTCCGCAATCAACAAAAAGTTGCCTCATCTAGCGGTTTAGTGAAGATATCCGCCAATTAATCCTCGATCCTTACACCTTCTAAAGATATATCATTCTTTGCAACATGATCTCTAAGAAAGTGATGACAGATATCTATGTGCTTGGTGCGAGAGTGTTGAACCAGATTATTAGCAAGTTTTACCGCACTCTCATTGTCACACAAAAGAGGTACTTTTTCTAGAACTACACCATAGTCTAGCAAAGTTTGCTTCATGTAAAGTATTTGTGCACAACAAGCACCCGCGGCAATGTATTCCGCTTCGACGGTGGACAAAGCCACACTATTTTGTTTCTTGGAGGACCAAGACACAAGTGATCTACCAAGCAAATGGCACCCTCTGGATGTACTTTTTCTATCAACTTTGCAACTGGCATAATCCGAATCGAAATAGCCAACTAATTCAAATATAGCTCCTTTAGGATACCAAAGGCCAATGCTTGGTGTGTGCTTAAGATACCTAAGAATTCTTTTAACGGCAATTAAATGAGTTTCCTTAGGATTAGCTTGAAATCTAGCACACATACACACACTAAACATGATGTCGGGCCTAGATGCGGTTAAATATAACAAGCTACCAATCATAGAGCGGTAGAGAGTTTGATCAACCGTTTTACCTCCCTCATCTAGGTCGAGATGTCCATTAGTTGGCATTGGTGTCTTGATTGGCTTACATTCATCCATTTTGAATCTCTTGAGAAGATCATTAGTATATTTTTCTTGAGAGATGAAAATCCCTTCTCTTATTTGCTTGACTTGAAAACCAAGAAAGAATATAAGCTCTCCAATCATTGACATCTCGAACTCCTTCGACATCAATTCACCAAACTCTTAGCAAGAATCTTCATTTGATGATCCAAAGATGATATCATCAACATACACTTGACAAATAAAGATATATCCATCAAACTTCTTGGTAAATAGTGTGGTGTCGACCTTCCCAATAGTGAAGCCCTTCTCAATGAGGAAATCCCGAAGGCGCTCATACCAACCTCTTGGGGCTTGCTTAAGCCCATATAGCACCTTGGACAACCTATAAACATGATTAGGATATCTAGGGTCTTCAAACCCGGGAGGTTAATCAACATAGACTAGTTCATTAATAAAGCCATTTAAAAATGCACTTTTTACATTTATTTGATATAGTTTCATTTCATGATGTGATGCATATGCAAGGAGGATACAAATGGCTTCTAGTCTTGCAACCGGTGCAAAGGTCTCTCTAAAATCCAAGCCTTCAACTTGAGAGAACCCCTTTGCAACTAGTCTTGCCTTGTTCCTCACAACAACGCCTTGATCATCTTGCTTGTTGCGGAACACCCACTTTGTTCCAATGACTCTTGCACCTTGTGGTCGCTCTTCAAGAGTCCAAACTTTATTGCGGGTGAAGTTGTTCAACTCTTCATGCATGGCATTTATCCAATCCGAATTTTGAAGAGCTTCTTCTACCTTAGTAGGCTCAAAGCAAGAGACAAAAGAGTGATGTTCAATAAATGAAGCAAGCTTTTGAGAGCGAGTCATTACTCCCTTTGATGGACTCACTATGATGAGATCTTGTGGATGAGCTTGTAGTAGAGGTGTATTTCTTCTATCAAGCACTTGAGGGGGAGGTTGTGGAGCATCAACATCATGTGCTTGTGTCACCATTTGCTCATGGGAGACATGAGTGTCTTCATTTTCTACTCTCCCATCTTTATCACCATCTTGTGGCACATTTGATGAAGAAGGTGGATTAATCACTTGTAGATCATTTTCATCATCTTGTGGCTTGATGTCTCCAACTGGAATGTTCTTCATAGCCTCCCTCAATGGTTCATCACCTACATCATCAAGATTCTCATGTGCTCCTTGGGAGCCGTTAGATTCATCAAATTTCACATCATATATTTCTTCAACCAAGCCGGTGGCATGATTAAATACTCTATATGCTTTGGACTTTGATGAGTAACCAACAAGAAAACCAATATCACAACATCTTTGAAACTTCCCTAGGTGTTGCCGCTTCTTGTAGATGTAGCATTTGCAAGCAAACACCCTAAAGAAGGAGACGTCCGGCTTCTTCCCATTGAGCAACTCATAAGGTGTCTTGTCAAGAAACTTTTGAAGGAATAGGTGGTTGGATGCATAGCATGCGGTGTTGATAGCTTCCACCCATAGAGCTTTGGGAGTGTTGTACTCATCAAGCATTGTTCTTGCTAGTGTGATCAATGTCCAGTTCTTTCTCTCAACTACACCATTTTGTTGAGGAGTATATGTTGCGGAGACCTCATGCTTGATCCCAACTTCATCACAATAGGCTTCTATGTTTGTGTTGTCAAATTCTTTCCCATTGTTGCTTCTAATCTTCTTGAGCTTCACTTCAAACTCATTTTGTGCTGTTTTAGCAAACTTCTTGAAGCATGATGCAACTTTAGATTTGTCATGAAGGAAGAACACCCATGTGTATCTTGAGTAGTCATCAACAATCACAAGATAATAAAGATTTCCTCCCAAACTCTTGTATGTTGTTGGTCCAAATAAATCCATGTGAAGGAGCTCTAGTACTCTTGTGGTTGATATGAAAGCTTTTATAGGATGAGTGTTTGCAACTTGTTTGCTGGCTTGACATGCACTACAAAGCTTGTCCTTCTCAAACTTCACATCCTTCAACCCTCTCACCAAATCATTCTTCATTAGCTTCTTGAGTGAGCTCATCCCAACATGAGCAAGTCTTTTATGCTATAGCCACCAAAGTGTTGTTTTGGTGAATAGGCATGTCTTCAAGTTAGCATCTTCGGAGGTGAAATCCACTAGATATAGGTTGTTGTAGCTAAATCCTTTGAATATCACTTGATCATCATCCTTCTTAGATACAACAACTTCCTTCTCGGTAAATAAGCATTAGAAGCCAAGATCACACAATTGTCCAACGGATAGCAAGTTGAAGCTCAATGAAGTAACGTATATCACATTTGAGATTGAATGATCATTTGATATTGCCACTTTGTCCAATCATTTAACTTTGCCTTTTGAATTATCTCTAAATGTGATTCTTTTTTGTCCATCTACTTCTTCATCTAGTGAGGTGAACATACGAGGATCACCGGTCATATGTTGTGTGCAACCACTATCAATTACCCAATGACTTCCACCGGTCTTGTAGTTCACCTACACACAAGAGATCAAGCTTTAGGAACCCAAACTTGTTGAGGGCCCTTCACCTTCTCAACAAGTGACTTTGCTACCCAAATTTTCTTAGGCCTATTCTTGTTGGGAGGTCCTAAGAACATAACTTTCATCTTTCCACTAGAGTCCTTTCTAAGCATGTAATGAGCATTGAAAGCAAAGGGTCTAGCATGCTTGGGCAAGGGTTGTGGTGGTGGAGTTTGACACTCATGGGCAAAGTGGCCTTCTTATCCACACTCAAAACATGTCTTTGGCTTTGGCTTTGACTTGTGTTGTTGTTGTTGTTGTTGTTGTTGTTGAGCTTGAACCTTCTTCTCTTGATTTGCCAAGTACCCAATGCCACTTCTATCCATCTTCATAATGGTGTTCATTAGTAGCTCACTTTGAAGATGCTTGCCTTTTGTGAACTTGCTCAATCCAATCTTGAGATTCTCTTTCTCTAACTTGAGCTTCTTGTTCTCTTCCTTGAGTGCATCATTATTTTTCTCTTCCTTGAGTTTCTTGTTCTCTTCTTTGAGCTTCTCATTCTCAAGAATCAAATCACCATCATGATCAAGAGTTTCTAGCACAATAGTGTTGTGGGTTTTGATCTCTTCAAGATCTTTCTTGAGCTTTTCATTATCATTCTTGAGCTTGACATACTCATCATAATTATCAGACTCAACCACTTGCTTGCCTTTACTACTAGAACTTTGCTCAATGCTCTCAATGATCAAATCATCACATGATGTAGCTATATCAATCTTAACAACATCATCAATAGCATCATGTGGCTCATTGGATAAAAATTCTTGAGCAATGATAAGATTATCATGATTAATCTTAAGAGTAGTATATTCTTCTTTTAGCATGTTGTGGCTAGTGATGAGCTCATTGTGTATCCTATTAAGTTTATCATGTTTTTCTTTAAGCTCATTCTTAGAAGATTTGAGCTCCTTGAGTTTGGATGACATAGCATCATTTGCTTCTCTAAGCTCAACACTAGCCTTTTCGGCTATATCACATTTGGCTAAAACAGAATCATTCTTAGCTTCTAGCTTGTGATTCTTAGCTCTAGTCTTTCTAATGATCTTAGTGTATTGATTTAGCAATTTAACAAGATCATCATATGAAGGTGATTCATATTCATCATCATCACTATCACTATCACTATCATCATTGTTAGCTTGATCATCACCACTACTATCATCATCATTTGTTACCTTTCGTTCACCCTTGGCCATAAGGCATAGGTGTGTAGAGGATGGTAGTGGTGGTGTCGGTGAAGATGATGAAGAATCAATCATAATTGCGGCCACTTTCTCATTATCACTATCATCATTGAATGAGCAACTTGATGAATCAATGTCCGTGAGCCAATCACCGATGATGTATGCCTTCCCATTCTTCTTCTTCTTCTTCTTCTTCTTGTGGAAGTCCTTCTTGCCATCTTTCTTCTTGTATGGCTTATTTTTCTTCTTCTCATCTTTATCTTCATTGCTTGAGTCATCTTTCTTGCCCTTGTACTTGTTCTTGTACTTGTCTTTCTTAGGCTTGGTACATTGATGTGCTAGATGACCAAGTTCTCCACAATTGTAGCAATCCATCTCTGAGATTGGCTTCCTTCTTGTGCTAGTGAAGAATTTCTTTTTCTTCCCATCAAACTTGACGCCATTCTTGTTGAGCTTCTTTAGCATCTTGGCGGTTCTTCTCACCATGAGAGCAAGACTTGCATCACCAATTTCATCACCACTTGAGCTCTCATACTCAATTCTTGCTTTGCCCTTCTCTTGGCTAGCTTTGAATGCTAGGTCTTTGTCTTTCTTCTTAGTAGAGGATGAGCCATCTTGTGGTGTGATGTGCATGTACATCTCATGAGCATTGATCTTTCCTAAGATTTGTGTCGGTGTAGCGGTGGAAAGATCATCTTGATGAAGCACGGTCACAATATGCCTATATTTGTCAATAGGGAGGACACTCAAAATCTTTCTTACAACATCGGATGGTTGCATTTGTGTAAGTCCAAGCCCATTGACTTCCTCTACAAGAACATTCAAGCATGAGTACATTTTATTAGCACTCTCTTTAGGAAGCATCTCAAATGAATTTAGCTTTTTCATAACAAGATGATATCGTTCCTCACGCTTGCTCTTAGTTCCCTCATGGAGCGCACAAATATCCGACCATAGTGCATGGGCATCTTTGTGGTTCCTCACCTGGTTGAACACATCTTTGCAAAGACCTCTAAATATGGTGTTTCGAGCATTTGCATTCTATTTTTCGTAATTTACTTCATCACCTTGAAGGTGCGTGGGATCCTGAGGTTTTGGGAATCCTTGTGAGGCAGCTCTAAGTATTCCAACATCTAGAGCTTCTAAATATGCCTCCATGCGGATTTTCTAATAAGGAAAATCATCCCCCTCAAAGATAGAGGAGGTCTATCCCCGTGAGACATCTTTCTCTATGCGGTTAAGCCTAAATACGTGAGCACGAGGCTCCGATACCAATTGAAAGGATCAAGATGCCCAAGAGGGGGGGTGAATTGGGCTAATTCTAAATTTCTTTGTAATAATTAAACCCTATGGTTAGCCCACTTCACTCCTTGTGCCTAGAAAGTGTTTCTAATGTTCTACCGCACAAAAAATCTTGCAACCTAAGTTCCAATCCTACTCTAGCATGGCAATTCTATGAATATAAAGACAAGAATTGAATTGCTCAAAGTAAATGCTCAAAGTAAAGAGAGAAGGAGGAACACGGCGATGTTTTGCCGAGGTATCGGAGAGTCGCCACTCCCCACTAGTCCTCATTGGAGCACCCGCGCAAGGGTGTAGCTCCCCCTTGATCCACGCAAGGATCAAGTGCTCTCTATGGGTTGATTCTTTGACACTCCGTCACGGTGAATCACCCACAACTGCTCACAACTTGAGTTGGGTCATCCACAAGCTCCGCCGGATGATCACCAAGCTCCCAATCACCACCAAGCCATCTAGGTGATGGTGATCACCAAGAGTAACAAGCACGAACTCTCACTTGACCACGACAAGCCTAATGAGAAAGGTGGATGCACACTTTGCTACTCTTGCTTTCACTAATGAGATCTCTCTCTTGGATACTCAAATCTCAATCACCTCACTAGGACCTTGGTCTTCTTGGCACTCTCAAGGTGTTTCTCAGCTGTTGGAATAAGCAAAAATGATCCCTTGAGTGAATAGAGGAAGTATTTATAACCCATCATTCAAAATGAACTATTATGTGCCTCTGCGGGGTGACCAGACGCTCCGATCAATACACCCCGAAACCGAGCAGTTAAGTGGTGACCGGACGCTGAGCAGCAGTCGCAACAACCGCTCTCTGGAACCTTACTGGAGTCGACCGGACGCTAGCACCCAACATCCGGTCGCTCACCTCTCAGCATCTGGTCGTACCAAATGACTTCACCTTGATCAAATGAACTGACCGGACTCTGCGCCAGCGTCCGGTCACACCGGAACCAGCGTCCAGTCAGCATTTGACCCTCCATTCACTTCCAATTCGCAATCATATGTGAATGAAGTTTGCTCCAATTGATCTAAGGGATTTTTAGGAGCTACGTAGTGCTAGATTTGATAAGTGTGCACCACACGTAACTCACTAGACTCACCTAGGTCAAGCTACCCGTTCATACCCCCTTAATAGTACGACCAAAGGAAAAACAAAGTCCTAAACTACTCTAATGTCTTTTCAACACCAAACGACACTTAGAACTAATCTATCCTTAACCTTGTTGTCCATCCTTTGAAAACCGAAATGATTTCCATCGTAGGGGCATGAGAACCATGATTGCCCAATTAATTGCCATTACCATGACCTAACTTAATTGCGTCTGCAAAATACACGTTAGTCACAGTAATCTCGTATTATCATTAATCACCGAAACCCAACTAGGGGCCTAGATGCTTTCAGGGGCCTTGGGCTCGGGCTTGTTCGGCACTGTTGCAGGAGCTGGCGGTGGTTGACACAACAGTTGGATTGGAGGAGAATTTGGGTGCAGGTGTGGTTAGGGCGTCCCCAACGGTTTCAAATTGATAGGCTAGGAGAAATTTCATTGGCTGCTGAGGACAGAGAAGTGTCCTGTTCGCTTGGCTGATAAGCCATATCTGAAAGTACTGTTGGTTGATTTGCTGTGAGAGAAAAATACTATTCATTGGCTGAAAAAGTATGACTTATAAGCCAAGCGAACAGGGCGAAGAAAATGCTAGCGACTCTTGAATCATTAGGCTCTCACGTACTCCTAGAAGACGCTCTCTCTCAGCCTGCATTTCCACGTAGAAATGTTCACAGCCTTTCCTATTTTTTATTGTTTGTGATCTCCAGCTCGGCTGGCGTTTCACACTGCTGTTGAGGACGCCCTTAGGGTGGTGGATGTAGTGGCAGGGGAGGCGCAGCGAAGTGGTTGGATTGGAGGAGAATTAGGGCGCGTTTGGTTAGCTTCTGAGATGAGCCAGGCTATACCTGGGCAGCTAGGATGCCGGTAGCCAGGCTAAGCGCATGCACATGGCCGGTGTTTGGTTATCGTATTCATAGAGCCTGGCTGTTCGAAGATTTTGTTTGGTTCACTGCATGCGAGCATCGGCTGTCTCACTGGCATGTCCCGTCCGCATGCTTGCTGCTCTCGTGCGAGCCTGGCCGTGTAGGAATGAGGATTTTTGGCATGAGTTGAGCCTAGCTCACGAGGGAATCTTGCAACGCATGGGACAGGCCCCAACCTTCAAGCAGCCAACGAAACGCTCGACAGCTGCATCTGTAGAGCCTGGCCGCGGCGTATGCAGGTAACCAAACGCGCCCTAGCGAAGTTGCGTTGCTTCCATTCACGACACTGATCGGTTATCACTCAGCACATCCAAATACAAAATAATGCAATCAATCCATTCATGTTGTGAATCTTTGACGGGTTGAAAACGTGAAAGCAAATAGCCTATTAGTTCAATTGCTTATGTGGGAATAAATTCCTTGTATGCCTCGCTTCAAAAGTTGGACGCCAGAATTAAAAATCCCATACTCACACCTAAGTTTTTAATGAAATTAACTAAAATTTATTGCAGATGACTCAATATAGCAGTTGATAGTTTGATACAGACTTTGTATTACGTGATCCAACCGTTCTTTACTGATAGATGATGAATTAAGCTAAAAACTTACCCATCCGCTAGGGTTTAAATATGGACAATGGACACCCATCAATAGATATCATGTCTTTGTCCTCATCAGCTCCATCTATGACGTGTTCTCCCATATGGATTCCTGTGGGGGAAAATGGCTTTGTACCACCTCGGTTGGGCATACAAACATGTATAGGAAAACATTTGATATCTCTATTTGATATGAACAAGTAAAAAAAATACGGTTTAGGCAAATCTCTTTGGCTTTCCCTAGTCTGTACTTGATCGAACACTTGGGCTAGAAAAATTTCCTGGATCAAAATCTTTGGTCCAAGCCTGACCCGACGCAATGGCAGGTTAAATCGTGCTATTTTTATGATTTTCCTATTTTGGGTCTGGTTTTTTTGTTGGGTTGAGCCATGGGTCAAAAATCATAGCCCAAACTTGACCCGACATACTATTGGGTTAGGTTTTTTGGCTAAGTTAAGTTGGGTCATGTTGGTTGGATGACCTACGAACATGTCTACCTAGGGTCCCTTTGGCATTGATCCGGCTCCAGCTTCTTGCGGCTCTTGTCGCTGAGTCATGTCAAACAGCGATCTAAAATAGAGCTCTTTGCAAATTGAGACATAAATTATTACAAAACTACTTCTTGAGCCTTTTTGTCAAACTTTTTTTTTTCTAAAACAACTTTAACTCCATTAGACAAGCTACTTTACAAAAAGAGCCCAAGCTTTTCTATATATACCTACTAATAAAGAGGCAAAATTTCTAGCTATTATTTTTCTGTCTCGCCCGACCCCTCGGGTGAGAGCTCCATCTTGCCCGATCCTTGGGTTCGTGCTCCTTCTCGCCCGACCCCACGGGTTAGAGCTCCATCTCGCCCGACCCAAAGGCCACGGGCTCCGTCTCACCCGACCCCTTGGGTTCGTGCTCCATCTCGCCCGACCCCTCGGGTGAGAGCTCTGTCTTGCCCGACCCTAAGGCCACGGGATCCGTCTCGCCTGACCCCTTGGGTTCGTGCTCCATCTTGCCTGACCCCAAGGCCACGGGCTCTGTCTTGTCCGACGAGGACCCATACCGCCGCCAACCACTCTAGGTCTAAGCGTATGGGCCTGGGTCAAAACTCTGACACCAGGGAAGAGACTGGCATGACTCGATGTAACCCGTGGCCATGACGGGCCATACCTGAGGATTTACATCAAAAACAGCATCGGACGTGCCGGTGCTATTCTGCCTAACCCTCGTACGAACGCTGACAGATGTGTCAGTTCACCACAACGTCTGTCGGGATAAAATGGAACATCATGACCGGCAGATGACGCCTGTGCATGGCACTAGTGACAAATAGGGCCACGACGTGGAGCCGTCCCTGTTGACATCTACAGGATCGACGGGACCCGCATGATGATGAAGAAGGACCCGACGATCCTAGAAGCCTTCTTCTCTCTCTCATTCTTCTCATTTTCCTCCATTGTAACCCGTGATTTCCCTTCGCCTATAAAAGGGGAAGCAGGGCATCCCATGAAGGGGGATCTAGATCCGCACAAGATCACAACATGAGCACATGGCTGAGCATCGATAGAGCTCTCAACACCCGTTCACTCCTTTCACCAGAGACTTGGGATCCCTTCCCTCTCTCGTTTGTTTGTAACCCCTACTGCAAACCAAGTGCCGATAACACGAGCGCAGCGAATTGGACGTAGGGACGTTCTACCTGAACCAGTATAAACCCTTGTGTCCTCCGAGCACACCATCCGAGCCAAATGCACAAATACAAATTTACTCGTCGGTGGTCTGAAAACACCTACAGTTGGCACGCCAGGTAGGGGCTTTTTGCGAGTCTTGACATCCACATCAGGCCTTGGATGGCTAGTCACGACGTCAACTGGGTCTCGGGTGTGCACGTGCACTTTAGGAACCTAGACTTCATCATTACGACGGAGGGAGAGTTGGTGCAGGTTCCCACCGCCGTCCAACCTCTCCACTCCGCCGACCTCGACACAATCGCCGAGGCGCTCGAGGAGCTATAGCTGCACGCATCGGAGGACCGTGCCCCTGGAGGCTACTAGCTCATCGGCTTTGATTATGGGAGGCTAGAACGCTAGCTCGGCGCCTTTCTAGGACCCCGACCGTCCCGGGAGGACCTGGGCCGCCTCACGTTCTTGTTCGCCAACGTCATGACATAGCTCATCGGAGGAGAGCCGCTCTCCCCATAATACCTCATCTAGAGCACCCCGACAGCGCTCCCATTTAGCCTACGCAACGCCACAGAGACCGTTGGCCACCTTGTGGCGCAACGCACGCCCCCATCCTCCACGAACGATGAGTTTGTGGGGATGACCGAATATGTCGCGTGTCCAAAGGATCCGTTTCCTTTGCCATGCATAGACCAAGTAGTCAACTCGACCTTAGGGTGCAAAACCCTTTGCTTCCTTGATGTGTACTCTGGGTACCATCAAATCGCGATGAAAGAGTCCGACCAACTTGCGACGTCTTTCATCACCCCGTTCGGATCATTCTGCTACATCACAATGTCGTTCGGTGTGAAGAACGTGGGGGCTACGTACCAACGCTGCATGCTCAAGTGTTTCAGGGATCTCATCAGGTGGACCATTGAGGCCTACGTAGATGACATTGTTGTCAAGTCCAAACGGGCTTACTAGGTCGTGGCTGACCTAGAGCAGACCTTCGCGAAACTCTGAGCAAACGGCATTAAGCTCAACCCCGAGAAGTGTGTTTTTGGGGTCCTAAGGGGTATGCTGCTGGGTTTTATCGTCTCCGAGCGTAGCATTGAAGCCAACCCAGAGAAGATCTCGGCCAAAACGAGGATGGGCCCGATTCAAAACATAAAGGGGGTACAACGAGTCACAGGGTGCCTCGCCGTGCTCAGCCGTTTTATCTCACACCTCGGCGAATGAGGTCTCCCCCTCTATCGGCTTCTGAAGAAGGCCGACCATTTTGAATGGACACCCGAGGCCCAGGAGGCACTTGACAAGGTCAACCAGCTCCTGATGAAGGCCACAATCCTCATCCCTCTGACCAATAGGGAACCACTTCTACTCTACATTGCGGCCACCACGCAAGTGGTCAGCGCCGCCTTGGTGGTAGAGCGAGAAGAAGAGGGACACACCCTCAAAGTGCAGCGTCCCGTGTACTTCATTAGGGAGGTCTTGTTCGATTCTAAGACTGGCTACCCCCAAATCCAAAAACTCCTGTACGCTATCCTTATCGCCAAGAGAAAGTTGCGTCACTACTTCGAGTCGCATCCAGTGATGGTCGTGATGTCCTTCCCCCTCGGTGAAGTCATCCAAAATTGGGATGCCACCGGAAGAATCACGAAGTGGGTACTCGAGCTAATGGGTCAAGGCATTTCATATGCCCCATAGACGGCCATCAAGTCCCAAGTGCTAGCTAATTTCATTACCGAATGGACCGAGGTCCAAATGCCGCCAGCTGTCATCGACCAAGAGCATTAGACGATGTACTTTGATGGATTCCTGATGAACAAAGGCACCGGCATAGGGCTGGTCTTTGTTTCGCCCCTCAGGGTACGCATGAGGTATATGGTTCGTATCCATTTCCCCTCCTCCAACAATATAGCCGAGTATGAGGAACTCATCAACGGCCTACGCATCACCATTGAGTTGGGTATCCGACGGCTCAACGTCCGAGGCGATTCCCATCTAGTCATCGACCAAGTCATGAAGGAATCAAGCTGCCACAATGACAAGATGGATGCATATTACCAAGAAGTCCACCAGCTGGAGGACAAGTTCGACGGTCTCGAGCTCAATCACATCCCGAGGCATCTCAATGAGGCGGCCGACGCACTGGCAAAAACGACGTCCAGCCAAGAGCTGGTGCCGATGGGCGTCTTCGCCAGCGATCAGTACAAGCCCTCGGTCCGCTACGAGGAGCCGAATTAGACCAATAACATGTTGCCTGCCCTTGTCTTGGGGGCTAACCAGCCATTGGCTCCATCTGACCCTGAAGTCATGGAGGTTGACGAGGATCTAGCAACTGAGCCTGACCCTCTGGCCGACTAGAGGATGCCTTACCTCGACTACCTCTTCCACGAGGTGCTGTCGATGAACAAAATGGTGGCTCGGCGGCTCGCATGTCATGCCAAGACCTTTGTCATCATTAAGGGTGAGCTCTATAGGTGAAGCCACACCAGGATCCTACAGCGCTACATCCCCATCGAACAACATAAGCGTTTGTTGAGTGATATCCACGGTAGGGTTTGTGGGCACCATGCCGCACCTAGGACCCTAGTCCGAAATGCATTCCGACAAGGCTTCTACTGGCCAACCATGGTAGCCGACGCTGAATAGATTGTGCGTAGCTATGAAGGGTGTCAATACTACGCTCGACAGACCCACCTGCTGGCCCAAACACTCCAAACAATCCCCATCACGTGGCCGTTCATGGTCTGTGGGCTTGATCTGGTTGGACATCTTAAGAGGACGCCTCGGGGCTATAAGCACTTGCTTGTCACCATAGACAAGTTTACAAAGTGGATAGAGGCTCGACCGATCTCTGAGATCAAGTCCGAGCAAGCCATGCTATTCTTCCTTGACATCGTCCATCACTTTGGGGTCCTGAACTCCATCATCACGGACAACGGCACACAATTCATCGAGAAGTTCCTCCTATTCTATGACAAATACCACATCCGCATCGATTGGGCCACCGTGGCGCACCCCCGCACGAACGGGTAGGTCGAGCTCGCGAATGGCATGGTCCTACAAGGCCTCAAACCTAGGATCTTCAACTGGTTGAACAAGTTTGGCAAACGATGGGTCGTGGAGCTTCCCGCGATGCTCTGGAGCCTAAGGATGACTCCAAGCTGGGCCACCGGCTACACGCCATTCTTCATGGTCTAAAGTTCTGAGGCTGTCCTACTGACTGACGTCGACTATGGAGCACCAAGGGTCAGGGCATATGACGAACAGGGAGCCAAGGCATCCCTCGAGGATGCCATAGACCAGCTAGATGAAGCATGCGATGTTGCCCACCTTCGCTCGGCCAATACCAGCAAGCGTTGCGCCGGTACCACAGCCATCGAGTGCGGGGTCGGGCCTTCAATGTCGGGGACCTGGTGCTCCGCCTCGTCTAGAGCAACAAGGACCGCCATAAGCTCTCCCCGCCATGGGAGGGACCATACGTCATCGCGGAAGTGCTCCGACCAGGCACCTACAAGCTTAGGACCATCGACAGCAAAGTCTTCGTCAGTGCCTGGAACATCAAACAGCTATGTCGCTTTTACCCTTAATTTACACACGCTTTCTCTTATCAGTTTCGCTATCGACTCCTCGATCTTTAGTAACACCCGACCCCAGCAACTGTAGGGGGTCAGGCCTCACTCGGGGGCTGATAAGAGCATATCTATCCGATAAACATTCTCTATGCCCTACTCTTTCTCACATTAAGACCTAGAAGCAAGGGTCGCAGAAACAAACGCTGAGTAAAATTGGTTGGACTAGAAGAAACCTATGCCCCAGCGGCTACGGCGTTTTTGCTTACCAACGGGATTATAGTTTTTTCCGCACCCCAAGCTTCTTAAGCCTTAACTACAAAAAGAGCCAGGACACATCTAAGAGTAATCCACCTGGCAAAACATTCTCTTTGCCCGACCCTCTCTCACGTTAAGATCTAGAAGCAAGGGTTACAGAAACGAACGCTGAGTAAAACTGGTTGGACTGCAAGAAACCGACGCCCTAGCGGCTATGGCATTTTTGCTCACCAGCGTGATCAGAGTTTGTTCACCCGTAGCTCGAGCTTTATAGCCTTAACAATGGAAAGGGTCAGAACACATTAACCTTTTTATACAAAAAGGGGAGAAGGGCTAAAAATCTGTTTGGCCATAACGATATTTAAGAACTTGTCCACTTATTATGAGTTTGCTGCCTGGCTTATCTGCCTAACTAATTTCTTAGGGGGAATGATCTCATCCTCTATCTCCGCAGGTAAGTCCTGTGGCAGCGGGTCACCCAAGCCGATCGGACAGCTCGGGCCACTGCCGAGAGATCGATAAGGAACAGTAGGATGCCCCATACGGGTTATGCCAACTCCGTCATGAACGACGAACCTGGATTCCACTCGGACATATCCAATAAAAGTTGCCCAAACCCATCACTCAAGCCATCAAGGTAAGTCCTATGCCAGCGGGTCACCCAAGTCGGTCGGACGGCTCGGGCCGCTGCCGAGAGACGGGTCACCCTTAATTTATGCATGTTTTCTCTTATTAATTTCGCTATCGACTCCTCGAACTTTAAGTGATGCCCGACCCCAGCAATGGCAAGGGATCGGACCTCACTTGGGGGTTGGTAAGAGTATATCCATTCGATAGACATTCTCTATGCCCGACCCTTTATCACGTTAAAAAACATAAAAGTAAGGTTTGCGGAAACAAACGCTGAGTAAAACTGGTTGGACCGCAAGAAACCTACGCCCCAGCGGCTATGACATTTTTTGCTCACCAGCATGATTAGAGTTTTTTCGCCCACACCCTGAGCTTTTGGCTCTGCCTTCCTAGGAAGGGTTTGGAGGGCCCACTAGTGGAATCTCCCTCAAGGAGAGGCTAGCGGGTCACCCAAGTCGATCAGATGGCTCAGGCTGCTGCTGAGAGACGGGTAAGGAGCAGTAGGATGCCCCATGTGGGTTATGTCAACTCCATCATGAATGATGGACCCAGATTCCACTCAGACATATCCGGTAAGAGCTCCTCGAACTCGTCACTCGAGCCATCGAGGAAACTTTACCAACCCCCACTTTACTTTTTCAGTGCATGAGCATTCATTCATCTATTCTCATACATCCAAGCATCGCATATGCAATTATTGCATCACAATGCTTTGCGTTGCGTCACGAAGCGGTAGTCGTCTCATTCAACATGAGCAATGACCGACCGGGGTTCAAAGGCCAGCCCACGAAGGGCTCGAGGCCGCCTCACGTCGAACAGAGCCATTGGAAAAACATAGATGAGCCCCAGCGGCCTTTGCTCGACCTGCTCAGAAGCAGACAGGGTCATCTCGACCTTCTTGTTCGATCCTAACCTCGAGCCATGCCCACAGAATCTCCATCGAGGGGAGGCCCGCGGGCCACCTGAGTCGGTCTTCAGAAAAACTTAGGCATCTACCAGGAGGTAGGTTAAGGAGCAGTGGAATACCACATGAGGGCTATGCCAACCCCGTTACGAACAACGGACCCAGATTCTACTCGAACATACCATTAGCAAGCTCACCGAGCACGACACTCGAGCCATCGAGGCAAGTAACGTTAGCTCAACACCTCCGATTGCGGAAACCACGGACGGGGTGACGATCACAAAGATGAGCCGACCCTCGACCGGACCCCCGCTACATGTGGGGGCTCAAGGAAAGTTGGACTCCCAAGGAGACCAAATGCACGGTCGTAGAACGATAGCTTAGATCCTAGGGAGGCGGTACGTACGAAAACTAAGAATAACGTTTCTAAAACAAGAGACGCTTTCTCCTGCTAGTTTCACTATCGTCTCCTCATGAAACCCAACCCTAGCAATGGCAAGGGGTCGGGTCTTACTCGGGGGCTGATAAGGGCATATATATATGCCCTTTCTAAAATAGTCGCCATGGTCGACCCTTTCCCACGTTAAAAACCTAGAGACAAAGGTTGTGGAAATGAACGCTGAGTAAAACTGGTCGGACTGCAAGAAACCTATGCCCCAGCAGCTATGGCACCCTTACTTACCAACATGATCGGAGTTTTCTTGCCCACACCTCGAGCTCTACAGTCTTAACAAAAGGAAGGATCGGAGCGCTTTAAACCCTTTTTACACATAAAAAGGGAGAAAGAACAAACTTGTTCAACTGAAACAAAAGAACAGACTTGTTCAAACAAAACAAAAGGTATAGAACTTGTCCGCTTATTACAGATATGTCGCCTGACCTATCTGACTAAACTAACCCCTACAGGGACGATTTCATCTTCTATCTTAGCAGAAAGGTCATGCGCTAGGGAGGCCACCTCCTCCTCGATGACATCAAGCTTGGCGTTAGTATAGATGGGCATGAAGACTTGTCTCATCGTCGCCAGATCAATGTTCTCATAATGAGAATGGGTGATCACGAATGATCGATGAACACCGAAGCAAAGCGCGCCCCTTGCCATATCACATGCCTGGTCTGTAATCCAGGTGGCGCGAACCATGAGGGAGCTTGTCTCCTGCTTCGGGGCCAGCTCGAGCTCATCGTAGACTAGCTGGACCGCAATGCATAGGCTGTCGTGTTCATTGCTCTCCTTCTAGAGGGTGTCCTTCACCTCGCTGAGCTCCTTCTCTAGGCCACGGCTCTTTACCACATCTGCCCCGAGCTTGTCGTCGAGACCTACCCAAGTCACATACCGACCGTGTCAGAAGGCTCACCACAGATTCCAGGGAGAAAACACAACAAGAGAAACCAGAGACTTACCGTTCACATCCGCCCGAAGCCTATGCACCTCATTGCGCTGCCAGGTCACCTCGGCCTCTAGGCGCTGGACCTCCTCTTGGCGCTGCCTGACCTCCGTGGCGAGCCCTGCGTACACGCCCTCAGCTGCAACCTTCAAGTCCCTCTCCCTCCGGAGCTCCTTCTCAAGGTGGCTGACCCGCTACTGAGTGTCGGCGTGCTCCTGGCGAGCTAGCTCAGTCCCCGTGTGAAGCTCCTCTATGGCTTAGAGCAAATCGTCCCGCTCCTTCCGTGGCCGTTCAGCCACCACAGCGTTCATGCACGCCCTCTCGATCGGGGCCATGAGCTTTTCCTCAGCCTCGTGGTGTCATTGTGAGCATCCTTCTCTCTGACTCAGAGGTCGGCCACCTCCCGGGCGGTAGGGGCAAGCTCAGCCACCTCCTGATGGGCGATAGTGAGATGTGCGACCAGCCCCTCACTCCACCGTGTCTCCTCAGCAAGGAGCTAGGACTTCTCCTAGCTATGGGCCATAAGGACCTACGAAGAAGACAAGACTTAGAGGTGCGGAAGGAGAACATAAGGGTCAGAAGCACGGTCATATCTTATCTGGCCGACCGGGGTGACAATGTCGCGCATCGAGCTCTGCATGGTTGTCAGGGAGTGAACCATGTCCCCAACCTTTGTGTGAACACTCCCCCATTCCCTCTCCTCTACCGCTTCATCAAGGGTAGCCACCCAGACCAGAGATCGGGACATCCCCATGCCGACCTCAAACGGCGTTGACCTCTCTGCCGGCGGTAGCTCCTCTAGAGCGGCTCCTCTAGCGACAGAGGGGGCGGGTGATGCGGACATGGAGGCCTGCCCCATTGCCACATCCACAAAGGATGCCTCGGGTGCTCCCCCTTCCGTCCGCCCCACCGTGGACACGGCCACTTATACGGACGGCGGCTCTGGATGTACCTCCTCCGCCTGTGATGTCGAGGACATGATTGGTCGCGCCGCACCCGCCATGGGCACCCCGAATGCTCCCTCCTCCACCTGCTCTCCTGTGGACACAGCCACCAGCTACACCTCCCTGGTTGATGCCGTCGACGCCCTGACGCCACTCACGCTCACCACCAGCGCGGCGCCAGCCAGCTCCTGGTGTGTTTACCGGAGGTGAATCTTCTTTGGAGCAAGCTGCAAGAGAGTCCCACGCCCTCCGGTGCTGAAAGAGACATGCTGTCAGATTGTGGCAAGAGTCCATTAAGACAAAAGGACAAAGGAACACTTGACTCACCTTGACGCCATCATACAAGGATGTTTTTGGGTCGGCTTGCCCGACCCCGGCTGCTCCTCGTCGGCATGTTACCGCTTTGAGCCCTTTCTCGACTCGGAGGGCTCGAATGAATCAACATGGCCGCCCTCCGCTAACTTTGGAGGCGCCACCGAGGGCTCAGATGGAGCAGGGCGACCTGTTTCAACCGGCTTTGGGGCCACCGTCGAAGGCCCGGATGAGGCGAGGCTGCCATCAAAGGTTCAAACATGGTGGGGCGGTTCATTTTCGCTAGCTCCGAGGGTGCACCATCCCCCACCTACCTCGCGACATGCCATAGGAAGGGCCCCGCCTACGGCGAAGGCGGCTCCTCGTCCCCGGTGACTAGATCATCCCATGGGATGGGCGACATGGAGCCTTCATCTTCGTCTTCTTCTTCTTCCTCCTCTTCTTCCGACGAGCCTTGACGTTGCTTCCCTTGCTACAGTTTTGCTTGCTACTTTGACCGCCGTTTCTTCTCCTCGTCGTCCTTCTTCTTCTTCCACTTTTCATCCACAACATGGTTCGCTGCCCTCACGGCCGTGTGTTCTGGCAGCGGTGCGACTGAGTCTATGAAGACTAACCCCACCGGCAGCTCGATGAAGCCCATGTCTGGCCACATCACAGGATGCCCCGGGGTTAGGAACACGGCGTCAGCCTCCCCCGTGGCCTCCTTGATGCGCTGCGTGACCTTGCTATCGTGGAGTGCCCCCTGGGCGAGCATCGTCCCAATGAGCTGTGCACCGGTGAAGGGTCCTTGTTTGGTTTTGGTAATTGAGTGACAATCCTAGGTGGACTAATTGTGTTTATATGAGATACACAGGTGATTAGTCCACAGGTACATGTTTGTGAGCAACATATGCCATGGAGGTGGAAATGGCTCGAAGATGTTGCAAAGCTCACACATGTGATGATGAAGGAGCTCATTGCACATGAGACGTGACATTGAGTCATGTGATCAAGGTGGAGAAGATCAAGACATGACTTGGCTCGACGGACCAGTTGCAAGTATGAAGGACAAGTTGAGTGATGACTTGGCGCCGATGGACCGAGGCAACTGTGAAGAGCAAGTGAAGTCAAGATCGACGAACCAATATGATCATGTGATGATATGAAGTGGATTATATCATTGTTGATTGTGTTGGTGCATGTGTTTTATTGATATTATAGGAGATGGAATGGAATGCGCAAGGCAAAGATATAACCTAGGGCATTTTATTTCACCGGTCATAGGTGTGTAGAGAAGTTGATGACCAGGTTTAGGATAGATGGCCATACTATCAAGAGGGGCAAACTTGTTTGCATATTGGTCATCTAGTGCCACTCGAGTGATCTAACTTTGCATCGTTGCTAGGATCGAGTGGCGTGGCAAGTTGAGTGGCTAATCCTTTGAAAAATGATTGTGAAAATGCTAACACACATGCACATGATGGTGTACACTTGGTGGTGTTGGCACATTTATAAAGGAGAAGGAGTTGGAGTTGAAACAGATCAACTCGATGAAGAAACGAAGGCAAAATAGGTCACTGTGAGTGACCGAACGCTGGCCTTAGTAGGACCAACACATTCGGTCTAGTGGCAGCAGAGAGCGCACGGTCTCGGTCTTATGACCGAACGCTGGCGCGAAGAGTGAATTGACGCGTAGGGCCACTTCTGGTCCTCTCTGACTTACGCTGACGCAATGGTGTGGGTGTAGCATTGACATGTGGTAGGCCGTGTAGGACCGGACTTAGGTATTGCGTCCGATCATGACTGACCTGACGCGTCTGGTCACAATATAGAGGCTCGAGGAGCTCTCTAGAAATGATCGGACTCCGTCCTCGGCGTGTCTGATCATTGGACCTAGGCATGTCTGGTCATGTATGGTGACGTGGTGGCCCGAGGAACAGCAGTGACGCGTGGCAGTCAAAGAACGACTAGACTCGGTCTCTGTGTCCGGTCATGATCGACCTGACGCGTCAGGTCACGAAGGAGGCGCTTCGGGAGTTCTCTAGAGTCGACCGGACTCTGGCTGCTTGTGCGTCCGATCGTTTTAACCGTTGGCGCGCAGAGCCGACCGTTGGAGATTGCGTGGCTTGGCTTGAACGCGGGTGCCATGTGGATGGCCAAGTGTGACCGGACGCTGGCCGGGTGCGTCCGGTCAGTGTGACCTACGTGTCCGGTCGCGTTGATTTTCACCTAGTAAAGGGGTAACAGCTAGTTTAGCCCATGGGGCTATAAATAGAAGTGTTGGCCGACCTTTGCCCAGCAGCTCAGCACCCTTGAGCCTTGGTGGCTTGTGTAGGTGTGCTTGGGTGCCCTCTAACTCACTTGAGCTTGATAGTGTTCATCCGATCGAGTGAGCGAGCGATTCTAGTGCGATTGCATCGTGAGGTTGCATCGAGTGGCACTAGGTGGTTGTCTTGCAAGCTAGTGGTGTTTGTTACTCTTAGAGGTTGCCACCTCCAGATGGCTTGGTGGTGGTCTCCATCGAAGCCCGCAAGAAGCTTGTGCGGTGCTCCGGAGAAGAGCTTTGTGAGGGGCATTGTGCTCGCCCCGTGGGAGCCACGAAGAGCAACTCTAATTGAGCGTGTCATTGAGCTACCCTCACTTTTGGGGTAGGTTCTTGCGGTGCCCGATGTGCGAGCTTGGCGGGTGATGCCAATTAGCCGTTGAACCACCAAGTGAGCGGTCGACACAACGGGGACGTAGCGTGTTGGCAAGCACGTGAGCCTCGGGAGAAAAATCACCGTGTCAACATTGTTCTTCCCATTGGTTTGCAATCCCCTTACACAAGCTTGTAATTACTTTCATATACATTGTGCTTGTGTAGTTGCTCTTGTAATTAGTTAGCTTGTGTAGCTCACTAGTTACCTTCTTGCTTGTGTAGCATAGAAGTAGCTCCCTTGCGTGGCTAATTTGGTTTGTGTAACCTTGTTAGTCACATTGCTTAGTTTGTGAAGCTAAGTATTTGCGCTCTCTAATTTGGCATTGGTTGCCTTGTTATTGAGCATTGCTAGTGAGCTTAGGAGCTTTGTGCTTTTGCTTACTAGAATTGTGTAGGAGCTCCCCGGTGTGCAAAATACTAGTGGCATAGGTTTGTGTGACCTTGTTCCTTGAATTGGATAGGTGAGCTTTAGCTACCTTGGCACCTTAGTTGCTTAATTAGGATCTTTACAAGGTGCTAGAGAACATAGATAGAGGGGTGTAGTCTTGGCTAGACCGATTGTTTTAATTCCGTATTTGTTTCGGTTAGCCAGCGCACATCGTGATGAAGGCCGCGATGTGCCGGATCCCGTTGGGGTTCAAGTGCTGCAGCTCGATCTGATAATGGTGCAGCAGACACGGAAGAATGGGTGAGGGGGAACCACGAGTCCATGCTCATGGAAGAGCGCGAAGGAGACGACGTAGCCGTCGGGTGGCACCGGCGCCTCCTCGTGGCCGAGCACAAGCCACTCCGCCGCATCGGTCCTCCCACGGAGAAGACCATGCTTGACGAGGCCCTCCATGCGCACATAGGTAACGTCGGAGTGATGCCATGAATCCATATAGGATGGAGGTGGCTATGGAGAAGCAAAGGCGGCGGCAGAGGAGTGGAGGCTATAGATCTACGGCTCCGGCAGTGGACTAGCAAACACGGCAGATCCAAATGGCGGCGGTGGAGAAATAGAGAAGGTAAGGTTGCGGTTTTGGTGTGCAGAAACATGAAGGGGGAGGCCACTATTTATAAGGTGGAGTAGGGCAAGGAGGCAAACCATCCGCCTAGATTCACTCGCCCACTATGCCGCGTCACATCACCTCCCTTCGAAGATCGTGCACACGCAATCTCTTTCCGTGCCCTCAAAGGACACGTCGGATGATGGTTCGCCCGATCAATGGGAAGAGAACCGTCGCAGGTAAGGAGGGATACAAAGCTGAAAACGCTCCTACGGCCCATTCAAGCCCAGGAGTTCGAAGGCTAGCCCACCGATGAGTTCACAGCCGCTCCGGGGCACCCTAAGAGCGAGGGGTGAAAAGGGATGGGCCCACTAGCTGCCAGTACCTGGGCGCACGAGCGCCGCATGCATCCTGGCCCATGTTCGAGTGGTTTGTTCCCAGTCCATGACTTTTCCTTAAAGAAAGGCAATGAGCCATTGGGACCGGCCAAACAGACCCAATAACTATATGGACTCACCGCCAAGAGTCTGGAGTCAGTCACCAGCTGACCCATGCTGAACCCCCACGAACAGGAAGCCAGGGCCCCACTCGGACTAGCCTGTTAACAGCTCATCGAGCACCATGTTTCGTCCATCGAGGAAAAATGTGGCATGGCTCAGCCGCTCTGTTTTATCGAAAAAATGCTTGAGGGACGACGATCACAAAGGCGAGCTGACCCTCGACCGGACCCCTACTGCGCGCGGGGGCTCGAGGAAAGTTGGACTCGCAAGAAGACCAAACGCGCTATCGCAGTACGACGGCGGACCGTTCAGATCCTAGGAGACCGAAATCAAGAAAAATCTTTCCGACCTCCTGAATCTTACGGTTGCATGCCCCAAGAAGACCGACCGCAATAAGAGGGAATCACCGTCCTACCAGGACACGTCACGGGCTACAAAAAGAAGGCCAAGGCCCTCAGAGTCCTCCCATCCGGAAAAGCCTCCAAAGGAGTATTCTACTCCTCCGCAGGCTCGGGGGCTACTATCGGGTATCAATATTAGGGATACCCAAAGCAAGGAAGTTAGCACCCACGCTAACTTTCTTGGATAGAGCAAGATGTATTAAAAGGTCTCACCCGACCCCTTGGGTTCATGCTCCGTCTCGCCCAACTCCTTGGATACGGGCTCCGTCTCGCCGGACCCCAAGGACATGGTTTCCGTCTCGCCCGACCTCGAGTCCACAGGGGTCTCCCCCAAGGCCGCGGGCTCCGTCTCGCCCGACCCCTCGGGTGAGAGCTCTGTCTCACCCAACCCCAAGGCCGCGGGCTCCGTCTTGCCCGACCCTTGGGTTCGTGCTTCGTCTCGCTTGACCCCT
This sequence comes from Miscanthus lutarioriparius, assembly GCA_904845875.1. Taxonomy (NCBI): domain Eukaryota; kingdom Viridiplantae; phylum Streptophyta; class Magnoliopsida; order Poales; family Poaceae; genus Miscanthus; species Miscanthus lutarioriparius. Next base: position 37,356,699 of record CAJGYO010000017.1, read on the forward strand.
TGGGTTAGAGCTCCGTCTCGCCCGACCCCTTGGGTTCGTGCAACGTCTCACCCGACCCCTTGGGTTCATGCTGCGTCTCGCTCGACCCCTCGGGTGAGAGCTCCGTCTCGCCCGACCCCAAGGCCACAGGCTCTGTCTTGCCCGACTCCTTGGGTTCATGCTCTGTCTCAACCAACCCTAAGGCCGTGGGCTCCGTCTCTCCCGACAAGGACCCATACCGCCGCCAACCACTCCAGGTCCAAGCGTATGGGCCTGAGTCAAAACTCTAACACCAGAGAAGAGACTGACATGACTCGATGTAACCCGTGGCTATGACGGGCCATACCTGAGGATTCACATCAAGAACAGCGTCGGGCGTGCCGGTGCTATTCTGCCTAACCCTCGTACGAATGCTGACAGGCGCGTCAGTTCACCATGACGTCTGCCGGGATGAAATAGAATGCCATGATAGGCAGATGACGCCTGTGCATGGCGCCAGTGATGAACAGGGCCACGATGTGGAGCCGTCCCTGTTGACATCTATAGGATCAGCGGGACCCACATAGAGAAGGACCCGGCGATCCTAGAAGCCTCCTTCTCTCCGTTCTTCTCCTTTTCCTCTGTTGTAACCCGTGCTTTCCCTTTGCCTATAAAAGGGAAAGCAGGGCACCCCATGAAGAGGGATTCAGATCCACACAAGAGCACGATACGAGCACACGGCTGAGCAACGATCGAGCTCTCAGCACCCGTTCACTCCTTTCACCAAAGACTTGGGATCCCTTCCCTCTCTCGCCTATTTGTAACCCCTACTGCAAACCAAGTGCCGGTAACATGAGCAGCAACAAATTGAACGTAGGGACGTTCCGCCCGAACCAGTATAAACCCTGGTGTCCTCCGAGCACACCATCCGAGCCAGACGCGCAAATACAAATTTACTCGTCGGCGGTCCGAAAACACCGACAATGAGGCAAAATCGAGGCTACCACGTGGGCGAAATAAAAATCGCCGCTTCTCGACAGCGCCCCTGCCCCTTGGTAGCTTGGCCGCTGCTCGCCGCGTGCCTGAATGAGTAGCTGGAAGGAGCAGGAGTGGTGGCAACCGGATCTGGGAGGATGGCGCCTTCTTGCCCATGCTTCTGCTATGCTAGAGACAAAGCATGGCTACGTGTGCGCACGAGCACGACTACAAGGTGCCGAGAGCGATGGCATGGGGAAGCTGTGCAGGCATAACGATGACACTTCAGCAACGGTGAGGCAGAGCGTAGGCCCGATGGCGAGGAGGAACGCGGACCGTGCGACCATGACGAGGAGGAGGAGGAAGGGACACGGGGCCTAGCTACTCACGCTCCTCTGGGCATCGCTCGTCATTGGCCTCCTCCGACCAGAAGCGCGTGCTCGGGCTCCTCCGGTGGCCAGCCGTGCTTGCTCTTGGGCGTAGGTATATACTATTTTCCACAACCGAAGAAGTCGCTTTACCGAACGTTTCTCTGTTAAATAAACAAGAAAAGGTGCTCCACTATAGAAGCTATAAGTGAAGTTGTTTTAACTAAAGTCGGAGTTGTACCAAACGGTGCCCTTAGTTGGGGAGGCCTCGTGGGACGATGCGGCGGCACTGGTGGAGCCCGCGGGTGGCACGGGTATGGTGCGGCATACCCTAGGCTGATGCAAGTTGCAGGGGCGACACATCTCTTTCTCCCTCGTAGACAGCCTCAGTTCTGAGCTCTTAGCGGCGCGGCGGCGGCGCCCATCGAAATCGCGAGGAAGACGCAAAGGAGAAGGGGAACAGGAAAAGACTGATGCACACATTTGGGCTCCTGGCCTATCGCCTCCATCTGGACCAAAAATGGGCCGCGTAGCATTCACATCACATGAGCAGAGTCGTAGGCCATAGCCCAAGGGCGTTGTAGGCCAGTAGATGGGCAGCGCAGCAGCGACATGCATGCGGATTTGCTGATGTTTTTTTTCTGTTAACGATAACATTTCCTTACATACACACGTGGCACTCCGCAATTTTGCTCAATAGATAGATGAAAAAAATTATAATAAATTGTTATTGCATATCAATTTTCATTAACCGCTCTTCAAAGAAATTATCATTAACTGATGTTAGATTTCATCATTTCTTGAAGGGATACTTTAACTGCATTATTACCATTTGTTTTTCTATATACTTCATCAACATATTTTTGTGGTATAGAAAGTTCGCCATAAGATATGAGAATTTTGATGCATTATTACCGCACACATATTTTTGTTTTCCTATATATTTCATCACACATATCTTAAATCGATACTTTAAATGCATTATTACCGTAAATTTACTTCATCACACATCCTAGAGTGGATATGAGAATTTTGATGCGGCATACCCTATGCTAAAATCCTAGATCCACTGGCGGTGAGCGTAGCTTGCCGAGTTAGTTTTTTTTTGGAATGCGGCCGTGGCGTAGATAATGGTGTTGGGGCACATGGCAGTTGCGAGCTCGGCTTCGGGCTCCTCCCGGTGTGAACTGTGAAGCCGTGTCGTCGTATAAGTCCAGGACTTGTGTACGCGTACCTGCGTAGTGTGTGCCACGTTTTTCTAGCCCACGTCTTTTTATCTAGGTGATGACTAGATGACTTGATTTTGAGTGATTTCTGATAAAATTGAAATAGATAGCATTGGATTTACCAAGAATTGATGATTGGAACACTATGTTAAGAATCAGTCTGTTGCAAATTATGTCATTTTGCGTTTCTTAGATAAGAGATTAAAACCTAATAATTACTTAATTATCTCGAACTCATGAGCCATAGTCATGCGTGTTAGATAGCATATGTTCAACCAACGTACAAAGTCTAATTCTAAAGTGTATAAAAACAAATGACATAAGATATAAATCCAGTTACAATGTATGGGCATGTTTGCTAGTCTATCATACTCTATAATATATTAGTTAGAATAAATTTATAGTCACATAACAAATGTTTGCTCTACAGTCATAACTTATACTACATCCACACTTATGAATACACTTAGAAAATATAACACCATAAAAATAGATACACCGGATTATCTCTTAGCTATTTTCGTTACTCGTTACTTGTTTAAATCCGACGGCTTAGGTGTAGTGTGTCTGCCCTCCCGCGGACCTCCCACGCGCGTGCGCCTGCAGGCTCTCGTTGATTTCGGTTGCCCGTCGTGCTGATGCCGATCCCTCTTCTCCCCATCATCCTCTTCTCTCCAGATCGGCATCGCAACACCGCACGAGCGGTAGCCGCCGGCCGTGCATGCTGGATCGCCGGCCACAGGGGCTCGGAAGCCGCGCTTGGCCACGCCTGGCCCTAGCGAGGAGCCGGCGCGGGGCCAACCGCAGGGGCCGCACGGGGCCGTCGGCCGCCGGACCGGGCTGCAGGGCCGCGAGCGCGGGGCTGCCAGTCGCCGGCTGTCAGCGGCTCAGCTCTGCGGGCGAGATCCAGGCTCGCGCGTTTCTTGCTGTTCGAGAAGGTGGACTATCTCCAGTGGATAGTCGCCGCCGCCGCCGCCGCCTTCTTCGTCGCCATCGTCTTCGTCGCGTTTCTCTTGCGCCGCGCGGGACCAGGACCCGTGGGAGCGGAAGCCGAGTGTAATCCCCCACCACAGCACGCCGCCAGCAAGCCCGCGACCACGGCAAGGGCGCAGCCCATCTCCGCAACGTAGTTCCTCTCCCAGAAGCAGCACAAGGTCCTTCCTTTCTCCCTTCCCCCACTAAAATTCCTGGAAGCAGTGCAGGGACTGTTTGCTCATTTCTACCCATGCACGTGCTCATTCAGTTGAATCAGTTCTCAGGATGGGGGGCGAAATTCATTAGATCTGGGAGATAGGCAGTGTGTTTTGCATATTAAATCAGCTTGGGATCTTGCATACATTCTATTGACAGCTCTGTGTTAGCAGTGGTTCTGACCCCAAGTAAAATGTCTGAATTTTTATCATACTTCTTGATACGTGAGCACCCTGTGTCTCATGATTTGTTTGTGTTTTTTTTTTTGCTCTGCTTAGAACTATTTATAGATTGATACTTTACTCCACTGCAAATAAGAACCACAAACCAATGCAACTCTGAAATGTTAAATTTTGTCAAATTCATTGATACTGGTCAGGGCCATTTACAATTGGTATGTATTTCTTCAATTCAGATTAACCTATTGTTTTATTTGGTTCATTAATATTCTTTCATATTTCATTCCAATTTTTTTGTCTCGATATCTCTAAATTATACTAGCTTGGGATTATTCTTCATGAGTTTGCACATGGTTTATTTTTGGAGGAAAAACTAGAATGCTTCAGGTCATGAAGTATGACACTAAAGTTGAGAGTTTATCAAAGCAAGGTCAAGGACCTGGAAAGGTATAAACTCTGGCATGCCCGTCCAGTATTTTCATTTTATTTTATTATTACCACTTTACCAGAGCTGAATAGTGTTATCCATTATTTGTAGCGACTTGCTTATGCTACTTTAACATGTAATTAAACTTCTTTATTTTCAGGTCCAGACCCGAACTAGGAAAATGAATTCTCAGGGTGCTAGAGCAATTGTCAGGGAAGTCCTTTTCCTTCTTTTTTGTATTCAGCTAGGAGTGGCACATAACAATGATCTGGTTTTGCAATGCTCTAGCCCTATTAAGCTCTTTCCTTGTCTGAAGCCAAGGGGTGCTCACTGCTGCTTGTTACGGGAAATCGGGAACGACCTTGCTCATGGCCATAGGCATGGTATGCGGCTAGCTCATGAGAGGGGAGGGATCACTGAATGGAAATTTCCTTAAAAAAAAGGAGTGCATGGGAACGTTGCATTGAACTCTGCCATTAAGCATGGATCACTGAATGAAATTTCCAGCTTTGCAGTCATCGTCCTGGAGATCTAAATCAAGAGGTTTCAGTTCAAGATCATTGTGGCGACCAACAATGTGGTAAGCTACATAGAAACACTGCGATTAAAATTATATATTGCCTGTCAAAGTTCTAGGATATGCTGGCAGTTTTTTAAAACTTTCATATCACACTGAGCCAGCAAAGAGCTTGCTGACCAACTTAAGAAAATTTTTTACAAAGCACTAGAAGGACTACTCCATGATGGAAGAAAATCCCAATTAAAATGGTGTAATATGTTGGTTTAAACATCTGCAGTACCATTTCCAAGCAATAAATATCAATTGTGCTCTGTGGTTTATATATCAATTGACACAGATATATCATGATTTGCATTTTGACTTTTATTTACGTGAATGAATATGGAATTTGACGTTATTCTAATTATTGGATTATGTGTGGAGCTCTATGGTTTTTAATATGAAGACGGCTAACTAGAACTTTTTAACAGAAATGTTTTGCTCCAATTTTCTGGTAAACATCGTAGCAACAGAGAAAGCTGAGTTCAGGACCTCAGCTCAGCCAAGTCCGTCGGCACCAGTATTGCATAAAGTGAACAGGTAAGTAGCTAATCGGCTAGCCTGTATCTTCTTTGTTTAGTTGCAGCAGATTGCGTTTTGTTTAGGCCAATCATCTTGGTTTTTTTAGCTAACCAGTTCAATTTTTTATGCAATACAAAAAATTGTATGAAACCTGAACATATGTGCAGATGACAATTTTGATAGCTAAATAAATATTGAAACTAATCTTTACTTTGTGCTACACACATATCATTCAGTTCTTAATTGATTGGAATTTCGTCTGTTGATTTGTAGTGTGGCATTAGTTAATGGGACTGTACTGCTAGCTTAGTTCTGTTCGGCTGAAGAGGGGATAGTAACTGTTCTTCCAAATCCAGTCAGTTTCACAAATCCTGAAATCCATAAAGAGGGTGCATGTACTGACTAATTTACAAAGGGGAATTTAAACATGCATGTCATTATTTTTTTTCCAAGTTTATGTTGCTCCATTGGCATATGGCTAGCCAGGATGAAAATATTAGTGTTGTGCTGTGTCCATTAATAAGCATGCTTATTGGAGTTTCTTTTTCTTAAAAAGAATCGTATCTAGTGGCTGGCTGAAGTCTAATTCATGGGTGTTCTTGGATTCAGAAGCAGGCAAGCACATGCTGTTGTTCTCTACAAGTACATGCCCAACAAAAGCTTGGATGACCCACCCGTTCTACTAAAGCTCATCCTACCCTTTCTTGGAGATTGTGCCATACAAGGTCTCGAATACCTCCACGAATGAGTCTCTACCAGTATATAATGCACCGGTCGGAGATCGCTTTCTTGCTGCGTAAAGCTCCCATTCATTAATCATATGGAAATCCTGGATAAATGTATTCGCTTGCTGCTAACCTACTCTTCTTTGATTGGTTGGTGACGGCGAAAATGCTGACCTCTTGCTGCATGAACTCAGATCAATGTGCTAGAATTAGATCAATGCATTCTAACTAGGATTCCTGTGGTCCTAATCAGTGGTGTTAGATAATTTGACTGTTGATTGCATACGAAGTTTTATCATAAAAAAGACTTGCAAGGTTTGTTAGGAGGGTGGGGTTGGTATGCTTTTGTGAGATAGATGTCTTTGTCAAATAGGTGCGATTGTTGATTTGCATTAGAACGACAAATCCAGACAGTTTTAATTTGTTGAATGCAGGTGCTGAATGTAACTTTGAGGATGACTCTGTTACCTGTATTCCTGCAATGTCATGAATCATGATCCTAATGTATGTAGAGTTTCCAAAGTAGACCATTTCAGATGACTTGGCTTTCTTTATTTATGAGCAGATTGTGCTTGATGCAGGTGGTCACTTTCTGAGGAAACTTTTGCTGGATGGCAAGAGATTCCCAAAAAATGCATCTCGATCTACAGCAGTTTCTTTGGGTATGAGTTCTCTCTCAAGTTGTGTTGCTTATAATTTGGCTTTCAAGTTCTCAAAAAGTGTGGTTTCTTGATTTCAGTTAATCTATGGAACAGAAGTCATAGGCTCATAATTTTTGTCTGTGTAGTTGTTTCTCACGGTGAACAAGTATTCCCCCGTGTGACGGAAAAAATGTGCGAGCAAGAGTTGGTTCACGACTGGAGATATAGCTGCCTTTGAGAGTGGGTGTGTGCACTACCACATCGAGCTTGTGCTGATGATGGCGATTTGAGTGTTCATTTGTCTAAGCTTCTAAGCTTGTCGTTTTTAATTCAACTTCATTCTGTTTTCACTAATCTGTAGTACTGATAGAGTATATAGCCTTTGCAGGTCCAAAAGGTCAGTCGAATGTTTTTGATGTCTGGACATCACCTGAAGTGAGAAGACAACATTGGCAGATCGATAGCGGTAGCTAGAATTGAGAATTTATGTTTTATAGCTGGCTAAATGTTTCTGTTAATTTTTTTTTGTTAAATTTAGCTGTATAATACACATTATCTGAATGGCGTATGTATAGGACAAATTTCTATAATATACTGAAAATAATGCAATGAATTGGAATCTCTCTTAATTGTATTGATATACTCTATTTATGTGACGGAGTACCACCGTAGTTTGGTTATCTTCATATGTATCCTTGAAATGAAGCCGTACCGTTAGCATGGGCACTAGTAAGAAAAAGAGGGAGTTAGAGCTCGGCTAGTTAGAAAACAAAGCTCACGCGTATGAGCATGGAGAAAACAAAACCCACACGTATGAGCATGGGTTTGGGTGCCTCCCATAACCGCCGGCTGATCAAAATAGCCAGTTAATAATCATCACCACCATGTTGCCCAAAACTAATCAAACAACTCCCAGCAGATCCTAGCCGTCGGATCAAAATTCAGTGGTTCATCCTCCTCTCCCGCCACCGTCTGGTCGTCGTCTCCTCGTCGCACAAGTCACCACCGACCGCATCTCCATCTCGTCGTCTTCACCATGCCGATCCGGCGTCAGCGCTAGGGTTAGGGTTCCCTCTTCGCCTTCATTGCCATGGCTCCCTAACGAAGCCGCTAACGTCACCACCCCGTCCGAGCCGGAGAGCGTGGGCGGCAGTGAGATGAGCAGCGAAGACACGGCTGCCGCCAGGCTGCTCCTCTCGTCGTCCCTCCCCCCCCCCCCTCCGCGGCTTCCGCAGCCTCGGTGCTGGAGAGCATAGAGGAGCTGGACCGGAGGTACGCGCCGTACGCGCGGCGGGACGCGTACGGGCCGATGGGGCTCGGCCCCGTGAGCGCGGCGGAGGCGCGCGCGGCTGGCGTTTGCCGCGGTCGTGCTGGTCCTGCTCCGCGTCGTGGCAGGCGTGCTCGTACTCGTGGTCTACTACCTCGTGTGCCGCGTGTGCACGCTGCGGGTGGAGGAGGAGCGGGAGGGCGGCGAAGGGGAGGGGTACGCGCGGCTGGACGGGTGGAGGCGGGCGGGGTTGTGCGGTGCGGTTGCGCACTCGCTCGCGCCATGTTGTTCGTCTTCGGATTCTACTGGATCCGAGAGTACGACTGCCGCTTCCCCAATGCAGAGGTAGTGACGATGATTAGTTCTAGTTCTATATATGCAAGCTTCTGATTGTTTATTTTCTGCTTGCCTTCTTTGCTCTTGATTCCTGAGCAAGGGAAGAGTTGGATAGTGTAATATTTGACAGTATTTGATACAAGATACATGATAGCTATTAGCCTGGGTGCTTTGGTGTTTGTTCGTGGGCAGCATGTTTTTCCTGTGTGGATGAGAAAGTGGATGTGTAGACTGATTAAATTTATGTGCACCCTGTCATTGAGCATAGGTGCATCTATCAACTTGCATGGAAGATTTGCTAGTTTGTTTTCCCCATCTGCCACATTGTGATCCCATGTGTTTGTTTGCAGCTAAAATGTTTCCAGATGTTGGGGAAGTATTTGTGTTCTGGGGTTGAAGTTCCTCAGACATCAGAATTTAATGATAATGTGATAAATCTTGTGGTGGTTGTGTAGCATGGTCATCATTTGTAGCAGAAAATAGTATCGGTGTAATTTTAGCCTTTACTGACTGACTACAGGTGAATCCTACTTGGGGGGTTTGAATGATGAGTGGAATGAATATTATATATGGCTGGTTTTGTGTCTATGTCATCTCCAGCTATCGTAATTCATTAATATTTCAGGATGACGATGTGGACCAGTCTAAAGAAATCGAAAGGCCTGGGGCAATTGTGTCTAATCATGTATCTTATGTGGATATTCTTTATCACATGTCAGCCTCTTTTCCTAGTTTTGTTGCAAAGGTACTGTAAAATTTTTGTGATAATGTAATTGTTTATATGGTTTCTCAAAACTTTGCCATTAAAATATATTGATTTTGACATGTCTCTTTTGCATATCTCTATCCTTCTTGAAGAGATCAGTGGCCAGATTGCCTCTAGTTGGTCTCATAAGGTACTAGCATTCTCTACTGTCTTTGGAGTTATGTTTTCGCTCAGTTTTCTACCAGAAATTGTAACATGATATTGTGGTAGATAGTTTAACTGGTCAAATGTTTACTTGTATTTACTTCGTGTAAGATCAATTGAAAAAAATGACATGTGTTATGTTATCATGCAGCAAATGTCTTGGATGCATTTTTGTTCAGCGGGAGTCGAAAACATCAGATTTCAAAGGTGTTTCAGGTGATTTCCATAGTCTTAAACTAACATGGTTTGTCTTTTTTCTTGGCTTTTGAGGATAAATTCTTATTTTCTCATTGTCAAAACTTGAGTATGTTTGGAAAAATAAGGTACTACTGTCTACCAAATTTTGGCCAGGAAATTCTGCACTGAACCTTCCGCTAGTTGATTAATGTCTACTGTTAAATTCCATCCATGCTCCTGAAACTATAGTGTCCATTTGATGTAGAATCTCATCACAAACTATTTAATTTGTTTATTCTGATAGAATATTCTACAAATAGATGACCCTGTTTTGATGGGATAATACCATCCTTCGCACATGGAAGTTTTACGGGTGGGTAGAATTAGGAGGGAGTTACTTTCATAGCCATCTAAAAATCTAAGAAGATTTAGTAAAATGACGAAAGTTCAAGAACCATAAGAATGGACAAAAGATTGAAAATTGAAAAGTCATGAAAGATCTAATGGGGTTTAACTAGATTTAGGAATTTTGAGAATTAAATGGCATTGCTAGCTTGTTCAATACAAGTACTAGGCTTAGCAAATTCTTTATACAGACATTGGTTGGGAGTTGGGACTTAATCTTTGATGCACTACTACTAGAGACGCTTTTGCATCTTCTGTTATATATCTGGCGTAGTTTTCTATAGTAAGGAATACAAAATACATGATTCCATTTTGCTTCTTTAGGCTTATGATATTCTATACCGCACACAGGTGCTGTAACCGAAAGAATCCAGCGTGCTCATCAACAGAAAAATGCACCAACGATGTTACTCTTCCCTGGTAAGTTCATATTAACTTCATATCTGATCATATATGATTTTAAGTCTTGTTCTCGACACCAACTCATGAGTTTTCGGTTTAAGGTTATTTGCCAGAATACATGTTTTTTTTCTATTTGTGGAATATATATTTTAACTTCTCACTGAATTGTTGGCACATCATTGCATTATCATCTTTTGTTGTCAATCTTGTGATTCCCTTGTTGGGTTTGTCATCTAGTCTTGATAGTTAGACCAAACTGTTGCTTTGCTTATGTACATTATTAATGCTTGCTAATAATTTTACAATTTACTATTGCAGAGGGCACAACTACAAATGGGGATTATCTCCTTCCATTCAAAACAGGTGCTTTTCTTGCAAAGGCACCAGTTCAACCAGTCATTTTGAGATATCCTTACAAAAGATTTAATCCAGCATGGGAGTCCATGTCAGGGGTGAGTATCACTGGCAATTTTTCTGATTCAAATTAGCATTTAAAGGCCAATAATAAGTAGATAGATACATTAACAATACCATGAAATACAGCATCTAAAAATGGTGTCATCCTCATTATGATAACTTCTGATCCATAGAATTATTTGGATTTGATTAATTTAGGCTTAGAAAATACTTAAAATATTGCCCCATTCCCTCCCAATTTCACTACCATTTGGTGCCTCTATGACTTTCTCATATATTGACAATGGATTCCTTTGATTTTTTGTTTAACTATTTCTACTGTTAGACCTTTTAATTAAAATCCGCGTCAATGGTATTGGTTTGTAGATGCAAAATAATACAGAGAAGATTGGCACTCTAACATTAGGGATGAGGCCCATTTATGGTGTATGGTTGGGGCCAAAGGGCTTTGGGTGATTTGGCCATAGGAGCTTTGTTAGTGTTGTGCTCATAGTTTTATCCTCACTTGGTGATCCTTTGTACCAGAACTTGCCCTAATGGGCCTGTATGAGTCTTCTTAGACTCCTTTCTTATTTTTATTTGATTTGACTAGCAAACATACCGGTGCATTGCAAAGGGACGTTCACCTTGTTGTATGGTTATCTAGACGACTTGCGGCTTGGAGACATATTTAGCTTTCATGCCATGTGTTTCAATTCGTCTGGGAATTGAACTCTTTAATGTGCCTGGGCACAGCACGTGCTGCTCTAACTTGTATGGGCACTGGAGGTTTAGAGATTTATCGATGACCGTGTCGTGTGTTCTAATTCATTTGGGATTGGACTCCATACCATGTCTCAACATTTAACTCATACGGGCACAAGAGAGTGGCAGACCATGGAAACACTTCGTATATCAATTTGTTTTGGAATCGGATTCTGCACTGTGCTTGGACATGCTACTCAACTTGTACAGGCACGAGAGAGATTGAGTCTGTCGGATCCCCATCGGACGGTTGTGAGCAATAAAGGACGAAGAAACCTTTTGCTCTTTAATATTAGGGATAGATATATCATGATACACGGCTCTCCTGTGTATTTGAGAAAAATAAAAGGAAAAACACTTATTAAAGTTCATGAGACAGCTGTTGTTCCTTTTCTTCTCAATGTTCGTATAGTACATCTGTCATGTTTGACAGTTTGAGTGCCGTGTGGCGGTTGTTCTGAAGTTTTTGAACTAGTTTAAGAATGAAATTCTGTTTGGGAACAGTCTATGTGTCACTTACTAAAATTACCTAATGTTCTCGTATCTATTTAAGTTTGCTGAATTCTCTTGAAAAATTTGCAGGCACGTCATGTATTTCTGCTCCTCTGTCAATTTGTAAATTATCTAGAGGTGGTCCACTTACCTGTTTACTATCCTTCTGAGCAAGAAAAGGATGATCCTAAGCTCTATGCAAATAATGTACGGAAATTGATGGCAGTGGAGGTATCTTAATTCTTTCCGACGTTTAAAAATGTTTAATAGCATGGAATAGTATTGCTGTACAAGTTTTTGGTATTACGGTAAATACCATGTGGAAATCTTGACTTCTTCTTTTCAGGGAAACTTGATTCTTTCAGACCTTGGGCTGGCGGAGAAGCGAGTGTACCATGCTGCACTGAATGGTAATAGTCTACCTCGTGCTTTACATCAGAAAGATGATTGAAATGCCATGCTGTCGTGCTTCCATAATACTGAGAGTTGAGTGGCTTGCTTGTAACTGTGTAATGTGCATTATCATGGTTGAGAGGAGTGCTGTGAATATCCTATCGCCATAAAGCTGTAAAACAAATTACCAACTGCCAGTTCAATTATGTTGGTTATACTTCTACATGGCTGGGCATCCGTGCATTTGATCATGTGGTCAATCCATGTGAACCTTTTTACTATTGATGTTTGCCAAACTGAACAATCTATTTGGTCTTCCCTGCAGGATTGTTGTGTCAAAGCTATTTTGGATAAAATTTGGAAATGAAAGCTGTTAGTTTTTCCTAGTTGTTCCTGCACCATTGCTGTAGGAGGAAAAGAAATCATTTTTTTTTTGTCACTAATCTTTCTCATCGAAGACCATCTGTAGATGACCACACCATTTTGCTGCAAGAATCGTAGACTTTTAAATCAGGAGTTAGAACATAGGAATCAAGCAAGGCATAGTGGGAAAATTGCCATTTTCTTACACTCGGCATCACAATTCATGTTACGTTGCTATGTGTTTTGAGTTGACATGATGTACCTAACGTATCCGTTGACTAACATGTTGTCTAACAAATATAGGTGGTGCTTAAATCCAGAGAGTAAAGTTTAGGAATATCACGTCGGGGTGTCATATGGGAGTGCTCGGATAGTAATAATAAAATAAATTATAGAAGTCTTTAGGAATCTCCGAAATGAATTTGTTAAGCCTAATTAATCCATCATTAGCATATGTTTACTATAGTATCATATTGTCAAATCATAGATTAATTAGGTTTAAAAAATTCGTCTCGCAAATTAGTCGTAATCTGTGCAATTAGTTATTTTTTAGTCTATATTTAATACTCTATGTATGTGTTCAAACATCCGATGTGATAGGAAATAAACTTTAGGGGGAGAAACTAAACAAGACCATAATGGCCTCTTTTTCTGCTCTTAGACAATGCAGGCTCATAAGTACTTTTACAATGTTTTTGCAACATATTAAATGGCTTTTGCATAAGAGCTACTACCTCCGTCCCCAAATACAAGGAATTTTGGCTATTCACCTGGAGTTCTGGGCTCTTGGACAAGCTTTTGTTCACTTGAATAGCCAGAATCCCTTTGTATTTCTGGACGTAGGCGGCAGTATTTTGTGTGTTGGAACCGATATATGGTTTGGCTACTTTTACGCCGAAGGAAACTGAACCATGCCTATGGTCAGTTCGAGAAATGTGCCGATACTTTTAGGTAAAGGAGTTCGACCTTTTACAGAATGGAACTGTTTGCTCCCCCCTCTGCTCGGGCAGTGTCTCTGTTGCCGCCGCAAGGCCCCTCCTCCACGCCTCCACTGTCTAGCCGACCCCCCTCTCTCTCTCCCTCTCCTTCCCTCCCTCCCACCTCCCTCCCTCCCTCCCTCTTGCGCTCGCTCTCGCTCTCTCGGCGATCGAGATCCGGATCCGGCCCCCTTGTCCGGATCTATCTTCTCTGTGCGTGGAGTTAGTTGTGGCCATCGGTGGTGATGTGTGAGAGCGGGGCCCGGTCTGCGTACCGGCGACGCTCCTAGGTCGTCGTCACGGGGCTGTGGCGCACCGACCGACGGTGTGTGCACAGCAGGACCCATGTCCATGCGCCTGCGTGGCCAGCTGACCTGCCTGCCCGCGGTGGCTGGATCTGGCGGTCTGGTCACAGCCAAGGGCCGACGGCGGCCGGGTCGGCGGCCATCCTGGCTTGCCTACCCACGGTGGCCGGATCTGGCAGCCTAGGTGGCGGCTCACCTTGGCTCCCGTGCGCGCGTCCCCAGCATGCTGGGTGGCCTCGGCGGCGGCTTATATGGCGACAGGTCGTTGTGGAATGGCGCCTGCGGTAGTGGTGATGACGAAGGCAGCAACATCGGCATGGGGCGTTAGGTTTGAGGCCTGGCGTCCGTATCCGGTGCCCCTAGGGCAGGGGGCGGTGCCTGCGGTGGTGGGGCACGGCCTTGTGGCTGCTGGCGGTGTAGGTCGGTAGCAACGACAGCGGGTGCAAGAGCCGGCGACGGTGGTCAATGATGGTCTCGACGTGTGGGTGTTACGTGAGCGATGGAGTTAGATCTGGCTCTATGCATTGCTCGGTCGGAGGGGGTGGTGGCCCTCCCCCAAGGGAGACACCGATATCAGAAGGACAAGCCGAGAACTGCAAAACCCCCATTCACGACGCCCTCGCTCAGGGCTCGGAGGCTTGGCCACAACACCCAAGAAGATCCCTAGCTGAGGCATTGCCCATGCAACCATCCCAATTTTGGCTCGAGGGTGAAGAATCGCCCCGAGCTAGGCCAGATGCCCACTCCAGAATCTATCATGCGCTCAGAACTTGATAGGCGCAAAAGCAACACTCGCTGCAAGGCACTGTCGGCCACTCCTTCGGCAGGGTCACGCCCGGGGCATGACGCGTTAGGACAAGGAACTCCCCCAAGCCCACGGAGTGAAGGGCTTGGGGTTTGCTCACGAGCTCTCCAGGCGGGGGAAGGCCTTGCGTGCCAAGGAAGCTAGGAGAAGGCTTACCCGAGGAAGGATCCACTATAGCAGACAACACCTGGTGGTCAAGCGCCAGGCTATAGTAGAGACATCAGGGAGTGGTTATAGTTTTGTCAGCCCCTAGCTACAAGACAAAGGACCGATGGCGCCAAGAAGAAGGAAACCGAAGCCCAGAGCAAGAAGCCCCTATTTGTACTCTCATGCCCTCCTTGGTATATAAGGGGAGGCATAGGCTCCTGTAGAGGAGAAGAGATCCCCCGATCCAAGACCCGAATCAATCAGAGGATAGTCGAACACAATCAGCGCACCTAAATCAATCAGAGTATAGCCGAACACAATCAATGCTCAAACCAAAGTCCAAGAAAACCCTAGATCAGCTTAGCGCTACTCCCTACATCTCCCTTTCTCTCGATCCCTCCATTATAAGAACTCTCAATTGAGCATTCCGAACACAAAGAACACCATACTGCTGGATGTAGGGCACAAAGGCTCGAACCAGGATAAATCGCCCGTGTCCCTAAGTGTTTTGAGTGCTTAAACCACCGGACACATCGACCCTCGTCAAACATGTAAGAAAAATAGACCCCATGAGCTATTTAGTTTGGATTTTGGGGTTTGATGATCAACATGACCATTGGGACTAATATTGTTTGCTAGTATTTTTGGATTTAGTTCAAAGGATGCAAAGTGGACTTGGACTTAGGCAATATGGTGATCCATATGACCAACACCTCAAGCAAGATGTTAGAAGACATGTTGAAGACCACAAGTTCAAGCAATAGTCCAAGACACAAGATGGAAGAAGCCCGGACGAAGAGATGCAAAGAAATGAAGTCCTGTGGGCAGCTGCAATAGCAGCACCGCACATGTTCAGTGCAAGCAGCTAGAGCACACCGGACGCCAATGTGTGCACAGGATGTCGGCCACACGCATTCACCGGGCGTGTCCATTGAAGCACTGGACAGGGGTTCCAAAGAGGTTGTAGCAATGGTTGGAGGCGTCAATATGGCACCAGACATGTCCGGTTTACATTGGACATAGTACCAGCCTACTATAGTCTCCAACGGTTGGCAACGACTAAGTCCTAATATATGGCTAGCTGACGTGGACACGCATCGAACATGTCCGATTCCTACGCAAAAAGCTGTTGTGCAGCCCAACAACTACCTTTGGAGTTGGGGGCTATATATAGCCCCTTGGCCAACCATTTAGAGGGTGTAGAGCTCAAGGAATACTTGTGTGAGTTGAGGCTCATCTCTAGTTGTTCTAGCAACCAAGTGCTTAGTGATATACTCAGTGATTAGCATAGGTGATTTACCAAGTGCTTAGGTTAGTTAGACCACCACATTAGCGCTTGCTCATAAGGTGCCTGCACGCACTTTTGTACTCAGAGGGGCTTGTAGTCTTGCGAGACCACACCAACCACATTTGTGGTGTGGCCGTCACCATGTACCGGAGGGAACGAGGCCCGCAGTGGTTTGGCCAAAAGCTCAATAGTGAAGACGGTGCGGAGGGGTCTGGGAGAGGCTATCCCAAGACCCACTTGCACATGGGAAAGGCCCGGGGCTATTCACGAAGTTACCCGACTGGTAGCTTGGCCCTTGCGAGGGCTTCCTTGCGAGGGGCTCAACGAGGACTAGAGGAAAGCTTGTATGCTTCTCGATACCTCGGTAAAAATACCGGTGTCGTTGAATGAGAGTTTGCATCTCTATCGCCCTTTACGTTCTGCTTTTACATTGTATACCTTGGTTGTGTGCTTTACCTTCCTACCTTAGTAGATAGGCTTCAATAGGATTGGAACCTAGGTTGGATAACTCTTTTATGGTAGAGATAACAACACCTAGGAAAACTTTACACTACTAGGATATCCACTTCTATGATAAAATTTTTAATGACGAATCTGAAACCGTCATAAAAATCGCTTTTTATGATGAAATTTTTGGTTTCGTCATAGATCACCGTGACGAACCTCGAACCCCCCTTATCTATGACGAAATCGGGTATCGTCACAAAAAAACGTCACAGAATAGCACAACATTTCATCATAGATCACTCGCGCGACTGTTCCTGCTCGTCTGTGACGATCTTATTCAGAACTATGATGAACAGGGCTTCGTCATTGAATTCATTACTGATCTGTGATGAACAATATTCGATCTGTAACGAGTAACGACGGCGCTTCATCATAGATCTCCACACGGTACCTTCTTCATCCGATGTGTACCTATGGGACCCGTAGTTACTCATCTGTGACGCTTGCGGTTCATCATAAAAGTCTCCGCTCGATCCTTTCTCCATACGATGTGTACCTGTGGGACCCTTTCTCCATCCGACCTGTGCGACCCGAACCTGTGGGGTCTGTCTCCATATATATCTGACCTGTGGGACCCGACGGCTTGTATGTCACTTGTGCTTGTGGACCCTTCTCCATCCAACTTGTGGGCCCCAAAGGCACCTTTCTCCATCTCCATCTGACCTGTGGGACCCAACGGTTTGCGTGTCACGTGTACCTGTGGGACCATCCGACCTTTGGGACCCGATGGCTTACGTGTCATGTGTACCTGTGGGACCTTTCTCCATCTCCATCCGACCTGTGGGACCCGATGGCTTGCGTGTCACTTGTTGCCGCCGGGGTTTAATAAATTCAAACTAAAAAAACCATGAGACTTGGGAGTTGAACCCGGGACTCAGAGCAAGGAATAGACCGTCTTCACCATTGCGCTAGACGTCTGGTTGTGTTGACATGTCTTTGGAGTAGTATATGTTCTCTGTGTGGACAGGTTGACTTATATATTGGATATATCCCTATCCCCTACAAGTGTAAACAAATCTGTGTCCGCTGGACTTGCAACGGTGGCGCCGGCGGCAACAAAGGATCCCCAGTGTGCTATGGTGGCTCAGGCTTCCTTTTGGAGGCTAGGCGGTGGGTCTTCCCGTGTCTGTCGTGTGCCGCGGCAGAGGTGACAGATCCGATCCGCAGGTCTCCTTTCTTGTCTTTTCCTGTTCGCTTCACTGTTTTGGTCCTTGCTTGAACATGAGGTATACAAGAAACATTGTAGCGTTTCAAATCTGGTTAGGCAAATGATGATGAAAAGAACTTGGAGGTGGCACTAGTTGGTTTTCTGCCGATGCGTGTCACTTGCAGATCTGTCTAGGCAAACAAATAGGCCCCTCACTTCTGCCTTAAACTATTTTTTCTGTCCAGTGCTTGCTTGATTCTACATTTCTGTTTCGTATGCTCTAGTGCCACCAGTAAGTCCTTATGGTATTTTAAACTTGTAACATATCTAAGGCCAAATTTTTGTGCCAATGATGTCTACATGGCTGTTGGATGTATTAGGATGCAACTCATATGTTTGCTTTCTGTGTCTTCTTGTTGACAACTAAGTTATCCATTTGGTTCCAAACAAGAGGAAGGCATCAAAAGCAAATCAATGCTTTTTGTCTATCGTTCACATGACTGAGGCCACTAATTAATGTCTAAGCTGCACATGTTGCTACTGATGCCAATGATGATCACTACCACTTGTTCACTGACATTCTACTTGTGAAAACCGAGGCAGCATGTTCGGGTTGTGTAGATTTGAGATGAGTCATCCCTGCTATGTTGTGTTCGATGGCCATGACCTAGGAGTTTACTACAACTGGCCTGACTGCCATAGACAAGTTCATAGGTTTCGTGGTGCTTGTTATAAAAAGTACAACTCCTATGAAGAAGGAATTGCCGCCTTCAAGTCAAGAACCAACTCAAATCCAGCCTTAGCTCATGATGATGACTTCTATCTTCAAAACCCAATAGCTACTCCACCCTCTTTGTCCTTCAAAACTGTTGTAGTTGTAGTCCTCTTAATCTTTGTATGTCTCCTATGGAAGAAGCTCTGAGCTCGTGTACTGATTGTAAGTGTGATGTTTGGACTTGATTTAGCTAGAATTGTAATGGTTATAGCTCCATTAACTGCTATTCTAGTTTGAGTTATATATATCTATGTGGTGCTACTCTAAATTTAGATGAGGTCATACCATGAAAATTGTTAATGGTTGTTAAAGTTGCACTTTGGTATGAGTTGTGGACTTCACTGATGGATCTTTGTTGTATTATTTTCCTCCTCAGTGATCTCATTACTGAGCAAGCTCTCATCCTACTGCATGCACACGACAAAATCGAGGAGGCCGCAACAAGAGAAATGCACTAGCCAGCCTCATGGACGATGTCTTTGTCGAGATCCTCCGCCGCCTCCCCGCCTGCTCCTTGTTCTGCTACAAATATGTCTGTCGCTCCTAGAGATGCCTCATCTCGGACAACCATAAGTTGATGCCCTAGACTGTGGCCGGCTTCTTCTACGATGGAATCTACGGCCAAAGAAACTTCACCAGCATCACCGGTGTTTACCCCTCCTTATCCTTCTTGCCCTTCACCATGAACAATGTAGCTGTCTCAGATTGCTGCAACGGCCTCATCCTATACTGGTGCCTTGGGGCTGATGGATACTGCTATGTCGTCTGCAATCTGGCAACCTAGGAGTTGAAGGTACTGCCGCCTAAAATCCATTCTGTTGGTGAGGCTCGATTGGGGTTCGATCCGACAGCCTCCTCATACTTCCATGTGTTTGAATATATGGAGGAGGATGGTCAATGCGTGGGTGTGGACATCTATAAATCTAAAACTATAATATGGATCTTTAAGGAATCTAAATGGGGTGAGGAGGCTGAGTGGACATTGTCAAAATCAGCAACTGTGTTTCTTAACGGTTGTCTGCACTATATTGGGTTCTACGAGGGTTACCGTCGTATACTTGCTGTGGATATGGAGGGAAAGGCATGGAGGAAAATTCCTTACTGGCCACGTGGTTTTTCACGCTCCATCCATCAAGCTCAGGGTCACTTTTGTCAATGTACTGTTGGTGGTCGCAATATGTCCAAGCTTTCAATCTGGATCCTTGAAGACTATGGTACTAATAATAAATGGGCATTGAAGCATACTATCAGCCTGCGTAAGTTGTTTGGAAAGACTAAGAAACAAATGTGTTACTTTGATTTTGAGTCATGCTACACAACGGTTATAGTTCACCTAGAATGGAATTTGGTTTTCTTTGTTGGGGTTGGGGTGGAAAGAGCCGTCATCGCATATAACATGGACAGCAGAAAAGTTTATATCATTCCTACACATTACATTTCGTATGGTAGACGTGACATCCTGCCAGAAATCATCGGCAGACCTTACTATCTTCCCTATGTTCCCTTATTCTCGGAGTTGGAGTCATTAGCAAAGTAGTAAAAAAGCTGCATTTGATGTATCTCTCTGTCATGGCATGTTTAAATGGATCGATGTTGTTTGATTGTCTATGGACATGTTAATTTCCTCTTGGATGGATGTTGTCATTATTTTACAGCAACTTTAACTTGTTTGTAATGTAAGCTAGGGTCTGTGCAGTGTGTCAGACACGTTTCGACACCAATGGCTTTTGCGTGTGCAGTAACATTTCAATACCAATGGCTCCTCTTTGTTCCCAAAAAAAACACCAATGGCTCCTTTGTAGTAGTGATATATTAACCGCCATGATCTCTTCAGCAACTCCGCTTGTTTTCCTTCCTTCCCCGAGCCCTCCCATTCCCACTGCAGATCTAAAATCGCCAGGAACGTGCGGTTGCCTTCTCCAAACCTACTTCATTGTTAGCCACCGCCCTGGTGAAGGGTGAGCCTTCTACGAAGAGCACACAGGAGGGGAATGACACGGTGCTCGTGGTGAAGAGGATGACGTCGTGCCCGTGGTGAAGGAGGATGACGCCATGCCCGTGGTGAATCAAGATGAAGCTCCGGTGGATCCCTTTGGAGATAGAGACGATTAGGCCATTGGCATCATGAGTAAGGATTTCTTGAAGATCAGGCATGTGCTACAGAACACCGGGGTGGGCACCCTCAACCCGCCTCGGGAGGGAAAGATGAGCAGTTACGTCTTTATTTTTCACCAACTCGCCGATGTCCTAGAAGAACTGCCAGCCTACCTGAACAAGAATCACGCGGACAACGCAGAGTACATCCTCGCCTACTACCGAGCCGGATAGATGGCTTCGACACTAGCATCGCGATGTAGGGAATCAGCACCGCCCACAACGCCGAGAAGCATTGGCGCAACCTGGTTCATGCCGATGCTGAGTAGGTGGCCAACTGCATCACCGCTGACGAGCAAAAGGGCCTCATGGCTATAGAGGAGGAGGACGACGACATTGATACCAACGACGAGGATGAGGACGAGGACAGTGATACCGACGACGAGTAGAGGAGTAAATAAAGTTCCATTTGATGTATCTCACGTTGCATTTTGATGTATCTTCTTTATGTTGGGAGTATGGATGGAGTACATGTTGTTACTCTTTCCTTATGTTGTTACTCTTCCTTATGTATCTTCCCTTGCATTTTATGTCAGACGCGTTCAAATGTACAGAGGTTTTGATTTGTGAAGTCTGATTTGCATGTCTATGTTTACTTTTGTTGAACTTTGTATTATGGTGGGTTAAACTCTGTTGAGCATGGTGTAGATCAGGTCCTTTGGTAGCCGGTTTCTAGCCCCTGTTGGTTGGTTTTGCCTGCCGGTTTCTTTCTAGTACTCTTTCTGATCTGTATTATGGTAAACATGCATAACGGAATTCATCCGATCAAGTCTCGCATCGATGTAATGCCTAACGGAGGAGCCACATAGCTATTCAAATTTTACAACACACACAAGAAAGTCTGAGCATCGTAAATCTAACCGGGTCGGACACATCTCACGTTATATTATACAGGGAAACCTATTTCATACGAATACATTCGTTGAATCCCTAAAGGAAACAAATAAAATTGAAACTAGTTATATGTCCGGCCCGTTCAAATTTATGCTGCTCGGATTATCAGGTGAGCAAACGGTTTACAAGAAACAAGTAAACATCATTTCATCGAATATACTAGAGGGATGTGGTTGGGGGAAAAGTTGTGATCGTTTGTTGTAGAGTACACATCCATGGTATGGTAACTAGTTGCCATCTGTAAGCATGATTTCGGTTAGTGTCAATCGACAGAAGGGGAAAGCCTCTCATGACTACTACTACTGTTAGAAATGTTGTGATCGAGTGCACTTCATATGCAATAGTTTTCCTCATTGCTCTGTACTGTATAGTGTCCGACGAGATCAAATGTGTCGCATTCGGACTTTCTTGCAAGTGCAGTAAAATATGAGAATGAAGCGAATGTGGCAGGAAACCTGGACACAAGAAGTGAATCGAGAAAAAGAGCTTTTGACCACCATGACATGCTTGAGACTTGAATGCCTGGTGTGCTTGTGATAGGTCTTTTCTGTACTTATTTCACTCCAATCCAAGCAGTCACGGCAGTCGAGGGGCAGATTGATTGCTACGGCACTCTACTATCCTACGAGATCAAATACGCAGTGGCCAGACTTTCTTACGTTTGTAGTAAAAGTCAACAACTTTGGCCCCTCCGTTCTGTATTAGATCAAGGCGAGACTTGTTTAGATGAACTCCTCGCTACATGGTTCTTTCAAGTTCAATAAATTTTATCAAAGACACGAGTTGGCTTTAACAAAGATCAAAGGCACTCATGAATGTTTAGCAAATTAAGTTTTAGATCAAAGACAACCAGAAAGAAATCTACAGCGAAAGGAAACTAGCTACAAAATGACCAAACGACCTGAGCTACACCACACTCAACATAGTTTAACCCACCTAATACAAAGTGCAACAAAAGTTCACACAGACATGCATACAAATAAGAGTTCACATATTCGCAAGGGCGTCCCATAGATCAAACCTAGTCATGACTACTAGTACTACTGGTACGTCCCATAGATCAAGGGTCGAGGCGGGCATGCAGGATCTCATCCACGTCCACCTTCGCTAAGACGGCGTTGGCGGTCGGCTCAAAACTCTTGACCAGATCGACGATGTCATCATCCTTCGATTCTAGCAGAAAACCCTGCTCCACCACCCGGACGTTAACCGCTACACCAATATGAAGCTAGGCAGCAGCCAGCACAGCGACAGCCCCCTGACGAACGGCTTCGGTCACCACGGCTCGAAGGCAGGCCAGCAAGGCTCGGAATGGCTCCTCTGCGATGAATAGATTATCCACTGCTCGCACGGGGAAGCCCGAGATAATGGCGGCTTGCACGCATAGGACGAGGGTCTCGACCCGTGTTCTCAGATCTACGAGAAGGTTCATCATGTTTTGGCCATGCTCCAGGTGGATCTCCCAATTGACTCGCGCCTTGGAGACCTCAGTCATGAAAAAATGAAGTGCGTCACGCGCGGCATCCACCTCAGCACGCAACATCTTAGCATTGAGCCTGATCGATGACAAATCCACTTGGGCCTCACAGTAATCCTTCAATAATTGATGGTACTCTACGTCGTCTGAGGATTCACGCTCTTCTGATGACTCTCCGGCACCACCAGGGGAAAGCCCCACGACCGGGGATGGCGCTGCCATGGAGGAAGCGCTGCACAATGCAAGCCAAGTTCAAGCCCATATAGGATAAGGGGGAGAGCGATCTGATTGAGAAGGCAAATAACTTTTACCGAACTAACCGACGCAGCATGGCATAGAATTGTGGGAGGCTACCTCCATCGGGGGATGCCTCGTAGGGCCACTTTCTGAGCGAGACCATGAACAAAGAACCAAGCTCCAGGGCCAACGAGGCTCGAGACGCCGTCACGCCCAAGTCCTCCTATTGAGATAGTAGGCAAATTCCAAATACTAGTGAAATTAAACAGCATGAATACAAATACTAGTGTGAGCATTGCTCGCATATACTCTAGTTAAATAAAGATAAACAACATGAATAGCGGTACGGTGATGATCCACCTCCAAAGGGGGAACTGGCGGGTGAGAGACCACGCCGATGAGAGGTCTGTCTGTCGATGAAGGATTGCCGGCGTGGAAGGCCTTCGGGGCCTCCCCATCGTCAGACGACCTCATTGGCTCCGCCATGGTCCTGGCAAGAGGCATGGTGGTGTAGTAGGGTGGAAAGCAAAAGCTTTGGGATGGAATCGGGAGCTCTGGAGAGAGAAGACAGCAGGTGTATAACCTTCCCTCTCGCCCCTTGTCTCTGCAGCTATAGTTTGGGAGTCGTCAACCACCCCATGTCTGTAACACTCCAGTGTTAAGCATTGCATTTGGCATTTGAATTTCATGAGCACAAGCATCATCCAAGCATTCATGAGCATGAGCATATGAAATTTCATTTCATTCTTATACCTTATCACATGAAATGTTGATTTTATATATATGCTTATGCTTGTCATCATATGTGACCAATGTATGAAATGGTTGTGAGGTCATGAAAACACCTTAGACACATCTAGAATGATAATTGGAACAATGTTTTATTCATGACATAGACCAAATTTGCTTCTAAGTGTTGGTTCCATTTGAAATGCCATTTTCATGGTACTAGTTTGACTAAAGTTGAACACTAGTTTAGAGAGCTTGCATGGCTGTGTGACCTAAACAAAAGTTGTAGTTCTTGTCATGAGTAACAAACTTTATTTAAGGATCATGAGCTAATTCAGTGTCTAACTTAGTAAAATGGGGCTCACAAAAATCAACAAAATGCTATTTTGAAACTTAGAAAATTTTGCTAAGTCATGTGCTGACTACAGTTTCAAAGTACTCAACTTTGGAGCTTTGTAGTTCGAAAACCGTTGGGAATTAGGCCAAACTCCTTTAAGCATTTTTGTAGTACTCACTTAGCTCTACAAATTTGATTAAGGAAATTTTCAAGAATTCGCCACGAATTAGGAGTTATAGAGTCACAAAGTCGCGCTGTCAGTCGGGTTCAGCGGCGTCTGAATCGGCGCCGCATGGTGGCCGTACACCGGTGCCGGCCCCACCGGTCAGGCCGACGTGGGCCAAAAAACGGCGCGACGCTACTGCCCTCCCTCACTCGCCCACATTCGCGCTCCTCTGCCTCGCTTCGCTTCGCCCTCGCATTACCCGAGCGAACCACAGTGCCGCGCCATCGCCGCCGCACCTTCATCGAGCTCGCACGCCACCTCCACCGCGCCATTGTGCGATTACTTGTGCACACCGCTCGGCCATCACCTCCTCCACCTCGCCGACCACCCATTGCCTTAATGCGAGCCAAGGTAAAGGCCTACGGGCCGTCGCTGTCGTCGCGCCATCGCTGAGAACGCCGCCGCCATGCACGCCACCGTGGATGTGCATGCCCGGTTCTCTTCCTTGCGCGCTTATAGACGTTAGGGTTTGGTTAGAGCTCGGTCTAGCTCGAGGCATGAGCCCAAGGCCAATGCCGGCCTCATCGTAGCGGAATGCCACCGTGCTACCGTTGCGCTCGCACCGCCGTGCTGCCATGCACGCGGCCAAGCTTTGTCGCCGCTCCACCCTGACCTAATCCACACCATAAAGCTTCGCTAGGGTTTGTAGATGTCGTAGCAGTGCTCCCCTAGGCTCACCATCGCCGGAGACAATAGGCTCACCGCAGCGCGTCGTCGTCGAGCCGACGAGCTAGCTTCGGTGATCCTCCGAGCAAACCAAGGGTACCTGTAGGTGTGGAATAGGATGGGGAACACGACTCCGGTGACCTCGCCGTCAGTGACCTCATCGTCGACGAGTTTGTCGCCGATCAAGCCATGCCCCTACTCTGTGTGTCGCTGACATGTGGGTCCTGTTGACCCACGAGTCCCAGCTGTCAGTCAGTATTTGAAATGTTTTTCTTGATTTATTTTCACAGATTTAAATGCAAAATTCAAAAATTTATAACTAGAGCTAGGAATATCCAAATGGGGTGAACCAAATTTTGTTAGATTCATCTTTAAGTGTACTATTTGATAAAAATATGAAATCTACTATTTAGGGTATTTTTTTGGGAGAATAAAATTCAACAAGATAAGTGCTTTTAAAATAGTTTCTATCTTGTAAATTGCATAACTTGAGCTAGGAAGGTGATAAAATTGTGATTCTAGTTTTTATGACCTTGTGTTTACATGCTCTAATTAGAAAAAATATTTAACCTACTGTAAACATACTTGCAATATGGTCTTCCTATTTAATCTTAATTAATTTCTAGATTCTAGTGAAATTAATTAGGGTAAAAATACATAACATATGATCATACAAATTTTTACACAGTATTCTCATGTTAGGAAGAAAGTAAAAAATATTAAATCTATTGCTTGACACTTTTCACTACGCTAAACTATTTTTGCTAAAATAAGCATATGTAACTTGTCATTTTTGTAGTGGTAGCTATACTTTTCGAAATGGCATGAAATTTATACAATAGACTATTAGGGTCATTTGTACACTACTGTAAATTTCTTAGAATTTATTGAGCACTAAAAATATTTATCCTTTAAATCACCTTATTATCTAAGAAAATTAATGAATGAAAATAAATAAATTAGTTAGGCTTAACCATGATATTTTCTGTGGTTTGTGTGATGCATATAATCTGTTGATACTATTAGTGAGGCTTAGAAGTATTTGTTTATAGGTAGCTAGTTAATTATTGCCTTATAATTCAACTAGATGGCTGCATGCATAGTTTCTGTAAAGATGGTTAATAACAAAGTTCTAGATAACTCACTTATCTACCTGCTATTAAATTTTCATAGTCATAGGTCTTATAGTTTAAGAATTATGGCTATCAGAAATGCTTACTCTCTAGATAGATCTAAAAAATTGAATTGTTTGACCTAGATAACTGCTGAATCACATTAAGATAATTAAAAGAAAGTTGTAGGCAATTTCATAAGCTTTCTAGAATGTCTACAACCATATTATTTGGATGTGTATAACTCCAGTTATGATCAAAACAAGTGGCTGCTATCTTGTAGTCCAGAAAATGATTTACATAAGTGTTTGTTTAAGTTACTAGAGAAGAGATATGCACCTACTCAGTAAAAGAAAATGTAACTTGTTATCACCGTAATGCAATGCTGCTGAGAACACTTATGAAGATGCATTCATCACATCATATTATATTATACATGTCATTATTTATGCATTCGTGATATCTTATTTCATGCTCATGCATATAGGATCGTCTGAGGGGATAACTCTTTTGGAGTTCAACGAAGAAGAAGAGGAGGAACAGCAGGAGACACCTCAGGCGTAGCTCCAGAAGGAGAAGAGCAAACTCTTGAGGACCTCCCTGAGTGCCTAGATCACAGGCCAACCTCTTTCCTCAAAGGCAAGCCCCGGAGCATTTTAAGCCTCCCATGCTTTAGGTTATAAGAGTTGATTGAAAACACTTGATGCATAGAACTACCTTGTCCATATATATATACCTTTAACCCTGTGTAGGTCCAGGATCAAATATATGCTTAGCCATGCTTAGACCGGTAGAAGTCGGGTGATTTCCTATCATGCGAGATATAGGTGGATACCGAAGCACGGTTTGCTATATTTGCTATCATGAAAAAGAACCATGGAATAATATAACTAGAGGCTGGGTAGAGTCTATGTGTAGGTCGACTCATGTGATTCCGTCTGTGCCGATTAAGGACCGTACCATTGTTGGCACTTCTGTCGAGATTGAACGCATGCCTCTCACTTAGCTGACCGGATAACTCGTTTCGACCGCGAAGCCAAGTAGCTCAACTCAGGCTAGGCCCCATTCTATTAGAGTGCGCACTCTGGATGGTAGTAAGGATGTACGGGGAGCCAGACATGAGCCCAAGGGTAGGCCAAGCCTGAATGTCCTGGTAGCTAGTTGTCCCTGATTGTGTGGCGTTGGACGAACCCGCGAAATATGGACCTGAGTTGTACCAAAGGTGACCTAAGGTGACCGTTGATCTGGTTTGCCTGGGTATGTGTTAGGAATAAATTCCCAGCTGGTTGAAATCGATTCGAATCGCCGTCTCTCTCGGACAGTAAGAAACTTGGCTAGTCCCAACATCATAGTAACTGTGTTATGGAATATGATGGTTCATATGAACATGGAATTATTATACCAGCTATGGTTACTACTGTATGCTACTAAATGATATACCGCATGTTTGGCACAGGTTAGTTGCTAATCTAGAGATGAATAGCTATAATTAACTTGATGACCGAATTATAACTGTATACTTGAATTGATTATCTTTTTATGCAAAATATTGTTAAGCTAGCTCCACTTATAAAGCCTTGCATAATCCTTGGAGTCACTTTATTTTTGGTTTATGACGGGTAAGTCTAACTGAGTACCTTCTTTTACTCAGGGTTTTATTTCCCATTGTTGCAGATGATACAATTTATCATGGCTATTGCAAGAACTGCATCTGTCCCGCCATGGACGAGGAGTAAGCCCTGGGCAGGCATCTCTTATTAATCCCTCTATTATGCTTTTGTGGAAGTGTGATCGTGAGCAGGCACTATATTTAAACAATGTTGCAGATGTTGGTTTCAAACTTTTAATTTGCTTCCACTACTATCTTACCTGAACGTGGTTTGTAATAACTTTAATTCATACTCTGATGGATGAACTATATTTGTGAACTTTATGTAACGTGTGACATGTATGATCTTGGTTGTATGTTGGTTGAATCGAGACCCTTCGCGGTACTCGATGGACTACCGGATTTATATGGGCTCAAGTATGACAGTGCGACCGCTTACGGGCTGCCATTGTACTTGTACTCTTATAAATTGGTCGGTTCTGCTACAACGCCCGAGACGTTTACGTGGGTGGGCGGTGGGGCTTCGCCCCGTCACGTCAATGCGACGGGCCGAAAGCGACGTCCCCTGCCGTAATAGGCTACTGACGCCACCCACACGCACGCGCCTGCGCGGGAATGCTGGAGCACACCGTCCGGATAGTCAAGATTTTAGACGGTCGGACCTTGTGTGATCCTGTGAAGTATAAAAATTCTAAATAAAAATCATCTTTGATGCATGGTTCTTGCAAGTTGAACAAATCTTATCAAATACACGGAATAAAGATGAGTTGGGTTCAACATAGATCAAAGCCACTCATGACTACTACTACAACTGATACAAATTGACCGAGTGCACTCTGTAGGCAATAGTTTTACTCACAGATATGTACTGTATTGTGTTGGACTAGATGAAATGTGCCGCATCGGACTTTCTTACGAGTGCAGTAAAATATTAGAGTGAAGTGAATGCGGCAGGAAAGCTGGACACAAGAAGTGAATCGAGAAAAAGAGCTTCTGACACGCTTGAGACTTGAATGCCTGGTGCAGTTGTGATAGGTCTTTTCTGTACTTATTTGATTCTAATCCAAGCAGTCACAGCAGTCAAGGGGCAGACTGAAGAGTGAAGAGTGAGATGTGTCCGGCTCGGTCAGATTTGGTCTATCGGCGGTAAAGTCACCGTTAGTTAATTCCCAACTATTTGCATCACCATTACTTGCACTTCTCCATCTTCGGCTGACCTATTTAACCCGGGTCTGGATGCACCTGTTGGGCTCAATCCACACACTCTTGAATCCACACACTCATGAGGCAATCATCTTTCTTCATCGCCTAGAGGTGCTTTGTCTTCCTCCTTGCACCTCTCACGGCCTGGAGCCCGTGAGAGGTTCAAGATGGAGATAAAGCACGTCACAGGGATGCCAGTGTTTGGGGAAGGCCTTCAAGATTGGGTGCTTTAGATTCCATAATCTTGTTGCATTTGAGCATCAAGATGCATATCTACATCCCTCGATCCTCAAAGGTAGCAAGATTATGGAATATAAAGCACCTTACTGAGATGCTGGTGCAAGTTTTGTGAGGTGCTCCTTCTCCATCCTTTGTGAGGTGCTACCATTGAACAGGAGCTTGACCTTGATGATTGCAGATCTTCTTGCAGATCTTGTGTTAATAGAAGATCTGTACTCATCTGGTTCTCTCCTGTTCTGGGGCTCCATACTCAATTGGGGGTGCTTCAAGTTTGCTAGTCCATACCTGTTTGTATGGTAGACGTAGCGTCTTGCCAGAGTTCATCAGCAGACCTTACTACCTTCCCAATGTTCCCTTGTTCTTGGAAAATTAGCAGAGGAGTAAACAAAGTCCATTTGATGTATAGAACGTTGCATGGTGCACTAAAATCCAGCCCGTGTTGTTTCTCAACGGCCGGACAATCCTGCGCGACCTAGATTTAAAAATAGGGCCCAAACTTAAAATTGTAAACGACACAGTAACAAGCATCACAGGAAAATGAGGAAAAATGAGACTTGCTCGTATGAACTCTGTACAAAGAAATTTGCAGCGAAAAGCAACCAACAGGGGCTAGACCATGCTCAACAGAATTTAACCCACCTAATACTTAAGTGCAGCAAAAGTTCACACAGACATGCAAATAAGAGTTCACATATTTGCAAGGGTGTCCCACAGATCAAACCTAGTCGTGACTACTAGTACTACTAATACGTCCCACAGATCAAGGGTCGAGGTGGGCATGCAGGAGCTGCTCCACGTTTGTCTTTGATAAGATGCCGTTGGCCGCTAGCCGAAGGCTCTCGATGAGATCATCGATCTCATTTTCGTTCGATCCCAAAGGAAAACCCTGCTTCACCACCCGAATGTTCATCGCCTTGCCAAACTGAAGCTAGGCAGCGGCCAGTGCCGTGGCAACCGCTTGATGAACGGCTTCAGACACCACAACCGCCTTGTCTTCTCACGCCTAGGCGGCTTCCTGCAGGGCCACAACAAGTGCGGTGCGCGCGACCACCAAGTCACCGCATGTCAGTGTGCAGCCTGGACGCACACAACGCTGCTCAGACCTCGTGGTAATGCTTTAATAACTTATGATATTTTCCATCACCTGAAGATTCACCCACTTTTGAACCAGAGGGTTGTGCGGAGATAGACAGGCTCAGCGGCGGCGAATGACGACGGGACGACTCACTGGCACCATCGCTGGGAAGCCCCATGACAGGGGGCAGTGCCTCCATGGAGGAATCGCTGCACAATGCAAGACAAGTTTAAGCCCAGATGATAAGGGAGAGAGCAATCAGATTTGGAAGGCAAACGATTAACCAATCCAACCAGCGCCGCATGGCACGGAATCACCGGTGGCTGCCCCCATCGGTGATCCAGCCCTGGTTCATCGCCAGCGCACAATGCCGGGCAATCTTCTTGTTGACGACGTACATCTTGTGTGGGCGGCGGTTGGCCCAATCGAGGACATGCTCCCTGACGACGGACTGTGTGAAACCACGGGGTGCACTCTCTAGGCAAAGGGGTTAGACCAACAATCCTTAGCGGCTGGCGTGTGTCATCAACTTCTTGCTCTTGGGAATAGGAGTTGCGTACCTGTGCTAACGATCATCCTCCGAGTCCGTTGTAATGCAGGTAAGAGAGTGCTAAGACATGTCCTCGGTGGCGTGGGCCAGCAAGAACAAAGGAGTCCACACAGCCTATGACGATGGTGAAGTGGAGCGCACTGGGAGTGGAGGTGGCGAGGGAACCACTAGTGCTGCTGGCGCCAACATCGTCGTCGAGGGCGATGGGGAGAGCAATGGCAGTCTAGGAGATGGCATGTGGGAGCACGACGGGAACACCGGTCTCCCGTGACTGGACATTGACGCCACCTCTGCCGACACCAAAGTAGGGCGCACCATCGACCCTACCTCCTCCGAAGTGGGGAGAGCCAGTACACTGGAGGAAGCGGGGACCGGAGCCGAGCGACCCTTCCTCGAGTAGCGCTTCATGGGCACGGCCTTAGTTGAAAGCGACAAGGAGGCGGAGTTCGGGACTTTTTGAGGCGAGGCGAGGGTTTTTTGCGTAATGTAAGGTGGAATCAAACAATGGAAGCGAGGCCATGATTTATGTATACACAGGGTGGACCTTCTGTATGCTGTGAAGTATACAAGCTTTATGTATACACAAGGCGGCACTTCATAGATCAAGATTCTTGATTAAGCTCATTGTCAGGTTTGGTATAAAATTTTGTTCTTTTTGCATGATTTGGTGAGATCTTTTGTGATGTTTTGGATTGTACTCATGTGATTGCATTCACGCGAATTAGATGAGATCATGTTCAAATTGGTGTGATCTTTTATGTCATTATGTTGTTACTATTTCCTATAAAGTTAATCAAACATAAAATTGTAAACGACACCGTAACAAGCATCACAGGAAAAAGGAGGATATTGTCTGACGCGTTCAAATGTACTGAGGCCCGACTTTCTTACGCGTGTAGGGGTGCATGCTCATATGGAAAAAAATATGATCAACACCAGCAGACTTTGAACAAAGAGATACACATATAGTTGATGTTGTTGCAAAATTAAAATAAAGTCACCAACCATAGATATACATGCATAGGTGTTTAACATAACTTAACATGCACTAATTCAAAATTAATCTACCACATTGATGTGAATAGCTTATCGCACTCCTGTGAGATCCTACAATCCTCGCTCTAGAACCTAGACCACAACTCCCATACTTCAAATCCAACGGGCTTGCCGCAGTCGCCCCCTGTGCACTGATGATGCCCATCCTAGCGACGAATGGGGCGAAGACCGGGCACTACATCATGTGGCACCATGTCCTGTAACCGCCAGTACATGTCTCGGTGGAACTACGGAAAGGTTTGGTTCTTCCACGGCAGTGCAGCTGGCCCCGCTTCATCAACATCTTCGAGCTCCCTCAACAGGCGTCAGGCAATGTCATCATTTCCACCACCGATATTGGACCTATACAGCACGAGGGCATAGACATACATACCAAGTTTATAGCCTGCCTAGGCGTAGTGCTGAAGCCATTCCATTTGTGGCGTCATCGACCCGTGGGCTTCCACGAAGATGGGATGCAAGCCGGTGAGGAAGCGGACCTCTAGGTTGCCCACGCTGGCCAGCCTGGTGGTGAACAGGGTGCGATAGTCGTTGTCATAGTAGTGGCGCTCCCAGAAACCTTGATGCTACAGCACCCGGCATAGTAGTATGCGCCGACCGACTTCGGTGGTGCTACACACCCTACGCATGAACGAGTAGGTTGCCCGTAGGCTGGCAAGGTCATCTGTGGGGGCATATGACTATTCAGCGACGCTGCCAGCGATGTCCATGGCCAACTCCATCGGGAGCTGATCCATCACGATGAAGCCGAGGAAGAAGCAGAGTCGGAGCACACGCGTGATGAATGACGACAGATGCTGCGTTGGAGTAGAGTACAAATGCCCAACTATGATGAGGCAGAGAGTGCTGGGGAAATAGGGCCGGCGGTTTATGTAGGTGGAGACTCCGTGTTCTGGAAGCATCGCGTATACCGTGTAAACGTGTCTCGGGGAAGTGAATCATCCAATGCGACGGTTCTTTCTCGAGGAACCAAACGACGCCTCGCTCGAGTTCCAGGCGTCCGTGTAAACGTGTTTTGGGAAAGTGAATTGTAGCAAATCTTGTTCCCTTGTTATCTCCTGCTTAGGTGGTCCATACTCGATTGGGGGTGCTTCAAGTTTGCGAGGTGCTCGTTCAGGGGCTCCATGTTCCCTTATTCTTGGAAAATTAGCAGAGGAGTAAATAAAGTTCCATTCGATGTATGTCACGTTGCATGGTGCACTAAAGTCCGTCCCGTGTTGTTTCTCAGCGGTCGGACAATCCTATGCGCCGACCCAGATTTAAAAATAGGACCCAAACTTAAAATTGTAAACGACATAGTAACAAGCATCATAGGAAAATGAGGAAAAATGAAACTTGCTCGTATGAACTCGTCGCTGCATGGTTCTTGCAAGTTCAACAAATTTTATCTAATACATGCAAATAAGAGGAGGGCAGTGCAATCCCACTACTCAATGTCATCCAACTACTGCCAATACATACTAGTTTAAACTATAGATGATTAACATGACTTCATACTTGAGAAAAGGAGCTTTTGACCACCATGACACGCTTGAGACTTGAATCCCTAGTGCGATTCTCTTTCTAATATGTAGAATGGTAAACATGCATAACGGAATTCATTCGATCATGTCTCGCGTCGATGTAATGTCTAATGGAGGATCCACATAGCTATTCAAATCATACAGCACATGCAAGAAAGTTTGAGCATTGTAAATCTGACCGGGCCAGACACATCTCATGTTCTACTAGAATATTCCCAACACGTCCAATATTGGAAACTATTCGACCAACCCCTAAAATCTGGGATGGCATTTACTGGAAGCTGTCTAAGGTCCTCTACATTTAAAGCGATTCACTTCAAATTCCATCTCGTAACTGTCCCCCCATTCATCCCACAGCTATTTAACATCGGGTTCCCTTTAAATCGTCCATGCTCCAACCCCAAACCAATTCAAATCATAGCTACAAACTAAGCCACTAGACCCATAGAGTAGCCATCACCATGAGCTCCACCGGAGATCCTGCTGCCTAGTTTTCCACTTTCCCACGCCGCGTCCAGCGTAGAATGACGTCAAAGAACATCTTCACCATCAAGGCTCCATCTGGAGGGAGCATACTTGAAGCATCATTCTCTATGACCCTAGAATGCACGGTGACCAAGACCCTCAAAATCAGTGGTCTCTAGCAGCCGGTGTACCTCCTATATGAAGGAGGCAGCGCCACCATGATCTTGATGGGGAATCAAGCCGTGGGCATCCCTGGTGACCAGGAAGGTGTCCGTGATGTCCTCCGTGGCTTGATGAGGACATTCACGCGGCTGTAGCAATTCAATCTCACCGACGAGTAGTGGGAGGACATCCTTCCCAAGCCCAAGGTTCCTGAACTCGTGGCCCTAGCATGCGAGGTCTGCTAGGATGGCTGCATCACCTATGCCATGCTTGAGCTTTGGGTCGATGAACAGTTGAAGTTCATCATGTCCGAGGCGCTCTTGACGCTCTGCACAGAGGCGGAGGCGGAGGCGGCGCCAGCGGGGTGTCAGGACTGCAGCATCTGCCTGGAGGATGAAACATCTAATCCTGCATCCGGCTGTGCTGTGGAAATGCCCGGCTGCGGCCATGCATTCCACCGCAAGTGCATCACCATGTGCCAACGAGATTTGTCTATGTATCTTGAGCCGACAGTGCAGAGATTCCTCTCGCACTTCATCAAAGATGATTATTGATTATGCTCATTGTTTATGTTGTATAAAATACTTATTACACATCATACTCCTCTATATATATTTGGCGAAAATTCAGAATCTATGAGTAAATCTTCACTCCATCGCTTTCTCCGCTCCGTCGCTCTAACCGCCGCTATCTCGTCCGCAACTCTGCTTGTTTTATTTCCTACCTTCTTGGAGCTCTCCCATTCCCTCTGCAGATCTAAACCGTGAGGAATGTGTGGTTGCCTTCTCGTACATGTGCTCAACACATAAAATACATGACTTCGTGCCATTAGGCCAGACACCCAAGGCAACAAAAAAACAAATAGAAACTAACTGAGGAAACTTCATCCACTACAACATCTTCACTGTCCGAGGCATTCAAAAAATGGCAGTTGGACTTTCTTGCTTGTACAGTAACATTTCAACACCAATGGCTCTTGTTTTCTGCATTGATTAAGGCCAGACTTGCTCCTCGGTTCAAGGTTCTGGCAAGTTTAACAAAGTTTTGACACAGACATGCAAATAACACAACATATATTAGCAAGGGTTCCTACTACATGAGCTCAACACATACACTACATGACTTCATGCTATCCCATAGATCAAAGCTAGTCATGGCTACTACTACTACTAGTACTACCGATTCATAGGACAACAAACAGTACCCAAAGCACACAAAATCTCAATGTCGTTGAATCGGTTTGGTCTAGTTGAGATAGTTGAGGTCATAAGGACTTCCAATCAAGTTGAGACGGTGAACCATCTTGAAAATGACGCAGTCTCCACTGACGTTGACACTGTAGTCAGAGAGCCGACGGGCATCCGCAACAGTGCTGCAAAGCACAAAGATTTCTCCAGAATTATGGTCTTCAACAACTCTGGTAATGCGTTGTTGCCCAACAACCTCACGTACAATAGCTTCAACGATTAGGCATCACGCAGCTCGGTCATGTACACGATAGCCCAAGTCACAAGCACCCTGTTCTGTTCTCCTGGCTGCACACCTAGCTGCCAAAACACATCGTTTGTTGTAGAGTACACATTCATGGTATGGTAAGTAGTTGCCGTCTATAAACATGATTTCGGTTAGAACAAATGACAATCAAGGAAAGGGGGAAGCAATGAGGTTAGCAGACAATAATAAGTTCATGCAAATAGTACGGTTTGATATGAATCACCAGGGAACATGATTGGGAAAATGCAAATGGGTGAGGGAAGGGGGAGCAAGCAGATTGATGCAATGCTATTAGACAAGGGAAGGGGGGACGCTCCTTGCATATAGACCTTGCACGGTTGATGAGAGCGAAGTGAATGCGATAGAAAAGCTGGACACAAGAAGGAATCAAGAAAAGGAACTTTTGACCACCATGGCACACTTGAGACTTGAATGCCTGGTGCGGTGTACTTTTTTACTCCAATCCAAGCAGTCACAATAGTCGAGGGGCGATCAAGTTACTACGACATTCAAAACTGATGACCCTTTATACTACCTCCTACGAGATCAAATATACAGTGGCTGGACTTTCCTGCGTTCGCAGTAAAATTCAACAGCTATGTCTCATCCGTTATACATTAGATCTAAGGCGATACTTGTTGAGATGAACTCCTCACTGCATGGTTCTTGCAAGTTCAACAAATTTTATCGAAGACTACTAATACATGTTTGGTTCTTGCAAGATCAAAGCCACTCATGACTACTAATACTACCGATACGTGTTTGGTTCAACAAACCGAGGCACAAAGCAACCCTTGCGTGGTTGCGATGAGTGAATTGAATGCATGAGGAAAGCCTATGTAGTTATTTCACTCCAAGCATTCACAACAGTCGAGGGGCAGATTGAAGAGTGAAGACAAGTTGCTCTTGCTTCCGTAAGCAATTTCTCTTGCTTGGTTTTGCAGAGTAGTAGCTAGCTAGAGATGGCTACATGGTTTCCTAGGTCCTAATCATCTGCACTCTCTCGGCTGTGGCTGAAGATGCCGCTTCAAATCCAACTACCTTACTAGTACTTCATGCATGCAGCCATAGCCGGTGTAGCTATTCCTTGTAGCACAGCAGATCTGGCAAAAATTCTAGTCACAGCTCAGTAGCAGAGTAAAATTTTCGGGCTGGTCAAATTTACATGACTCAGACTATGAGGCATGCATACGATTTACAAGAAATAGGTAAACATCATTTCGTCAA
The DNA here is from genome assembly GCA_904845875.1 of Miscanthus lutarioriparius. Classification (NCBI taxonomy): domain Eukaryota; kingdom Viridiplantae; phylum Streptophyta; class Magnoliopsida; order Poales; family Poaceae; genus Miscanthus; species Miscanthus lutarioriparius. The sequence goes on from CAJGYO010000017.1 coordinate 37,393,763, forward strand.
TACTGTACTTGTCTATATATATTTGGTCAACAAAGTTTAACCCACCTAATACAAAGTTCATCAAAAGTCCATTTACATGGACATTATTACAACAAGATACACTAAAGAACATCATAATTGTCTCCAGTGAACATTGAAAACACAAATCAGAACATCAGTGTTATGAGATACTAAACGTTAACATCATCTGACCATGTTGCTACTGCTCAATTGAGAGGAACTGTACGAACTCCACCAATCTCTAGATCATTCGGACGAATTTTAAGATAACAGATATGATGAGAAAATACTTCTGCACCACGAAACTCATAGTGCTATGAAAGCAAAGTCTGGAGATCTGCATTTGAACGAACAACAACAAACACATAGGGTCCTAGATGATCCTCAGCAAGATGGTAGTTTTGATGGCCAAGAACTTGATGAACAACTACATAAGCAATGTACCACCTACTATAAAAGTTAGAATGCACTACAAGCACTACAACCCTTGTTTGTAGGCCATGGCGAACACGAAGCTCACGGAAGACATAGCGATACACAGACATGTCCCAAGAATGATCATAGATATCCATGATCTGTGTAAAATAGAAAACAATATGTAGAAAAAAACAAAGAACAAAGATGCCCAGTAGTAGGGAGGAGGGCAAAAGCTTTGGGATGGAACTGAAGCAGGAGCTATGGAGAGCCTTTCTCTTGCCCCTTGTCTCATTGTTATATAGTTTATGGGTCGTGGACCACCCCACGACCCACGTCTGCTGGCTACTACCACCCATGACCCCACATATATGGCACAAGAGTTGACACGATCTGTATTTTGTTGTTTCATCAAAACTATGATCCGGCCTGTCAAGATTTCTTTAGTATCGGACTGTCTTAGGCCCTGTTTGGATGGACTATGACTAGTTAGCCATGGCTAAAAAATAGCCAACTAAGAATCAACCAATTAGTTGTGTTATTAGTCCATACCTGTTTGTATCCTCAACTAATTGTTGGGTTCTATATATTAGAACTAGTTGTTAGCCCCTGGTAGTCAGGTTCTATAGACTGCTTGGATGGCTCGTGTATTTCATAGTGATCTGGATCGTCTATATTTTGTAGGGTCGGACTGTCTTAGGGTCCAAAAAATTTCAACATCTATACACCCACGCCCACCGATCAGAAAGGGCAAACACCGTTAGTATAACCAGTTACCAAATGACCAAAGGACCTGAGCTACACAATGTTCAACAGAGTTTAACCGACCTAATACAAAGTTTAACAAAAGTTAACATAGACATGCATGCAAATAAGACTTCACATACGGTCATCCCACAGACCAAGCCTAGTCATGACTTGTACTACTAATATGTCCCACAGATCAAGGGTCGAGGCAGGCGTGCAGGATGTTGTCGTCCACGTTCACCTTTGCTAAGACGGCGTTGGCGACCGGCTCAAGGCTCACGAACAATGGGGACATACTCGAGCAATGGAAAGTACAGCACCAACTGTGACTCCAATGAGGAGGAGGATGATCTGGAGTACTGGCGAGTCAGCGAATCGCAAGAGAGCTAACCAGGAGGAGGATGCTTTGATTTTTTTCTCTTCTCTAGAAACTCAAAGCACCTTAGAATCCATGACTACTTTTCCCAAGGTGGGAAATCCATGGGGATATCATTTGAATAACCCATTTAGTTTTTTTGGAGTGTTTTCCATCCCTGGGCGTGCCTTCCCCTTGCTTCCTAATTATAGGCCTTAGTTCAAACAGCCGCAAATGCAGTCACACACACAAAAAATCGCCAGTTGCAGCGAGCAGGTTTATTTTTTCTTTTTTTGGTAATCTTTAGGTGTCCAATTCATGGATCTTTTAATTGTTTATTATTATCATGCTCTTTTAGTTTTATGTTTATTTATATTATGAAAAAACAAAAAAGGCAACAACTAAGGCCGCCCAAAATTCCGGTCTCTGCTGAGTAGATGGGGCGGTCTGCCCGCCCGAAAATTTGATTTCACACCGCGCCGAACAGTCCCGCCAACACACACCAAAAATTAGATGTCTCTCTTTTGCCCTCCGCACGGAAAATAGGTTTACCACACCATCGATTTTAGACAAGGGCATTTGTGGTAATGTGATGGCCACATAAAATCACAAAAGAGTCACCGTCTCCGCCTCCATCTCCATTCTCTAGCACTATCTCTCCTCTAGCTCCAAATCCTAGTCCCATGGCCTCCCTTTCTACTCTCCAGCCACCCCCTCTACCACCCCGCTCTGAACCCTAAGCGCCATCGAAACAGCAGCTTGACTCCCTCTCCACTCTCCAGCCACAGCCTCTCTCATATATTTCTGAACCCTAGCTGGAGCCAGATCCCCTTCGATTCGTCGACAGCAAGTCAATCAGCTGATGGTGGAAGGACCACCTCGATGACGGTGCAAGTCGGATCCAGATCCCCTACCTAGCTCAGCACCTATCACGACCGATCAGATCGGATCCCTAGTCGGAGCTAGATCTAGTACCACTTCGTTAATGTCGGCCGCACCAGCTCTACGACCGTGATGACAGGACGGTGGTGCCATCGACAAAGCAAAGCCAGGGAACACGAAGGAAGAGGTACCCAAATTCCTTTTATGATGTGTGCTCTACTGTAGTGGCTAAACCAAGGATATGTAGATAGCGATGGGGTTACATATTTCCTATAGTTGAGTGTAGCTGACATGTGCTTTATTGGATTAATGACTTCCGTATAAGCTATAGTTACTAGTTAGGCACTTATTTGCATACTCTTGCTCTGCTGTGTTGACATTCCATAGAAGCTTTAGTTAATAAATGACTTTGTAATCTAAATGAACAGCCACTAACTGCTTATGAACGAGCACGGGATGCACAAATTTCAAGGAATCATAGAAAGATGGAAGAACTTGGAATACGATGTGTGGGCCCAAAACCTGTGTCTCCAAAGGCAAAAAAGTCAAGCACAAAGGGTAGACACTATGAAGATTTGGAATATATCCCTGAACCACGGGAGGTAGCTAAGGGATTTGATGATACAGATGAAACAGATTCAGATTTTAGTGTCTGGGTCGAAGAAGCCATAGAGGAGGCTCTGCCAGCAGGACAAAAGGCAGCGCTGTCATGACTCCTGGGCGAATGCTCTCCAAGTGAGTGAGGCCAACATCACCAGAAGAGGCTGCTCATGGATTTTTTACTCAGAGGTCTTCCGCTAGCAAAAGGGTGGAGATAGCAGCAGTAGGTGAACATAATTCTCCATCACGACCGACACCCGGACCCAGGGATCAATTCAAGTGGCGAGGATGGCACCCTACCTAGCCCCGAGAGAGATTCCTCACGGCCAGATGATGATAGCCCTGCTGAAGAGAAGCCCTCTCAACAAACTCTTGTCTCCCCCCACCCACAGAACGATGAAAGTTGCATAGGTTGGTATTACCTTACAGATGTCTATCAATCAATTTGCACTGGCTATTTGATATCCATGTAACTTTTCTAATAAATATGAATGTATGAAAACTGTGTAGTACCATTGCCGGAAAGAGCGAGGAAGCCAAGGCCTCGAACTCATGGAATTATGCTTGACAAAATGAGCAAATCACTAGGAGGAGCGAGGATGCGCATCTCTGTTGCCGAGGGGAACAGAAGGCCACATGATCCAGTGCAAGCTGCCAAGTTTGCCTCAAAGGCAGGTGTAGTAGTCAGGAAGGATGTAACAATTTCGACGCATTGGAAAGAATACAAGGGGGAGAAGCCCGGCGCCGTCTATTGCACAAGATTTGTGGAAATGCTAAATGTATGTATGGGTATCCCCTCTTGACATTCAACTCTGCTTTGAGCAACTTTAACAGATTTACTTTTTATTCACACTACAGTGTGCAGGGAAGGCTGCGCGTTAATGGTGCTCACTCACCAACAAAAAAAAGCTTGCCAGAATGTAATGCAGTCTGTGGTACGACAGGAACGCTATAGGTTGAACAAAACATACTTCAATGGCGTCCCTGCTAATCAGATCTATATGACCTCTCCTGTCTCATCCATGAACGATGCACAGTGGTGTGAACTTGTCAAGATTTGGTCGAGTGCTAAGAACAAGGTGTGTGAACCCATCGATTTCTTGTCTAGTCTTGCTATGGTCTACTTGTGCTTGCAGTCTAACACAAATGAAGCTATAGGAAACATCTCGAGAAGAACAAGCAAAAGCGTGCAAAAGTGAAGTACCACCAGCTACAAGATCTCGCTCCTATGTTGTCCAGATGCAAAAATTTGTAAGTGATGGTTGTGTTTTATTGTTACTCTTGCATTTATATAAATATAAACCGAAACTCATGTGCAATGTGAACAGAAGGAGAACAAGAGGACTACAACAAAACAACATCAAGGACTTGAAGAAGAAAATGGTCCACCTAATGAAGATGTTAATATTGTGGAAGTCTTCGTGGACTTCCATACCAAATGGGAAAAATGGCTTGAGTGATGTCAGAAGAGCAAAGAATTGTAAGTACCTTCTTTTGCTTTCCTTGAAATCTATCAAGCCATTGTCATAAAAAGAAGGAAACATAGCAAGAGCCTAGTGTTATGGAAATCTACTAAAATCTAATGAAGCTTATGTAATCTCTATCGCAGTGAGGGTTGAGGAAGACCTATGCATTACTTGTTATGAATCAATCTCTTGGGTTTTCAATTGAAGTCCTCTTACACTATCTGTAACCTAATGTTTTACTTGATTAAAATTAAATGAGAAAGCTATGGAAACTATGCAAGCGTAACACATATGATGATGGGCAGCAACCAATTACTAGTGCTGATGTTGTTTGCAAGGTCCTCTGTGTCCACCAGGGCAAGGCCCCCTCCTAGGGAAGCTGCAACAACCTTTTTTTTGAAGAATGCTGGTATCCAAACAAGCTCCATCAGAACAAAGACATCGGTGGAGAGAATGCTTCGGGAACAACTTGCTGCTGAATAGGAAAATTCTGCTGCCCTCCTCGATCAAGTGGATGAACTAAAGAGGAAGACAGAAAATACTGAAAGGGAGCTTACAGAATACAAGAAATGGTAATAGGAGGAGTACAACAATCTCAGTGAGCTATGCACACACTTCAGCTCTTCTGGTAACTCTCAGTCTTCAACTCTTGTGGCTTGATGTAGTGAACATTTGTGGTTTGATGTGTGGACTCATGTACTAGTTTGATGTGTGGACTCGTATGCCGGTTTAATATGGTGATACTCTGTCAGTGGTTCACTATTGACATGTGAAATGTAAATTGCTATTGTTTAATTGCCAGGCTAAATAGTAATTTAGTCAGTCTGTGCAGTAGTGACGATCTCGAATTACTTCTATGATGAATTGATTGTACTCCATACGGTAGAACCAGGATAGGCCACGTGATCAAATAAAAATGCGACACATGGATGAACTAGTGCACGACACGTGAATTGGCCAGGGCACGACACGTGGGCTATTAAAAATCTGACATGTGGAAGGAAATTGTCAAGCCACGCGGACGTATAAAAATACGACACGTGGACGGACAACATAGTGACACATGGTCAAATAAGAAACAGACACTGGAAAATAAAAATATGACACGTGGTCTAATGAAGAAGTGACACATGATCCAACGGCAACATGACACGTGTGCTAGTAGAAACCTGACATGTGGAACAAGGAAACGACACGTGGTCCAATAAAAACCTGAAACATGCAAGAACCAGAGATGGCCACGTTGTGCAATAAGAAGGTGACACGTACCTGAACCATCTCTAATGCAACCGGCTATAGCATGTACACGTGGGCTATAGCATGTACACATGGAAAGCATCTCCAACGGAAGCGCCCACCATGCATGCCAAATTAGTTCTATGACGATCTGTTTTTTGTCATAGATGAAGGTACTTCTATGACAATTTTGTCAGATTCATCATAGATATGCAAGAGTGATGCGACTTCTATGACAAACCAGTTTTCTTCATAAATTCATCATAAAACTAAAATTATGACGAATTTAGCTCCTTTAGTGATGAAATCTATTCGTCATAGAAGTTGATATTTCTAGTAGTACACATATAGATAGTTTACTTAGGAGAAAAAGAAGTAGTTTTTAGTTGTCTCATTCACCCTGCCTCTTAGGCGTCATTGTCCCTACAAGTGGTATCAGAGCCGATTGCCTCAATTTGGACCTTTAGCTTCACCGTCGTTGAGCCGATGCTATTTAGAGTGGAAAAGATGGATACCTCTAGGCCTCTGCACTTTGACAACATAAATTTCCCCTATTAGATTGCTAGAATGGCTTGCTACCTAGAAGCAGTTGATCTCGGTGTTTGGAGAGTCACCCGTGATGGGATGAAACCCCTTAAGAATCCTGAAAAACCCATGACAAGCGATGAAAAGAGATTCACCTTAATGCAAGAGCTAAAAATTACTTGTTTGAATCGTTCAGCATGGAAATTTTTAACCAAGTGTTCACCCTATTTAAAGCAAATGAAATTTGGTTAAAATTGCATGAGCTCCATTACGGTACAAGTTATGTCCGTGAGCAATAACATTGCCTAGCTAAACTAAATTATGATTGTTTCAAAATGAATGAAATTAGCTTGTTAGAGATATTCATGTTTGAATCTAATTATCAATGAGCTCAATTTTATAGGATTGACAAAGCTAGTTGATGGAAGATCATCTCGGTACTACCGCATAGCAAATATGCAAGCATCATTAACATTCTCCACAACATGGAGGACTTGAGCGACATGACCTCGACACTTGTCATCAGCAAGTTAGTGACATTTGAGATGTCACGGAAGATGGGTTAAGAAGCTACTTCATCAAGCAAAAGCATAGCTCTCACATCTGATGTGCGCAAAAAGATGAAGAGCAAGAAGCAAGTTGAACCAAGCTCAATCTCTTCAAGTGAAGATGAAGATGTGGATGATGATGATGATGATGATGAAGAAAGTGATGATCAAGCCTCCACCATCTCCTCCGATGTTGATGAAGAAACAACCAAACTAATAAAGAAGGTGGTGAAGAACATTAGCAAGGGTGTGTCCATTCAAATTGAAGATTGCCTATTTTACCAACCAAAGAAGAGAGCAAATAGAGAAGGGATTCTATGGTTGTGGTAAGAAAGGGCACTTTGTGGAAGATTGACCAACCAAGCCCACACCCAAGGACAAGAAGAAGAGGTGCAAGGCCAAAGCCCTTATGATAATCAAGACTTGGAATGATTCATCAAGTGAAGATAAAGGCCAACACAAGAGGCACGGTTGCAAGCAATCATCATCAAGCTGCTCTCACGTGTGCCTTATGGTAGAAGATAGCATTGAAAACTCAAGCTCTAGTGAGAGTGATAGTGATGATGATGAAAAACCTTCTTATGAAGAATTTGCTCACTCCATCCAATTCTTTAATGAAGTTTGCACTAAGAAAAAAATCTCAACTAAGTGAAGTTAAAACTAAGTATGCAAACTTAAAATCAAAGTCTAAGAATTGTGACAACACTACCAGTATGTAACTAATCAAAATAATTAATGATTTAAAAGCAAAGTTAGCTAGCTCACAAGAAGCATATGAAAGTTTGCTTGGTCAAATGGAAACTCTTTGCAGACATAATGATGAGCTAACTAAAAATGTGGCTAGACTTGAATCTATCGGTAGTACCCCCAAGGCATCTAAAAATGAAAAGTCAACTTGTGAAACAACTAAAAGGGATGCCTCTACTTCTTGCAATGATTTATTTAAATTGGACTCACCTCTTTGCGACCAAGTTTGTTTTAAGAATGTGATTGTAGAAACATGTTCACAAGAGATCGCAACGGAGAATGAGCAACTCAAGCAAGAACTGGCTTGCCTTACAAGGACTTGACTCAAATCAAAGGCAAGATGGAGCAAGCCCAACCTCATCAAGATAATAGCATCAAGGAGTGAAGAAGCTTGATGAGGGAGCAACCGTGGTTTTCTACGTGTGCCACAAGCGAAAGCCCTAGTTTGATTTTGGCTAATTGATGAAACCTATTTGACTAACCCAATGCTCCAAGTGTGTAGATGAGATAGGTTGATCCAAGTCCATGGTGGAGCTAGATGGCACTCATGGTGATGGAGATGGCCAAAATATCATGATCAAGTGCTCCAATTTGGAAAAGAAGAAAAGGGAAAAACAAAATGCAAAGGCTCAAGGCAAAGGTATATGCTATGGCACTTTATTTTGCCAGTCAAGACGCAATAGAGTGCACGATCGAGTTTATGATAGATAGCCATACTATGAAGAGGCGAATATTCATGGTTAATGCTGTTATCAAGTGCCACTAGGAGATCTAACTCCATGCATGTGTATTAGGATCCTAGTGAGCTAACATACCCTTGAAAAATGCTTTAAAAAATGCTAACACATGTGCACAAGTGTTTGGGACACTTTGGTGTTGGTACATGAGAGCAAGGGCAAAAGGTTGTGCTTGAAAAAGGACCAGTTGACACTTGGGTCAGACCAGTCCGACGCCTTACCCTAACTACAGGGTAGAGACAGAGACCGAGGGTTTCGGGTCGGACCAAGTGTTGGACCATGGGTCGGCCCAGTCCAACGGTTGCGTGAGCGAGACAAAGAGCGGCCTAAACGAGTTAGACCAGTGGCAGAGCTAGTGTCGGACCGGTCGGGAACACTGTTCATTAGTCTGACCCAACTTGTCAACTGAGAGCATAGGGCAGCGACATGTGGCGTAGTTGGTGTGAGAGTCGGACCGTAACTAGTTCGAACGGGTCGGTCGGACTGAAGTCTGATGTTTTTGCCCCTCTATAGACCTCTCTAGAGTGAGTCAGACTATGCAGGTAAACTGGTCGAACGGATTTCCTGTTGTAGTCCGACAGTGCATGGAAGTGCATGGACAGAGAGTTATTGGGACTCCAACGGCTATCTCCATTCAAACAGGGTACGTGGCAGCACAACATTGGCCAATCTAGGGCATCGGACTGGACCTTGGTGGTCCAACGGTCTAGTGTCTTAGGTCCAACGGTTGACCAGTAGCTCAATGGCTATTGAGTCTTGGGCTCTCTATTTAAGGTGTGGATGGCCAGCTCTTGCTCACTCTCGTGGACATTTTTACATGTGATACACCCTTGTGAGCAGAGCAACTCCTCTCCCTCTCATCTACTTCATAGATTGATCATCTAAGTGAGTTGGGAGTGGTCCAAAGTGCATTTGCATCACGTTGGCGCATCCAGTGGCACTTGTGATCATGTTGGCTGTGGATTTTCTTGTTACTCTTGGTGGTTGCCACCACCTAGATGGCTTGGAGTAGCGGTGATCGTTGAGCGGAGGGTGGTGATTGTCTTCGGCTCTGATCGGTGATTTGTGATGGGTTCTCGTGCCTTTTCCCTATAGGAGATCGTGAAAGGAAACTCTAGTGGATTGCTCGTGGCTTGTGGTTCCTCTCTTGTGTTAGTTCTTACGACACGCAAGTGGTGGGCTAGGTGTGTGATGCCTATTAGTGCGTTAGCCATCAAGTGAGTGTATCGCCACAACGTGGAGTAGGTTGCCGGCAAGCAACCAAACCACGGGGATAAATCTTGTGTACCTTTGTCTCATTGGATTTCTTATTGGACACTTGCCCGGTTCGACATTGATCACTACTTCACTTGTATTACATTTATTGAAATACTTGCCTTGTAGTTGCTAGTTTTCTTGCCTAGCTTGTTGAGTAAGTTAGTTATATTTAGTTGTAACTAGATATCTTGCTAGCTCTCTAGTTGTAGTATCAATAGTGACATTGCTTGATTATTGTTTGTGTGACAAACAGCCTTAGAGATCATAGTGACTAGCATTGATAGGTGGCTTGCGTGGTGTGTTGTAGAGCTACAACAATTTGCTTATACCATCTTACTGTCTAACAAATTGGCTCTAGTGTCTTTGTAGAAATTTTAATTAGACTATTCATCCCTCCACTAGCCATTTAGGACCTTCCAACAACGAAGGCCATAAGTCCTATAAGTGCAATGTGAAGAATGGGGGAGAAAATAAGAAAGATAAAAACAAAAATGAAATAAGCAAGCTCTCCAACATCTACACCAACAAGGTGAACAACAAGGCCATTGTCGACGAAATCTAGTCGGCAGTCTACCGAGGGGTATGCCCATGGTAGTAGATGAATCGGTGGAGGTGCGCGTAATAGGAGCCGGATGGCGACACAAGCGCAGAGACAAGCGATTTAGATAGGTTCAGGCCGTCTGATCAACGTAATACCCTACGTCATGTGTCTTCGGTGGATTATATTGAATATGAGATGCATTCGAGGGGGTCCCTACCCGCCTTATATAGTCTAGATGGTAGGGTTATAGGTCGGTTTAAGTCTAGATCTATTCGGCTATATGGTAAGTATTTACAAGGAATACGATATTTATCATATCCGAATAGATCTTCCTTCATCACCAAGATGTCTTCTGATTGCCTTACGGTGCACGCCGACCAGAGCCGAGCACCGTAGGCCTTGATCTTATGGGCTGGACCTCCCCTGGCGGTGCGGCCCATGTTCATTGCCGTGTGTACCTGGGGTTATACCCCCCACAGCCACTACACAATACTTGTTGACCAAACATTTCATCAGAGATCCACCAACCACCATTGCAGGTATGTAGTTAGAATTGGAAATAATCTAAAAAAAGGCCTTTACATCTGTGCATTGCAGAGAGATTAATTGCTTAGTATGGAGGGTATACAAAACTACTAGCTGTGTTATAGCATATGCAAGGATTTTATTTGGTTGCACATTCAGACTAACTGCACTATACTCTGCAGTAATGAAAATTTCAGAGCAGATTAATTGCCTGAGACTGCAAGTTGCTACTCCGTGTGACAATGAGGCTGGCAGCTGGCTTCCATGAACTGGAATACTCCATGGCCTGGCATCCAACGCTGGCACACCATATGTTTTTGTCCAGCATTTAGCTACTTCTGCGACATGTTGTAACTATTATATATAACTATCTGTATTTGGCATTCCAAATTTTAGTAGATCCTAATGTCCAACGGCCTTGATTGATAGCTGAAATAGACGTGTTGTAATGAACCCCCTTGCAAGTTTCGCAGTTGTGGATTGATGAGATCACACCCTGTTCGGCTAATCCAGTTTCAGCTGATTTCGGCTGATTCAATAGTGTTCTGTGAGAGAGAATAGTGTTCGGCTGATTCATCTTATATGTATGGTTTGATTAATATATTTACACTTGTATCAGTGATGCAAATTAATAGATCATGTGTCGTTTTAACCTGTTTTGAAAACCTTTCTTATGACATCAACTAATTGGATTAACATAGTTTTGTCACCCGTAGCAAGGCACGGGCATTAGCTAGTGTACAATAGAAAAAAAATTACATCGTTGTCTGGGAGATTAAGGTGAGATAATACAAAGATTGGAGAATTAAACTAGCTACTAATACAAATGATTAGGAAATGATATAACTAATACAGATGTCGTAATGACAGAAGAAACTCGGTGACCTGGGCGCAGCGTAGGTCATATCCATAATCCAACGTAACTGTACTGTACCTGCTTTGTGCGCAGCGCAATTACGCAGCGTATATAATTCTCAATCTCTCATCATCCTACAAAGAGCTCGTTCAACATGTCCTGCAAGTCGAAGGCGTTGCTGCTGCTGCTCCGAAGGTAAGCGGTGTAGGCTCCAACAACCTTTTCGGTGATTGCTTCTCGCAGTGTCCGCCTGAGCGTAGGGTTTGGCACCTTCCACAGCTTCTGAGCTCTGCAAGTTGCCTCAAGCATCGACTGGAACTCCTCCAGCGGGAAGCACCGCTTCTGAATTTGAAACCAAGTTGTGGTAGCACCCTCCCTTTGTAAACACGATAGGACAGGTTCCCAGGAGATATCCAGGTAGCTCTTCAGATAGCTCTCAAGTTTGCGGTGTTTGCCGACGACATGTTCGGAAGCGAAATGGAACTGATTGAACCTTTGTTCGATAAAATCGCAGTTGTTGAGTAGGAATATGTACCTCAGGCTGGGGTTCGGCAACGATTTCGATTCCTCCTCAAGTTGACGCTCCAATTCGTGTATCATGCCAGCTATCATGTCGGCCGTCGATGTTTGGTGCCAAGACTCGGAGAAACACAAGACGACGGAGTTGAGGACACTGTTGTTCGCCCAGAGCATTGTTAATTACTCTAGACTAAGCTCGGTTGTCTCGTGAACCTCTCCATCATCCGGAATAGTTCCCAAGAAGCTTTACTCGAGATAATTCCTTTAAACTTGTGCATCGTGTCCCATATGGCTGCGCACAGCTTATCTTTTCTCCATGAGAAATCGTTGCCCATCTTGTTGACCAGGCTTTTCATTTCGAGAGAACCTACGGATCGGCACTCCTTCATTAGCGAGGGCATGATGATCTCCTCGGCTTTTGAGACGTGAACGAGCAAGTTTAGCAGCACCCCGAGGTTCTCCGTTGGGCCGCCATGCGCCAGCTCCACGTCGGCAAGGAAAGCGGCAAAGCCAAGCATTTTGGAGATGCTCGCTTCCGCGAAGCGCACCAGCTGCAGGCCGTCCGGATCACCCTTGGAAGCACTGTACCTGTTCCGTCGTCGGAGACCAGGATCCGTCGACAACGGAGGTGATGCTGCGTGGCGGTGGCGCTGAGCGCCTCGCTCATCAGGATGGCCCACGCGTCCAGCACGGTAACGAACCCCGCACCAGGAGATCGTCGTCGTCGTCTGGCAACTGCAGCGCACCATCGTTGTCCTGAACGTTGGTCCTAAGAGCTTCGTTGACATCCAGCTCGTAGAACCAACGTTTCAGGACACCGTCGGGCTCCCGGCCAAACGCTCTGATCAGTGATCAGAGCTCGCGCGAACCCGTCGCTGACCATCCGGCATGCCAGCTCCCTCAGGACGGGAGCTTCGCATTGCAGGACCGTCGTCGAACAGGAGTCCGTGACATGAGGCGAACAAAAGCCAGACGATGCCATGCTTGAGATGCTAGAGGAGCTTCCACTGCTACTACACCCCGTGGACTGCTGTACATGGATGTCCCGGACTTCGTCGAGGTAACGGTAGCGCTCCTCGGACTGAAGGGACTCATCGGCATCAGCATATTCTCCACAGCACCGGTGCAGGGAGGCCGCTTCACCATCAGCGGCGCATGCTTTAGAACACGACGGGAAAAACGGGGGGTCCTCACCGCCAGCATCATGTGCACAAAATCTGAGCCCAACGGACTCCAACAACGCCATAAACCACTGCACAATGACCATGCCAGCTGCCTAGCTCTGGCTCGTCACAAATTTGTGTCGAGAACCCAGTGTGGTTTAGTTTGACAAGATTAGTGCCATATATATATACCTACTATATATAAGCTAGTTAGACAAGAAGCATACAAGCTGAACCGCCAGTATGTATAGTAGGGAAAAAATTGCGTGTGGACCGCGTGCGCACCTATATAACTGGCTACCATCAGACGTTCTGCCTATCCGCTGCCCACCCGGATCCGGATGATTGTCTCCGCGTAGTGTACGTACGCAGGTACGCTGCTGCTTCGACTATGTCAACACGTACGGGTAGTTATCTCAACTCCGAACGCCATTCAATTGGGATTGTAATCCAGTTCACTAATTATAATAACATCAACAAACTTGAGATTGTTGAGTCGCAGAAGACAACATCCGCCATCCGCGTTAAAAATTCAGATCAACCGATATATTCCTGGTAGCGACGCACAAACAAATACTGCAACCTTGCTATTACATGAGGGAGAAGTGGCGGAGGACGAAATCAAACTAAGGTACGGCGAAGTACCTAGCATAGATAATACTTAACAAAGTGAGATTTAAATTGTAGTCTATTTACACATCATGAAAAAGTTTGCTAATTGTAATTTGTACAATTTTGCAAAACAAATATGTGTTTTTCATTTTATGTTATCCTAGCCATTTCCTTTCCAACCCATTAATCTTCCTCACTATTTGCTAAATTAACTGACTAATTGAACAAATAGAACAAACGATAATACTAGCGCACGGACGTCCAGATGGAGGACAGCATCGGCAAGCCCTACCGTTTCTTCCTCTTCCTCCACCAAATAGTCAACTGCTGCCCCCGCCACCACCTCGTAGGCCGCCTCGCCGTCGGCTACCTCGGCCAAGAACCTCACCGCTGCAACCCACCCCTGTCACTCCTTCCCGCCTTCCCTAGTCCCAATCGGCTTTAACTCGACTCAGCAATCGACCTCGCCATGCGACCTCATCTACCACCACCCACCGCCACCACCGCCTAGCCACCTGCTCTTCCCTAACCTTGCACTTGTCGCCTCACCCGTCGACACCGCCCCGGTTGTCTTCCCCCGCTTCGCTGGAGTGCCCCGCCACGGGTCAAACTACCACCACCACCTGGCCGCCGCGCCCGGACCCCTCCTTTCTAAGGCCACTTTGGGTATTGGTCGCCGGGCAGCACGACGGTGGCACACGGAGCTCCAGCATGACGTGGCGCGTGGAGGCCCTCCGCCCACCCACATTTGCTTTGAGAGCGCCCGAATAGACGGACGCCCCACGTCCTATCATTATTTGGAACAAATGAAAGATTAACACGCATACTAGTATCCCAGCTGCAGTGATTTGGATTGGACCAATGGATAACATCTGCGGGCAGAGGGAGCGGGAGAAAGCAACATTTCTTTTTTCTTTTTAGAATTATACAGTACAACGCAGATGTTCACAACGCAGCACACTCATCCTGATGAACGCAATGCAAACCCTACCCCTATAAGCATCTTCGAAAACTAGGCGCGCAAATCCTTGACATTAAAGAAGTCACCTTAGGCGTCTCGCTGTCGATGCAAACTTCGTCTACCATTGAAAGCATAAAACGATTAATAAATCCTAAAATATTCCCTCTCACAAGGAGTCGAACCTAAGACCTGTGCAACGTATTGAAATATTCACTCAAGTCAAACCCGTGCTAAATCCTGAAATATTTGCTCAAGTCATAGCCCAGAACCTAACGTGCTACAAAGAATCTTTTAACCACTGTGCTATCCTTTCACGGAAAGTGACGTTTTTGAGTTGGGAGTTGTTTGCTGCGTTGCGCTGGGCTTTGCTCGTGGACCAATTAGCGAGCCCACGAGTTTTCACACTCAGATTCTTTGCTCTAAGGATGGTCATGCTCAATTCTTTGCATAGGTTGGTGGGAATGAATATTATGGACTATATAAACAGGCTACTTTTGCTTTGTATAATTTTATTTTATCCAAAAATAGCCTTGGACCCTTGGTGTGCGACAAGCCAAATAACTAGATGCATTGACCTTCACCCGCAGTCCCACACATACGTATCCGTGCACCACACGTAAACAGGTAAACTAGTGCTTAGCGCTGTTATGAAAAATATGGGATTTGCTAACTTCCTTTCAGGCGAGGTTTATTACATATGTTTTGCATTAAAATTGTAGTTTTGGTTCATTACAATTTCTGTAGCCACAATCTGCAATTTTCGGTTCTGAGAATAAAAAACCCATTAGACAAAACAACGGACCCGACAAAACCTTATTTGTGTTGGCACAAAAACAATTAATAAGTTACAATTATTTTTATAGTCAGACAAGGACAAAAAAATTAATATGTTATAACACAAAGACAAATAACAAATCGCAAAGTAATAATTTACTTGTACTAGTTGGTGGAACAAGAGTGTCGTATAAAATTGTCTTAAAATTCAGGTACTTGAAATATAGGAGAAATGTAAAAATATTGATATATACAGGGAGTAACGATATGCTCCGTATATAATTTCACTGACTTTCTGAGTGAAACCACTCCAAAATTTTGACTGTACCCAACGACCAGCTCTGCTCGCGCATACAACGTTGTTCAGTACTTTGGATGACGATGAACGTAACAAGTTTATGTTCTTCATCGATAATGATCGGACAAGAATCAAGATTTTTAAATTTTAACAAACACAAATCCTGATACTTGATTTAGCACGCAAAAAATTTAAATCCGGCGTACCATGACAGTTGGTGCTTGCTGCACTCGATGTTAAAATCAGGATCCTAACTATGATGGGAACTCAAATTGTAGTATTGCAAAGCCATAAACCGCATGATTCTATCGCGATTCCGACGACTATGGCTGCCAAAGTGAATCATAATTTTAAATGGAGGGAGCATTGACTTGTATACATCTCTCTACTTTGCAAACATGAGATGGGTCCAGGATGAGGAATCTACAAACTCTAGGCTCTGCAATAGCAAGCACAAAGAAATAAAAGCAGCTCAACAAAGTGAAATTCCACTTTGAGAAGGGGTTGACAACGATTTCTTGATCACTACGTATTTAGTAAGTGACAAAATACATTTTTTTGCAAGTTTAATCTATTAAGTCTTAACCTAAAACAAGGGATAAACATCTACAAAATGTTTTACAGCATTCATATGGAGTTTCCGCAAATGGAAAATCTGACAGCAGTGTCAGCTAGGGCCTGGGGGTTTCACTCAGTTAGTAGTAGCTTCAAGTTAGGATCCATTGCTCTCCAATCTAGTTATATGTTATTTCCAATTGCAAAAGCCATGCCAGCAACTGCAGCGATCAAAACTGCTGTTGTACAGTTCAGGACTTGTTGCAGGGAAAAGCAGCCAAAAGAAGGCTATTGAACCAGCCAGAAACGCTACCGATGCCGCTCCTATGACAGAAAAACAGAAGGCCACATTAGAAGTTCAGCATAATAACTTTACAAACCTTAATGTTTATTTTGTTTTATCAAAAGAAAACAGGACATATATACATATACAAATACACACCTTTTGTTCATGGTGACGAGAAAACAGGCAAACCCATCATATTACAGAGACGTGAGCAATAATTGGACATAACAGATTCCCTGTATTTTTTTTTTTCAAAAAATGGAAGTCAATCAACAATGAAACCTTGTTATCACATCCATATTAAACTTGCTTACAGTAAAATATCTATAGTTACCATCCATCATGCCATAAAACCAAATGGAAATTGGAGTGCAAGCACAATCATGCAGCCAGGTTACAATCCATAAACTTAGTGGAATGTACCAAAATATGGTTCAAAAAACAAAGATGAAATA
This sequence comes from Miscanthus lutarioriparius, assembly GCA_904845875.1. Lineage (NCBI taxonomy): Eukaryota > Viridiplantae > Streptophyta > Magnoliopsida > Poales > Poaceae > Miscanthus > Miscanthus lutarioriparius. Next base: position 37,410,822 of record CAJGYO010000017.1, read on the forward strand.
TGGAACATGGAATCATCATTTTGCTGTCATATGGTTTTGCTTTTCATGCTTCTGCAATATGGAATATCATACTAAAACATAACTGGTAATCATAACACGTACAGTGCAAATTTGATTCCAAAAAATTGATCGAGCATGAACTAGCATGAACCAAGCATGAATGATAAACATGGAAACTTCAATTCTAAAAGCAGAAAAGGAGTTCAAGCAAGAATAGCAAGAAAATAATAGCACAGGTGACAACATAAAGGAATGAGGGAGACCTGTTCGAATGAACAAAAATGTTGCATACCACCCAAAGATTACAGTGTAGCCTAACTGGACACCTGAGGAGGGAAGGTAAGAAGTTAAATCAAGCTCAGAAAGTGCAGCAAATAGGTGTCCACAATCAATGAAACAGAAGTAATCCATTTTTTTATGCCAATGTATGCGAAAATATGTGGAGAACTAAAGAAGACTAATGAGTTTGAAGATGCCAATTTTCTTACCAAGCATAGTAAAAAAGTAAAAGTGTAGGATTCTAGCTTCAGATACAATCTGTAAGAGCAATAAGTCCCGGTGCCTGAACTGGAACCATCTCAATCAAGAAGTTAATATTTGCAAAACAAGCCTAAGGTTATAGCATAGAAGAATGAAGATAGGAATACTAAGACCATAGCTTAATGTATCCTATGTTGACCCTTCTGGAGTGCAGATGCAGTGAAGTGGTAGTGAATATTTGAGACCATAGTGCAACTGATTTAAAGGCAAACTTGTCACCGGAGAACAAACATAATAACCTAATATGTTATAGTTCTCATTGATTTCAATGGAAATAAAGTTAGTTAAATATAGGTCCGAAAGTCTGTTCTGAGTTTCTGACACCAATACTAAGTTAACCTAGCTCAAAAATTTTCTTCCCAAACCATTGCAGGAAGATACTAATGGAGAAAACAAGATGGGTAAAGAAAAATACCTACAATCAGTAGCGATCTCATAAAATTGCATCCCTGCTGGTGTAGTTCAAATAAATGATTTAAGTGTGCTGTCAACAGAAAGGTTCGGTTCTAATTAGAAGAGTACATCAGTATCGACAACAGAGAACGTATAGGCAATACAATGCAGATGTGGTGTGCAGCAATTTGATTAATAAAATAATCATAAATTTGGGCAAGAAAGATCGGAAAACTTTAGGTCCTCGTCGCCTGATCAGACTGGCCTATCATCGTAAAGCAGGTTCCTTGTCGCCACGCAGTGTGCGATCCAGAGTCCAGACACGATATTGCGAGGTTCAGCGTGAAAACCTGTTTGGCGCTCTCATCATGCGACGCTTGGAGGTTGGTGACCTTCACTGGCAAGTGACTCCAGGATCTTTGCTATTGACGCCAACAGAATCAGGGACTGGACCATCTGCTTCAGATCCATGAGGATGGATGTCAACGGATATGATGATGTCGATCTTCTTGGAGAGCTCGTCTTGCAAAATGGGATTGGAACCAGACAAAGCAGATACCAGAAGTGAAGGTCGTGGATCATTGGAGGTGGGAGCATTGCGTAGGCTTATTGTGTGATGTACTTAAAGTGGCCATGGCTTAGAAGCCAACAATGGCGTACATGTGACCAAGAGGCAGCATCTATTGTTTGAGTTCACCGATTACAACCAGCCAAGTCCATCTAACTTCTAAATCAATATGCTAATGATAAGATCATACGGAAGGCTGCGGAGGGCACAATGGTGACGGACCAGCAGCCAGGGTTTGAACCCCAGGCAGTGAGGTGAGAGCGTAAATGGGTTCTGGGCAAGAAGCAACAACTTCTGTACTGATCTTGCTTAACAAACAAATGATAATGATAGTGTTTGGGCTATTTAAATAGCTGAGTCCTAACAAACCAACAAAGTTACTAAACCAAACAAACTCCTATCTTTGAGCTAACAAACTGAGAAACAAATCCCCTGAACCGACTGAAGCAATGTCGATGCTATCGTTGGTTCACCATGGTGACACTTGGCACGACATTAATATAGAATGCCGGTCATAACAGCCAACAATCCAAACCCCGTAACAAATGAGATATCCTAACAAACCGAACTGACAACCATTACTAGCCCAATGCCCCTGACTAACTGAAACTTCTGGCGGGACCCAAACTTTCTTCAGAACCTAGCTACTATCTTGCGCTGCAGCCTACTCCAGAGCACGATCTGATGATCCTTTCACTCATTGCGCCACCGTTCACAGATGTGTGCCCGTAGATGAGATGGTCAAAAAAGATACAGCCAAAGTTGGTTCCTTTGGAATAAAAAAAATTAGAACGATGCAATAGAAATTTACCTAGACTGAAGAAGACTGTACTCAGAAATATAATTGTAGACATTTTGAATCCCCCGCAGAGAAGAAGAGGTATCATGCATGCCCTGAAAACCAGCTCCTCAGTAAACGGCGCCTGGTCAAAAGGTCATCACCAAACAATATCACTACAATAGAAGAGGGAATCAAAGTGTTCTCAGTGGTAGGACTAATTATATCAGTAGCATCCTAAACAGTACTACAGATTGCAAAGGCACTACAGTAATTGTTAGCCGGTAATTATGGTCCTTAGATGTCCAGTCAACGAGTCAACAATTTTCATGTACTACAATAACCTTCGATCACTTGTTTACAACATGTAGTATCTTATAATTACAAAAAAAAAAGTAAAAAGGGAAGAAGAACAGACCACTACATAGTTCCGCCAAACCATAACATCCGCAACAGCAGCTGGCTAGGAGCCACAATCTAGTGACGAATGACCCAGAATACACTAGGGATGTAAGGAGAAGTGGAATCGCCACGGTCTGAATCTGTAGAAGAACCAGCGTTTCAATACAAGCATGAAAAGCTCAACACTAATGAGCAAGCTACGAGGCTGTAGCTTATATTTGGAAAAGATCGCTTACCAAGTGATCCTTCCTAACGCCGAACACAGCAAGCATATCAGCGAAGTCGCTGAGGCCCCAGACCTGAGGACGAAGATGAGAAGATGGGGGGTTTGAGATTCGTTCAGTTCAGGTTCGGGTATTGGACAGGAGGCATGTACCGGAGGAGAGCAGGGGCGCTTACTCGGAGGAGGGACACGGTGGCAAGGGCGGAGGCGGCGGATGCGACGGCGGCGCAGGCGAAGCGGCGGTGCAGGAAGGTGCGGAGCGAGGTCGGGGCGGGAAGCGGATGATGGCCGTCGGGGCATAGAGGACAGCGACGTAGGATACCGCCATGACGGCGCATGCCGCCACCGCCACGGCGCCTGATATCGCCGGCGGCGAGGCGGGATGGAGGCCCGTCAGCGTCGCCATATAATCCGGCGAAGCGGCGTCAGTCGAGGTTGCTCATTGGATCCTAGATTTCGTAGCGGGAGGGGAGAGGAGGGGGGCGGGGGTAGGAGCGAGGAAAAAGATGCCGGCGCCGGAGTTGCAAGGAGGCGGAGGCGAGCGAAGCGACGGCGGCTGAAGTGACAAGCGACTCGCCGCCAGCATACCAGCGATGGGACAGGAGAATTGCCGGGATTATTCACGCTCAGGCCACGTTTAGATTGCTAATAATTTCAACCCGATGAATAGTAGTATTTTCGTCTTATTTGATAAATATTGTCCAATCGTAAACCAACTAAGCTCAAAAGATTCATCTTGTGATTTCCAACTAAACTGTGCAATTAGTTATTTTTTTACCTACATTTAATGCTCTATGCAAACGGCTAAAAATTGATGTGATGAAGAGAGAGTGAAAAAACTTGGAATTTAGAGGTAATCTAAACAATGTTCGGATGGGCTTTTGACAGTGCAAAGACCGCCCCGATTGTAAAGGACTCCCCGTTGAAATCAAAGTTGGCAAATCTTTAGATTATTAGAAGCACAGTAGATTCTATTGATTAGAATTGTAGAAATAACTCTCTAATTATAATGAGTTACTCAATTATAATCGTAGTCGGTAGGGACCTTAAGCGAACGACAGAATCAAAATTTTAACAATCATGTTTGAAACTAGTTTAAACCCTCTATTTTCGACAGATGCAAAATTATTTTTGGATTTTTTTAGTAATATCATGATATTGTAGAATATTTATAGGTATCTAAGGTGTTTGTGCGAGGTTCGCTCTTTATCTTAGTTTATTTAAGTTGACTTCATCTTCTTTCTACGATCCCTAAAAACTAAATAAAAAATTCTCGCACCCTAAAACCACATTTGATCTTTGTACAATTCAGTCTAAGAGTCCACAGTTTTGAGTTTGTGGTCTACTCTAGATCGAAGCCTTGTTGTTGATTTAGGGTTGTTTAGTTACTCCTCCTAAACTTTAGTCGTTGTCTCATCGATATTTGGACACATACATGTAGTATTAAATATAGACTAATTATAAAACTAATTGCATAGTTTGTGACTAATTTTACAGAGATGAATCTTTTAAACCTAATTAGTCCATGATTTGACAATGTGATGCTACAAGAAACATATGCTAATGACGGGTTAATTAGCCTTAATAAATTCGTCTCTAATAGTACCGACGGATTCTATAATTTATTTTTTATTAATATTCAACACTCCATACAACACCCTCACGTAACACCTCAATTTTAGTCACGGATCCCAAACTCTAAGGGCCAACGACGCCTCTTCCCTGTCTCTCGTGTTTGCCGTTTTGCAAAAAAAAAAACTCCACCGCTTGGAGACGGTCGCCGATGGCTACGGCCCGTGCTCTAAGGTCGAATCATTGGGTGACAAATGTTGCTCGGCCGAGCTACCGGTCATTGGTGGTGCTTGGCTAGCCCTCTCACGCGGGAACCGCTCACATGAACAGTGTCTTCCAACCGTAACAATATTTTTCTCTCACACCAAATCACCAAAGAAAGAATAATCCACGATTCACCAAAGAAGCGAACATGTTTGTGAAGCAACGCCAGTAGGAGTTGTCTTCTCGATTCGACGATGGATGCGGATCCACGCGGCGCACGCGAATCTGGTATTCGCGCTTGGGAGTATGTTGCGCGCATACCGCCAGCGAAAGGTGGCGGTTGAGCTCCGCCAGCGTCGTGGGTCAAGCAAGGCAACCTCCGCCATGCCCACGCCAGCTGAGGTCAGCAGCGTGATTTACCTCTCGGCCTGCAAATGCAGCGAGACGCCACGACAAACCAGCTCCTTTGCACCACGGGCTGCGCGAGCTCCGCCCGGCCGCCATGAGCTGCTGCTAGGTAGCCTGCTACCAAGAATTTCACAGGACAAGGTGCTCAAAGTGGATCTGGAGCCCGTGTGGTGTCCCGAGATTTGCGTGGGTTCGCTTGTAGAGTAAATCGCTTGTGTAACAGAACCGACCAAATCGTAAGAACGTAAGTACAAAAACAATCACCGAAGCGATCAAATTCCTGTACTTAAGTTCCCGTAATCCCGGTAGTCCAAAAATCACGAAGGATTTCAACCAACTCTCGACATACAAACCAAGATCGTAATGATTCAACACAACACATCATTCGTTACAACATTTCACAAGTAGCATTCTGGATTACATCCATCGAGTTCAAATAAAATATTACAAACCAAGTTTGAATGCGCCGAAGCAACATAGTTTAGTACTTAATTCCATAGTTTCAAATACATTGCCAGATCAGAGTCATGTTCCACAAAAGCATTATCAGTGCACGAGAACTAGTAGAGACCGCTACTAACGGTCTAGTCTTCATCCCCAGCAGGGAGAAGGCGATGCCAAACAACCAAAGAAGAACCGGTCATCCGCAATGGTGGAAATAAACCCCGAGTACGAGAAGGTACTCACTAGACTTACCCGACAAAAATCGAAATAAAAGACACCAAGGATCATGCAAGGCTTTTCGTGTGGGCTAGCTTGACACAAATTGCATAAAAGAGCTTATGATTATAGTAACTAATTTAAAATTATTATCAAGCTTATCATTATTTACTTGTCCACTAAATTAGCACCTTGTATTAGAGCACTCACTTATTAGGAGCAAACAATATTAACCATAGCAATATAATATGGCTGTCATCATCATATCATCATTTCCTAACCATTAAGATATTAAGTGTATCTACATTGGAGATAAGCCCGTCAAGTTCTCACTAACCGGAGAGACGGCGATTCAATCGAATTACAACTCACCGAGGGGTATTCTTAACTCTCACCTGCATACTTTGCAAGGGTAGCCGTGGGTCACCTTGGAACATCTCAGAACCAAATTCGCGGGTTCGATCAACACAAGACTCTCGTGGATTACCTTCCATTAGGGACGATCGGACTTTTAAATCACCGCCTTGGACTCACGCCTACGGCTCCCTTCCGAGGCGACTTTATACTTATCGACTCCCACCGAGGTGAGCTACTCGGCTTCGTGGTCGGTCTCCGCACCCGCCCAACTAAGAGAGAGGCATGCGTTCAACATGAACAGGAAAGGCTCCAAGAATCAGGTCCTTAAGCGACACGACGGAGTCACCGCAAACCGGCAAGCCTCCGTCCGGTCTTCATTTCAAATTAAGACCGGTTCTTTTTCCACGATAGCAAATATAGCCAATCGTGCCACATGTATCTTCCTATATCTCGCAGGTGACAGAAATCACCCGACTTCTACCGCGTTTAAGGTGGCTAAGCACTACTCGAGCCTGAGCTACATAGGATTCAGGTAACAATATCCGGACAAGGAATGGGTAACCAATGCAGCAAGTGTTTGCATTCAACACCTAAACTTAATGCAACAATATATGTAATAATAATAACATCAGAATCGCAGTTCGGAAAATAGGAGGCTTAATATGCTCCGGGGCTTGCCTTTCACAAAGTTGCAAGGATGGTGGTCGGCACTCACGCGGCGACCTCGGCACTTCTCCCGAAGGTTGCTCCTCCTGAATCTCCTATGTTCATTTCTTCTGCTCGTTCGATTCCTCGAATTCCAGCAGGGGTTACTCCTTCCGCACACCTATTGCATGCCGATGCACAAGATAAATATCATGGATGCATAAGGAATGACATGATGCTCATGATGAATGAATCACAATGGGTGTTTACGAAAAAACATCACTTTGGACACTGCTTTCTCGAGTAATTAGCTCTATTCAAATCACTTTAAGCATGTATCCAACTTAACATAAATAACAAGAGCAACTTACCTAACTTGCATAACCTAAGATAAAGATGCTCATCTTCAGTTAAAAGCCTAACACCTAGGAACAGTTACCATGAACTTAGAATAGTAAAGACATACTTAAAATAACAAAGTAAAGCTTCATATGCAACAAGTAGTAACTTAATTCTATCATAACTAGAGTTCTATAACTCCAAATGACTTGCAAGAGGACATTCTGGAAAGCTTATGAAATTCTCTACAATTTATTTGTAAACATCAAAGCATGATTCTGAAGTTAACCACATCAAATTCCAGTAGATCTAGAATCTGTCCCGCAATGACAGGGTTGCTAACTTAATTATTTAATGATGGTGCAAAAGCCTAATTTGACCAAACCAAGTTTACCAACTTGTTTTTCATACCTAAGAAACATCAGAAAGTATAGTGCTAACTTCTAAATAAATTATTTAATATCCTTTTCCAATTTATTTAGTTAATTAGGTGATTTAAGCAATATATAGTAAAACTATTCATAAAAATCTACAAAAATTACAGTAGCTATCTCATGCTTTCCATAGACTACCATAAAAATTTCAAAGCCATTGGGCAAACATAACTTGCTGTATCCAAAATAACAGATGACATGTCTATTTCTAGAATAATTAGGAAACCTTATTAAAAAGTGTCAAGCAACAGATTTCCTATTTTTCCTAGCATCCTTCTAACATAAGAATAGCACCCATAAAATTTCACCTTCACTGGATCTATAGAAAAATTATGAAAATTCACACAAGATCCACCCATTAATAAAAGGAAATTCTATAACTTAAAAACTACACATGCATTAGTTCTAAAATTTTTACGAGCTTCTAATAAGCAATAACAGACTGCCCACAAAATTTCATAATTTTTGGACCACAGAAACTCAAGATAAAATTCAAACAAGTTTGCATGTATCCAAAAACACATTTCAAAGTCCTAATTAATTCATCAAAAATTTCTAAAACATTTGCTCATATAATATTTTTGTTAAATACTAGACATGGCCAGGAACTTAACAAAATTAGAACCACATCAATTGGATCTATATACTAGGAGCTACATATTTTTGAATAACAACACAATTCGGTGAAATAATAAAGCAAATAAATAAGAATCAAAATGCATCCACACATTGTTGGACTGGCCCGACCAGATAAAGCAGCCCATGAGCACACCAGCGTGGCCCAAGACGCGGCGCCCGTGGCTAACACACAGCGCGCCCAACACGACGCTGGCCACTGGCTCCCTCTCACCATGACAATGACAGGGGAGGACCCAGCAGCGTCAATGAGGGAAGCAGGGAGGAGCGACGGCGGTGTGGCGTGGCTCACCGCCGGTGACTTCTCCGGCGAAGGTAAGGGTTTCTACGTGCTCGCCTCATCCTAGCAGACCTAGGGGAACCCTCATTGGTAGCTATTGACGCGACAAGGAGGGGTGGCGATAACGGCCACGGCGGCTTCGGCCACGCACGGCACGGCCGGCTCCAGCGGCTACTGACGTCACGGCCTAGTGACTCACTCACCGAGCTTCAATACACATACAGAAGCTAGCGCAAGAAAGAGAAGGCGATAAGGGCTCGAGCGGCACGTACCACGTGTGAGCTTCGGCCAACAAGCGGTCATGGCGACCAGGTGGAGCCAAGCTCACGGTGAGAGCTACCCGAGGCGAAAATGGAGTGGCGGTGGGGGGTCGGGGACGTGGAGAGACTCACGAAGGAGCTGTGGTTCAGAGGAATCGGGCAATGGCGCCGGGTTTGGGTGGAATTTGCTCGGCGGTGCTTCTGGTGTTCCGGTCGCGCGTCTGCCATGGAGGAAGGAGGGAAATGCGAAATGGGACGGCGACTTCGGCGGCGGCAAATGGGTGGCTTCAGGACGCTGGCAAGCGACGGCGGGATGCAGACGCAGGCAGGTAACTGCGCAAGGCCAAAGGCGGCGATGGGTGGCGACACACGCGGCGTCAAGACCTGAGCCGATCGGCCACGGCGATATCAAGATTTTCTCAAAAACACGATTCATTGCTAAAGCCGACGCTTTGACAATGACTTTTGACGATGATGATTTACTCCTAATCCGTGACGAGTTAGTGGAAGAATTGAACATCAAAGTTGTAGACCTATATTCCCTCTACAATTTCTTTTCAATGACCGACACCTAACACGCCATGGATCCGAAGTTACACGAAGCCAAAGTGAGCTCGATGCAACTGAAATGCATTTAAGACTTAGCATATTTTTCAGTGTTGCAATCAGCATGTAAGACTGACTTGTAGGCCATGTTTGAGCATGTTCTAGCCATTTTCATGAGTTGGTCATAAAACAAATTTTGTTCCTTGATAAATTAGCTACAACTTTTGTAAAGAGTGCACAGCCATGCAAAGCTTCTAAGTTGGACTTTTGAATCAGTCAAACGATGACACTCCATGGTTCAAATTAAGTCAAACTTGCACTTGAGGGCATTTTGGTCATTTTGGTCTACATGAACAATGTTCCAACAAGTAAACTAAGTATAGTTAAGGTGTATTAGACCATGATCAACCATTTTACAAAGTTGTTATACCACTTCTACTGATCACATGTGATAAAGAAAGTAAAACAAGCAATTCATACATATGTTTCAATACAAGGTTTCACATGTTGCATGACCTTGTTGTTATACTATACTTGTCACATTACTACCATGTTGCCATGCTTCAAGACATGGGAAATTCATGTTGCATTCATATGTTGCACTACTACCATTCACAAGCAATCCAAAGAAACAAAGCAAAATATCATGCGAATGTTTCATATGTATGTTTCTGTGGAAATGACATGATGAGATAGATGATGCACATGTTTATGAGACGAAATGCAATTAGTAGAAGCCAAACACCTAGGGTGTTACAGCCCTCCCCCCTTAGAAAAATCTCGTCCCAAGATTTGGAAAGCGTACCATTTAGTATAGAAAGTTGGATGATTTTCCTTTAAATAATCTTCCTGTTCCCGTGTTGCATCCTGCTCACTATGATTACTCCAAACTACCTTGTATAACTTAACCACTCATGTACGAGTCACTCTTTCTTGTGTATCCGTAACTTGCACGGTTTTTCCTCATAAGAAAGATCAGATTTCAAGTTGACTTTTCTTGTTGCTATTCTTTCCTCGGGAATACGAAGACACTTCTTCAGCTGGGACACATGGAATACCGAAAATATAGCTCCCATCTCAGGGGGTAGATCGAGTTTATAGGCTACTCTTCCACTTTTCTTGATAATGCGGTAGGGTCCAACATATCGAGGCTCAAGCTTCCTTTTAATTCCAAAACGCTTGACTCCTTTCATAGGGGATACCTTCGATAAACATGATCACCTACTTCAAACTCAATAGGTTTCCTTCTCTTGTCAAGATAGCTCTTTTGTCTAGCCTGTATGGCGTACCATATTCTTTTGTATAGTTCGGACTTGCTCTTCTGCTTCTTTTACAAAGTCGATACCATAGAATCTTCTTTCCCGTTCCACCCAGTTCAAAGGAGTTCTACACTTGCGCCATAAAGAGCTTTAAAAGGAGCCATTTTGATACTCTCTTGATAACCTGTTGTTATAAGAGAATTCAGCGAGAGGTAACCAGTCTTCCCAAGAGCCTTTGTAAGAAATAAGACAAGCTCTAAGCATGTCCTCTAGAATTTGATTAACACGCCATCATCTCGATGTTTGCGGATGATAGGCGAATCATGGATTAGATGAGTGCCAAGATTCTGATGTAAGCACTTCCAAAAGCGAGCCGTGAACTGAGGTCCTCTATCGAAACAATGGATTTGGGTACACCATGGAGACGTACCACTTGTTGAAAATAAATCTCAAAGATAATTGTGAGGATGATAGGTAGACTTGACCGAATAAAGTGAGCAGATTTAGTTAGACGATCTACGATAACCCGATAGAATCACAACCCTTGTTGGTAGTGGGTAATCCAACAATAAAATCCATACTAATTTCTTTCCACTTCCACCAGAATAGAGAGTGGTCGCAACAATCCGCCTTATGTGAATAGCCTTGACTCGCAATGCTTATCACACCTTGCCATGTAAGTCATGATTTCTTTCTTCATCTTGGTCCACCAATAATACAAACTTGAGATCTTGATACATTTTACTACTACCAGGATGGATGGACAACTTAGAAGAATGGGCTTCACCATAATTTGATTTCTAAGTTCTTTATCTTTGGGTACCACAAGTCTATCATTAAACCAGAGAATTCCTTTGTCATCGATCCTAAAGTGCTTGGTCTCTTTCTCTTTCATTTTCCGCTTGATGTGAAACACACCCACATCAGTCTTCTCCGGAGCTCGATAATTCGACTTCTAAGAGAGCAATCCACAAAGATATTGTGAAGTACTACAGGATGAAGGAGGTGTGACAGATGAAAGTCTTCACTAACCAAAGAATTGCAATGGGCCTTTCGCTTAAGGCATCAAGAACCACATTTGCCTTACTAGGATGGTAGTGCACTTGAAGGTTGTAGTCCTTGATCAATTCTAACCAAATACCATGTTGACGCATGTTCAACTCGGGTTGAGTAAAGATATACTTGAGGCTTTTATGGTCAAGATAGATGTTGCACACATTACCCAAAGCAAGTAATGTCTCCAAATCTTCGTGGCATGAACAATCATGGCTAGCTCTAAGTCATGGGTAGGATAGTTGACTTCATGCTTTCGAAGTCAAGCGCAAAGCATAAGCAATTACTCGGCCTTCCCGCATAAGAACACACCCCCAAACCGGTGCCACATGTGATCACAATAGACATCAAAAGGCTTTTCGATGTCGTTGTTGTGCCATCTACAGAGCAGAGGTTAGCAAGGTCCGCAAAGTGTGGAAAGCCTCTTCACACTTCGGGGTCCACACAAACTTCTCATCTTTTTGCAGTAGTCGAGTCATGGGCTTGGTGATTTTTGAGAAATCCGGGATAAAGCGACGATAATAGCCAGCCAATCCTAAGAAACTTCGAACTTCTGTGACCGTAGTAGGTGCCTTCCACTCAAGAACTTCTTGCACCTTCGTAGGGTCAACCGAAATTCCATCACCAGATAACACATGACCTAGAAAAGGTATCTTGTTCAACAAGAATTCACACTTGCTGAACTTAGCATAAAGCTGGTTATCACGCAACCGAGTTAAGACAATTCTCAGATGTTCAGCATGCTCTTCTTCATTCTGAGAATATACAAGGATATCATCAATGAACACGACGACAAACTTGTCCAATTCTGGCATGAATACAGAATTCATCAGGTACATAAAGTGTGCCAGAGCATTTGTCAACCCAAAGGACATGACAAGGTACTCGAACAAACCATAACGGGTAGAGAAAGTCATCTTAGGTATATCTTTAGGATGAATTTTGATCTGATGGTAACCGCACCTCAAATCGATCTTGGAGAATACCTTAGCCTTAGAGAGCGATCAAATGTAATATCGATGCGAGGAAGAGGGTATTTGTTCTTGATGGTAACAAAGATTTAGGGATTTATAATCTACGCACATGCGCAAAAAGATTCGTCCCTTCTTCTTCACAAAGATAGCCGGACAACCCCAAGGAGAAGAACTAGGCCGAATCAAACCTTTCTTCAATAGCTCATTCAATCGACTCTTTAGTTCACCAACTCATTGGGCGGCATTCTATAGGGCCTTCGAGATATAGGAGCCGTGCAGAATGAGTTCTATCTTGAATTCTACATCGCGTCCGGAGGTAATCCAGCAAGTCATCGTGGAAGACATCCGAAACTCACGCATAACCGGTAGATCCTCAATGGCTTTGGCTAGGGTAGCATTGGTTGTATTGTGAATAGAGATATCACGAGGTAACTGCACGAGAAAACCCTTCTTATCCACAGGATCCCTCAACATTACTACACGGGTTGACGTGTCGATCAACACTCCATTTCCACTCATCCACTTCATTCCTAGGATTATATCAATTCCTACCCCCGGTAGCACTACAAGATCCGTAAGGAACTCTCGATCCCCAATTTCAAGCTTTACATCTTTTACTACTTGGTTAGTCATTATATTATTCCCAAAGAAAGACTAATACAATAACCACCCTTGACAATTGTAATCACATTCATCTTATGCTTAGATGCAAAAGTAGAACTCACAAAGAAATGTGAAGCACCTTAATCAAAGAGCACAACTCATAGGGTGATCATTAACAAGAAACTTACCAATGTGACCACTTCACCAAAGCAGGAATTTTCTCCACATGAGTGTAATGAACACGCCCCGACGGACGCTTTCCTTGAGCATTCTTGGGAGGATGGGGACACCTATTTGCCCAATGACCAGTCAAGGTTATAGTTCTAACACGGCCATGTTAGTCGGTGGGGACATTGGAGCTGCCCCGCCTGCAGAGGTATTCTTTTTGGCAAGGAAATTGTGTACCTTTTATGTAAAACCAGTTTTAGCTTGATTCTTCTTCCGAGGTGGGCGACTTTGACATTAGCATTGGGTGGATCAGTCTCGGGCCTTGGATACTATTGGTGCCTTAGACTAAGAAGCACCGCCTCAAAGTTTCTTTTGCGGTTCTTGGAAGCGGCATATATCTTATCATTGTTCTCTTGAGTCGAGTGTCACTAATAAACTCATTGAAGGTGACACACTTGTAGTTGCCATTGACTTCATCAATTTAGGGAAAGTCCCTCTTGAAGCTAGCTATTCTCTTAAGCGTCGCCAGATTTACAAAACTCGTGAGCATACCTCGCCAGTTGTTGAATGCCCGAGGTATTCATTGAGACTCTTGTTGCCTTGGGTGAGCTTCATAAACTCAAGATGCTTAATGGCCATGAGACCGGGAGGGATAAAGTGTCCTCTGAAAGTCGCCTAAACCCGACCCCAAACTATCTCGACGTTTGCGGGAAGGTGGTCTTGTGATGTGTCCACCAGATGACTGCGCAGGCCTTGAGCCGGTATCCTGCATATATGGCCTTCATACCTTCAAATAAGCGGAGCAATCCAAACCTTTGCTCTATCGTGCTCAACCATTCATCACCTTGTAATGGTTCTTCCGCGCTCACGAAAGATAGGAGGCTTTGTATCCATGAAGTCCTTAAAGTCATGTTTGACTTGGTTTGGCTCGGGTCCTTGGCGGACATGACGATCCTCACGGTTAGCCATCTGACGCATAGCCTCAGCTAACATGCGCTGACTTTCCACAACTGTCTGCATTAGCTCAGCTGGTGTGGGCGGTGGCGGAGGTGGTTGTTCCTCATTTCCCATGCCACGACATCATGACGAAGGTTATGAGCCATCTGCAAAATGTATAGCCAATGAGCACTGACGATGTGGAAATTTTTGTAGATGAATCGTATAATTATGCCCAAACTGAGTCCATTGGAGGGAATGCATTTATATTATCAACAGAGGCACAATCATTCATCACAACCACACAACTCATCAAGCGCGTCAATGGACACATAAATGCGATGAACTTAACCAACAACGTGATCCATAGACCGCAAAGACGGAATTTATCAAAGGCTCACATACGTGGAGCATAATACGCTCGATAGGTTACATCCAAGCCATAGTGGTTCCAAACTTACATCCAAAGATAATTTATGGTTCGATATTACATCCCAACGATCACTTATTCCAAAGCTACTGTTCATGCATGAGGATTAACAAAGACTAGCTTTTGCATTATTAGCTAAGTAGTAAGCTAAACCACGCCTCGTCCCTCGGAGTCGCTGTGTCAAGATCTCTCCTCCATCTTCATCACTAGCAGTGCTCTAACTCCTCATCTTCCTCCTCATCGTGGAATGTCCTCAGTCCATTGACCTCCATGTTATCATCACCTTCACCATGATGACACCAGAACCCATCTCATCCTCATCCTCGTGTGGCGGGGAGAGGGTGAAGTTGATTGTGTAACAGTGAACCTCCTCATGGAGATTGTCATTGTACTCCTCAAAGAATCGCCACTTGTGCTCTAGCTCTACCCGCCGTGCTCTCAACACATCCTCCTCGTGCAGCTTCATTCCGTTGGTTCATCACGTGAATCAACATGCGTTCCTGCCAGTGGTGAGCAAATCACAACCTCTGAACCTCAAGGGTCTCTTGGTCCCTTTCTGTGTTACTTGCTCCAAGCGGTCTTGAGCCAAGATTCCTCTCAAAGATCCACCCGAGCTAGCTCGTCTCAGCCTTTCCTCCTCAAGAGGCTCGGGACGGGCTCACGAGGAGCTAAACGGTGACGAGGCGCCTCGCCTCCAGCCGGACTTGCGAAAGCAAAGTGAGCTTCGTGCGCCGCCATCTGTAGCAAAAGTTACAACGTAAGGGAGAATCATTTAAGGGATACTGAAATTTAATTAGTCGGGACAATCATATTTTAAAGGAGGGAGTAATGCAAGAAATGCCATGTATGCTTGAACATGATGCATGCACGATCCGTGACGTCCTCACCATCCTAGAAAAATTTAAAGGCTAGCGAAATATACGGTGGCATACATACGCTTCTCTCAGATACGGTAGTTAGTCGATCTACAACGATACGTTGTTAGTGTACCGCAGAAAATTTCATTTCAGCCCAAATAATTTCCCAAAATGCATAAAAGCGTGCAATAACTAAATACTTTCATACATACATCCCCCGATGCACATACTCTAGTATCACAAATACCCGTCGAGATACCCACATTTAAGTACTCTCATAGATACATGATTGAACATGTAAATATGTGAGCAACCACAACTACTCTCCCCTAGACCGACGACGATTGACGGTCATGCTCTCACAACTCCCACTTACCAGAGCGTAGAGGTATTTGATCCAAACATTACCACCCAAGCGGATGGCATCCATATAATAGCACGCCAGTATGGACGACGAAAACAGAACAAGCAGAACCCCAAGTTAGTACTTTAATAAGCCACCTAAGAGTCCTTATTTGGGCATAAGGGATATGACCACCGGCAATACTTAGTATTTAATTTAGAATTTTCACAAATACTTTTGTTTTAAATACACAAATGACATGTTTAGTGTCAAATCTTGCTCGATGCCACCGTAATGTAATCCGACCAAATCATAAGAACGTAAGTACAAAAACAATCACCGGGTTTATCAAATTCACGTACTTAAGTTCCCATAATCCCGTAGAGTCCGAAATCACGAAGGATTTCAACCAACTCTCGACATACAAACCAAGATCGTAATGATTCAACACAACACATCATTCGTTACAACATTTCACAAGTAGCATTCGGATTACATCCATCAGAGTTCAAATAAAATATTACAAACCAAGTTTGAATGCGCGGAAGCAACATAGTTTAGTACTTAATTCCATAGTTTCAAATACATTGCCAGATCAGAGTCATGTTCCACAAAAGCATTATCAGGTACGAGAACTAGTAGAGACCGCGCCTAACGGTCTAGTCTTCATCCCAAAGCAGGGGAGAAGGCAAGACTTGCAAACAACCAAAGAAGAACCGGGTCATCTCGCAATGTGGTGGAAATAAACCACGAGTACGAGAAGGTACTCACTAGACTTACCCGACAAAAATCGTAAATAAAAGACACCAAGGATCATGCAAGGCTTTTCAGGTGGGCTAGCTTGACACAGTTGCATAAAAGAGCTTATGATTATAGTAACTAATTTAAAATTATTATCAAGCTTATCATTATTTACTTGTCCACTAAATTAGCACCTGTACTAGAGCACTCACTTATTAGGAGCAAACAATATTAACCATAGCGGTATAATATGGTCACATCATCATATCATCATTTCCGAACCATTAAGATATTAAGTGTATCTACATTGAGATAAGCCCGTCAAGTTCTCACTAACCGGGAGAGACGGCGATTCAATCGAATTACAACTCAAATGAGGGGATATTCTTAACTCTCACCGCATACTTTGCAAGGGTAGCCGTGGGTCACCTTTGGAACATCTCAGAACCAAATTCATGCGGGTTCGATCAGGCGCCCGGACTCTCGTGGATTACCCTTCCATCAGACGATCAGGACTTTTAAATCACCCGCCTTGGACTCACGCCTCGGCTCCTTCCGAGGCGCACTTTATACTTATCGACTCCCTTTGAGGTGAGCTACTCGGCTTCGTGGTCGGTCTCTAGACCCGCCAACTAAAAGAGAGGCATGCGTTCAACATGAACAGGAAAGGCTCCAAGAATCAGGTCCTTAAGCGACATACGCACGGAGTCACTTTGCAAACCGGCAAGCCTCCGTCCGGGTCTTCATTTCAAATTAAGATCGGTTCTTTTCCACGATAGCAAATATAGCCAACCGTGCCACATGTATCTTCCTATATCTCGCAGTGACAGAAATCACCCGACTTCTACCGCGTTTAAGCGGGGCTAAGCACTACTCGAGCCTCGAGCTACATAGGATTTAGGGTAACAATATCTCGGACAAGGAATGGGTAACCAATGCAACAAGTGTTTGCATTCAACACCTAAACTTAATGCAACAATATATGTAATAATAATATCAGAATCGCAGTTCGGAAAATAGGAGGCTTAATATGCTCAGGGCTTGCCTTTCACAAAGTTGCAAGGATGGTGGTCGGGGCACTCAACGGCGACCTCGTCTCGCACTTCTCCTCAAGGCTGCTCCTCCCGAATCTCCGTGTGTCGGGCTGCTTTCTTCTCGTTCAGTTCCTCGAATTCCAGCAGGTTACTCCTTCCGTACACCTATTGCATGCCGATGCACAAGATAAATATCATGGATGCATAAGGAATGACATGATGCTCATGATGAATGAATCACAATGGGTGTTTACGAAAACATCACCGACACTTTCTTACCGAGTAATTAGCTCTATTCAAATCACTTTAAGCATGTATCCAACTTAACTTAAATAACAAGAGCAACTTACCTAACTTGCATAACCTAAGATAAAGATGCTCATCTTCAGTTAAAAGCCTAACACCTAGGAACAGTACCATGAACTTAGAATAGTAAAGACATACTTAAAATAACAGTTAAAGCTTCATATGCAACAAGTAGTAACTTAATTCTATCATAACTAGAGTTCTATAACTCCAAATGACTTGCAAGAGGACATTCTGGAAAGCCTATGAAATTCTCTACAATTTATTTGTAAACATCAAAGCATGATTCTGAAGTTAACCACATCAAATTCCAGTAGATCTAGAATCTGTCCCGCAATGACAGAGTTGCTAACTTAATTATTTAATGATGGTGCAAAAGCCTAATTTGACCAACCCAAGTTTACCAACTTGTTTTTCATACCTAAGAAACATCAGAAAGTATAGTGCTAACTTCTAAATAAATTATTTAATATCCTTTTCCAATTTATTTAGTTAATTAGGTGATTTAAGCAATATATAGTAAAACTATTCATAAAAATCTACAAAAATTACAGTAGCTATCTCATGCTGCCCATAGACTACCATAAAAATTTCAAAGCCATTGGGCAAACATAACTTGCTGTATCCAAAATAACAGATGACATGTCTATTTCTAGAATAATTAGGAAACCTTATTAAAAAGTGTCAAGCAACAGATTTCCTATTTTTCCTAGCATCCTTCTAACATAAGAATAGCACCCATAAAATTTCACCTTCACTGGATCTATAGAAAAATTATGAAAATTCACACAAGATCCACCCATTAATAAAAGGAAATTCTATAACTTAAAAACTACACATGCATTAGTTCTAAAATTTTTACGAGCTTCTAATAAGCAATAACAGACTGCCCACAAAATTTCATAATTTTTGGACCACAGAAACTCAAGATAAAATTCAAACAAGTTTGCATGTATCCAAAAACACATTTCAAAGTCCTAATTAATTCATCAAAAATTTCTAAAACATGTGCTCATATAATATTTTTGTTAAATACTAGACATGACCAGGAACTTAACAAAATTAGAACCACATCAATTGGATCTATATACTAGGAGCTACATATTTTTGAATAACAACACAATTCGGTGAAATAATAAAGCAAATAAATAAGAATCAAAATGCATCCACAGCTGTTGGACCGGCCCGACGGAACAGCGGCCCGCGAGCACACCGGCGTGGCCCAAGACGCGGCGCCCGTGGCCCAACACACGGCGCGGCCCAACACGACGCGGGCCACGCTGGGCTCCCCGCCTCACCAAGGACAATGACAGGAGGACCCAAGGCGTCAATGAGGGAACAGGGAGGAGCGACGGCCGGTGGCGTGGCTTCGCCACCCGTGACTTCTCCGGCGAAGGTAAGGGTTTCTACGTGCTTGCCTCATCCTAGCGGACCTAGGGGAACCCTCATTCGTAGCTATTGACGCGACAAGGAGGGGTGGCGATGGCCACGGCGGCGCTCGGCCACGGCACGGCCGGCTCCGGCGAAGCTACGACGTCACGGCCCTAGTGACTCACTCACTGAGCTTCAGCGTCACATACAGAAGCTAGCGCAAGAAAGAGAAGGGGCGATAAGGAGCTCGAGCGGCACAGCCACGTGCGAGCTCGGCCAGCGGCGGTCATGGCGACCCGGTGGAGCCGCGCTCACGGTGAGAGCTACCTGAGGCGAAATGGGAGTGGCGGTGGGGTCGGGGACGTGGAGAGACTCACGACGAAGAGCTGTGGTTCGGAGGAATCGGGCAATGGCGCTGGGTTTGGGTGGAATTTGCTCGGCGGTGCTTGGTGTTCCGTGCCGCCGTGCTGCTGGAGGAAAGGAGGGAAATGCGAAATGGGACGGCGACTCGGCGGGCGAGCAACGGGTGGTGGCAGACGCTGCATGCGATGGCGGCGGATGCGCCGACGGCGCGTGGCCTGCGCGGCCTTCGAAAGCGAAAGCGGCGATGGTGGCGGACACGCGGCGTCAAGACCCTGAGCCGGTCGGCCACGGCGATACTGAAGATTTTCTGAAAAACACGATTCAGTTGCTAAAGCCGACGCCTGACAGCGATACTTTGACGATGATTTACTCCTAATCCGTGACGAGTTAGTGGAAGAATTGAACATCAAAGTTGTAGACCTATATTCCTCTACAATTTCTTTTCAATGACCGACACCTAACACGCCATGGATCCGGGTTACACGGCCAAAGTGAGCTCGATGCAACTAAAATGCGCTTAAGACTTAGCATATTTTTCAATGTTGCAATCAGCATGTAAGACTGACTTGTAGGCCATGTTTGAGCATGTTCTAGCCATTTTCATGAGTTGGTCATAAAACAAATTTTGTTCCTTGATAAATTAGCTACAACTTTTGTGAAGAGTGCACAGCCATGCAAAGCTTCTAAGTTGGACTTTTGAATCAGTCAAACGATGACACTCCATGGTTCAAATTAAGTCAAACTTGCACTTGAGGGCATTTTGGTCATTTTGGTCTACATGAACAATGTTCCAACAAGTAAACTAAGTATAGTTAAGGTGTATTAGACCATGATCAACCATTTTACAAAGTTGTTATACCACTTCTACTGATCACATGTGATAAAGAAAGTAAAACAAGCAATTCATACATATGTTTCAATACAAGGTTTCACATGTTGCATGACCTTGTTGTTATACTATACTTGTCACATTACTACCATGTTGCCATGCTTCAAGACATGGGAAATTCATGTTGCATTCATATGTTGCACTACTACCATTCACAAGCAATCCAGTACGAAACAAACAGAATATGCGAATGTTCCATATGTATGTTTCAGGGAAAATGACATGATGAGATAGATGATGCACATGTTTATGAGACGAAATGCAATTAGTAGAAGCCAAACACCTAGGGTGTTACAGCTTGCTCGCTAGCGAAATAGTGTGTTGTGTTCAGTGTAGCTTCAGCTGGCTTGGGCGAAAGCAGGAACTCAGTTCTTGATGATAGAATTGCCTTTGTAACTATGAGCTAGCTGCTGCTATTAATTCATTTCTACTGTCAGTTCTGAAGAATCATGATCCGGCCTTTTTTTAGAAAACCGAATGCTGCTAGCTCATTCTATTGAGTATTGACAAAACTGATGAGTTCTTGAAGGAAGTTAACTGATGATTCCTACATTACTCCAAGAAGATAGTACTTCCTTTCTGAAAATTGGATGCTATCAAGTGCTTTCAATTCTGAAAACTACATTCTGTTCTGAAAACTACATTCACTTCTAAAAATAGCATGAATTTGTTATGGCTGAACTAGCTTATTTTTTAGAAAGCTATGATAATCTCGGACTGAATAACAACTTTCTTGTGTAGAGCTATGATGATGGAGACGTTGATCTATCTGTCCCAACTACTGTCTGAAGTATTATCTGCTAGCTGCGGAGCAATCCAACATTAGTTTTTTTTATACATGGAAAATATTGTCACAGTGCTGTTTTCATAATGTGAAATAGTAGCTGTTTTTGGCTGACCCGGGGCCATGAGGATGTTGTGTGGATCTTTCAAGTGAAATTTTCATGGAAGCTAAGGGGGTGTTTGGGACTGCTCCGCTCCACGTTTTTCAGCTCCGCTCTACGTTTTTTAGCCAAATGGTTTCAGCTCCATGCACTCGATTCGAGGAAAAATGGTGGAGTTGTGAGAGCACCTAAAGAGGTACTCCACAAACTCCAGTTTTTTTTGTGGAGCTGCTTCATGGTGGAGTTTGTGAAGCAGAGTTTGTGGAGCAGTTCCAAACACCCCCTAAATCTGTGGCAGTTGCCTGTGCGAAAAAAAATAGATAAAGATGTTGCAACTATATACAATATATCATTTATAGTGATGATTTCAAAAAATATTACAATCATGTTCATCTTATTTAAGTGTGATCCTTTTTTATCAATTAGCAAGACAATGGTAATACAAAATAGTGTTCACAATTGATCTAAGCTACATGCACAACATTAAACACTGTATAGACAGTGAGAGAGAGAGAGAGAGAGAGAGAGAGAGATTTGGGATACGTGTGCTGCTACCGGCTTAGAGAAATGTTGGCTTTGTTGTGCTTTGGAGCTCGATGGAAACTTATGCTTGCTGACTCGGTGAAGAAATGAAATGCTTGGTCAGAGTAGGTGATTGAATCAATTATGTGATCTCATCAAGTTACTGAAACTCTGAATAGCAAGTTAGGACTGCCCTTTGTCCTTCATGAAGCTGCTACATGAAATTGTTATATATGCTTTCTGAATTTTGTTGTCGTTGTGAATGAACCTCATAGTTGACCAACGCTTCTACCTGAAAATCTGAGTATGCTGCTGCTGTTACTATTTTTTACCAAGCTCTATTAGTGTTGCGAGCTACTTTTGTGAAATTGGACAAGGACTTAGATCATATCAGTCTGTTGCATGCTATCATTTTTTTTCTTTTAAATTAGCTGAGTTGTCATATGATTTTGTTTCCTCTCATGATGTATGGAGCTAAGTTGATGTATGGAGCTATCACGTTGATTTCTGAAACTAGTGTGCAGGCTTACATAGTGTTCCATTTTTTTTAAATATATGACTTATATTAATTTATATCGATAGTTTTAAAATAAATATTGTAATCATGTTCATCTAATTTATTTTTTATCCGTTTCTATTAAATAGCAACACAATGGTATACAAAATAATGTTCACGGTTGATCTACCTACATGCAAAGCATACTCTCCATTGTACGACCTGTCTTTTTAGCTGTCTGTTTACTAGATTCGAGGGTGTTGCAGACGACCCCCGTCTGTGGGTTGTATATGCCCTAATTCCTCGCCAACAGGCACCTCCAAACCCGCATCGATTTTGCAAGTTGTGTCAGCATCAGTCTCAACCAAACGCTGGTTTTACTTGAAACAGCCAAACCTTACACAAACATCGGAATCAGGGACATTGACAAAAAAATCCTCATCTGATTTCCTCACGCTTCGCCTAGTTCAGTGCAAAAAAAAAAAAAAAAAAATCTGAAGTACGGCTCTCCATCAATAAATAAAGAGGAGGGAGATCATGGTTTTACAGATTCCCACTTCACCGACAACTCCTCACCTCAGCAATTCAAGATTGACAACCAACTATCCAAGCCTTTGGTCAAGGACAATAGAACCTTATAAAGAGCTCGGTAAGACGTGTGAGCATGTGTGTCCAATGTCTTGCATAACAGTTGATAGGGATAATCCTTTGTGTTTACTTTTATCTTCTTGCCAACAATAACGAATGACGAATTTGTTCTTAAGAGCAATTTGCAAGGCTATAAGGAACAGATGTTTGCAGGGCCGGCTCTGATTTTTTTGAGGCCCGGGGCGAAACCACAATCCGGGGCCCTTTATACATACATGACATTGATAGTACTAAATGTAAATACATATATATAAACACTTAACTGTGGATGCAATAGCAATATTCATATGAAACAATTCATAAATATTAAATTACCTTAAAAATTCCTATATTAAATTACCTTAAAAATTCCTTCTAACATTCCTCGATGCGAAGTCATTGATGATGGTATCAATATCGATCTCATCCAACAATCGCTTCTCAATGCATAATGTTGCCAAACCATTTAACCTCTCTTGAGACATTGTAGATCTCAAATAGTTCTTCAACAATTTTAGTTTTGAGAAGCTTCTTTCAGCTGATGCCACAGTCACAGGCATAGTAAACAAGATCTGATAAGCAATGGAAGCATTAGGATAACAATCAGCCTTTGTAACAAACTCAAAAATCTCCATAGCTATTATGGGTGTATCTGGCAAAGTGAATTGTAGAACACTCAACTCGGAAATTAGATCATTTAAATCAATGTCAGATGAACCATTTAGAGAGAAAACTGCTGCTAGTGTTGTGCAACACAACTTTAGCTCAGGACCATCCAATGCCTTCAAGTTTGCTGAACTCATTAAAAATCCAAATAATTCTCTGAATGATTCCAATTCTTGAAATCTAGTCTCCAATGAATGGACTGCCATATCAATTATAACCGTGAAGTAACTAACTTTAAATTCCTTCTCACCTTCCAAGAGTACTTCCTCACTATTATTTTCATCAAAATGCTTCTTTCTAAGAGCACGTCGCTTTACTGGGAACGATGGCTCGACACCCGTTTCAGATGCAATTTCCGTTGCATTGACCTTACTAGAAGCATACCCATCATTTCTATAGGTTTTAAAGTAATCCATTATGCCTTGTATCTGCTGCATGGTAGACTCAATGCACATAGATGGTGACTGCAACTTCTTGCTTACTTTATTGACAGCAAATAAAACATCATGCCAAATAACCATGCCAAATATAAATTCAAAGTTGCCAAGTACTTTAAATAAATTCTTTGCATCACTTATATCCTTTGGTTCTACATCTCTATCTTCACTCAATGCAAGTAAAGCTGCCCTTAGCTGAGGAGCTTGATATCTAATTGCTGCAACACTTTTAATACGACTCTCCCAACGTGTGTTGCACAAAGATTTCACAGTTAAACCATCAATATGATCAAGCAAAAATTTCCATCTTTTAGTAGAACCAGCAAATAAGACATATATCCGTTGCACAATTCCAAAAAAGGAGTCAGCTTTGCTACAAGACTTAGCCATATCACAAAGAGTAAGATTAAGACTGTGGCAAGCACATGGCATATACAAGGCTCTTGGATTTATATCACGCAATCGACTTTGAACTCCCTTGTGTTTTTCTTTCATATTAGAACCATTATCATAACCTTGTCCCCTAATGTCATCAATGTTAAGACCAAAGGACTTAATGGAATCAACCAAAACATTGAAGAGCCCAGAACCAGATGTGTCATCTACCTTCAGAAAACCAAGAAAGTACTCCTCTATTTTAATTTTACCTTCACTCATGTTAACACATCGAACCAACAAAGTCATTTGTTCTTGATGACTAACATCTGGGGTGCAATCAAGAATAACTGAAAAATATTTGGCCTCTTTAACAATCTTGATGATAGAATTTGTAATGTCAGAAGTCATTAGAGAAATCAACTCATTCTGAATTTTGTGGCTAAGATAATAATAATGAAGATCATTATTTTGAATACGTCTAAAATGGTCTTGCATTACCAAATCAAACTCTGCGACCATCTCAACACAAGCTAAGAAATTGCCATTTTGGTCATTATAAAGCTGCTCGTTAGATCCTCTAAAAGCCAAATTACGTCTACCAAGGAATTTTACAATGGCAATTATTCTCATCAGTACTTGCCTCATGCGCTCTTTCTCCTTGGAGATTTGCTGCTGTAACTCTTTATCAATTGTCTCTTGTTTGCCTAATCTAGTTCTCAATTCATTCCATGAGTTCATATTAGTAATATGCTCAACAGTAATTTCATGTTCCTTCAGCCTCTCATTGATATGTTTCCAGTCTCTATACCCATCATTCCCCAATGAACTCTTGCACTATTTTCTGTAGTATTTGAATTAAATATGTGCTCATCATTACTCACATTGTTTTCTTCCATGTTAATGCCAACATTGTCACCGGGAGGACCTTCATCTTCTTCGGAATAATCTGTGTTGGTTCCTTCCGCATAACTATCGCCAACTCGCTTGGATCTCTTGAAGTGTTTGGATTATTCTTCAAAAACTTATGCATAGAACCCTCCTCTGGTGATTGTATGAACTCATCTATTTGTGCTTTTTTTCCTTTTCTCACCGCCGAAGCATACTTTCTTGATGACATGATGTTGTTAAGATTTAGAGAAACAATTAGCTAAAAAACAGCTTCGCTAGAAAACATGAATTGAGTAAAAAGGAGTTAAATCAAAGATATGTAACAAAGATGGGCTTCTAACAGCTAATGACACCGACAACTTGGTCACTTTCTTTAAAAGATAAATTGATAATCATGTTCGTTCTATTGTCTCAAGAATCACGTTCGTTCTATTGCACGATCTAGACATCTACTACGCTGTCTTTGGTGGCTCACCGCGATTCGACGTCGCTTCGTCTGGTCGGGCGGTGTCGCGGAGATCGCGCAGTAGCGTCGGCGGCGTCGTCGCGTGGCGTCGAGTCCAGCGTCTCATGAGTCACGGTCTCGGCTTCTCGTGGTCTCGCCTCGGCAGTCACAGTGGCGCAAGGCCCCTGCCGCCGCCACAAGGTCGCCTCACAGGTCGTGTCGCGTCCGCCCGCCCTGGAGGAGTCTGCGTGTGGGCGTGTGGCTTCTCACGGAAGCTAGCTCTTTCTTTCTTGATCCTTCTCATGGACGCCATGCCAGAGGCCTGGGACTGCAGGCCAACAATGTTCTGGGCCAAATCCAAATACTAATATACCTGCAGGCCTGTATACCTGGTGTTTGCATACTTGGGGTGGGGCCCTACCTAGTTGGGGGCCCAGGGCGGCCGCCCCGCTTGCACGCATCCAGGGCGGGGCCTGGATGTTTGTAAGGATGGATAAAGTAATTGCAAAGGGAGTCAACGAAGCCTTCGCCAAACAAAAGTTTAGTTGCAAAACTTATGTGGATTATTTAGAGGAACATCCCTTTGCTCTCTTTTCTCATGTGACTAACCTTTTGTAGGACAATGTGAGTATTATCTCAGCAGTGCTAAGTTCTCAAATGCTGAAGGTAGAGGAAAAAAATCATTTTCACAATTTGTTTCAGACTAACTTTATTTATTGTGATGGAGCGACGTTGTCGTATCATCATTAATGGCAGAGTTGCAACAACCTTGCAAGTTCTAAGATGCTCGAGAAACGGACTTTGCTTGTTTACACACCCACACCCACATCCATATTACATCCAATAGATAAATTTTTGTGATAAGATAAAGATAAGTGCATATTTTGACATAGTTCCTTTTCAAGCAATATTTTTTTATTGCTAAATAAAACTTGAATTTATACAAATAATGTTTTGCACAATACAATTATCTAGAAACTAGGAAGAGCCAAAATTTATCCACCAATCATGCGACCATAAAGTAACATTTAGCAGAAACTTTTATTGATTTACCTTTGTTACAAGTTAATTTGCCTACTATTCCTTATGACAAAGGCAAGTTGTGTGTTGATGTTTATGTTTTTCATGTGCCACAACTAATAAAGGAACATGACTCTTTTGCTCTAGAATCGGATACCTGTGCTAAAAATAACTTTTTCCCCATTGCCATTAGAATGGATGAACTGAAACTATTGTATTCTTTAAATATTTAGAGTTATATTAAATTTTATACTTTATAATGTGATCTATGTAGTTTACGAGGACACCAAAGCTAGTGCCAAATGAGGAGTTGATGTCCATGGGACCGGATATGTTTTGCTACTTTTTGTCTTCGCTGCTGGGACAGAGGTCATTGTAAATGAGATGCTTCCATCTAATCCCGTGTGATTGGATCGATTTTTCCAGTGTAGAAATATTAGGAGTTGAGATAGGCAATTGTTGGAGAGTAATTTTTTTAATCTTACTAAAAAATCAAGATTGAGAGTGGGTTTTGAAAACTCTAAGAGATGCTCTAAGTAGTACTCAGAAAGCAGCAGTTTGCATATATTACTCAAAAAAACATCGGTAATGCTACTATTAAGACATCCGGAAGGCCAGACGTCTCGCTCCACTCACTGCCACATGCACCACTCGCCTAAAAAAACAAAATCAACTCCTGCACGCCTCGCTCCGCTCCGCTCTCGCCCTTACCCCTTCCGCGCTCCTCATCCCTTACTGCACAAGCAGCCTTTCACGCCTGACGTCCTCCCCACCGGCCCCCAATGCTCGCAGAGATCCGCCCTCTCCCCTACCCCGACGAGATCCATGGAGCAGGAGCGAGATCTACTCGTCTCCGACGAGATCCATGAAGGTGGCACGGCGGTGTTGTAGGAGAGTGGGCATCTCTCCTCCACCCCGCGCCCGGTACCCTCCCCACCTCCGCGCGGCACCCTCTCTCACTCCGGCGACCGAGTTGCCCCCACAACGGCGGCCATGGTGCTCCTCATCCCCCACCGTTGCCGCCGAGCCAAGCCCGGTACTGGTGGCGCTGGTGCTCATGCGCTGCCACTCGTCATCGGCTCCTACCCTGATGGCTAGAATTGACCAACCCAGGCTTTCCTTTCCCTATGTTGCAAATTTATGTTTCAGGTGTTTCAGTCATTTCAAAGGTACGTTGCTGTTGTTTCTTATGGATGTTGCAAAAGTAGATCGGGGGATGTTGCATATATTGCAAGTGTTTCAGAAGCATGTTGCAAGCGTTTGTTCAAAATGTTTCATCTGTTACCAAATATACGTTGCAATCGTTTTTTTATCTAGATGTTACATATGTTTTCACATATATGTTGCAACAGTATGTTCTAAATGTTTCAGCTGTTTCAGTCTATGTTATATTAAGTGTTTTTTCATGTTGCAATTGTTTTATCTGGATGTTTCATATGTTTCACACACATGGTGCAAGCATATGTCCTAAATGTTTCATCTATTTCAAATATATATTGTATTCGAGTGTTTCATGTTGCAAGTGCAGACCGCCAGCATTGGTGTTCATGAGGACGGACAGGGCCAAGCCGTGGCCTCCGACGCGTGGAGGAGGTGTAGGGCGCCGCCACCGGTGTGGGGAGGAGGCTCAAGCTACGCAGTGCTGCTGTGGAAGAGACAGGGACGAGTCATCTGAGCAGCGTGGGCAACATATATGAAGCAGGCGATTCGGATGCGAGCACGAAAAACGAAGGTGGTGTGGGCGGTGCGCAAATTCAAGCGGAGGGGGCGGAGCAGCAGCCGGGCGCTAGTGCTGCCGAAAAACATGCACTACTACTTGCATACGCGTAGCGACACTATTTATACAAGGACAGAGAATATTCCAATATCCATTTTTCTAAGTTTTAGCATTTAATACTGTTTAAAAAAAAGTTTTAGCATCTAATAGCATATTTTGTAGAGAGTGACTATCCTGTGCTCTCGTCAGAACAGAGGATCAGAACGACCTTGCTCTCAACTTCTCCGAACAGGATACATTAAAGTTGCTAGACAAACAGTCAGTGTTTTTCTTGTTGGTTTTAGGTAGGACTTATCAGCTAGCCAACAGTATTTTCCTCTCACAATAAATCAGCATCAGCTGGGCTTATCAGCGCAGAAATCAACCAGCGAATAGACCGAGTATCTCCCAAACAATTGTTCATGAAACTTTTTTCGAAAGGACAGCAAGAGAATTGCCACGATTTTAATTAGATGAGAAAAAATACAAAAACAAAAAGATCACAAGAAACACCACCACGACAGAAATCCCATCAACACATGAAACTGAAATCCCATCTTTCAATGTCCCTTTCTGACGACGATCTCAGAGCAATTGTCATTATCTTCCACTGCTATTCACCGTCGCGGTTGTGGACAGAGGTTCTCAAATTCGTCGTTTGGATCGGCGCCGAAATTGCAAAGCCGGGCATGAAGATGAAACAGCGACAGAACACGCAGGTCACGGACCGCGTCCGACACCCACAAAGAGCAGAACCCAGAAAAACTCTGAAGAAGCGAGAGACGCCAAGGGGTTTGCTTGCACCAAAAATTTGAAACCAAATGACGCAAAAGCATCCAATGTGAAAGATGATTCTGGTGCGTTTAAGCTCCCATCGATCTACCCCTCAACTGACCTATAAATACCAAAGCTCCACGCTAAAACCAAACAAGATCCATCAGTTAGCCGTGTACTTAATTAGGCCCTGTTTAGATCCCCTTGGCTAAAGTTTTTAGTCTAGGACTAAAGATTAGCCCTTAAAATGAATGGAATAAAGTTTTGTCACTTGGGCTGTTTTGATACATGACTAAAATGTGACTAAAAAGTGAAAAAAGAGAAGAGAGAAAAAGAGTAAAGTAAAAAATTAGCACTTTTAGCCTCTTTAGCCTGGCTTGCAGGGGCTAATAAGCTAATGGAGGGCGAGCATCTCCGAGAGTTCCCTAAATTTCTTCATAATCCTTATTTTTAACAAGATGAGAAAAAACATCTCTCCAACAACTTCTAATCCATACTCAATCTTTTAAAACTTCAGAAAAGTAACCCTGTTCTGCGTAAAGTTACGCGCTTCCGAGCCGCGCGTATCTTCTCTCTCCCGCGCGTGTTTGTCGGCCAATCTAAAGGTGGAAGGGTGTGAAAAAAATAAAGAGTAGGAAATGGTTCCTGATGCAAATGTATAAGAGTGAAAAAATATATAAAAGTGCTTAGGATAATTTAGAAATAGTATATGATTTTTGATGTAAAATTGTCTTCTATATTTTAGGAGTGGAGTATTAGAAATTCTTGGAGATGGCCTTCTTTATTTCTTCCAATATTTTTTAGGAGTTATAAAATTTTATATTTTTATGAAGAAAATATTAGGTACTTTTAGAGGTGCTCTAAAGCCCTGGATCGATTTAGAGGTCTCTATTATTAATTGGACTAGTCGAGGAAAATCGGCCATCACAATAAGACACCGTGGCATACTAGTCCGTACATGTTAACACACGTGCATGCTTGCATGGGCCATGCACAAATCACTTCATGGAGACCCATAATTAAGATTAGTGACCGCTAATGGCTAGAGTCAAATCGCTTGAACTTATCTGCCTAACTTATCAATTATGGTATAGTATTTTTATCTCACGATAAATCAGCGAACATTACTTTTCAGGGCCAGTGATCAGCCCAAATAATCTCGAAGTACCCGGCCTTGCATGTTGGCGCAAACCGAGCAAACTGATATACAAATCAGAATTTCTATTCATCTCTCGGTTGTTATTGTGTCTCTTAATCAATCAGTTTTCTATGGCTGGGATTTTGTTAAGATCTGTGCTATTGTATTTGTTTTTGGGTCGCTTCCTTGTGTAATGGGCTCGTTTTTTTGTTTTACGCAAGTCATCGTTCATTTTTTTATTCTCATGCTCGATTCAGACACTCGACGGAGGAGAGAGAGCGCGCGCTTGTTGCTCGCCGGAGGCGGAGGCGTAGGTGCCGATGCCAGCTCCAGCTCAGGTGTCGCCGGAGGCAGAGGCAGACACGGCTGCGGCTGCGGCTGCAGAGGCGGACGCGGACGCGGATCGGAGGTGCTGACGCCAGCTCTGGCTCTTGCGTCACCGTCGTGCGAAGGACTGTGCTTCTCTCGTCGTCTCGTTGGAGGCGGAGTCCGAAGGTGCGTGATGTCATTTGTGTCTTCCGGTTGATTTTGGATTTCATTAATTTTGGTTCAGGAACATTTTGGTGTGCGTCGACGCACGGGGGGTCAAAGCGTGTACCAACGGAAGGTGGATGAGTTAGATTTGGTGGCCACGAATTTTTTTGGCATAAGGAGAGGATGAGCGTTGTTGGTGTAGGATCTTCCTGAATTTGTTTGGTTCGGCGGTTGAGCTTGTACCCACAGAGCTGTTAAGTATTATGTATTCTGGATTTTCGTTGCTAATTGGTTTATTAGTGGACATTCCAAAGCTCTGCTACAGTTTTGCCATGTTCCCATGTGTGCTTCTGTCAGTTCAGTGTAACTAATTAGTTCTGCGTTGGTCAGCGCGGCAATTGGTTAACCCATGTGTGCTTCTGTCAGAGGGGGACTCAAAATCAAGGTCATGCACATATACGTAAGAGGGGGATTTGTACCTGAGTACCTCACTTTTTTTGAAATTAAAAAAATCAGGGACCATTATTTGCTTGATTAGTAAGCATATGTAGTCAACAGTCTGTGTATGAGTTTTGCTGATATGTGTGTCTCGGTGACCCAATTATTAGATAACCACATGTACATCCACTGCTGCTATGACACTGCCTTATTGTATTCTTTTTCTTTCTTGGTGATTTAGGCAATCAGGGTGTATATACCATGGTATAATTGTCTGAAGTAGTTGATCAAGATGCCTGATATCCTAGTTGAGTTGTGCTTTAGTTGGGTTCTGCGTTTGTGTTTCCACTGCTCTTTATTTCAAACACGCCCCTTTTTAATGTTTGCAAACTGCTCGAGTGTGGTTGTGTACTGCATCATCAAACTATGTGTGTTGTATTTCCATATTCCCCTTGTCATTTTTTTCATTCTGGGCTCCTGATGTTCCTATTAGTTTTAGTGCAATGACTTTTGATATTCATTTTGTTGTCAGTGGTTCAATGTTTTTGAGTGTCAGTGATTCACTATTTTTTCAGTTTAAATGTTCATATGAGTTTCAGTTCAATGAGTGATGGTTAATCCATTGGAGTGATATGTTCTTAATGCATCACAATTTGGTTGTACTCGTATTTGTTGCTCCCACATGGTTCCTAAAGCTTATATTGTAATTTTGGTACTCTATTGGATCTTTGTTGTGGCTTAAGAAGGATGGTTATTAGGTGCTGGGGTATTCAGTTTTTTTGAGTTTTTAGATTCATTTTATTTTGTCAGTTTCAGTATCATTGCTATTAAATTGCATGTACTCAGTTTCAGTATGTGTCTTTCAGTTTTCAGTCTTGAATATTTAATTATTGCTTTCATTTTTTGTTTCAGTCCTGAATATTTATTTTCTTGCATGCATGCTTTTGTTCAGTGATCGGTTCAGTATTTTTTTGTTAGTGGTCTACGTGTTGATTTGGATCCTTCTGTGAATTTCAGAGAAGCTCCCTGTGAGCAGGCTCCCGTGTAGGTTATGAAAACAGCTTATATGCTTTTTCTGAACTCTTAATTTTCAGATCAATAACAGCATGTGAGATTCCTTTTCTGCTTTCTGCTGCGTGAACGTGCATGCATCTTATCTGGTGGAGGTAGGTATTGGTGTGGTCCACTGATTTGTTTGAGATCTGGTTGTTGGCAGCTTAGTTTTGCAATCATTTTTTGTTATTCTTTACTTAATAAAATCTGGTTGTTTTGTTACTTCGTATCTTCCAGATTTTAAATCCGATTGAGTTGTGACGTGTCAGTTTTTGATTGGTTCAAAAATCTGGTTGATAGAATGAAACAGAATCAACCGAATCTTTTGTAGTCACGCCACAAATCTATACAAATTCTTATGCCACAGCAATTGTGCATTTGTACACGTCTTTGTACACGTAGATGTCGGGCAATAAGCAATTAGCAATACACTAATTGTTTTATTTAAATTTAAAAGTTTATCATGGGCCTGGTGCTCTCGGCAAGCCGCACGTGAGAGAATATTTGATGGGCCATTCATGAGTCATATACGATGAGCCCATTTTGATTAATCAAAGCTTTGCACTAATTAATCAGCCTCTTGCAGCCCAAAATATTTTTAACATAGTTCATATTTAGCAAGTATACTATGCACGTATATACATAGTATTATCTTATGAAATTTCCTTTTTTTTCTCTTAAGAACACATATAATATTATGATGCGAACTCGATGACGGCTAAGGCGCGGATGCGGAGAACTTAGGCGATTGACGGCGGAGGTTGCAGATGCGAAGGCAAGGAGGCAAAGTATGAAACACTGGGGGCGAACCTTTTGGTTTTATAAGAGCGACGGATGCGAGGAAACCAACCGTCCGCCTAGATCTCCGCGCCTCTCACGATCTGCCACAACGTCACGCCGTGGGATATGCGCACGCAATCCCTATCCTTTCCTTCAGGAAACGCGCCGGACGTTTCGCCTCCCCGGGCGGACCGGGACTCATTACGAGTAAGAGGAATATGGATCAAAAGCGCATCTACAGCCCGTCTGGGCTTAGGAGTCCGACGGTTGGCCCATCAACAGGTCCAACAGCCGCTCCAAACACCCCTACGACAAAGGGTGAAAATAGCTGGGCCCCGCAAGCAGCCAGTGCCTAGGCACACGAGCGCCACGGGCATCTCGGCCCACGATTAAGTCTCAGTCAAGCTTACCCTGACCGGATCCCCACGAACGGAATACCGGGACCCCAATCGAACTGTCCAGCTAACAAACCATCAAAACTCACAACCACACCCACGAAGGGTCCGACCTCGGCAACAAGGGAATCGCCATCCCCAGGGCACGCCATGGGCGACAAGAGAAAGCCAGGGCCCACAGAGTCCTCCCTTTCGAAAAACCCTCCGAAGGAGTATTCTACTCCTCCGCAGGCTCGGGGGCTACACCCACCAGGTGCGCTCGCGCGCACTCGCTGGCAAGTCGAAAAAACCTCCGAAGAAGTATTCTACTCCTCCGCAGGCTCAGGGGCTACACCCATCGGGTGTGCTCGCGCACACCCGCTGGCAAGTCAAAAGATCCCCCAAACGATTCTACTCGAATCGCCCGGAGACTCGGGGGCTACGGTCGGGGACCAATAGTAGGGTACCCAAAGAGGAGGAGTTGAATACCCATCAACGCTAATTCATCAGAGTGATCAAGAACGCGACTACATTTCTCAGTGGGCCCTGCCTTGTCCAAACCACCAAGGCCGCAGGCTCTGTTTCGTCCGATCGACCGACCCCCGAGGGTTGGGAACATCTCAGCCCGACGTCTGAGGGCTGGCTCCGCCTCGCCCGATGTCTGGGGGCTGGCTCCGCCTCGCCCGACGTCTAAGGGCTGGCTCCGCCTCGGACGTCTAGGGGCTAGCTCCGCCTCGCCCAATGTCTGAAGGATGGCTTCACCTCGCTCGACGTCTGAGGACTAGCTCCGCCTCACCTGACCCCTAAGAGATGACTCTGCCTCGCCTGACCCCCAAGGGGTGGCTCCGCCTCACCCGACATCTAAGGGCTGGCTCCGCCTCGACCGACGTCTAGGGGTTGGCTCCGCCTCGCCCAACGTCTGAAGGATGGCTTCGCCTCGCCCGATGTCTAAGGACTAGCTCCTCCTCGCCTGACCCCCGAGGGATGGCTGCGCCTCGCCCGACCCTCGAGGGGTGGCTCCGCCTTGCCCAACATCTGCGCGTGACTCCTTCCTAATGACTCACACAGATAAGGCAGGGCACTCATATCAACTGCAATACCGAGGACCATATGATGCACACCTTCAGGAAACTACCATCAGGATATGAAAAGAGGGCGCTTTGAGACCTTCCAGACATGTCAAAACCCAAACAATGTTGTAGCTGCCGACATTTGTCTTACAGTGTTGTGGGCGCCGCCATCTGCCCTAGGGCATGGATCCTGATGAAAGCTCACGACAACCACTACGGTCCAGGAGAAAACTCGCGTCACCTACAGTAACAGACGTACGGTCACTGCGCCGTCTGCTCCCTGTATGGCCGCGGATCAGCACACTGGTCCGCCGCGCTGCCCGCCTGAGCGGGATGGGACGTGACAACTTGCTAACAATGCCAGGACATG
Source organism: Miscanthus lutarioriparius (assembly GCA_904845875.1). Lineage (NCBI taxonomy): Eukaryota > Viridiplantae > Streptophyta > Magnoliopsida > Poales > Poaceae > Miscanthus > Miscanthus lutarioriparius. The sequence goes on from CAJGYO010000017.1 coordinate 37,445,984, forward strand.
GCATTGTCAGTAGACAGACGCCCAGCGTGGCCCTATTAGGATCAGTGAACATGCACCCGGCGTGGAGTTATCCCTGGCACTGCCTACCATGTCAGCGGGGCCCGCATAGAGGAAAAGGAAGACCCGGCATCTTTGAAGGACCTCCTTTGCCTCTAGTTTTTCTCTTTTCTCCCATCTGTAATCCCTGCTCTCCCTTGGCCTATAAAAGGGAAGGCAGGGAACCCCAGGGGATCGATTATACACACCACGCATCACATCACACATAGCTGAGCAGCAACCAAGCTCTCAGCACCCATTCGACCTTTCCATCAGAGACTTGGGACCTGTCCCTCTCTCGCCCATTTGTAACCCCTACTACAAACTTTTTAGCGCTAATAACACGAGCAGCAGCCATGAACTGAACGTAGGGACATTCTGCCTGAACCAATATAAACCTTGTGTCTTTTTAGCACACCATCCGGGCTAAACGCGCAATAACACAAATTTACTCGTTGGTGTTTACTCGAAACACCGACAGTTGGCACGCCATGTAGTGGCCTTTGCGCGTCCCGACATTAACATCAGGCCACGGATGGCTAGTCACGGCATCAGCTGGGTCCCGGGTGCACACGTGCGCTTTGGGGACCTAGACTTCATCATCACGGTGGGAGGAGAATTGGCATTGGCTCACGCCACCATCCAACCTCTCCCCTCCATCGGCCTTGACTACGGGAGGCTTGAGCACCAGCTCGGCGTCTCCCTAGGACCCCAGCTGTCCCAGGAGGACCCGCGCCACCTCACCTTCTCTTACGCCGATGACATGGCGTAGCTCACTGAAGGGGAAGCCCTCTCTCCGAAACACCTCATCCGGAGCACCCCGATAGTGCTTCCGTTCGGTCTCCGCAACACCGCGGAGAACGTTAGCCACCTTGTGGCACAACGCATGATTCCACCTCCCACGAAGACGAATTCGTAGGGGTGATCGAACATGTCATGGAATCTTTCCACGACCTCCTCGTAGAGGAGCTAGAGTCGCCCTCTGGCTCTGACTCCAGCAGGGGAAGCCATCACCCCTCTCATGAATGCTTTATGATAGGTACCCTCGAGGGACACGTTGAAAGCATCCATGAGGAGGAAGCTACCCCGGTGAACGACCTCGACGACGAGGCCTAGGAGGAGACAGCTACCCCACCTCGCATGCGGGTGGAGCAGCTGCAAGCCCAACACTAAGAGATCGAGGAAGCATGACTCCAGCTCGAGCAGGAATGCGCGGAGCTCGATCAGGAGATCGAGCACCGTAGAGATGGTGGGCACGCATGCACCATGTCCGCGACGTGAACCGGAGGATCATCACGGACGATGAAGCCCTCCCTTGCTTCGCCTGGGCAAGCCAGAACATCACCGCTGTGGCGGCCCTGCTCCATGGTCTTCCAGAGGCCGTGGCACCCGAGGATCGTTGGGCTCACCATGAGATTCGCACGCTGCTCGATCGTACGGCTGCGCAGTAGGCAGAGAGCTCGTTGTCTCGGCGACGCGAGCTCAACACCAGCCAACGCACACCCTCAGAGCGCCCCGGCAGGGACACGTCGGTCCACCAGGAGCCATAAGGAGGTAGGCAGCGCACCGTGGTCCCGGTGCGTCAGCGTCTCGGCCGTAACTGTGATGCATGCAACACCCTCGATGCCCGTAGGCGTACTTACGATGACTCAAGAGAGGGAGCTAGCCGCGGCTATCACCCTTGTCATGGTGGACGCTACGATAGCGGTGAGGACCAAAGCCTGAGCCCGGGCCTGTCGGGGCCTCAGGCCTTCGGCCGACACATCATCGACACTGACTTCCCACCAAGGTACCGGCCACCAACCAACATCCCGAAGTACTCTGGGGAAATGAACCCCGTACTATGGCTCAAGAATTATCAGCTTGTCTACCAAGCCGGTGGTGCGGATAATGACGATTGCATTATCCGTAACCTTCCACTGTTCTTGGCCGATTCGGCATGAACATGGTTGAAACACCTGCCGTCCAACAGAATCCAGAGTTGGGCGGACCTGAACGAGATCTTCATGGGGAACTTCTAGGGCACATGCAAGCACCCTGGGAACTCGTGGGACCTCAAGAACTGCCGACAGAAGGCCGGTGAGACCCTTTGTGGGTACATCCGGTGTTTCTCCTGGCAGTGCAACGAGCTACCTAACATCGCCGATGCCGACGTTATAGGAGTTTTCTTGTCTGGGAGCACCTGCGAGTCTCTGGTTCATAGGCTGGGACACAAGGGCCCGTGAACCACTAAGGAACTCCTAGACATCACCACTAGCCACGCCTCGGGCGAAGAAGCAGTCAGAGCGATCTTCAACTGCCTCAAAGGCAAGGCGAGAAGAAGAAGCAGCGGCGGCACGAGGGCTCTCTCGTGGCCATTGCAGACCGCAGGGGTGGTCGGAAGCCCATGGTGGGCACTCTGAACCACTTTGAGAAATTGCTCGAGGGACCATGCCTGAACCATGCCTTTTCCCGTTAAGCATCTGTACAAGGACTGCGGCCTCATGAGGTAATTCTTGTCCGGAGGCTCGAACAAAGGGGAGCACGGGAAGGACCCTGACCCAACCACGGACGACGCCGAGGGGAAAGACGATGGCTTTTCGACACTAGATGGCTGCCTCATGATCTTTGAAGGGTCAATGGCCTATGACTCCAAGCGCCACCAGAACGTCGCACGTCACGAGGTCTATACGACCAAACCAGCCACACCTGCCTTCCTCCGATGGTCGAAGTCCACCATAACCTTCGACCGGATCGACCACCCGGAGAGCGTCCCGCAACTAGGGTGATATCCGCTCGTGGTCGACCCGATCGTCGGTACGAAGCAGCTCACCAAGGTACTGATGGATGGGGCCAGCTGCCTCAACATCATGTATGCCGAGACGCTCGATGCCATGGGCTTCGATCGAGCGCGTGTCTGGCCGACCGAAGCACCTTTCCACGGCGTCGTGCCTAGAAGCAAGCCATGCCACTTGGGCAAGTCAATCTGCCCATCACCTTTGGGGGACCATCCAACTATAGGAGGGAGACCCTCACCTTCGAAGTGGTTGGGTTCCACGGGACGTACCACGCCATCCTAGGATGACCATGCTACGTGAAGTTCATGGTCGTCCCCAACTACACCTACCTCAAGCTGAAGATGCCAGGCCCAGGCGGGGTCATCACCGTCGACACCTCCTTTCAGCGCGCCTACGAGTGCGAAATCGAGTGCTGTGATCATGCCACAGCGATTGTCGCCTCCGAAGAGCTCACGACCCTTAGGCAGGCGGTCACCAAAGAGGCACCCGACCCTAAGCGGTCAACCGGGTCCTTTGAGCCAGTGGAAGGCTCTAAGGAGGTCCTCATAGACTCCGGGAGCACTGAGGGCAAAACGGTACGCATTGGTACCATGCTTTCCTCTAAATAGGAAAGCACACTCGTCGGCTTCCTCCATGCCAACAGAGACATCTTTGCGTGGAAACCCTCGGACATGCTAGGCATTCTGAGGGAAGTCGCCAAGCATGCCTTGAAGATCCTCCTAGGCTCCAAGCTAGTGAAACAACACTGCGTCACTTCAACGAGGGAAAATGCAGGACCATTGGCGAGGAGATCGCAAAGCTTTTAGCGGCCAGATTCATCAAGGAAGTATACCACCCAGAGTGGTTAGCCAATCCCATTCTTGTATGAAAGAAGAGTGGGAAATGGAGGATGTGTGTTGACTACACGGGTCTCAACAAAGCGTGCCCAAATGACCCGTTTCCTTTGCCACACATAGACCAAATAGTTGACTCTACCTCGGGGTGCGAAACCCTCTGCTTCCTTGATACGTACTCTGGGTACCATCAAATCGTGATGAAAGAGTCTGACCGGCTCGCGACATCTTTCATCACCCCCTTTGGATAATTCTGCTATGTCACGATGCCGTTCGGTCTGAAGAATGCTGGGGCTACATACCAGCATTGTATGCTCAAGTGTTTCGTGGACCTCATCGGGCAGACCGTTGTGGCCTATGTTGATGACATCATGGTCAAGTCCAAATGTGCTGACCACCTCATAGCCGATCTTGAGCAGACCTTTGCAAAACTCCAAGCAAACAGCATCAAACTCAATCCCGAGAAGTGCATTTTCGGGGTCCCGAGGGGCATGCTGCTTGGTTTCATTGTCTCCGAGCATGGCATCGAAGCCAACCCAGAGAAGATCTCAGCCATCACAAGGATGGGCCAGATTCAGAACATGAAGGGAGTACAACGAGTTATAGGGTGCCTCGCCGTGCTCAGCCACTTCATCTCACGCCTTGGCGAATGATTTCTTCCCCTTTATCTACTTCTAAAGAAGGCTTACCACTTTGAATGGACATCCGAGGCCCAGGAGGCACTTGACATGGTCAAGCTGCTTCTGACGAAGGCCCCGATCCTGATTCCTCCTACCGATGGAGAACCCCTTCTCCTACTGGTGGTGGAGCGGGAAGAAGAGGGGCACGCCCTCAAAGTATAGTACCCTGTGTACTTCATCAGTGAGGTCCTATCCAACTCAAAGACCCACTACCCCCAAATCTAGAAGCTTTTGTATGCCGTCTTCATCACCAGGAGGAAGCTACGCCACTACTTCGAGTCACATCCGGTGATAGTCGCGATGTCCTTCCCCCTCGGTAAGGTTGTCCAGAACCAGGATGCCATGGGAAGAACCACGAAATGGGCACTCGAGTTGATGGGTCAGGGCATTGCGTATGCCTCCCAGACAGCCATCAAGTCCCAGGTGTTGGCTGATTTCATCACAGAATGGACCGAGGTCCAAATGCCACCAGTGGTCGTCGATCAAGAGTACTAGATGATATACTTCGACGAATCACTGATGAAGAAGGGTGCTGACGCAGGGCTGGTCTTCATATCACCCCTCAGGGTATGCATAAGGTACATGGTCCGTCTCCATTTCCCCTCCTCCAACAATGTGGCTGAATATGAGGCGCTCATCAATGACCTACACGTTGCCATCGAATTAGGCATCCGACACCTCGACGTTCGAGGAGATTCCTAGCTGGTCATCGACCAAGTCATGAAGGAGTCAAGCTGCCATGACGCCAAGATGGCCACATACTACCAAGAAGTCCACCGGTTGGAGGACAAGTACGATAGCCTCGAGCTCAATCACATCCCGAGGCGCCTCAATGAGGCGGCCGACGCGCTTGCGAAAGAAGCATCCGACCGAGAGCCGGTGCCAATGGGTGTATTCGCTAGCGACTAGCACAAGCCCTCAGTTCGCTATGATGGGTCAGAACTAGGTGGTAGCAGTCCGTCCAATACAGGCCCAGGGGCTGATCAACCATCGGCTCCATCCGGTGCTGAAGTCAAGGAGCTCGAAGAGGACCCAGCGATAGAGCTCGACCCTTTGGTCGATTAGAGGATGCTCTACCTCGACTACCTCTTCCATGACACGCTACCGATAGATAAGACGGAGGCTCGATGGCTCACACGTCATGCTAAGTCCTTTGTTCTTGTGGAGGGCGAAGCCACACCAGGATCCTGTAGCGCTGCATCCCCATCGAACACGGGAAGCATTTGTTGAGCGATATCCACGGTGGGGTCTGCGGTCACCATGCCACGCCTAGGACCCTGGTTAGAGATGCGTTCTGATAGGGCTTCTACTGGCCCACCACTATAGCCGATGCCGAGCGGATCGTGTGCACCTGCGAAGGGTGTCAGTACTACGCTCGGTAGATTCACCTACCGGCCCAAGCACTCCAGACGATCACTATCATGTGTCCTTTCGTGGTCTGGGGGCTCGATCTGGTTAGACCTCTAAAGAGGGCGCTCGGAGGCTACACCCACTTGCTTGTCACCATAGACAAGTTTACAAAGTGGATAGAAGCTTGGCCGATCTCCTCAATCAAATCCAGCAAGCCGTGCTGTTCTTCCTCGACATCGTCCATCGCTTTGGAGTCCCAAACTCCATCATCATGGACAACGACATGTAGTTCACTGGAAAGAAGTTCCTTCGATTTTGCGATGAATACCACATCCGGGTCGATTGGGCCACCGTTGCGCACCCCCGAACAAACGGGCAGGTCGAGCACGCAAACGGCATGGTCCTACAAGGCCTCAAGCCTAGGATCTTCTTTCGATTGAACAAGTTTGGCACACACTGGGTCACTGATCCTCCTTCAGTACTCTAGAGCCTGAGGACAACACCCAGTTGAGCCACCGGCTACGCACCCTTCTTCATGGTCTACGGTTCTGAGGCCGTCCTCCCAACCAACCTCGACTATGGAGCACCAAGGATCAGGGTGTACGATGAACAGGGAGCCACGGCATCCCACGAGGATGCCATGGACCAGCTGGACGAAGCACACGACATTGCCCTCTCCGCTCGGCCAAGTACCAACAGGCGTTGCGATGGTACCACAGCCGACGAGTGCGGGGTCGAGCCTTTGACATTAGAGACCTGGTCCTCCACTTTGTACAGAGCAACAAGGACCACCACAAGCTCTCCCCACCATGGGAGGTACCATACGTAGTTGCGGATGTACTCCATCTAGGCGCCTACAAGCTCAAGACCATCGACGGCGAAATCTTCACCAATGCCTGGAACATCGAGCAGCTACGTCGCTTTTACCCCTAATAAATGCACACTTTCTCGTATCAGTTTCATTATCAAAACCCCCCAATCCTTTATGACATTCGACCCTAGCAAACAGCAAGGGATCGGGCCTCCCTCGGGGGCTGATATGAGTATATTTATCCTGCAAACATTGTTTGTGCCTACCCCCTTTTCTCACGTTAATGCCTAGGAGCTAGGTTTTCAGGAACAAACTCTGAGTATAACTGGTCGGACTACGAGAAACCTATGCCCCAGCGACTACGACGCCTTCGCTCACTAGCGTGATTAGGGCTGGCTCACCCGCACTCTGAACTTTTATGACCTTAACTATGGAAAGGGTCAGAATGCACTGTACCTTTTTTTACAAAAAGGGGGAGAAGAGCTAAAAAGTTGTTTGCTATAACGAAGATTAAGAGCTTGTCCATTTTGCACAATTTTGTCGCTCGGCTTACCTACCTGACTAAATTCTTGCGCGGGATGTTTTCATTCTCTATTTCCGCAGGAAAAACTTGTCTCAACAGGTAACACGAGTCAATCGGATGGCTTGGCCACTAACGAGAAGTGGGTGAGGAGCAGATAGGATCACGCCCGTATCTGGTAGAGGTTTTTCGAACCCATCACTCTTACCATCAAGGTAAAACCGGTGCCCGGGTCGATCGAACGGCTCTAAACCGTCGTCGAGAGACAAGCACCCTTACTTACTTTATGTATTAATTTCGATACCGAGCCTCCGACCCCAGCAATGGCGGGAAGTCGGAAATCGCTCGGGGGCTGGCGGGACTGTCTATTCGCTAGACATTCTCTTTGTCCGACCCCTCCTTACGTTTAAAAACTAGAGGCACGGTGTCCGGGCGCAAACTTTGAGTAAGCCTGGTCAGACCGCTAGGACCCTATGCCCCAGCGGCTACGGCGTTTTTGTCCACCAGCACAATCAGAGTCTTTGTCTCTGCACTTCAAAGCTTAAACTCCGCCTTCTCGGGAAGGGTTTGGAGGGGCCTACCTACGGAATCTCCATCGAGGAGAGGCTGTCAGGTCGCCCAAGTTGATCGAACGGCTCAGGCTACTGCCGAGAGACAGATATGGAAGACTGGGAGGCTCATGCAGGTTACGCCGGCCCTGTCACGAACATAGGACCCAAACCCCGCACGGACATATCCAGTAACAACTCCTAGAACCCATCACCCATGCCATCAAGGTAACATCACCGACCCCTGCTATTTCTTTATATGATCATTCATTCATCCATTTTCATTCATACATTCATCTCATGCATCCAAGCATTGAATATGCAACTGCTGCATCACAACGCTTCGCGTCACGTCATGAAGCGGTAGTCATCTCATTCGATATGAGCGGTGACCGACCGAGGTTCAAAGGCTGGCCCACGAAGGGCTCGAGGCCGCCTCGTGTCAAACAGAGCCAGGGGAGAAAAACTGAGATGAGCCCCAGCAGCCTTGCCCGACCCCACTCAGAAGCAGACAGGGACATCTCGACCTTTCTCATTCGATTCTAACCTCGAGCCAAGACCACAGAATCTCCATCGAGAAGAGGCCAATGGGCCACTCGAGCTTGTCGAACGGCTTGGGCATCTGCTGAGAGGCGAGTTAAGAAGTGGTGAAATGCTACCTGAGGGCTCTGCCAACCCCATCAGCGAATGACAGACCCGGATTCCACTCGAACTTGCCCATTAGCGAGCTGACCAAGGCGACACTCGAGCCGTCAAGACAAGTGTCGTTAGCTTAGCCCCTCTAGTTGCGGAAACCAAGGACGGGGTGATGCATGAAACATGGCCAATCCCCTACCAAACCCCACGGGGCTCGGGGGCTGGAGCCACCTAATCCTAGATCAAGAGACCGAGGTTCGAAGGTCGGCTTGCGAAGGGCCCAAGGCCATCTCGCATTGAACAAAAGCTAGGGGGGAAAACGCAGATGAGCCCTAGTGGCCCTTGCCCATCCCACCTAGAAGCGGACAAGGTCATCTCAACCTTCTTGTTTGATCCTAACTTCTAGCCAAGCCCATAGAATCCCCATTGAGGGAGAATATGTTGGAAGGCATGTTAAGGAGCAACGGAATGCCACACGAGGGCTTTGCCGACCCCGTCACAAGTGACATAACCGGATTCTGTTCGAACATGCCCGTTAGTGAGCTCACCGAGCGCGTCACTCGACCCATCGAGGCAAGTGACGTTAACTCAACCCCTCTGGTTGCGAAAACTGCGGATAGGGCGATAGTCACAAAAACGAGCTGACCCTCGACCAAATCCCCGTTATGCACAGGGGCTCAAGGAAGGTTGGACTTGCGAGGAGACCGAACGCACGGTCACAGAACGATAGCTAGGATCCTAGGTTGGGGGTATGTGCGAATACAAGAGATGCTTTCTCCTACTAAGTTTCGCTATCCTCTCCTCGATTTTTAGTGACATCTGACCCCAACAACGGCAAAGGGTCAGATCTCACTTGGGGGCTGATGAAGGTATAAGTACACCTTTTCTGAAATAGTCACCGTGTCAGACCTCTTCCTCACGCTAAGCCTAGCGGCAAGGTTTGCGGAAACAAACAACTGAGCATCTCTAGTTGGACTGCAAAAAGCCTACGCCTCGGTGGCTACGGTGTCTTTGCTCACTAGCATGATCAAAGTTCCTCTCTTACACCTCGGGCCCTACGGTCTTAACGAACGGAAGGGTCAGAATGCATGAGCCCCTTTTTTCGCATACAAAAATGGAAGAAAACAAGTCCAATCATACAAAACAAAGTTACAAAATTGTTTTTATGATACATAAAGGTCGACACTTGTCCACAGATTACAATAATGTTCATCCGACCTATTTGACTAACTAGCCCCTCGTGGGGAGAACTATGTCTTCAACTCTATCCACCAGGTCCCTCCCAAGAGGAGCCACCGCTGTCTCTATCTCGTCTAGCCGGAGGCTTCATAGCCAGGTGTGAAACCGAGGCTCATCATCTCCAAGTCAATGCTGTTCGCGTAATGCGAATGAGCAATCACAAAATCTTGGGTGACCTCGGTATGAAGAGCGTCCCTCTTGAGCTGGAGCACTCGTGCCATGATATCGACGGCACAGGCCACAAGCGAGCTAGTCCCCTCCGACCGCACCACCTCTAGGTCGTCACAGACCACTCCGAAGGCAGCGCTCAGGAGACCGAGCTCATCACTCTCCGTCTGAAGGTTCCTCCTTGCCTCAGCGAGCTCCGTAGCCAACCTAGTGGAGACGCCCTCGGCCTCCAACCTTCGGGTTGTCATGGTTTCGAGCTTAGCCTAGAGGGAGCCAATCCTCTACTGCGCCTCATCTCGGTCCTTGCGTAGTTGGGCGACCGCCTCGGCATCCTGACTCGCCCTCCGCGCCAAGGCTGCGAACTTCTCTTTGGCAACTAGCTTCAGCACCTGCTCCTTCTCGGCCTAGGCCAAGAGGTCGAGGATCCACTGGCGGGTCTCAGCGTCCCTCTGGAGCAGTTGGTCCTGCTCTCTCCTGACTCTGGTGGCCTCCTCCTCATCTTGCCGCACCCTCGCCGATAGGGCCTCGAACGCCTTCTCGGTCTCCTCATGCCGATGGGTCTCGGCCTCCCACAGTCGGAGACTGTCTGCCTCCTTGGCCAGGGGAGTTAGCTCGGCCACCCTTTGTTCGGCAGTAGCAAGCTGAGTGGCCACATCCCTACACAACCAGGCCTCTTCAATGTGGCGGTCCCAGTTCTTCTTCTGCTCACGAAGGAACTAGGATTTCTCCCGGCTGCGAGCAATAAGGGACTGAAAAAAGACGATGGTCAGAACACAAAAATAGATGAAGAAAAAGGAGGGCAAGAGGCAAGGTTGAGTGAATACCCGGCCAGTGGGAACGATGACTTCACGCAGGGCGCCCTAGGCATGGTCCAAGGCTTTTAGCGCAGCCACAATCCCATCGTCAAGACTCTCTCGCTCCATGCTCTCAGTAGCATCGTTGAGGGCGAAGAGTGTCGATGTAGGGTCTTGCGGGTTCATCCATCGGAGTAGGGGCGCACCCCGCATGGGCGAATGGCTGCCCCCCCCGATGTCATGACTAGGGACAATTCCCCGCTGGTCCACTCTGCCACCGCCGCAACATCCGGGGACGCCTCGGCCGTGTCCCCCTCCGTTCGGCCCACGTCGGCCACCGTCACTTGGGTCACCGATGGCATGGATCGCGCCGCTTCCTCGGGCACCGCCACGGCTGCATCCGGCTGCGCCTGGCTTGTCGCAGTCGCTGCCACCTCCGCCTACGTCGGTGGGGCCTCGACAGGCGGCATTGCGCCCACCGCAGTCGGTGCCACAAGCACGAGCGGCAACTCCATCCGCTCGGACATCGGCTGTAGAATCACCTCCATCGCCGGTTGCTCGGCGACCTCTGAGGGCGCTCCCTTAGCCCCGGCGCTTGCTTGTCCCGCCGAGGGCATGGGTGCCACCACGAGCGGCGCCTCATCGGCCATCGACGTAGTTGCACCGGCGCCGCTCCCGCCCGAGACGGGTGCGATGTTGGCCGACGGCCACCACCTCGCCTGAAGGGCGACACTCTTCTTGGGTGCTAGCGCCAAAAAGTTGCCCCATCTCAAGATGCTGCATGAAACAAAAGGCATAAGTCATGCTGAAAGCGGAGAAAAACAGAGAAAAATAGAGAAAATAGAGGAGTTGATGACTTACATTGGCGCTGTTGGGCGGTGGATACGTTTGGGGGACGAACCCCTAGGTCCCTGCTCCACCTCATCGGGACAAGGCCATTTTGAGCCCACCCCCTGCTCTTGGGCAGAGGGACTCGCTTCCCTTGCGTCTTGTGGCGTGGTGGCGGAGCCACCCTCCTCCATCGGCACCTCAGGCACGGTTGTGGATCCACCCGCTACTGTAGCATCAAAGCGGGTTACTGTAGCGCGGTACTGTTCATCCGAATTGGGCCAGGCCAAATTCGGAACACTGTTCACGGTGGTTACTGTAGCGTCGTGAAACACTGTGCAACCAGAGTTTAGTACCATACTGGAAATCCTGAATTCGCTGGATCGACTTAAATACCAGGGCCAGGGACGCGTAGTAACCTTCGATTAACCGTTTTGAACGAAGCGAGGACGAAAGTTCAAGCGGGTTGCTACGCAGGTCGGACCACTCCTAGGAAGAGTGGGCTGGGGCCATGTATGTCGGGACTGGACGTTACACTCCGCCGGCCTCACAAACACGCTTTCCCCTCCATGACACGGGAAAGGTCCCAACCCCTGTAGGGATGAGCAGGTACTTGTCAGCATGTCCTCGCTCTCCAGGCCATCATGCTTAGTGTCATCAACTACCTCATCATCTTCTTCCTCATCGTCATCGTCGTCACTATCAGTTTCCTCCCCTCGCTCCCACACACGCAATTTCTGCTGTTTCTTCTTCCTCTTGTCCTCTTCGCTTTCCTCTGCCGCTCGGCCTCAGCGCGGTTCACCGCCCTCATGGACGGATCCCTCAGCAACAGAGCCGGGAGATCCATGAGGATGAGGTCCCTCGGCTGGTCCCCCAATCTCAATGTTAGTATCAAGGGGTCTGAAGTTCAATTGAAGAAGAAGGCACGAGGAAGAGAAAACTTACAAGGACAATGTACCCTGGTTCCGGCTGCATCGGGGGATGCCCCGACACCGGGTACACAAAATCAAGAGGGGTGCTTGTGCTATCCTGAGAAGGCTCCATCGCCGCCTTGATGCATGCGTGACTTTAGAGGGAGAGAGTGCCTCCTCGGCAAGCGTCTTCCCATTCAGTGATGCCCCGGGCGCCATCGCGTACAGGGGAAGCGTGCGCCTCATCAGTGGCGCCACCCTCCTCGTATGGTAGAAGCCGATGATTCCTGACCCCTTTAGCCCCTTTTCCTTTAGGAGTGGATGGCGGCGAGATGGGCCTAGATCCTCTTCTTGTCCTTCTCCGGGACGCCCCACTTCCTCTATGAATCTAGGGCCTCTTCGATTAAGCGCCTGGTAAACTTCGACAAGGGGGCGGCAGCATTGTTCTTGAGATAAAACCAATGCGAGTGTCACCCCTTGTCGGAGGTTGACAGCCGCATCGCTGGGTAGTTGCTGACCTGGTTATTCCAAAACTGGATGCTGGCACATCCCATCGGCACATTTAGCTCCTGCCTCTTCTCAGTCTTCTTCTTGAGGGTGATGGCCAAGAAGTGCCGCCACAGATCAAAGTGGGGGCTGATCCCCAGGAATCCCTCACACAGGGCGACGAACGTCGCCATGTGTTGGATCCCATTGGGGTTGAGGTGCTGCAGCTCTATCTTGTAATAGTGCAGCAGTCCTCGAAGGAATCTATGGCTGGGGGTGGTGAACCCGCGCTCATGGAAGCACATGAACGAGACGATGTAGCCATCGGGCGGTGATGGCATGTCCTCCTCGCCGGGCAGCCGCCACTCCTTGGCGGTGGTCCGTGCACAGAGAAATCGCGATGGACAAGGCCCTCCAAGCGTTGGAGGGTGACATCAGAGCGGCACCACGGCTCCATTGGAAGATGGGGTGGGTGGATGCGAACTCGATGGAGGCTAAGGCGTGGATGCGGAGAACTTAGGCGATTGGCGGCGGAGGTTGCAGATGCGAAGGCAAGGAGGCAAAGTATGAAACCCTGGGGGTGAACCTTTTGGTTTTATAGGAGCGACGGATGCAAGGAAACCAACCGGCCACCTAGATCTCCGCGCCTCCCATGATCTGCCACAACGTCATGCCATGGGATACGTGCACGCAATCCCTATCCTTTCCTTCGGGAAACTCACCGGATGTTTCGCCTCCCTGGGTGGACCGGGACTCAATGCGAGTAAGAGGAATATGGATCAAAAGCACATCTATGGCCCATCTGGGCTTAGGAGTCTGACGGTTGGCCCATCAACAGGTCGAACAACCGCTCCAAACACCCCTATGACAAAGGGTGAAAATAGCTGGGCCCCACAAGCGGCCAGTGCCCAGGCACACGAGAGCCACGGGCATCTCGGCCCACGAGAAAGCCAAGGCCCGTAGAGTTCTCCCTTTCAAAAAACCTTCCAAAGGAGTATTCTACTCCACAGGCTCGGGGGCTACACCCACCAGGTGCGCTCATGCGCACCCGCTGGCAAGTCGAAAAAACATCCGAAGAAGTATTCTACTCCTCCGTAGGCTCGGGGGCTACACGCACCGGGTGTGCTCGCGCGCACCCGCTGGCAAGTCAAAAGATCCCCTAGATGATTCTACTCAAATCACTCGGGGGCTCGAGGGCTACTGTCGGGGACCAATAGTAGGGTACCTGAAGAGGATTTGAATACCCATCAATGCTAATTCATCAGGGCGATCAAGAACGCGACTACATTTCTTAGTGGGCCCTGCCTCGTCCAAACCACCAAGGCCGCAGGCTCCGTTTTGTCCAATCGACCGACCCCCGAGGGTTGGGAATGTCTCAGCCTGATGTCTGAGGGTTGGCTCCGCCTCGCCCGACGTATGGGGGCTGACTCTGCCTCGCCCGACGTCTAAAGGATGGCTTTGCCTTGCTCGACATCTGAGGACTAGCTCCGCCTCGCCTGACCCCTAAGGGATGGCTCCGCCTCGCCCGACCCCTGAGGGGTGGCTCCGCCTCACCCGACGTCTAGGGGCTGGCTTCGCCTCGCCCAATGTCTGGGGGCTGGCTCCGCCTCGCCCGACATCTGAAGGATGGCTTCGCCTCGCCCGATGTCAGAGGAATAGCTCCACCTCGCCTGACCCCCGAGGGATGGCTCCACCTCGCTCAACCCCCGAGGGGTGGCTCCGCCTCGTCCGATGTCTGCGCGCGACTCCTTCCTAACGATGCGCACAGATAAGGCAGGGCACTCAAGTCCACCGCAATACCGAGGACCATACTCTGCACACCTATAGGAAAGTACCGTCATGATATGACAAGAAGGGCGCTTTGAGACCTTCTAGGCATGTTAGAACCCAAACAGTGTTGTAGGCGTTGACATTTGTCTTAGAGTGTTGTGGGCGCCGCCATCTGCCCTCGGGCATGGATCCTGACGGAAGCTCATGACAACCACTATGGTCTAGGAGGAAACTCACATCACCTACAGTAATGGACGTACAGTCACTGCGCCATCTAGTCCATGTATGGCCGCGGATCAGCACCTTGGTCCACCGCGCCTCCCGTCGGAGCACGATGGGACGTGACAACTTGCTAACAATGCCAGGACATGGCATTGTCAGCAGAGAGACATCCAGCGTGGCCCTATAAGGATCAATGAACATGCACCTAGCGTGGAGTTATCCCTGGCACCGCCTGCCATGTCAATGTGGCCCGCATAGAGGAAAAGAAAGACCCGGCATCTTTGAAGGACCTCCTTTGCCTCTAGTTTTCCTCTTTTGCCCCATCTGTAATCTCTGCTCTCCTTTGGCCTATAAAAGGGAAGGCAGGGAACCCCAGGGGATTGATTAAACACACCATGCATCACATCACACATAGCTGAGCAACAACCAAGCTCTCAACACACATCCGATCTTTCCATCAGAGACTTGGGACCTGTCCCTCTCTCACCCGTTTGTAATCCCTACTATGAACTTTTCAGCACTAATAACACGAGCAGCAGCCACGAACTGGACATAGGGACAATCTGCCCGAACCAATACAAACCTTGTGTCTTTTTAGCACACCATCCGGGCCAGACGTGTAATAACACAAATTTTCTCATTGGCGTTTACTCAAAACACCAACACCCGGCCTCTGGGGAGGAACTCTACCTTGCCCGACCCCAAGGCCGAGGGCACCGTCTCGCCCGATGGAGACCCATACCGCCGCCAACTACTCTAGATCTAAGCGTATGGGCCTGGGTCAAAGCTTTGACACCAGGGAAGTGACCGACATGCCTCGATTTATCCCGTGGCCATGGTGGGCCATACACAGGGTTCACGTCGAGAACAAATACGGGTGTACTGCGGTCTTTGTTACGCCTAACCCCGTGATTTAACAACGATAGAAGCGTCGATTCACCACAACATCTACCAAGACAGAGTGAAGCACCATGACTAGCAGACGCCGCTCGAACATGCCACCAGTGATGGACAGCACCGCAATGAGAAGCTGTCCCTGTTGACATCTATAGGGTCGGTGGGACCCGCATAGAGGAAAAGAAGGACCCAGCGATCCTGAAGGACTTCTTCCTCTCATTATGTTCTCTTCCTCTACTGTAACCCATGCTTTCCCTTGGCCTATAAAAGGGAAAGCAAGGTGTCCCATTAGGGGGCATCGGAACTCATCGCAACACACCATAGGAGACTTGAATCCGATCAACTCATGGAACCCCAAACATGACTTGAATCCGATCAACTCATGGAACCCCAAACATACAACCGAAAGCAAATGATCGAGCTCTCGCACCTGTTCACCCTTTCCATCAGAGACTTGGGACCTGTCCCTCTCTTGTCCGTTTGTAACCCCTAGTACGAACTTTCAGTGCTAGTAACACGAGCAGCAGCAATGAACTGGACGTAGGGACATTCTACCCAAACCAGTATAAACCTCATGTCCTCTTAGCACACCATCTGAGCCAGACACGCAATATTAGAAATTTACTTGTTGGTGGCAACTAGAAACACCGACACTAGGTCTCTCAACCTCTCTCACAAATTAGCACTAAGATTAGAGAGGGAGAAGAAGGGATGAGGTGGATCTTCAATCTTTCATCCCAGCCCAAAGAGGAAGGTCTTCATTACTCTAGAGCCAACACTTGATGGGTTGCCTACCAATGATGATGGGGCACCATGCCTAATGGTTTCTACAACTGCACAAGAATTCCTGAAGCATCCCTCCAAGGCGTGGTGGCATGATGTTGATCCTCGCCTTTTGTACGTGTCGGTGCAGAAAGTGACCAACAAATAAATATTTGTAGTTTTGCCGTACGTTGTGATCGGAGGTGGTCTAGCACTAAATGACACAGGGTTTATACTGGTTCAGGCAACATGCCCTACATCCAGTTTGAGTCGGTTGGTGACTATTCATGAGCCCAGGTGCTCGAAGTTTGCAGTGGGGTTACAAATGAGAAGGAGAAAGATGGGGGTACAAGAGGTCCGGTTGGACTCCGATCGGAAGGGCCGAGAGTGACAAGAGCTCCGCTATGAGCTAAGTGTTCGAGCATGTGCTCATGGTTTGAACCTGGTGGTTCTGCTGTTGTGTGCTAGTGAACTTGATCTATCTAATGAATCTGGAATGACTTGAATCTGCTGGGAGAGAGCGCATCCCCTTTTATAGATGAAGGGGATGGCCTTAGAAGTGAGAGGGAGAGAGTACGTATGCTACTGAGCCTTGTTGCCCACGCCGGTGGGTACAGGATGATGGTAGGCGCCCACAATACTGTTGAATGTCAGATGCACGTGGGAGGTGGTGTTGTCTTCTTCGAATATGGCAGACGTCGGTGCCTGCCACACTGTTGATACCTGGAGGCATGCAAAGGGTTTTTTACCATGTTCGTTCGGTACGGTAAAAGTCGGCGCCCACAACACTGTTTATGCCTAGAGGCATGTGGGGGGCCTCACCGTATGGGAGTTAATGGCGCCCACAATACTGTAGGGGAAAATATCGGCGCTTACAACACTGTTTGGGCTCTGTTGTGCCAGGAAGGTTGCAGAGTACTGTTTCTATAGGTGTACAGAGTATGGTCCCCGGTATTGAGGTTTGACTTGTGCGCCCTGCCTTACTTTCTCTGTTCGTTTCCTGGTCCTTACCGAGCGGGCGTCCTCGGTCGGTTGGTCCCAGTCGGCTCTGATTGCGCTAATCGGAGAAGAGCAGTGAGCAGGGTTTTGGCGTACCCCGATCGAAGACGTGGGGTCGGAGTCGGAAGTAGTGCTTTGGCCAGGCCATTCGGTCGGAGAGGTCGTCCGGAGGTGGGCTGGAGACCGAAGTGAGCGCTCCGGTTGGAGAGGTGGGCCAGAGTCAGAAAACGGGCGCCGCTCCTCCTCAGCCAGACCTTCCGGTTGGTGATTGGATCGCCCTTCTGGCCTGTTGTTTAGATACTTGGGCCGACCCATGAGTTGCGCGTTGTCTGCTTGGGCCGAGCCTTTGTTGGGAAGCTGGTCCATGAGGGACCCCGGGTTTATGAACCCGACAGTACGGGTGTTCCATTGAGCCCAAAATTTTTATTATGGGCTCGAGCCATGCTAGTATCAGAGTATGAGAGAAATCGCCTTGACTAGGCAGGCATTTTGAAAGGCGTAGTGGCTTGCATATACTGGGTTAACTTGTCCTGGCTATTGATCCAAGCCTTTATTTCCTTCTGGAATTCTGACGGCCATACTCTTGTTACTACACAAGGTGAATTGGGTTACCCTTTAATGGTTATTCAGGAGGCAATGTGCATCCCTATATCAGGCCATGTGTATGATCAATATGTCCCAGAGGACAACCTAAACGACATGGTGGCTCGAGAACTTTTTGCATCTTACGCTGAGTTAAGTTGGCGTAATAATGAAAATAATACAAATGGTGTTCGCCGGCCCATTCAACTAACAGATTGGGTGTATTATTTCCTAGAAGATTCAGAGCATCTAGAGGGCTAGCAGCACATTCCTCTTCCGTCTTCTTATTATGCATCACATGAAGATCCTTTACTAAAGGAATTGAATTTCCATGTAGGAGGTAATGGAGGACGGATGCCCTTTTGGCTTTATTTTTTGATAAACTAATGAAGTTTAGAAGAGGCTACACACGTGTTCAGCTGCTGGCCGCTTTTATTTCTGCATGGCTGTGCTCATATTGTATCCCAATAGGGCCATGTGCATACATACGGCCTAAAGTTTTTATGGCCACAGCTTCAATTGCCCAGGGGATTCGTCGAAGCATTGGGCTTGCTAGTGTAGCCCATTTCTACAGCAGTGTTGATGACATTCTTCATTCCAACATTGAGAATGATAGCTCGGCTAGTGAATGTGAATTACCTTTGCCGATGCATTTTATAATGGGGTGGTATGCATGCTATTGCAATGCCTCGCCGTAGCAGCCCATTTCTTTGCCACATATCATAGATTCACCACCCTTCATTATCGATGTCTCAGACGATACAAGAGTGCGGATTAACCTATGAGATGCGCATGTCCTATTTTTGGATGCTATAGAAGATACAAGATGGTTGTTGTCTACAGGCCCCGAATTTCTTTGGGGGATTGAGAGCTCATTTCCTAGAGGGCCAATCAAATGTGATTGAAGATAGAAGAGGGGCCAAGAACGATAGGAGGCCACTCACGCTTTTAGAAGTTGATATGTTGATCAGCTGCAGCTTGGGTGGGATTTCCTATCACTGTTGCGAATCATATCACAATCTAGTGTGTCCTCCCCACAGGTTTGCACGCATGTTTAACTATGATCAAGCCATTCTGGACTTCACTATGGATAATGTACTTCTCTAACCTGGTGTTGATATGGACGAGACTCTTGGTGTGCTGAATCGCCATCTGTTGGCACATGACTTCGAGTCTTCCTCGGCCTCCAGGACCAGTCTGTCATAAAATGGATACCTAGGGTGCATCCGGACTCCATTTTTGACAATCCATATATGGATGGAAAGATAATTTCATAAGCTAACCAATGGTTTTGGTTTGAGGTCCAAATTCCACCAGAGTCAATGGGAATCATCGAAAAAAATTAGCATCAAGAATCTGTCAGGGTGCTATGTCATCATATTTGGTCCATTGGACCGTGTATCGTCTTTGAGCCTGTTAAGGGGGCACGTCCAGGGGAGATGACGACCCTACACGACAACTCTAAGACCTTTATAATCAGTTGCCACTGCCATCATTAGGTTTTGGGTTTTTCTTAGATCATTCTGTCCTTGACAGTCGCTGTTTCATCGGTTTGTGAGACCCCTACTTTGAGAACTTAATCATAGATCTACAGTTTGTCCCATACTTTGAGCTACGTACTTTCAAGTTCTTGCTTGTGTTCTTTGTTTCATAGGCAGGGTTAGCCTTCGTGGCGAGGTCAACCGGTTGGTGACATGGCTGATAACCAGAGGAGTCGTGGTGCTAAGATTACAGGTTTTGGGTCTTTTGATCTGAAGCCGGATCGGTGTGTCATGCTCTGCCAAAAAATGATAGTTATCTTCACCTGACGGAAGATCGGGAACCCCGTCCCCATCACAGTTGCTATGGAAGTTGTTACGCTACGTGCGTCTGACATTGTGGATGCTTCAAAACAGAGCATGTTCAAATATGTTCAGTTGAACATACAGGGCCTTCATGCTTTGCTTAACTCAGAAAGCATTGATGAAAGTGCCCTTGCTAAGGAAATTGATGATGTACTGAGCCATTGGTAAAAGTTATTCTTTGATGGAAAATTAGTTAAACTAATAGCAGGGCTGAGACAATTTGGAAAGGCCCTAGACCAGCTTTGGTGGAGGGCCCTCATCTTCTAAAAAGGTGAAGTCTGGTGCTGCAAGGCTAGTTTAACAGGCAGCTGCTATTCAAACAGAGGTGCCCATGGCTTTGAAGAGGTTGGACAGCATTAGCACCACTGGAAAAGAACACCTTGTGGCTTTGCAGGCTCAGGTGGATCGTCATGATGAGAAGATTTAGCAGAAGTTGCTCATGAAGGAAGAGAAGAAGCGTGAAGAAAAGTTGGAACAGATGGAGGGAGTCGAGACCCTGCTTAGTCAGTTATCCGTGGTGCGTAAGAGCGTGTCCAACTCATCATCTACAGAGGAGAAGCAGATTATGATGGAGGTGCCTGAATCACTAAGGTGTTCACATATCCTAGCATACTTGAGCCGTATCTTCTAAGCGAAGAAGCTCCTGCTCATGCCTCCTTGGCCTGCTGCTCATGCTCAGCGGCCTTCGAAGTATATTTTGCTCTGAGTGCAGTGGCCTTCTCTCTGTAACTCACCAATTCTGCTCGGCTATCATTGGCAACCTTGAGGTTGTCAGACACCTTGGAGCAGACAGCCACCAGGCATTGTAGAATAGAGCGGGCCTCATCCTCGTCCTTGCCTATCGCCGACTCCCCAGAGGATGATCCACCCTTCAAGCGCTGAGCAAACGCTTGTAGGTGTGATATTAGCTGCTCGAGATCAGCTGGCTGTGGCGACGTATACAACTTCAGCCATTCCGCTACAAGAAATTTGACTTGCGTGATGATCCTGGCGTTGTCTAGTGGAGTCTTCTTCAACAAGCGCTGAAGGCGAGACAAATCAGCGTAGACTATGTCCAAAGAACGCTCCTCGTCCAGGGTCTCTGTTAGAAGAGGGAGGCTTGGTGGCGTGAGCCTATCCACGACTGGTCATGCTGAGTCAAACTTAAATTGTGATCTATCGGAGATGAATTGAGAGATGTAGGCACCGGTCTTCTCCTTCAACTTTTGCACTCGGCCGATGAGTGCAAGAACCCCCTTCTCCACCACAGACTCCTCTTGGGGCGAAGTCTTGCTCTCCAGCTCCTTGGTGGGCTCCAAGGGCTGAAGCACGCCTTTTCCCTTATGGTCCTTCAGGCGTTCTGAAAGAGGAAGATGGTCATCGTCTTCGGTGCCTAGGTTAACCATCATGATGTTAATAAAAATGATTGGACAATATCATTAAAAATAGTTATATTTTGAATTTCCGTGTGAACGAGACTGATGTACCTTTCCTTGGATCTCAACATTGAGATGGGGCTGCTCTACCTTCTCTGAATCTTTGAGGCCGAGCCCGTTGTCAGGGATGGAGTCAAGGTTGTTGTCAGTGAATGACTCAATGTTCTCCGAAATGGGTGGGAAATAGCGAGAATTGAGGCCAAGAAAGAACTACGCAATGATGAGCAGATTAATTGCAAAAAAAGAAAAAAAACATGGACAAGAGAAAGTGTAGTATTTACTTACATCGCCATCGCTGTTGGTACTTCCATCGAAGTCCACATCATCCAGCTCCTTTTGTTCTGGCCTGGTTGCAACAGTGGGTAGCATATTCTTGCCCGAGCCTTCAGCCACTGCAAGCGAGCGAAGGCAGCGGCGGTTGCCTGTGTCCCTGCTAGGCGGGCTGGGAGAGGACATGGTGTAAACCACTTCACGCTGCACACTGTACTGTGCACGTGAAGGTCCATCACCGACTTGACGAGATGAAATGGGCAGTGAATGACACGAGAGACACCCCACGCCATTGCCGCCACATGAAATGTGGGCAGCCTTGGAAGAAGAACTGCCATGTAGGGCGTTGGCCCTATAATGCTTCGCACACTTGGTCGACTGGGCCTCGCCAGCACGGTGCAGCCTGATGGATTGAGATTGTCCCGCAAGAAGACGAAGGTCTCTGAAGAAAAAACTTCTTCTAAGGAGAAGGTTGTTTGCGAGCAGGGTGTACATGCTGTCAACCCAACTAAGGAGTTCAAGGGTGTGGTTGTGGCTGTTGATGAGGACTCGGGAGGCAGTGTTGAGGCTTC
The DNA here is from genome assembly GCA_904845875.1 of Miscanthus lutarioriparius. Lineage (NCBI taxonomy): Eukaryota > Viridiplantae > Streptophyta > Magnoliopsida > Poales > Poaceae > Miscanthus > Miscanthus lutarioriparius. Next base: position 37,467,934 of record CAJGYO010000017.1, read on the forward strand.
CCCGCCCATTGTCGCGGGTTCCCTGCGTGTTGGTGCTGTTGGCGCCCATGTTTCAGTTACTGATGCTGAGGATGCTGTGTTGAACCTTCCGCATCTTTATGAGGATGAGTTGGAGTTTAGTTTTATTGATGAGATGACGGGGTCGAAGGTCGAGGAGAACGCTCAAGTGCCGATCTCTATAGAGGAGGAGGTTGATATTGACGGCAGCGACACGGGAGCGAAGACTTCTTCTCCTTTTGTGGATCTTCGTATTGGGGATAACGAGCGGAGCTCATCGGCGCCAGGTAGTGTGCAGTCGTCTTCATCTAGTGGGCTGTCTCTATTTCTTATGGGGAAATTATGATTCGCTGAATGCTCAGGAGATGGAACGGAGACTGCTGGATCTCAAGATGAGGCTAGGGAGGCGAAGGCTACGCGGCTCTAGCGCTTTTGCGAGACTGACATGGAACCCCATTCCGCTCGACCAACCTCACGGTCGTCCTGGCGCCGCAGGTCTTCGGAGGTGCGCTTGTTGTCACGGGAGTAGTGCACCGGCTCGTCCCTGACCTCACCACGTGAAGATTCGGTGGCCACATGCTTGTTGCGGATGGGTGCCATGCCTGCCACACACAAAAAAAGGGAATGCCAATGAGCGAGAAAAGATATATGTCACCTACGAAGAGTAGTACATGAAACAAGCTAGCCTGACTTGGGAGATTGAACTTGCCTTGGACTCAGGAAGCTCTCGCGACACTAGCTGTGGGTCAAAACTGAAAAGGCAAAAAGGTACTAGCACTGGAGGTGAACTCGTCGGCGCTGCCTGTATTTATAGGCGCAGGGCCATCTGGTCCGATACGCAGATGAGACCAACAAATTGTCGCAGAAAGCGTTTAGGATGGCCGCGCATCTCGCGCCAACTTGAGTTTATCCTCCACGGTTCCCGCGTATATTCTACAAGGAACAGTAAAAAGAAAAAGTTGAGTGGCTGGACGCAATAAAGATTTGATGCGCCATAATCCGTCTGGATGTCTTCTACACCAAGTTAAGATTGAATTTGCTTCGCACTTCAATCCCAACTTGGTGGAGGCCTGGGGGAATTTGTTGGACGTGATTTTGTACATGTTTTCCAAACTGTCGATATTTATCTATATATGTATACAGTACAAGGGCCAAGTCAAGAACCTGAAGGGTGGTGGAGGGACTACCGGCTAAGGTGGCGAAGGACCAGGCCGACTCTATAAATTTTATGGCCCTTGGGCTATAGGAAAGCAAGGGTGGTGGAGGAATCATATACTACTACTAGTATGAGGGAAATGAGAGCATGTATATAGTTCATAACATAAAATGTTTATACAATAAAAGAACCTAATAGAAAAATAAAATGACTATATGATTACCTCAAATAAGAAAAATAATGAGAGCATCTTTTTATTCATCAGCATTTGGGTTTTCAGTACTAGATGAAGGCTGCAAATTTTCCTCTCCAGCGCTGTTCTCATGGGCACCAACTTCAGCATTTAAATTTTGCTCCAGATCAGATTCATTGGCCTCAACATCTGCATTTAAATTACTATCTGTCTGTTCCCTAGATCAGATTCCTGCTCTTGATCTTCATTGATGTTAAGATAAAAAGAACTTATGTAAAGCACACCTTTGTGATTCAATGATCTCATCTTGCCGTTTCCTTTTTTTTCTTTTCTCGGCACCCGACAAATACTTCTAGGCAACATGCTTATAGACTTAAAATTGCGATGAAAAGTAAATAGTAGATTAGAATTTTAGAGATTATATCCCTATAACATGGTTACTACTGGCATAAGTAGATGAGAAATTAGAAATAGATATCACAACTTCAGAATTTGGATCGTAGACATATAGTTAGGTTACCTGTATGCGGCAATTTAGGGAGAGTGTCCAGAAGTCGCCGCGCCGCTCGCTATGATGGATTGTTTGCTGATCTGCAGGACTACAACGAGCCACCGATGGCAGAGGGTTTGAGATCGAGAAGCAGAGAAGGCCGAAGGCGAGTGGGCGAGAACACGAGATCGCGAAGTCCCGGCCGCGAGTCCAGGATGCGTGACGTTTCTATCTATCTCCAAAGAGACGGATCGGATGCACGACGTTTGCTCAGACTCCAATCGGTGCTCCTTTTCCCATCCCGATATGGACTTGTACGTGTGGGCCTTCTAGAGTATTCGAGTATGTAAAATATTTTATATTACACATATACGGATGTACATCAAAATGTTTGGGCCCCTGATGGCTTGGGCCCTTGGCCGTCGCTCCGGCCGCCTAGGCTTATAGCCGGGCCAAGATTCAGGACGGCCGGCCGGACGTCGAGGTGAATCCTTGTGCCTGTCGGCTCCGCCGTGACCGATGACTTCAACCCCAAGCGCGTCCGCGTCTTCTTCAACAAGGCCGGCAACGTGGCAGAGGTCCCCAAGATCGGCTAGGGCCAATAATAAGCGCTGTTACCTCAGTTGTATCTAATCGAAGCTGATTTCAGTTGTATGCGAAGATTATGGGCCTGTTTGCTTCATGACCTAAGGCAGATAGTCCTAAAATAGGGCACCTGACTGCATGAGGACACTACCTTGGTCCAGTAGGTGTGTCCTCCGAACGGCTGAATAGCATGCCTATGGGTGTGTTTGGTTGGGTGCTCCCCTGGCATGGTTCTCTTGAGCCATGATGGGCTTCTTTAGTTGGTTGTAGCCTGGCTTCGGGCGCCCCTGGCCTGGCTACGAAAGAACGCGAGCGCTGGCCGTTTTTCTAGAGCCTGGCTTGGTTTAGCTCGCGTGGGAAGTTCCCTCACTGTCTACCCTCGCACCGATGACTTCTCTGCGGCGCCATCTCCATCAGCGAGATTGGAGAACGACAGAGATTCGAGCGACGCCGTTGCTCGTCGTCCGGAGCCACGACTAGGGACGGTGGCGTCCACGACGCCGACTGCCCGCTGGAGCACCGTGAAGACGACCACGCCACCCGTCTTCGTCCGCAGCCGCCATCGCCGAGGCGCCCCCCCGTCCTACAACCTCCGAGCACGACACCACCGCCACGCAGCCATCGCACACAGGCTAGGTCTGGCCAGGTCGGGTTGCGCCCCGACGAACGCCGGCGTTTCCTGCCCGACCACGTCGCCGCTTCACCTGACGTCGAGGCACTGTCACCGCGTCATAAAGCCACTGCTGATGACCGTCGCAGACTCCCGCTCCACCCCACCGAGCCGAGCCTAGGAGGTTGACCATGCCAACGAGCTCCTTCCAGATCTCCGGCGTGCTCACCTTGCTCTGTCGTGTCCCCTCTGGTGCCGCCATGCTCATCGTGCTCACCCTGTTGTTGCCATGTGCTGCTGCCCGTTGCTCGCCCTTCTACTACCATGTGCTGCTGCTCGCCTAGGATGCCCACTAGATGTTCGACGGAATCCCTTAAAGAGGGTAAACTTACCGATTCGGAGAAGAGGTGACTGTATCAAAACAAATCTGACAACCAAACACGTCATGGGGCTAGCCAGGCTTAGACAGTACATACAACCAAACAACAGGATTGACTTTGTGGAAGCAAGCTAAGGCTGTCTAGACTTGGAATCTAGACAGGCTAGAAGTTGGGCACGAAACCAAACACACCCTATAATTTACATTGTCCAAGAATTTTGAAAGGACGGGTAGCACACAACAGCTGACATGGCCCACGTAAAGAGGTCAACCCACCAAAACGACCCAAAGACCATACGCGGGGGTGTTTGGTTCCGTAGACTAAAATTTAGTCCGTGTCACATCGGATGTTCGAATGCTAATTAGGAGGACTAAATATGAGTTAATTATAAAACTAATTACATATATGGAGACTAATTTACGAGATGAATCTATTAAGCCTAATTAATCCATCATCAGCATATATTTAATGTAGCACCATATTGTCAAATCATGGACTAATTAGGCTTAATAAATTCGTCTCGCAAATTAAACTCAATCCGTGAAGTTAGTTTTATAATTAGTCTATATTTAATATTCTAAATTAGTGTTAAACATTTGATGTGACATGGAGTAAAGTTCGTGGAACAAACACCCTTACGCGTAGTAGGTTTAGAATTTAGGATCTAGGGTCAAAGCTACAGCTGCAGCGGCAATGTCTTTTCTCTGCAACCGAACATGACTCCAAGCGCGGAGACCAATTGGAGCGTTGCCACATGTCGAAGCTACGTTGGATGGACGACGAACGGAGATGACTCTCTGGACGCCAATGCTCCTAGAGTTATGGATTTTAATATTACTATAACAACGGAGTTAAGCTAAAGGTAAAGACTATGGATGAAACGTCCTAGAGTTATGGATTTTAATATTACTATAACAACGGAGTTAAGCTAAAGGTAAAGACTATGGATGAAAACGGTACAGATATTTATTCGACCGTCCGTTCGACCGAACAAATATGAACATTTATCTGGATAGTTATTCGGATATCCGTAATTTTTTTCGGATACGGATAATAAAACAGATATCTTATGCGGATATCAAATACAGATGTAATATCATCGATATCCGGCGGATATCGGATAATCCGGTTAAGTATCGGATATATCCGGATATTTTCAAACGGATATTATCCGGATATTATTCAAACGACCTTGGATGGAGAAATGATCAAAATAAAAATTGTAGATCTCAAAAAGTTATGAAACTTTATTGTTTACAACTTTTTTGTTTGAAATCATTTAGTGCTTCAAAATTTAAACCGTCCAAACTTTCTCAAATGGAAAACTAGTTTATAGGCGTCAAAATTTAAAAATCATAAATTTGAACCATCCAAACTATCTCAAATGGAAAGTTGACCAAAACAACAATTGTAGATCTTGATGAGTTGAACAAACTTGGTATTCAAAACTTTTCAATTTGAAGTCGTTTAGAGTTCATAATAGTAGAGTTAAAGTGTTGTTTTTTCATTTGACCAAATTTGACTTGGTCAAACTTGCTCAAATGAGACACTAAATGACCTCAGATGAAAAAACTCTGAATACCAAGTTTGATCATCTCAGCAAGATCTACAATTGTTACATAGCTCATTTTCCCATTTGAGAAAGTTTTATCAAACACTAGTCACAACTTCTTGAATCTCATATAGACTTTCTGAAACTATGTCACACACTTGTGAAATTTGAACTATATTTTGTTCAAACTTTCTCAAATGAAAAAATGGCCTATATAAGGATTGTAGATCTTGATGAGCTGAACAAACTTGGTATTCAAAACTTTTCAATTTGAGACAATCTAGGGTCCCAAAAACTAGTTTGTAAGCATTGAAATTTAAAAATCACAAATTTGAACCGTCCAAACTATCTCAAATGGAAAGTTGACCAAAACAACAATTGTAGATGTTGATGAGTTGAACAAACTTGGTATTCAAAACTTTTCAATTTGAAGTCATTTAGAGTTTATAATAGTAGAGTCAAAGTGTTGTTTTTTCATTTGACCAAATTTGACTTGGTCAAACTTGCTCAAATGAGACACTAAATGACCTCAGATGAAAAAACTCTTAATACCAAGTTTGATCATCTCAGCAAGATCTACAATTGTTACATAGCTCATTTTCCCATTTGAGAAAGTTTTATCAAACACTAGTCACAAATTCTTGAATCTCATATAGACTTTTAAAACTATGTCACACACTTGTGAAATTTGAACTACATTTTGTTCAAACTTTCTCAAATTAAAAAATGGCCTATATAAGGATTGTAGATCTTGAATCCATGACCATGACTCCATAAGACCCATGAAGCCATGAGCTTGGCTATTTCTACTCATGCCGCGAAGATTGGTGCTTGTATGATGTTTGATGTATGATGTATCTGTATCTTTATCTTATTTGTTGCTTTACTCTTTAGTCTTTCGGCTTAATCTAGATGGATTATGGACTCATAGAGTGGTGTAATGGTTTGCGCATGTATGATATATATATATGCTGCTTTTACTCAATATCCGAATAGATATTTGTATTCGACCTTCTCCGAATCCGATTCATACCGTATTCGATACTCATTATTCGTATCCGTAACCGAGTCAATCCGTATTCGTATATGTATCCGAACGCTATCCGTGTCTGAATCCGAATCCGAACAGAAATATGAAAACAAATATAATATGAGTGATATCCGTTCGTATCCGATCCGTTTTCATCCCTAGTAAAGACTTTATGATAGCCGACCGTGCGTTCGTGGCACCGCACGGACACACCGCACCGCACCAACACCTTTGAACACCAGGGAGGACCCACTGGTAAGAGAAAAGGGACGCTTGCCTGTTCATTTCTCCTACTCCCCGTCTCTCTCTCTTTAGGTCTTCTCTCTGGTTCTGTGGGCCATTCAGAGCAGGCTCCCGTGGATCCACTCCAATCCCAGGCGGAAAGGCCGATGCCAGCACATGTATGAAGGTCAAAACAAGGAGGAGGTTGCTACCATATGTGAACTCGCCTAAAATAAAATAGTAGCATGCACATGCACAGCTGTGGCGCAAGTCAAGCAGCGTTAAGCAGGGATCCTGCTAATACTAGTCAAATAGACTTAGTGTGTTGGGTTTATAAACCTGGGGTCTTTTATGGACCTGCTTCTCAGCAAAAGCTCGGTCCAGCAGACGACGTTGTGAACGACGCACAAACTCCTGGGCCGGCCCAAAAACCTAAACGACAGGCAGAAGGGCAATACCGACGCTCGCTTCTGACTCTCTGACTGGAAGGCCTTGTCAAGGAAGACCGACGCTTGCCTCCGACTCTGGTCCGCCTCTTCGGCTGGAAGGCCTGGACAGCTCGCCTCCGACTCCGGCGCTCAGTTCCGACCCCAGCTGCCTCTCCGACCGGAAGGCCTGGCCAACAAGGAACGACGCTCGCTTCCAACTCCGGCCCGCCTCTCAAACTGGAAGGCCTGGCCAAGAAGGAACAACGCTCGCCTCCGACTTTGACTCGCTTCTCCGACCGGGAGTACACTAAACCTTTACTTACAACTCTTCTTCGACCGGGAGGCCGGAGCCGACTGGGGAACGACCGACCGGGGACGCCCACTCGGTGAAGACCCAGGAAACAGACAAAGCAAGTAAGCAGGGCGCTCCAGTCAACCGCAACATTAGGGACCGTACCCTGCACACCTGTAGGACAGTACTATCAGGTCATGTCAGAAGGGTACTTTATATCCTTCCAGACATGTTAGAACACCAATAGTGTTATGGGCGCTGATATTTATCCTACAGTATGGTAGGCGCCGACATCGGCCATATCAGAAGATCATGATGGAGCCTATCACATGCATACGGACATCAACAGTGTTATGGGCATCGACAAACCGCCTTGTACCCAACGGCGTGGGCAACATGACTAGGTAGCACACACACACACTCTTTCTCTCACATTCTTTCTTGTAAAGCCGTCCCCTTCATCTATAAAAGGGGATGCGTTATCTCCAAAAGAGGGACGAACGACGGACCGATTCACAAACGATTCAACCACCAGCAGATCGAACAACCTACAATTCGAACGATTCCAACAGAGCACACGCTCAAATACTTAGCGCACGTAGGAGTTCCCTCTCTCTTGGCCCTTTGGTCCAGAGTTCGACCGAACCTCTAGTACCCCCCATCTTACTCCCTCTCGTTTGTAACCCCACAGCAAACTTTGAGCACATGGGCTCAGGAATAAAGCCTTCAACCGACTCACACTGGACATAGGGCACGTTGCCTGAACCAGTAATAACCCTGTGTCATTGAGTGCTAGGCCACATCTGATCACAACGTACGACAAAACTACAAATATTTATGTGTTGGTCACTTTCTACACTGATAGTTGGCGCCGTCCATGGGGAAGACGCCGTACGTTCATGCTTTTGGTCATCAGATGGCCCACCTTTCTGCCACCTTCGCCATGGCGGGCTCAAGCAATGTGACTCACTTCGGCTCACTGGAGTTTCCCACACTCCCACCTGTTGGGATATGGGTTCCACCCATCTTCGAGCCATCCTAGGCCTTCCTCTTCGGAAGCCAGGACTTCATCGCCGATCGGCTCGGCGTGCTTCGCCTCCGCGAGGAGGCAGTTGTCCCAGCGCCCGTCGGAGGAGGAGCGCCCTCCATCGGCTCTAGGCCACCTGATGACCTCAACGACGATGAGCCTGCGCTTCAGTCTAGGCCTACGCTAGGCTCAAACCCCACCGTGAGTAATGTACATTCTATTATTTACTCGCTATTTACTATTTTTTTGTCGATTCTCCGGAGGGACCCCGTTGTCCCTGCCACGACCATCGTGTGACCGGTTCCCCTATGGCCTTGGGCCCCCTGTGGACGTGTACGCACAGGGGCTCCGAAAGATGCTGGTGCCACCCCCTCTCACATCCGAATTTGTGGGGATGGCGGACTACGCTCCCACCTCTTTTCACAACCTCATGGATGATGATGTTGAGAGCGACGGCTCCAGCATCGGCGACGTCGTGGCACCTAGCCACCCTCTGTCCTGCGAGTGTGCCATGGCGGATGCTCTGAGACAGCCATCGGTGGTGGTGGAGTCTCTTTAGACCCACATCCCTTCGGACCCTCGCGTGGATGCCCTCGCGTGTGCATAGGCGCACGGCGAGGAGCTACGACAAAGGCAGCAGAACCAGCCGCCACCTGCGCCGGCGCGCTCGACACACCACGATGTGCCCCGTGCGCATAACCCGGAGAGCGGCGCCTAGGGTTGCGCCAGCCAGGTTTAGCGCAACATCATCGATGGGGGAATGATCCCCCATAGTTCGCTCGGGCTGGTCAGAACATCACCGCGGCGATGATGCTTCTGCTCGTCCTTCTCAAGCCTATTGACCCACGGGAGCAGGCGGTCCACTGGAACCTCCGAGCGTTGGTGGAGACCGCTGCCGTTCAACAGGAAGAGAGCTCCACATCACGACACCGACTCATGGCCTCTCTCCCCACCAGGGGGGTGGGGACGCACCAGACACATCGCTCCATCCGCTCGTCGCTACTGCCGCTAAGCGTAGAATAGGAGGCCGCAGCTGCGCCACAACCTGACCCGGCGCCTGCTCCTCACCGGCTGCCTACGTGCGAATGCCTCGGGACAAACCGAGATGCTCGCAGTGTCATCAACAACCGGCGTCAGGCCCGGCATGACGTTGACGTCCATCGAGCAGCGGTAAGAGTAGGTAGCCCGAGCTCCAGCTAGACCATCGAGGGGACCGGTGAGACACACCCCAGGCATGGTCGCTGACCTGATGACCGGAGTCCCAGCCCGGATGGTCTGGGACCACGGGCCTTTGGCCGACGCATCTAGAGAGCACCGTTCCCACAGCGCTTCTGACCGCCTACCAACATCACCAAGTATACTGGGGAGACAAACCCCAGTATATGGCTCGAGGACTTCCGGCTTGCCTACCGAGCCGGAGGAGTGGATGATGACCACTTCATCATTCAGTACCTTCCCATTTGCATGGGGGAACATGTTCGAGCGTGGCTCGAATTCCTCCCGCACGACAACATCCACGACTGGGCGGACCTCAAGAGGATCTTCGTCGAGAATTTTCAGGGGACCTATGTCTGCCCTGGGAACACCTAGGATCTCAAGACCTACCAGCAGGAGCCCAATGAGTCCCTACGGGACTACATCCGTAGGTTCTCAAAGCGGTGCAACTAGCTTCCTGAAGTCGTCGATGCAGACGTCATCAGCGCATTCCTCTCTAGGATAACCTGCGAGTCCCTGATCCACAAGCTTGGCTACCTAAAGCCCTGTACCACCTGTGACCTCCTCGACGTCACCACGAACCACGCCCCCGACGAGGAGGCGGTCGGATGGGTCTTCAACAGAGGACGAGACAAGGGCAAGGCCAAGCGCGAGGATCAAGACGAGGGCCCCTCCATACAGAGGGGCAAAAAAATAAGAAGGATCGACGCTGACTGGCCAACTCCGTGTTGGTCACCGCGGCTGATCGGGTGGGCAAGTAGCCCTAGCAGGGCCAGCCCGGCCACTTCGACAAGCTCATGGATAGTCCATACACCAACCACGCCTACCCCGTCAAGCACCTCTTCAAGGCTGCGAGCTCCTTAAGCGCTTCTTGCAATAGGCCAGCGGGCCAAAAGAAGGAAAGGGCAAGGAGGCAGCAACCAAGAAAGGAGGCACGACGGACAAGGATGGAGATGGCTTCCTCGACCCTGAGGAGTGCATCATGATCTTCGGGGGATCTGATGCCATCTACTCCAAGCGCTAGCACAAAGTGTGCTATAGAGAGGCATGCGTCGCCGAGACGACTATTCCCACCTTCCTTCGCTGGTCAGAATCTCCGATCACCTTTGATCAGAGGGACCACCCTTCCCACATCGCCAGACCAGGTCGCTACCCGCTCATCGTTGACCCCATCGTCCGCAAGAAGTGCCTCACCAAGGTGCTGATGGACGCAGGCAGCGGCCTCAACATCCTCTACGTCGACACCCTCGATGCCATGCGCATCCCCCAGTCGAAGCTCCACCAAATGAGCTCTCCCTTCCACGGCATGATCCCAGGGACATAGGCGTACCTGCTCGGGCAGATCGACTTGCCCGTCACGTTTGGCGACCTTTTCGCATGCCTACACGTGCGACAACAAGCATTTCGAGCTCGCCACTGCCGTCATCAACTCATCCGAGCTCCCACGGCTCGGGGAGTTGTCGACCCCAGCAGTCTCGGACTACAACAAGCCAACCTCCTCGACTACCTCCTGCCCACTCGAGGAGACCAAAGCGGTGGGGATCGACCCCACCGACTGAAAGCTCTAGTTTGGTTTTGGTGAATTGATGAAACCCTAAGTGCTAACCTAGTTTATCAAGTGATCATGAGATAGGTAGCACATTCCAAGTGGTGAAGCAAATGAAGATCATGACATGAAGATGGCGATGCCATGGTGATGATCAAGTGCTTGGAATTGAAAAGAAGAAAGAGAAAAACAAAAGGCTCAAGGCAAAGGTATAAATGGTAGGAGTCATTTTGTTTTGGTGATCGAGACACTTAGCGAGTGTGATCACATTTAGGATCGATAGCCGTACTATTAAGAGGGGTGAAACTTGTATCGGAATATGGTTATCAAAGTGCCACTAGATGCTCTAACTCATTGCATATCCATTTAGGATCTAGTGGAGTGCTAACACCCTTGAAAATGTTTGTGAAAATATGCTAACACATGTGCACAAGGTGATACACTTGGTGGTTGGCACATTTGAGCAAGGGTTAGGAACTTCACCGGCGGAGTGTCCGCCCGTAGAGTACGGATAGTCTGACGGTGCCACCGGTGCCCTAGACAGGAAAGACGGACGTCACCGTGAGTGTCCGGACGCTGGTCTTGGTTGGACCGACGCGTCCGGTTAGGTGGAGCTGAAGTCGTTTGCGTAGGTCTCTAACCGGACGCTGGGTCACTTAGTGACCGGACGCTGGAGGGGTGCATCTGGTCCTACTGACGTGGCAGCGCACAGAAGAGTCACCGTGTGATCGGACGCTGGGTGAGTCCGGTCGAGCATGACCGGACGCGTCCGGTCGTGAAAAGTCATCTCTGGATGCTTACTGAAAAGGACCGGACGCTGGGGGTTCAGCGTCCGGTCACTTTGAGCTGGTGCATCCGGTCATCACTTGACCGTTGAGATCGGGCGTTCAACATTTGAAGAGAGGGGACACGTGGCACGCATCGCGTGATCGGACGCTGAGGTCCAGCGTCCGGTCAATATGACCAGAGCATCCGGCCACCCCGTGTTGTGCCCAGTGAAGGGGTACAACGGCTCTATTTCGTGGGGGCTTCTATTTAAGCCCCTTGGCTGGCTCAAGCTCACTCTCTTGGCCATTTGCATTGACATAGCAACCTTGTGAGATTAGCCAAAGCCCTCCCACTCATCTCCATCATTGATTCATCATCTTTGTGAGATTGGGAGAGAATCCAAGTGCATTGCTTGAGTGTTTGCATCTAGAGGCACTTGGTGTTCGTGTTTCGCTGTGGGATTCATTTGTTACTCTTGGTGGTTGCCGCCACCTAGATGGCTTGGAGCAGCGAGGATCATCGAGCGGAGGTTGGTGATTGTCTCCGGCTCCGATCGTGGTGATTGTGAGGGGTTCTTGACCTTTCCCCGATGGAGGGCCAAAAGGTACTCTAGTGGATTGCTCGTAGCTTGTGTGATCCTCATCTTGTGTTGGTTGTGCGGCACCCTATTGAGGGTTTGGCGTGTGATGCCAATTAGCGCATGAACCTCCAAGTGAGTGAATCGCCACAACGAGGAGTAGCTTGCCGGCAAGCAAGTGAACCTCGGTAAAAAATTATTGTGTTCATCATTTGATTCCGAGGTGATTGGTCTTCACTGTTATTCATTCTTGTGATTGATTGGCTCCTTCCTCGACATGGCGGTATAACCTTCTTGCTCACTCTCTTTACATTACTACAAACTAGTTGTCAAGCTCTTTAGTGTAGCTAGTTGTGAGAGCTTGTTAGTTTGGTTAGTGTGGCTCTTTAGGTAGCCTTTGAGAGCACACTAACTTAGTATAGTGACATATCTATTATGTAGATAGAAACTATATCAACTAGAATTGTGGTAGGTGGCTTGCATTTTTGGTAGGCTAGCGCAACACTTGCTTCGCCTCATAATTGTCTAACCGGTTTATTAAGTGTTGTTGTAGAAACATTTAATAGGCTATTCACCCCCCTCTAGCCATTAGGACCTTTCTAGTGGTATCGGAGTAGAGGTCACCGTGATTTGAGGCTTAACAACCTTCGGTGTAAAAATGGCCCAAATCAACAACACCACGAAGCCACCCCAATTTGATGGCACAAATTATCCTTATTGGAAGTCAAAGATGACCACACATATCAAGTCAATCAATAGAAAGGTGTGGAAGGTGGTAGAAACCAAAATTGAGATTGGTGATCCGGAGAATCCCACCACGGCTGAAGAAGTGCTTCTCCAAAACAATGACATTGCTCTAAGTGCCATTCATGATGCAATTGATGAGAGAACATTTGAGCAAATCAAGAATATTGAGATGGCTCATGAGGCTTGGAAGAAGTTGGAAGAATCATTTGAGGGCACTTAAGCTATGAAGGGTGCAAAGGCATACATTCTCAAAGAGAAGTTTGCAAGCTTCAAGATGAAGGAGGATGAGAGTGTGCCGGAGATGTTTCATAGGCTTCAAGTGCTTGTCAATGATCTCAAAGCACTTGAAGAAGAGGTGAAGGACAAGGACTTCTCCCACAAGGTCTTAAGATGCTTACCTTCAAGATTTGGCACATTGGTCACTATTCTAGTGAGGAGTGGTTTGGACACCATGACACCAAACCAAGTGTTGGGAGATATAATGACCGATGATACATATAGAGATGATGATGAGAAGGAAAAAAAGAAGGAGAAGAAAGATGAGAAGAAAGATGAGAAGAAGAAGAGTGTGGCATTCAAAGCCACATCATCCAAGGGCAAGGCTAAGCAAGAAACATCAAGTGAAGATGATGGCTCATGGGATGATGATGAGAAGATGGCTCTCTTTTTAAAGAAATTTGGCAAGTTCATGATGAAGAAGGGCTACCGTGCTAGAAGAAAGAAGTCTTCATCCAAGAACAAAGAAGAATCAAGAAGGTGCTTTAAGTGTGGAAGCAAAGATCATCTTGTTGCTCGATGTCCATACAATAGCGACAATGATGATGACAACAAGAAGAACAAGAAGAAGAACAAGAAGAAAAAGAAAGAGAAGAAGGACAAGATGACCTTTAAAAAGAAGAAGGATAGTTCATATGTGGTCACTTGGGATAGTGATTCTTCCTCAAGTGATGATGATGATAGTGATGATGACAAGACCACCAAGAAGGCACTTGCAAGCATTGCAATCAATGAGAAGCCTTCTCTCTTCGACACTCCGTCATGCTTCATGGCTAAGGCCACTAAGGTACAAATTTGTGATGATGGAAGTGATGAGGAACATGATAATGAAAATGAAAGTGATAATGATGATGATGAACCTACTAAGGATGAACTATTTGACATGCTAGAAGATGCTAAAGAACACTTTGACATCAAGAGAAGGGAATGCAAAAGCTTGCGTAAGGAACTAAAAGCGCTTAAGCAAGCCTTTGATGAGCTCAATGCATCTCATGAGAGGCTAGAGGAAGCCCATGAGAAGCTTGGCAAGGCTCACAAAAAGCTTGAAAAGGCTCATTTCTCTTTGCTTGATAAGCAAAATAAAAAGAAGCATGTTGAAACTTGCAATGTAGGCTTAACTTGTGATATAATTGATGAATCATTATCTATGCCTATCATTGTTGCTCCCACTAACCCTTCTTGTAGTACTTCTACTTCCACCTCATCTAGTAGTGATAGTTTCACTTGTGACACCTCACTAATGGTTGAGAATGAGAACCTCAAGGAGGTCAACAAGCTCACTCACACTTTGGCTAAGGCCTATGGTGGTGAGGACCGCTTGCTTATGTGCTTGGGTAGCCAAAGAGTTTCTCTCTACAAAGAGGGATTGGGCTATACCCCTAAGAAAGGCAAGGCGACCTTTGCTCCTCACAAAACTAGTTTTGTGAAGAACAATGGTCGGTTTTGCACTAGTTGCAAGCAAGTTGGTCATGTAGAGCAAAAGTGCATGAACAAGAAGTCACAAGCTAATGTATCCTCCATTAAGCTTGATTCTTTCTATGTACTTACCAAGGGTGCAAATGGTGTAAAGGCTAAGATCATTGGTAAACCATGGATGGGCTCAAAGAAGAAAGCCATTTGGGTACCAAAGAGCTTAGTGACTAACCTTCAAGGACCCAAGCAAGTTTGGGTACCTAAAAAGAATTGATCTTCTTTTGTAGGTAAATTACAAAGCTGGAGGAAGGCATTGGGTTCTTGATAGTGGGTGTACTCAACACATGACCGGTGATGTAAGAATGTTCAACTCAATCAACACCAATGGCAATGATGGTTATGATAGTATCACATTTGGTGACAATGGCAAAGGCAAGGTCAAAGGGCTTGGTAAGATTGCAATATCCAATGACATGAGCATATCCAATGTATTGCTAGTAGAGAGCTTGAACTTCAATTTACTATCCATGGCTCTATTATGTGATCTTGGATTCAAATGAATATTTGGGGTAGATGATGTAGAGATCATAAGTGTAGATGGCTCTAACTTGATCTTCAAAGGCTTTAGATATGAGAATCTATACTTGGTTGATTTCAATGCTAGTGAAGCTAGATTATCTACATGCTTGTTCACTAAGTCTAGCATGGGTTGGTTATGGCATAGAAGGCTTGGTCATGTTGGAATGAAACAATTGAATAGATTGGTTAAGCATGACTTGGTTAGAGGCTTGAAAGATGTTGTGTTTGAGAAGGATAAGCTTTGTAGCTCTTGTCAAGTCGGCAAACAAGTTGGAAACACCCATCCTAAGAAAAGCATGATGAGCACTAGTAAAGCATTTGAGTTATTGCATATAGACTTGTTTGGGCCAACACAATACACTAGCATTGGTGGAAATAAATATGGATTTGTGATAGTGGATGATTATACTAGATACACTTGGGTATTCTTTCTAGTGGACAAAAGTGATGTGTTTGCAACATTCAAATCATTTGTCAAGGGCATTCACAATGAGTTTGAAACAACCATCAAGAGAGTTAGAAGTGACAATGGTAGTGAGTTCAAGAACACTAGAATTGATGAGTTATGTGATGAATTTGGAATTAGACATCAATTCTCAGCCAAGTACACTCCACAATCAAATGGCCTTGTTGAGAAGAAAAATAGGACACTCATTGATATGGCAAGGTCTATGCTTAGTGAGTACAATGTGAGTCAATCTTTTTGGGCCGAAGCTATCAACACGGCTTGCTATTGTAGCAACCGCCTCTATTGTCACCCATTGAAAGAAAAGACATCATATGTGCTCTTGAATGGTAGAAAGCCCATCATTGCATATTTTTGGGTCTTTGGTTGCAAATGCTATATCTTGAAGAAAGGCACTAGATTAGGCAAGTTTGACAAGAAATGTGATGAAGGATTCCTACTTGGTTATTCCACTATAAGCAAAGCATATAGAGTTTGGAATTTGGATAGTGGCACTCTTGAGGAAGTTCATGATGTTGAATTTGATGAAACCAAGGGTTCATAAGTAGAGAATGAGAACTTAGAAGATGTTAGAGGCATTCAACTTTCAAATGCCATGAAGAACATGGATGTTGGTGAATTAAGGCCTAGGCAAGTGAATCATGATGAAGATGATCAAGTGCAAGTGCTCACTAACTCAAATGTGCAAGATGATATAAATCAAGCTAGTACAAGTGGCTCTCATAACAATGAACAAGATCAAGTAGCTAGTACATCATCTCAACCTAATGATCAAGCAAGTGCAAGCAATCAAGTTCCAATGCTCTAGCCAACCAATTTGCAAGAGATCATCCATTGGACACTATAATTGGAGATATTTCTAGAGGTGTACAGATAAGATCAAGATTGGCTTCATTTTGTGAGCATTTCTCTTTTGTGTCATCCATTGAACCAAAGAAGATAGATGAAGCATTGAAGGATGTTGATTGGGTGAATGCTATGCATGAAGAATTGAATAACTTTACAAGAAATCAAGTATGGGAATTAGTAGAAAGACCAAAGGGACACAATATGATTAGAACCAAATGGGACTTTAGAAACAAGCAAGATCAAGATGGGATAGTAGTAAGGAACAAAGAAAGATTGGTAGCACAAGGATATACACAAGTTGAAGGTCTTAACTTTGGAGAAACATATGCCCCAGTTGCTAGATTTGAAGCAATTAGAATCTTGCTAGTCTATGCTTGTGCCCACAACATCAAGCTCTATCAAATGGATGTTAAGAGTGCATTTCTCAATGGTTACATCAATGAAGAAGTATATGTTGAGCAACCTCCCGGTTTTGAAGATGACAAGAAGCCCAACCATGTATACAAGTTGAAGAAGGCATTGTATGGCTTGAAGCAAGCACCTAGAGCATGGTATGAGAGATTGATGGACTTCCTACTCTCTAAAGGGTTCACAATGGGCAAGGTTGACACCACTCTTTTCATCAAGAAGATTAGTAAAGACTTGTTTGTGTTGCAAATCTATATTGATGACATCATATTTGGATCAACCAATTAAGACTTTTGTGATAAGTTTGGAAAGATGATGGCTAATGAGTTTGAGATGTCCATGATTGGAGAATTAAGTTACTTCCTTGGTCTTCAAATCAAGCAATTGAAGAATGGTACATTTGTGAGTCAAGGCAAGTATATCAAGGACATGATCAAGAAGTTTGGCATGAGTGATAGTAAAGTCATTAGCACACCAATGGGAACAAATGGCAACTTGGATAGTGATGCAAGTGGAAATATGGTGGATCAAAAATTGTATCGGTCTATGATTGGAAGCCTACTCTATGTGACCGCATCAAGGCTGGATGTCATGTTTAGTGTATGCATGAGTGCAAGATTTCAAGCCTCATCAAGAGAAAGTCATTTGAAGGCTACAAAAATAATATTGAGGTACTTGAAGCATACACCAAATATTGGTTTGTGGTATCCCAAAGGAGCAAAGTTTGAGATAGTTGGTTACTCCGACTCGGATTATGCGGGATGCAAGGTTGAAAGGAAGAGCACCTCGGGCACATGTCAATTGTTGGGAAGATCACTTGTTTCATGGTCATCAAAGAAGCAAAATAGTGTTGCATTATCAACCGCCAAAGACGAATACATATCCGCCAGTAGTTGTTGTGCACAAATACTTTAGATGAAGGCCACTTTGAGTGACTTTGGAATCAAATTCAAGAAAGTGCCATTGCTATGTGACAATGAGAGTGCAATCAAGTTAACCAACAATCCGGTTCAACATGCAAGAACAAAGCACATTGATGTCCACCACCATTTCATAAGAGATCACCAACAAAAAGGGGACATTTGCATTGAGAGTGTATGCACCGAAGATCAACTTGCCGATATATTCACCAAGCCATTGGATGAGAAAATATTTTGCAAGCTAAGGAATGAGTTGAACATATTGGATTTCTCAAATATGTGTTGATGCACCCCCCCCCACTTATATGACATGCCTCTCCTTCGAGCAATCCAAGGTAAAAGTTGATTGGCATGGCATACATCCTTGCTAAGGACATGTTTAGTGCATCTAGGCATCTTTCACACTTAATAGGCTCATTCATGAAAATCAAATGAATTTGATGTTTGTATGGTACCACTATTGCTTCTACGCTTGACTTGGTCTAGTGGTAGCATATGACATGTTTGTGGGCTTGTAAACCTAGTGTTTAATCTAGAAAATGGGCTCTAAGTGTTTAACTCAACATGGTACAAGATAACCCTTATTTGGAGATGTGAAGAAGCTTGTCCTTGGATCAAACCGAGTTAAATATCTTTGGTAAATGATCTAGATTGGACCAAATTTGGGAAAATGATCCTCACCTCATTGATTGACATTGATAATCTCAACCTATCTACATTTTGAACCATTGTGGTCATTGATGACAAAGGGGGAGAAAAACAAAGATATATTAGTGATATTAGTACATGGGGAGAAAAATAAAGATATTAGTGTACTAAGATAATGAAAAGACAACAAAGGGGGAGAACTTGACATAGGGGGAGAGATATGACAAAGGAAAGGGGTCAATTAAAATTTTGAGCACACAAGTAGGGGGAGCAAGCTCATGAACTTGTATGGTGCATTTGAATGCGCATTTCATATGTTTGCTTGCATGGCACAAGTTTTAAATTTCAATATCCATGCTTGTGTGATTTATGCTAGTTGTAAGTTTGAATGATAAAATGAAAATCTAGCATGTATAGGTTATCTAGTGATTTTCATTTCCAAGTGTTTCCAAGTGGTATTAAGCTAACCATGATGCTAAGGATGCTACAATGGTGCACTCTGATTGGTATCACGCTTCAAAGGTCCATCTTTTATACCTTAGCATCATTTGGTAGACATTGTCTCCTATATTTCCTATCTAAGCATATGTGCAAGCTTCAATCCAAACTCTTAGCACATATGTAGGGGGAGCAATTGCTACCATTTGGGGTTCATGAAACTTGTCCATATCCTTTTACACATAGTAAATATGCTTGGGCAAGCAACATGGATTCAATTGAATTTCAATTTATATCTTTGTGAAAGGGTTGTCATCAATTACCAAAAAAGGGGAGATTGAAAGCTCTAGTTTGGTTTAGGTGAATTGATGAAACCCTAAGTGCTAACCTAGTTTATCAAGTGATCATGAGATAGGTAGCACATTCCAAGTGGTGAAGCAAATGAAGATCATGACATGAAGATGGCGATGCCATCGTGATGATCAAGTGCTTGGAGTTGAAAAGAAGAAAGAGAGAAACAAAAGGCTTAAGGCAAAGGTATAAATGGTAGGAGTCATTTTGTTTTGGTGATCGAGACACTTAGCGAGTGTGATCACATTTAGGATCGATAGCCATACTATTAAGAGGGGTGAAACTCGTATCGGAATACAGTTATCAAAGTGCCACTAGATGCTCTAACTCATTGCATATGCATTTTCGATCTAGTGGAGTGCTAACACCCTTGAAAATGTTTGTGAAAATATGCTAACACATGTGCACAAGGTGATACACTTGGTGGTTGGCACATTTGAGCAAGGGTTAGGAACTTCACCGGCGGAGTGTCCGCCCGTAGAGTGCGGACAGTCTAACGGTGCCACCGGCGCCCTAGACAGGAAAGACGGACGTCACCGTGAGTGACCGGACACTGGTCTTGGTTGGACCGGCGCGTCCAGTCAGGTGGAGCTGAAGTCGTTGGCGTAGGTCTCTGACCGGACGCTGGGTCACTTAGTGACCGGACACTGGAGGGGTGCGTCTGGTCCTACTGACGTGGCAGCGCACAGAAGAGTCACCGTGTGATCGGACACTGGGTGAGTCCGGTCGAGCATGACCGGACGCGTCCGGTCGTGAAAAGTCGTCTCTGGATGCTTACTGGAAAGGACCGGATGCTGGGGGTTCAGCGTCCGGTCACTTTGAGCTGGTGCGTCCGGTCATCACTTGACCGTTGAGATCGGGCGTTCAACATTCAAAGAGAGGGGACACATGGCACGCATCGCATGATCGGACGCTGAGGTCCAACGTCCGGTCAATATGACCAGAGCATCCGGCCACCCCGTGTTGTGCCTAGTGAAGGGGTACAACGGCTCTATTTCGTGGGGGCTTCTATTTAAGCCCCTTGGCTGGCTCAAGCTCACTCTCTTGGCCATTTGCATTAACATAGCAACCTTGTGAGCTTAGCCAAAGCCCTCCCACTCATCTCCATCATTGATTCATCATCTTTGTGAGATTGGGAGAGAATCCAAGTGCATTGCTTGAGTGTTTGCATCTAGAGGCACTTGGTGTTCGTGTTTCGCTGTGGGATTCGTTTGTTACTCTTGGTGGTTGCCGCCACCTAGATGGCTTGGAGCAGCGAGGATCGTCGAGCGGAGGTTGGTGATTGTCTCCGGCTCCGATCGTGGTGATTGTGAGGGGTTCTTGACCTTTCCCCAACAGAGGGCCAAAAGGTACTCTAGTGGATTGCTCGTAGCTTGTGTGATCCTCATCTTGTGTTGGTTGTGCGGCACCCTATTGAGGGTTTGGCATGTGATGCCAATTAGCGCATGAACCTCCAAGTGAGTGAATCGCCACAACGAGGAGTAGCTTACCGGCAATCAAGTGAACCTCGGTAAAAAATCATTGTGTTCATCATTTGATTCTGAGGTGATTGGTCTTCACTGTTATTCATTCTTGTGATTGATTGGCTCCTTCCTCGACACGGCGGTATAACCTTCTTGCTCACTCTCTTTACATTACCGCAAACTAGTTGTCAAGCTCTTTAGTGTAGCTAGTTGTGAGAGCTTGTTAGTTTGGTTAGTGTGGCTCTTTAGGTAGCCTTTGAGAGCACACTAACTTAGTATAGTGACATATCTATTATGTAGATAGAAACTATATCAACTAGAATTGTGGTAGGTGGCTTGCATTTTTGGTAGGCTAGCACAACACTTGCTTCGCCTCATAATTGTCTAACCGGTTTGTTAAGTGTTGTTGTAGAAAGATTTAATAGGCTATTCACCCCCTCTAGCCATTAGGACCTTTCACCGACCCAACCAAGATGGTGCGGATTAGGACCCAGCTCTCGGCCAAATAGGGATACGAGCTCGTTGACTTTCTATACGCCAATCGCGACGTCTTCGTATGGAAACCTTCTGACATGCCAGACATACCATGGGAGGTCGCCGAGCACGCACTACACCTCGTCCTGGGCTCGAAGCCCGCCAAGCAACACCTGTGTTGCTTTGACGACGAGAGGCGCAGGGCCATAGGTGAGGAGATCACCAAACTCCTGGCAGTCGGCTTCATCAAAGAGGTACAAAACTCCGACTGGCTTTCCAATCCTGTTCTTGTTAAACAGAAGACCGGGAAATGGAGAATGTGTGTTGATTATACTGGCCTCAACAAGGTGTGTCCAAAGGACCATTTTCCTTTACCACACATAGACCAGATAGTCGACTCCACCTCAAGATGTGAAATCCTCTCCTTTCTAGATGCCTACTCAGGCTATCACCAGATCACAATGAAAGAGTCCGACTAGCTCGTGACTTCGTTCATTAACCCGTACGGTTCATACTATTACGTAACCATGCCTTTCAGTCTGAAGAACGCTGGCACCACCTACCAAAGGTGCATGCAGCAATGCTTCGCCGATCAAATCAACCCGCTTGATCAGCCTGATCAAGTCGAGCAGCTAAAACCAACAATCGCCGTCTATGTTGATGACATAGTGGTCAAAATGGCTTAAGCTTGTGACCTTATCGCAAACTTGGCCTTAATGTTCACGAACCTCCGAAGGTTCAACATCAAATTGAATCCCAAAAAATGTGTTTTCGGGGTTCCGAAGGTGATGAGGACATCACTCCTTCGGATGTACCCGCTGATCCTCCAGCCGTTATGCAAGGTCCAATGACCCGAGCTCGAATGCGTCAACTCAATTTAGAGGTGAGCTCGTTCTTAAGCGATCCTTTTCATACTTTTGAGAATAGACTACTACCTAATGATGTTATCTTGCTTAGGAACATTGGAGAGGGTCATGAGGGACATAGAGGAAGTGGTGGAGGCGATGATGACCAGCAAGGACGTCCAACAGAACCCGGAGGCCCGGTCCAACATGATTTCAAGTCTGCCTCGGCCTCCAGGACCAGTCTGCCTTGAACTGGTCACCCAAGACGCATCCAGACTCCATTTTTGACGATCCACATATGGTTGGAAAGCTAATTTAATAAGGAAGCCAATCCAAGTGGTCTCATGTCAAAATCTCTTTGGAATCCATGGAAATTGTCAAAACAAGTCAGCATCCAGAATCTATTTAGGTGCTGCGTCATCGTATCTGGTCCAATGGGCCATGTATCGTCTTTGAGCCCGTTAGGGGGCGCGTCCAGGGTAGGCGACGACCCTAGGACCTTTATAATCATATGCCACTGCCATCATTAGATTTTGGGTTTTGCTTAGATTAATCTATCAAGAACAGTTTCGCCGTTCATGGGTTTGTGAGACCCCAACTTCATGAGATTAATCATTCATCTGCAATTTGGTTGTTTTCTTTCTTGTTCTTGCTTGTGTTCTTCATTGCGCAGGTAGGGATTAGTCTTCTTGGCGAGGTCAACCAGATCCGTGTCTCGGTTGATAACCAGAGGAGTTGTGGTGCTAAGATTTCAGGGTTCGCTCTTTCGATCTGAAGCCGGATCGGTGTGTCATTCTCCGCCACAACGATAGTTACCACTACCTGACGGAAGATCGGGATCCCCGTTCCCATTAAGTGGTAATCAGAGCTAAGGTATACCATCAGATTCACATTTATCCCCTAGTTTTGAGTATTTCGCATTCGTCCCATAGTCCAGTGCCATAATCATTTTTTTTCCTATCTTAGAACCTTCCGCGCCATAGCCTTTGCATATTTCAGTTTTAGAGTCCATCGTGTTGAGTTTGTGTCCTAGTCAAGGTCTTGTTGCTGGTTAGGTTGTGTTAGAGTCCAGTTCGTGTGTTTTCCCCATCGTTTCCATCAAATCCTTGCTGCCGTGACTAATTTTGCGCGTATTGTTCCCGTTTTGTCCTCTAATTCAGAGCCAGTTCGTAAAACTGGTCTAGTTTTCGCATACGAACTCGGATTTCGACATTCCATATATCCAAATCGATCAATTTTTTTTTGGATCCGTTCGTCCCACCGCATTGTCGAGGTCAGAAAATTTTATTTTGGCAAAAAACTGGTCACAAGATCCTCTTTTCGTGGTCACAAGCTTTTTGTCAATTTTGAGCACGTCTTCTGAATTTTTCACAGGCCACGCCTTTTACTTGTTTAAGCTCATATTTTATATGGTTACTTCTTTTGTGCTCCTAAGTGAAAAAAAATATCAAAAAAATAAAAAGAAAAAGTCAAAGTTTCCCAAAAAAAACAACGACAACAAAAAAAAAGAAAAAAGAGAGAGGCAAAAGAGGAACAATATCTAAAGGACCACATAGAGAAGGCCAAAGTGAGCTGTGTTAGTGTGTGCTATTTGGTTCCTTGTTTGTGTTGCTCTTGCTATCCACCATACTTGTTTTTCACACACCTGGCACCTTGCTATCCACCATACTTGTTTGTCACACATCTAGCACTTGGAACATTTTAGACTAGCAACGAGAACAAGTACTTTGGACTATAATTTAGCATTACTTTCTGTTACTAACTTGTGTGCCAAATATACATATTATTCTTTGTGTGCCTTCCAAGCTCCACAAATTCTTCAGATTAGTACAGAAAAAGGCCCTTGCAATCTCGGTACCACTGCCTCACAGGTATCACGAACCAGCCGCCGGTTGTACTGCCCACTGCTTGTGTTGGTAAGAACTTTGTAAGAGCTTGGTAAGATGCTTCCACTTGCTGTGAAAAGTGACACCACTGCAACCACATAGTCATTTGGTAGGGATAACTTTCACCGTTTGTGTTCTATTTTTTTGTTTACAATGGCAGGAGGTGATCAGACTAGAGATAATAGTCCCAAGGATTTCAATGAGTGTGTCAGCCAAGAGCAACTGCAAGTTGCTATAGATAATGCCCAAAAAGGATGAATGAGGCCATCAGGAAGGCCGTTGAAACATCCTCAATTTTCCTTGAAGGGAAAATCCACAGAATGAATAATAATATGATAAAACCAAGAACTGATTCCATCATACTATCATATATCAGTAGATATCACAGTCATACATCGTAAGATTACAGGAATCCAAGATATTACATCACTGGGGAACACACCTATTACAGAATTAATCTAGTGGAAGACTATCGCGTGAAGGCTCCTCCTTCACGGGCATCATCAGAGTTGGCGTAGTGCATCATAGATTCCATTTCCGAACCAAACTTGAGCGTAGGCACGAGACCTCCTAATCCTTCTAAAGTCAGCATCTCTGAGAAGCAGGAAAATCTGCACACCGCCAGATGTGTGCAGGCCATGGTTAGCACCGATGAGCTTTAGTGGAAAAAGATAAACAAGGGATCTGGTGATCCTAATATTTGGTTGTGGTTTGCATTCTTAGCGCATGAGAAGTAAATAACAATTGTATTATAATAATAATATCCAATTTTTAACACGTTCACCACCACACTATCCGTATCCATCCACCAACCATCCATCCCAAACCATCTCCACACCACCACACCTTATCTCATCTCACACACTCAGGTTGACAGGCCAACTCCCTCTCGGCCTTGTCTCAACGGCCCGCAGTCCCAAGGCTCACGATCGGAAAATACCCCATCCTTGGAGGGAGAAAAGAAGGACTCATCTCCTATCTAGTTTAAGCGAAACCCAGGAAAGGTCCATAGCCGATGAGTCGGCATATGTATCGATCGATCAACCATACACTCTGCAGAGGTTTCACATACCCACAAGATAGTCATCCTTGACGGTGCCCCGTCTAGGCAGATTCCGACCGCTTGCTAGCCTAGAACGATGCCACCCTACCTCTCAGCCCTAGAACATCCCAAGTCTAGTTTGGGATGGCTGATACTATGAGTCGTAGACAGAGCCGGGACCCTCCGGATGTCAAGAGCCGGGTCCACAAGGCCTCTTGAAGTCTCGGAAGGGTGTGGGGAAAAACCACGCGCCCCGTACCTCCTTGCACACGTTCGCCTAGCAGTAGTGACATCGCTCTACCAAGTAGTCCGACCGTCCCACACCATATAGGGCAAGTGGGATGTAAAGGATTCCCAGTGAATCTGAGTACTAGTAAGTCCTTAGGGATTGACCAAGCTAGAATATCTTCATCAGGGTTTTCATTTTACGTGCCACCATAGCACCTCCACCCTGGGCTCCTCCCATCACAGGTTCACACCCAAGGCCACCTCCAATTACCATTTACCCGCCATAGGTATTCCATATCCACGTGCCCAGGTAGCACCACATGGCAAGACTTGCCCCAGGCTCGTCGTTATTCCAGCTCAGTCGACACAACCCTCACTCTCCACGCACCAAAGACACACGTAGCACGCTCACACACCACCAAGTCCAGCACCCATAGCCAAACCATTCCTAGGGGGTTCACCACTAGCATCACATCCCCGACATAATGCGAAGTGAGGTTAATAATAAGTATAGTGGTGTAATATGCAAGCAAGCAGGCAAGTAAGCATATATAAGCGAGAGAATGCGCAAGGCAGGGTGACGTGGTAGAGTGGGTTGCATCAGGGTAATAATGGCTCAGGTAGTAGCATGCATCAAAGTACTAGCAAAGGAATAATTTATAAAGCACTAGCAGTGCTAGATATTATGCAATGTCTAATAGGATTCTCTAAAAGAGGGTGCTGCCATGACACATGCGATGTAGAGGTAGTAGTGGTACAATTCTCCATCTGTTGGTGTTCAATCAGCGGGGTCGTCTCCTCCTGAGTTGACTTCTAGTCCACAGTCCTTGTCGTCGTTCCTGTTCTCTTGATCCGATCGCCAGCTACTCCGCGAAGCGACACGCAAAGCTAGAGAACACTCAACACTCGAAAAGACGACATGACGCAGGAAGATCCAATAACACCAACGGCACACTAAAAGATTCACAACTTAGCCCTCTCGGCGGTTGTCCGATTTCCTTGGGCCAAGAAACACAAGAGTGGTGGTTTGCTTATGCACAAGCTTATGCCATGGCCAAGCCAGTACGGCTTTACAATAAACGGTTTAAGCCAGAGCTCATTTATAGCAAACATCACGGCTCGCTGTCTTTCCTTCCAGGCGTCATGGAGATGACGAGAATCGGAAGACAGGCCCAACGGAGGAAGAATGACGGGGTTTAGCTCTTATAGCCTTATCCCGCAAGTCACAATTGGACACGAGAAGCAAACAAGAACGAATAACACTATTGTGACTTGGCTCCAATGTACTTTGGCTCACCCGCTATGGTAGGAAGCGGTAGCGCAAAGAGGTTGGACAGC
This sequence comes from Miscanthus lutarioriparius, assembly GCA_904845875.1. Lineage (NCBI taxonomy): Eukaryota > Viridiplantae > Streptophyta > Magnoliopsida > Poales > Poaceae > Miscanthus > Miscanthus lutarioriparius. The sequence goes on from CAJGYO010000017.1 coordinate 37,494,373, forward strand.
GACAGGTCCTCTCGATCCACACGACACATCAACGTTGGGAGCCGAGGAGACAGTTGTTCAACACGGCAAAAGCAGCGGGGTTAGCTAGGCATGTCCATGTTATGTTCCCAGACACATCTTCGGGGAAGATGGTTTTTAGACGGTTAATCGGGTCAACACGCACGGGTCCGAGGTACAACATAGACCATAGCTTCACTAACAAAAGGGAATAGTCCAGTCTTTGATCCAATCATCATGGGCAAGACAGAATCAAACAGGGTGGGCTAATGGTGCAACCAGAGCAAGTACAACAAGGGACAAGGTCTACTTCTTCCAACACTCACGCCATGACGAAAGACGGGGTATTGGAAGGAAGCGACAAACACCAAGTGTGCAAACCACTCGTAGGGTACCCGACTTAGGTGCACTGGCACTAAGACATCTCTCTAATTCATAGCGGTGCGGTTGTCACCGCAGGAATCAAAGAAATGCAATGGTCATACAAGGTACAAGCATATGGGGGTTTGAGCACGAAGAGGCAAGTAAAAGCAAAAGAGTGGCGTAGCTCCATGGTCATGGCGAGGCGAACTCACGGCCACAAGCTACACCAACGAGTTGGCATCCATCGTTCCCTGATTGTTATCTCCCAGGTCATCTCCCACAGGACTTGGTCATGGAGGGCTCAAAGCGTGCGGGTGATATCCGCATCGATGTTAGTATCAACATCGAATCCATCACGACCATGTTCTAGGGCCGAAGACAGGTGCTAACACTCGTGGTACTATGAAGTCAACTAAAAAGCAAGGGGTCAAGTTACACTCGGCATCACGGTCATGGCGAGACGGATCCCGTGATCGTAACGTCCGAACGAGGTATGATCCCTCAGCCGGCTTGAAGGCTCGGCACACAGGCAACAACACCAACAACCAGCGATAAGAACCAAACACGACCAAAAGATGCAACAACTCGACACGACTGCGGAGTAGCACATTCCATAGCTGGGGAATGGGTAGATCCTGTAAGACAGTCATGGACAGATAGGTCGTAAGATTAGGGCCCAACAAGGTAGATATGCATAAACAGAAAGATGCGAGATGGGGCTTTCCATGGTCTCGATAAGACCTACGACTAGGGTTCATGGTCTAGGGTTACGGCTCATAGTATACGGGGTCATGATATCTCCTCAACAGCACGCACTTGCAAGGCAAGGCGACCAGGATGTCGGAAAGACTCCACTTGTCATCGGTACGATGCTAGGGATCACACGGTTTCGCAACGGCTCGCCCTCGTTTAACGAGGTAGCCGGAATGTCGGGAATGGACTCAATACAACGACGGTACGGTGCTAGGTCTTGCGGTGTATGCCAGGGCTTTGTCCGTGAGTTGTGCAATGAGATTACTTCAAAAGGCCTTTAGTGTGGATCCCGGTAGATCTCGACGGCATGTTCTCGTAACTCAAGGTAGCTGGAACAGTGGTGAAACACGGGCATAGGGTTCCACAGAACCGTCAGGGCAACCAAAAAGGGAATCCTGCAGTCCATGATGCGGCGATCAATACCACGTGGTCCAATTACGGCTTCGGGGCTCATGATGAGGTTATGGTAACTCTTCGCCGCGGCATGGCTTGGCCACGACGGGTTTTACAGGCGACAAGTCCTTTCGGCGTCTCCTATGCCGTGGATCCATTTGGCTAAGTCTGGTCTCGTGCTAGTGAGTGCGGGCGTGTCTAGGAGCGGTAGAGCTCCGATCAAGGCTTGACTCAATCAGGTGTGGTTCACGGTGGACGAGACATGGCTTTAGAGAATGCTTCAATGGTGGTCAGCAACCTCACCGGCGTTCTTGGAACTCCAGTGGTTCGATTTGGTTTGGGTTAGTCACGTGTGTGTGTGCTTGTGTGTCCAAAGGCCGAAGGTGGCCTCGGTCTACACATTCCATGGTTGGAACGCCATGGCCGGTAAGCAAAATCGGGGTTGGAAAGAGGGGCACGGTGGTGGCTCACCGAGGTTTGTCAAAGTAAAAGAACATGACCCGTGTTGCTTGGCATGATGATCTTGGCGGAGCTTGTAGTTGGTCGCACCTATGGTCATCCAACGGCTTCGGCTTATCCGGGTGATCGGGCGACGAAGATGTAGCACCTAATCGAAGCACTTGGGAAAAGAATTCGAGGTACAAGAGATAGACACGCATAATAGATAGATCGTCATGAAGGGAAATGGAAACAAAGGAGTAGACCGGTGGTGATGGTCGTCACAGGCATTTACTAATCATGGATAGATAGATGATACATAGATGATGGTCATGTGCGAATGAAAGATAAACACATGTTCACAAAAGTGGGAGGATATAGATTGCCGAACAGGTGGCGGCTGTTGGACGGAGCTCGGCCACAGTTCACGAAGGATGCCGCAAGGGGCCGGCTTCTTCCCTGCACATAGAGTTGCATGGCTCGAAGGCCGGTCACAAAAGATGACGACGATCAACGCCGGGAAGATGTTGCGGTCCATCGGCGAAGTGGTCGGTGGTGCATAGCGAGGAAGGGCTGCTGCTGCTGTCCGGAGGCTTGGAGCACGAGCAGGGGCGTGCCTCCCGATGGGGATGAAGAGGTGCACAGCGAGGTGGTGACCGCGGCAGCCGAGGATGGAGCTCGTGGCTGGTGCTGCGACGGTGGGCTCCGGCCTTGCTGGTAGTCGCCGAAGGGTGGGAGGTGCTCGCGGTGGCGGTGTGCTCGACGACGTCCATGCGGCTCCGGCATGGCGAGGCATAGAGGGAGACAAAGCATGGACGCTGAGGAGAGGCATCATGGTTGCCGCTCGAACGGCGAGGACGACGTTGGGCGTGGATGCGGCTTCGGTGGTTCGTCATGGACGCGGTGCTTGGGGACGGGGCGAAGCTCAACGCGGTCGCGGCTCCGAGGCAGAGGTGGGTGGCGTGGATGCGGCGGCCGGCGAGGAGATGGAGGACAGGCACCTCGGGATCGGCCTTAGGTCTGGGACGGCGCTCGTCGGGCGGCCGGGGAGCATGGCGTCGCGGGCGGTGCCGCGGCTTCGGCAGCGGCTCCGGCGTGGCGAGGCGCTGCGGACTCTAGCTCGGCGTTGGGCGTGGACGCGGCGAGGAGGCTCGACATGGGCGACACCGCTCCTTGGTGCTGGCTTGGGTGGCGCGCTGGTGGCGAGGCTCGGAGCAGCGCGCGCGGCTCCGGTGGAGAGCGGCGGCGCACTGGGGAAGGAAGAAAAAGGGGCGGACGGTTGCGGCGTTTTTATAGGGCGAGCGGCTATGGCTCTAGGCACTGTGGACAGCGATCCTCGGCTTCCGTGTAGAGGAGGGGCACGCGGCGCGCATCGTGCGGCATGGATCGCGGGGCGATGTCAAGCGCCCACGCGCAGTCTGGCAGCGACGGCTGGGAGCGGCTGCATGCGCCCTAGGGTTGGAGTGGGGCTTCAGCTGCTGGCCAGGCTAGGCCGCATCGTGGCAGCGGCCTGGTTGGGCCAAGGCACTGGCGGGGCAGGCCAAAGGGAGGAGTGGCGAGCTGGGCCGAGTGAGAGAAGGGCGAGCGGGCTGGCGGGGCAGGTTGGGCCATGGCTTCGAGTGGGAGAGGCTGGCTGGTCCTGCTGGCGCTGGTTGGGCCATGGGGAGGGGTGCTCGGTTGGGCTCCTACAGCCTGCTGGGCCGGTGCAGAAAGAAGGGGAAGAGAGGGGGTGCTGGGCCAGGCCAAGGCGTGAGGGGAGAGAAGAGAGAGAAGGAAATAGATTCTCCAATTTAAGTTTAAATGGTTTTGAATTTGGATTTGAGAAGAATTCACCACATCTTGAGAAGGATTTCCAAGGTGAAATATAAAGCGGTGTTCGAGGAACCATTCGGAGAGGTTCATATGAACTCAAGACGAAATTTCCACGAGTGTTCGGATGGAAAATTTTTAGGGGATATTTGGAAAAACTCAAAGGAAGAATTTGGGGGGAAATTTGGGGAGTTCTGCATGGGGTTTGAATAGGAATTTCAAGGAAGGAGTATTGATGGCACTTGAGATGTGAGCTCCAAGAGGGGGCTCAAGATGATTTCCACTGGCGACTAGAGAAGAGGGTCTTTTCCTTTGTTCTCCTACTCCTAGGTCTTATATGTGTGTACCTGCATGTATTAACAACATGCTTACTCATCGTGGTAGTCTACTAGGGGTCTTAGGGTTTAGGGACTCCGGTCCAATGGTTGGCACAAATATAAATGGCAAGTCCGGGTTCTAGTGGAGTTCGGGATTATAGAGAGAGATTCACAGAAGACTCGAAATAATCCCGCGAGGATCACAAGGAGGTTGCTATGGTTGTGCTCTCCAACAAAAACGAGGCTCAAACACAGGACAACTCAAAAACTCCGGCAATCACCTACAAACCATCTACATGTATGCAACGTCTTGTTAGCGAGTTGGACTCATGTTTTACCTAGCAATTACATGTTTCACTCAATTGCAAGAAATTTTTTTGAAAGCTCGTATTTTTGGCTTCTCCAAAAACCCGGGTTGTTACAGCCGTCACTGACGCACTCATTGAACTCAACATTGGCAACAGCATGGAGAGATTGGACAAACGAATTTCCACGCTAACCGACAAGGTTACCGAGTTGGAAACCTTGGTGGCGGTCAACAACGATGTCTCCGGCAGCAACACCGATGGTCTCTTGCCAGAAGACACGGTGCATGATGCCATTGGGAACATAGATCGAGCAGCCTTCCGACAAGCAAGATTACGACGACGTCTTCACCGCAACATGACAGGTATGGGTGGTGTCCACCACCATCAAGGTAATAATCACCGTGTGCTCGATGATCCTTATGCTAAGATTAAGTTCACAATACCATCTTTTTTGGGTCATTATGATGCTGAGGGATATCTTGATTGGGAGGAGACAGTAGAACAAAAGTTTAGTGCCCACCTTGTGCCTGAGCATCATAGAGTTCGACAAGGTACTAGTGAGTTTAAGGACTTTGCCATTATTTGGTGGAATGGGCTAGCTACATAGGATGCTTTTCCTGGTACGTGGGAAGAACTTAAGATAGCTATGCGTGATCGTTTTGTTCCTCCTTCTTATCAGAGACTTGCGTAAGAAATTGATGCGTTTAGAACATGGAGAGAAATCTGTACAGGATTACTATGGTGAGCTCCAAAAGGGATTGATGCGTTGTAGTGTTGTGGAGGGGAACGAAGATTCCATTTGTCGTTTTTATTCGGGTTTGAGGCGCGAGATTCAGGACATTGTTGATTATAAAGAATTTAACACTGTCAACCAGTTGTTTCAGTTCGCTATGCTTGTAGAAAAGGAATTATAGAGGCGTGAATAGCAGAGCAAGAGCAAGGTCAGCACCACATACACGCCACGCTCAGCTCCATCATCAGGGCTAACCAAGCCAACCACTTTTCGGGCACCTCCACCAGCGAGCAAGCGACCAGTAGCCTCTGGAGTTATCGCTACACCTAAGGCACCTCCCGCATGACCTTTAGATTTAGGTAAAAATTCTTTGTAGGTGCCTACCAAGAGTGCCTCATACGTTGCATCAACAGGACGCACTTCAGGCATTCAGTGCCATCGCTGCCCTGGCATTGGCCATGTGTAGAAGGATTGCCCAAGTCAGTAGGCATACATTGCTACAGAAGATGGTTACATCAGCACCTTTGACATTGAAGATGAAGAAGACCAAGATACAGATGAGGAGGACGGTGAAGTCCTTGGTGACGAGGCCACGGCGGCCTATAGGAGCATCATTGTACAACGGGTGCTCAGCTCACAAGTACAGCAACCTGAGAAGCTACAACGCCATAACTTGTTCTAGATTTTCTTCATCATCAGCAACCGTCGAGCACGCGTCATTATTGAAGGAGGAAGCTGCAATAATTTGGTGAGTTCTGATTTGGTCAAGAAGCTTGGCTTGACCACACGGCCGCACCCACGTCCATACCATATTCACTGGCTAAATTATTCTGGAAAAGCAAAGGTAACACAAACTTGCAGAGTTTCATTTTCCATTGGTTCTTATGCTGATTCTGTTGATTGTGTTGTGGTACCTATGCAAGCCTATTCATTTTTATTGAGTCATCCTTGGGAACATGACAATGATGCTACACACCATGGTAGAAGTAATAAATACACTTTTGTGCATAAAGGAAAGAAAATTACTTTGGTACCTTTGACCCCTGCTCAAATTGTACAAGCTGATAGAGAACGCGCTGCTAGTTTGAATGATGTTCAATCTAAAAATCAGCAAGTTGCTAATTCTATTCTTCTATCGAAAAAGGATAAGTCTACATCTATTTCTAAGGCCGAGGGGATTAAATTGAAGGGTGGTGTTATGCTTGCAACAAAATGTGACTTTGCTAAAATTTCTGATGATGATATTTGCTATGCTTTGGTATGCAAACGAGCTATATTTTCGCTTGATGATATTGTTAGCTCGGTGCCTCCTGCTGTCACTAACCTTTTGCAAGAGTATGAGGAAAATTTTCCAGCTGAGATACCCCCGGGGCTACCACCTATGAGAGGGATAGAGCATCAAATCGATTTGATTCCGGGAGCAACCTTGCCCAACCGTGCTGCCTATCGAACCAATCCTGAGGAGACTAAGAAAATTTAGCGACAAGTCCAAGACCTTTTGGACTGTGGGTATGTACGTGAAAGCCTTAGTCCTTATGCCGTTCCTGTACTTTTGGTTCCTAAGAAAGATGGAACTTGGCGTATGTGTGTTGATTGTAGAGCCATTAATAATATTACTATTCGGTATCGTAATCCTATTCCTAGGCTAGACGACATTCTTGATGAGTTGTGTGGCTCTATAATTTTCACCAAGATTGACTTGCAAAGTGGCTACCACCAAATTAGAATGAAACTTGGAGATGAATGGAAAACCGCGTTTAAAACCAAATTCGGGTTGTATGAGTGGTTACTAATGCCTTTTGGTTTGACAAATGCACCTAGCACTTTCATGCGCTTAATGAATGAGGTTTTAAGAGCTTTTATTGGTCGTTTTGTGGTAGTTTACTTTGATAATATATTGATTTACAGCAAGTCTTTTGTTGAACATATGGATCACTTACGTGTTGTTTTTAATGCTTTACGTGATGCATGATTATTTGGTAACCTTGAGAAGTGCATCTTTTGCACGGATCGAGTTTCTTTTCTTGGCTATGTTGTAACTCCACAGGGAATTGAGGTGGATGAGATGAAAATTAAAGCCATAAAGAGCTGGCCGGTTCCCCAAACTGTCACGCAGGTGAGGAGTTTTCTTGGTCTTGCAGGATTCTACCGCCGCTTCATCAAAGAATTCAGCACCATTGCTGACCCATTGCATGAGTTGACGAAGAAAGGGGTGGTGTTTCATTGGGGAAAGGCACATGAGAAGTCCTTTGTCACTTTGAAGGACAAGCTCACACACGCACCATTGCTGCAACTTCCAAACTTTGGTAAGACTTTTGAGCTAGAATGTGATACTAGTGGAGTTGGCATTGGGGGTGTATTGATGCAAGATGGTAAAACCATTGCTTACTTTAGTGAAAAATTGCATGGCCCTGTTCTGAATTATTCCACGTATGATAAGCAATTGTATGCACTTGTCCATTCTTTAGAGACATGGCATCAATATTTGTGGCCTAAAGAATTTGTTATTCATTCTGATCATGAATCACTTAAGTATCTTCGCTCTCAACATAATCTGAATCGTAGGCATACTAAATGGGTTGAATTTATTGAATCTTTTTCTTATATTATCAAACACAAGAAAGAGAAGGATAATGTGATTGCTGATGCTTTGTCTAGACGATATACATTGCTGTCCCAACTTGATTGTCGGATTTTTGGTCTTGAATCAATAAAAGAATAATATGCGCTTGATCCTGATTTTAAGGACGTATTGCTGAATTATAGAGAGGGACATACATGGAATAAGTTTATGATCAATGATGGGTTTTTGTTTAGAGCTAACCGCCTATGTATTCTAGTTGGCTCCATTCGTCTTTTGTTGTTACAGGAGGCACATGGAGGTGGATTGACGGGACATTTTGGTGCCAAAAAGACGGAGGACGTGCTGTCCACACATTTCTTTTGGCCAAGGATGAGGCGAGATGTAGAATGGTACGTGGCTCGGTGCGCTACATGTCAAAAAGCTAAGTCGCGGTTGAACCCACATGGTTTGCATATGCCTCTTCTTGTTCTTTCTACTCCTTGGGCTGATATATCTATGGATTTTGTGTTGGGTTTGCCAAGGACTAAGAGGGGAAGGGATAGTATTTTTGTGGTGGTTGATCGTTTTTCTAAGATGGCACATTTTATTCCTTGTCATAAGAGCGACGATGCTGTTCATATTGCTGACCTTTTCTTTCAAGAAATCATTCGCTTGCATGGTATGCCTTCTACTATTGTTTCAGATCGCGATGCAAAATTCTTGAGTCATTTTTGGCGCACTTTGTGGAATAAATTGGGGGACCAAGCTGCTGTTTTCTACAACATGTTATCCCCAAACTAATGGGCAAACTAAGGTAGTGAATCGAACATTGTCCACCATGTTGAGAGCAATTTTGAAGCGCAATTTGAAGATGTGGGAAAAGTGTTTGCCACATGTGGAGTTTGCATATAACAGGGTGGAACATTCCACCACCAAGGTAAGTCCTTTTCAGGTAGTGTATGGTTTTAACCCCCATGCTCCTATTGATCTTTTGCCTTTACCTACCACTAAGTGAACACATAGTGATGCTAGAGAGCGTGCTGATTTCATTCGTAAGTTGCACGAAACAACTAAAGCAAATATTGAAAGAATGAATGAAAAGTATAGAATTGCTGGTAGTAAAGGTAGAAAAGAAATTAAACTTGAACCGGGTGATTTGGTTTGGTTACATTTGAGAAAAGATACATTTCCTGAGCTGCGTAAGTCTAAATTAATGCCAAGAGCAGCTGGTCCTTATAAGATAATTGAGAAAATAAATGATAATGCCAACAAACTTGAGTTTCTACCTGAGTTCGGGGTTAGTCCCACCTTTAACATTGTAGATTTGAAGCCTTATTTGGGAGAAGAAGATGAGCTTGAGTCGAGGACGACTCAGTTTCAAAGAGGGGGAGGATGATGAGGACATCACTCCTTCAGATGTACCCACTGATCCTCCAACTGTTATGCAAGGTCCAATGACCCGACCTCGAATGCGTCAACTCAATTTAGAGGTGAGCTCGTTCTTAAGCGATCCTTCTCATACTTTTGAGAATAGACTACTACCTAATGATGTTATCTTTCTTAGAAACATTGGAGAGGGTCATGAGGGACTTGGAGGAAGTGGTGGAGGTGATGATGACCAGCAAGGACATCCAATAGAACCCGGAGGCCCGGTCCAACATGATTTCGAGTCTGCCTCGGCCTCCAGGACCAGTCTGCCTTAAACTGGTCACCTAGGACACGTCCGGACTCCATTTTTGACGATCCACATATGGTTGAAAAGATAATTTGATAAGGAAGCCAATCCAAGTGGTCTCACATCAAAAGCTCTTTGTAATCCACAGAAATTGTCAAAACAAGTCAGCATCCAAAATCTGTTTAGGTGCTGTGTCACCGTATTTGGTCCAATGGGATGTGTATCGTCTTTGAGCCCATTAGGGGGGCGCGTCCAGGGTAGGCGATGACCCTAAGACCTTTATAATCATACGCCGCTGCCATCATTAGGTTTTGGGTTTTGCTTAGATTAATCTGTCAAGAATAGTTTCGCCGTTCATTGGTTTGTAAGACCCCAACTTCGTGAGATTAATCATTCATCTGCAATTTGGTTGTTTTCTTTCTTGCTCTTGCTTATGTTCTTCATTGCGTAGGTAGGGATTAGCCTTCTTGGCGAGGTCAACTGGATCCATGTCTCGGTTGATAACCAGAGGAGTTGTGGTGCTAAGATTGCAGGGTTCGATCTTTCGATCTGAAGCCGGATCGGTGTGTCATTCTCCGCCACAACGATAGTTATCACTACCTGACAGAAGATCAGGATCCCCGTTCCCATTAGAAGGGGAAGCTGCTTGGATACATTGTGTCCGAACGCAGCATCGAGGCCAACCCAAAAAAAATCACGGCCATCTCCAACATGGGCCCTATACGCAACGTCAGGGGCGTACAGAGGCTCATCGGCTATTTGGCCGCCTTGACCCGATTCATCTCCCAGCTTGGCAAATGGGGGATGCCTCTCTACAAGCTTCTCAAAAAGATGAAAGCTTTCATCTGGACTGAGGAAGAATAGCAGGCTTTGGATAGCCTCAAAGCATCACTGACGTCGGCCCCAATCATCGTCGCTCCCAAACGGGGAGAACCCCTCCTCCTCTATGTCGTGGCAAGAAACCACGTGGTAAGCGCTGCCCTAGTCATCGAAAGGGAGGAGCCAGGACACCGCCTTAAGGTCCAATGACCCGTATACTTCATCGGGGAGGTACTCACCAACCCCAAGGTCTGGTACCCCTAGGTGCAAAAACTCCTATGAGCCATGCTGATGGTGACCCAGAAGCTCCTGCACTACTTCATCGACCACGAAGTCTCGATTGTCACTTTATACCCACTCAGAGACATCATCCGCAACCCCGATGCCACCGGGCGAATCTACAAGTGGGCACTCAAACTAATGGGCCACGACATCAAGTACATTCCCCATACTACTATTAAGTCTCAGGCTCTTGCGGATTTTATCACCAAATGGATGGAGGTCCAGCTTCTGACTCCGGACGTCACCCATGAGTACTAGACGATGTACTGTACTTCGATGGGTCTGTGATGACGCTCGGCTCAGGGGCTAGAGTGGTTTTGATCTCCCTGGATGGGAGTAGGCTCCGCTATGCAATCCACCTCCACTTTTTGGCCTCAAACAATGCTGTGGAGTACGAGGCCCTCATCAACGGCTTGCGCATCGCCATCGAGCTCGGCGCCACGCGACTCTACGTTCGTGGTGACTCAGAGCTGGTCATCGATCGGGTCTTGAAAGAGTCTTCCTGCAAAAGCCCCCTCATGGCAGCATACTACCAGGAGGTGCGCAAGCTCGAGGACAAATTCCAGTGGATCGAGCTACACCACGTCCCCCAAAGGGATAACGATGCCACCGATTTTCTTGCAAAATTAGCTGCCAGGCGTGTTCCATCTCCAGACGGGGTCTTCATCAATGACCTTCACGAATCGTCTGCCTGCATCCTAGAAGGACTGATCCAGACACAATCCAACACCGACCCAGCACTCGAGGGCTCCGACCTCAGTGCCTCCATGACGATGTCGCCCGCCGACGTCGCCATGCTAGCACTCAATCAAGCCAACTGGCGAGCGCCGCTACTCACCTACCTCCTCGAGGAGGTTCTACCACTTGAAAGGACTGAAGCACGATGGATCGCTCGACGCGCCAAGACATTCATCGTGATCGAAAATGAACTCTACAAACAGAGTTCATCTAGAGTACTCATGAAGTGCGTCCCTACCGACCAAGGCAAGCTCCTCCTCCTTGAGGTCTATGCCGGAATCTACAGACATCACGCGGCCCAGAGGTCGCTGGTCAGAAAAGCCTTTCGCCAAGGTTTTTACTGGCTCACCGCACTATGAGATGCACCAAATTGATCCATAGGGTTCACACCCTTCTTCCTGGCCTACGGAGCTGAAGCAGTGCTGCCTCTAACCTCGATCACGGTGCCCCAAGAGTGAAGGCCTTCGACCGTGACCGAGCCACAGAGGCTCAACAAGACACAGTCGACCTGCTCGAGGAGGCCCACGAGACGACCGTCATCCGCTCCGCTCACTACCAGCAGACTCTCCGCAAGTACCATGAGAGGAAAATTAGAGGGAGAATCCTCGAGGTCGGAGACCTTGTGTTTCGAAGGACCCAATCGACCAAGGAGAAGCACAAACTCTCTCCGCCATGGGAAGGACCCTACACGGTGACCGAAGTGATCCGACCGGGCGTCCACCGACTGAAGGACAACAACGACAATGTTCTCACCAACACTTGGAACATCGAACAGTTATGTCGTTTCTTCCCCTAAAAATTCGGCCTTATCGCTTTCTTTCACTTAACGTTTGCTCCTACAAGCTCCCGGCCTGAACACTGTCGACCTGGGTCGCTCGGGGGCTCAACGAGGGTGCGATTCCACCTATCTTTTTTACTATCTTATGATAAATACTTTTCTACCCAAAAAAAGGGTAGTCCGTTCCTTTAATTGCCTTACGTAACTTTGCTTTATACATTCCGACCGATCACACCCCGCCATGACCTACGGTTATGAGCAGCTGAGCCTTGCGGGCCATGCCTGGGTTCTTAAGGTTGCAGCCTACGGTTCAAACAGGCAGGTGCAAAAAAGAAAGAATAAGAAACAAAGTTATGCTAGGGTAAAAATAAGGAACGAATGGGACAAGCTTCCCTGAACAAAGTGATTCATCAAAAAATGAAATGGATGTATTCATGAATATGAACTGTTCACATGGGGGCTCCCCCATGAACTTAAATTTTACATCTGCTAAACTACTTTTACACTAATTCCTACTGTGGCTGCCCGGTGACATTGGCTGATGACGCGACCGGCGATGGCAGGGGCTGCTCGCACCCTGGCTAGACGACACTTGGCTTGGTCGGAGGCGGGGCGACATTCGCTTCTGACCTAGGCTCCACTCCATTCGCAGGCTGGGCGATGTCCTCCTGGCCCGTGCCATCAGCTACGTTTGCGTGGCGGGCATCCATCACCCAATGTGTGAAGACTTGCCCGGCCACCAACTGTGCATGTGGCAGCAAGCTTTCCCCGAGCGCATGGATGGCCTCTGGGCTCTAGCCGTTGGCATACCCACTACAGATTGCGGCAAAGTCCAGGTCCGGGTGGTGCATCGCCACCGAAGTCAGCACCCACGAAATCCCATAGAACATCTCATCAGTGATGTGCGTCCACACTTTGTCCGGGGCCTCCACCAGTCAGATGGCGGGCGTGCTGGTGCTCAGCACCGACCCAAAGAGCTCTGAGACGACGACCTAGGCAACGTTGCAAAGCTGGTTGAGCTCCCCCTTGAGAGCACATTGCTCTTCAAGGGACTTGGCTAGTGCCTCCGCATTCTGGCCAATCATCGCCCTAGCTGTCTCCAGGTCCTGCTCCAGTGACCCAACCTTTCCGCCCAGTTCTGGAAGAAGGATGACGAGCTCAGAAGCAAGTTAAAGGAAAAACCAATACATCAACCAAAAGTAGAAAAGGTACGTACCGAGGCGGGTGTTCTCAAGGATGGAGAGCCCTTCCTCCTGCCACATCACCTGCTCATGCAGCCGAGCATTCGCCTCCTCCGTCCCGAGCACCCGGCCTCGGAGCACGAGCACTTCCTGGTCGACCTCCGACTGGGCCTTCCGCTCTGACTCCAGGGCCTTCCGCTCCGACTCTAGGGCCTCTAGGGAACCTTGGAGCACTGCCTCGGTCTCCACCAAGGACTTCTAGAGAGCTGCCTCAGTCTCCACCTGGTGGACCTTTGCCGCCTCAAGCCCCTGCTCAGCAGCGGTCGCCAGCTCCACCACGAGTAGCTCCGCCGCCCGGGCCTCCATCGCCTCGGCCACCCGGCCTTGAGACTCACGATGGGTGGACTCTAGCTAGCGCTCAAAGCTTGGTGACTCACCATGACATCGCGGCCTCCTAGGCATGCTCCTACCGGAGGAAGCGAGACTTGCGGCTTGACATCTCCTCCAAGCCCTACAACACAAGAGGCAAACATGCTGAGATAACCAGGGGAAGACCAAGGAGCCAAGGATGAACGCAGAAAAACTACCTCTGCAACGTGGGGCAGGTCGACAGTAACCACCTGCTAGATGGACTTGACCCACTCTAGGGCCTCCTCGAGCTTCACCCTAGTTTGGGCGAGATCGTACTCCATGGCAAGTCCTCTCCCCCAAGCATGTCCCAGAGCTGATCCTACTGCTCATCCTAAAGGATGAACCGAACCTTCCTCGGGTCCTCAGGGTAGGGCCACACCAGGTCGGTAGCCCCAAGCCCGCTAGAAGGCCCAGCCGATGATTGGACCACTGCCAGCTCCTGCGACGGCGTCGTTGGCTCCACCCTGTCACCTATTTCGCCGTCGGAGGCGACCTCCACTATCTCGATTTCATGGCCCGCTGACAGACGTTCTGCCTTTGGCCTGGCAGTGTCTCCCCCTAACACCTCCAGCTCCGACCGGGAGGGCGAGCCATGCGGCCCTTCGATCAGTGAGGCAGGGAGCCTGGTCTCCATCCCTGCTTCCACCACAGCCGATGCAGGAGGGGTCACAATGGTCACCTCCAACGTAGCCTCCGCCATCGCCACCGGAATCGCCGCCAACACCATCGCTGCCACTACCGCCGTACTCGCAACAAACCCAGGGGGGATGTTGCCCCCGGAAGGGATGGTCACACCACCGCCACCCTGCTCTCCACTCCTCCCGCATAGGAGGCGAGGCGATGCTCAACCCCGGCAGCATTTGGCCACTATCGAAAAAGTACAAGTCAGTCGCACTCCAAAAAAACTCAACTACGAGATCGAAAAGAAACAAAGAAAGCATACCAGGATGTAAGCGGTAGGGCTCTGAACCCCCGACCTGCCGGCAATGGGCCCACCGAACGAGGGCCGCTCACATGCCGCGAGCCACGCCCCCTTACCTCGACCAGGGGGGAGTCGAACTAGCTAGCTCCCAATCGGCCCACGAGTCGCCACGACTGCCGGCTCGAGGAGCGTTGAACGGAGCAGCTAGCGGGGCATCCCCCCATTGCGGGCCGCGTGCCGACGCCGGCCCCGAAGATACATGGGCGTGAGCCCACTCCACCAACTGCCTGGCCTACTTTGCCGCGCCCGAAGCAGGTGGGGACAAGGCTGGCAATGCCTCCAAAGGGCATGGCGACCACGTCCTCTTTGCCTCTCGCTCACCGACAGCGTCCGAGCTCACGGCGCGCTTCCTCTACGCGGGAACATCACCACGCCTCTCTGCCTCCTGCCCGCCGACGGCGGACGCAGCCGTAGGCTCGTGATGCTCAACCGAGGTCGTGGCTACCTCTCGGCCCCCTCATCCTCGGAGGAGATCACATCATCACCCATCTCCATGGGATCCTCAGACTCAAGCTCCACCTCAATGTCGCTTCTATTTTCCCCGACCCACACATGTCGGGCGATCTCCATCTCCTTCCCATGCTTCCATCGAGCCTTCTCAGCTCTCTTCTTCTTCTTCTCAATCGCCACCTCCTTTAGGGTGGCTTGTCGAGCCACGGCCTCCAGCCCCTTCGAAAGATGCGGCCGGGACTTGTAAACTTCAAGTCCCTATGAAACAGATGACTCAAAGTCAAGATACAGGAGAGCAAAAGGGGAAAAGAACATCAAGTAAGGAGAGGGGAGCATACCAGATTGGATAGCTTCATGGCATGAAGAGGTCTAGGCTTTCCATCAAGGGTCTCTTTGGCCCTCAGTTGTAGCACCCGATCAAGTCGACTCCAGACCTCGTCTGTCACCAACTCCTCCGGCGACAAGCGGTCAGGGTCCGTCGGGCCGGTGTACATCCACATCGGCCGCATCCTTTCCGCTAGCAGGGTGACCCGACGGTGAAAGAAGGTGTGGAACACCCGCACCCTGTCAAGGCCATGCCGCATCAGCTTCTGGAGCTCCACGCTGATAATCTTCAGCTTCTTGTTCTACCGGCTGGCGGGGCCCCATGACTAGCTCTCCTACCTCTCTGGCCTCCTACCGATGAAAGGCGGGAATGGCACCTCTGCCGGGTTCCTGATGTAGAACCATTCCCCGTGCCACCCCCGATTCACCTACGACAAAGCTCGCCCGATGAAGATTCACCGGAAGAAGTCCACGTGTGGCTCCATCCCGAGGAAGGCCTCGCACACGGTGACGAATCCAGCGATGTGTAGCACCCCAGTCGGATTGAGGTGCTGCAGCTGTAACATAATCGACCAATTTATAAGAGCATAAGTACGAAAACAATCACCGGAGTGATCAAACCGTCATACTTAAACCCATATAAACCCGGTAGTCAACTGAAACCACGAAGCATTTCAAACCAACTAGCATACAACCAAGATCACAGTAATTCAACATAACAAGCCACATGTTACATCCATTTCACAAGTAGTTCGCAAGTACCTCATACATCAGAGTACACATAGTTATTACAAAACGAGTTCGCAAATAGCGGAAGCAAAGTAGTTTGAGACCATCACACACACTTAGTTCAAATACAAGCCAGCACCATAGTCATATCCAGCAAAAACAGTAAGATAAGATAACATAGATGATCATGCCCATGATCTAGTCTTCATCCCCAGCAGGGTGGAGACAATACTTGCAGTAGCCGTTATAGAGCACGCCATCTGCAACAAGGGGGAAATAAACCCTGAGTACAAGAATGTACTCAGCTAGACTTACCCGTCATAAACCAAAAATAAATGACACCAAGGAGTATGCAAGGCTTTATCAGTGGATCTTGCTGGACAACCTTTTTGCATAAAAGCTTGAGTAACCATTAGCATTATTCACCTATACTAGCAGTGACTTTTAGCCATTTCCTACCATCTATATTAGCACCTGTACTAATCAATCATTTGATTTAGTTGCAAACAATAATAACCATATCAGGTATTTCATGGCTCATCATTATCATCCTCCTCATGATCATCATCATTTAACCATATCTTTACATTTAGTGAATCTACGTTACCGCTGCTCAGTCAAGTTCTCACTATCCGGGAGAGACGGCGATTCGAATCGATTCCTATCCAGCTAGAGGGGTATTCCTAACACAAACCTAGGCATACCGCGCGAAGGCAGCCTTAGGTCACCTTTGGTATAATTCAGGAATCGTGGTTCTGAGCAGCCCCGCACCCTTAGGGAGTCCACTTTGCCAGGTGGTCAATCTCACCTAGGACTTACGCCAATAGCTCCCCGCACATCCTTACTACCGCCAGGGTGCGTAGTTTCACTTCCCAGACTTCTGGCCTGAATTGAGCTACTCGGCTTCGCGGTCGGAATGAGTTATCCGGCCAACTAAGTGATAGGCATGCGTTCAACATGACATGAGGACGTACAGCGAATCGATCCTTAAACGACACAGACGGGGATAGATTCACACCCAAGACCTCCATGCCTTGTTGCTGCACTACCGTCATCACGTCCGGTCTCCATTCATTATTACCACATGGTTCCTTTTTCCCACAGTAGCAAATATAGCCAACCGTGACCAGAGCTCATCCTACATCTCGCAGGTGACAGGAAATCACCCGACTTCTACCAGTCTATGCATTGCTAAGCATCATTCGATCCTACACTTAATTAGGATTCATAGGATTTTATCTGGACAAGGTAAGGATATAATGCAACAATTGGTTCCAACCAATTCCTATATTTAATGCATCATCAACAATAAAAGATACTCAAGATATTTGTAAAAACATGGGAGACTTAGAATGCTTCGGGGCTTGCCTTTCAGAAATAGGAAGGTTGGTGATCGGGGCATTCAAGAACTTCTTCGTGGCTCCTTCTTCGGGTGTCTGCACCTCCGGCTCCTGAGCTTGCTGCTGCTCCTTCGGATGTACTGGCTCGAATTCCAGAAGCGTGACTCCCTCCGGAACACCTATTGCATGCATATGCATAGTATAAGAATCATGCATGCACACGAGATGGAAGGTGATGATGAAATGTACAGCCATGTATGAATGGACGCATGAAAGACATAATGGTACAAGATTAACATCGATTTTACCGAGTAGGTGCATATCTCTTTTAGAAAACAAGAATGGCACACTCACCAAGTTCTAATAACCTAAGATAAAGTTGTTCATCTTTAGTAAGAGGTCTAGCACCTACAACTAACAATTTATCTTAATTATCCTAGCATCTAAATCATCACATCAACTCATATAAAGCAAACAAGTCATTCACTGCACTCAACAGTTTTTAGGCTGCAAACAGTAGCCACAAGTTTGATCCATAACTGGAGTTCTACAAACCCAAATACCATGATTTAAGACTTTCTGGAAAGCTTATGAAATTGTCTACAATTCATTTTCAGATCTCAAAGCATGATTCCAAACTTCACCAGGTCGAACTCTTTAATCAATAGATGTCTATCTTAACAAGACAGAGAATAGGCAAGGCTGGAACCTAACTTTAAACAGCTGTAGTTCCTAAACTACTGGGCCAAATGCCATCAAATTTTTACAGGATCTAGATACATAAATTATCTATAACTTTTGTATTCATCACATTCACAGCAAACCAAATTATCATGAGGAACTTTATAAAGTCCCCAGATCTGTCCAGAAGGACATAATGCAAATAAATTAATTATTAACTTATGATATAAACACATAATTGGATAAAACTAACTCTACTCACTTATTACACATATCACAAAAACACCAGAAAGTAGGGTGTTCCTCACCAAAACATTTCTTTTAATACATTTCTTAATTTATTTAATTAATTAGAGGAAATGGTAAACATATATGAAAACTACACCATTAAATCTACAAAAATTACAGTGGCTTATACATGTACCCAATAGGCTACTATATAAATTTCACCTCAATTTAACAAGTATAACATCCTACACAAAAATGACAAGGCATAAATGCTTAAAAAGGCATAAATATGAAACCTTAGTGAAAAGTGTCAAGCAACAGATTTCATATTTTTCCTAACATCCTTAAGGTTCTAGGATACTACCCACAAAGTTTCATGGTCATAGAATTCCTAGATAATTTACAAAAATTTACACAAGTATCAATCAAAGATAAAAGAAAAATCTATAACTCAAAAACCATACATGTAATGACTCTCAAATTTTTACCAGAGCTTATACTCAACAAGAACAGCTTACCCACAAAATTTCATAATTTTTAGATCACAGAAACTGAAGATATAATTTAAACAAGTTTGCATGCATTTAAAAACACATTTCAAGTTCCTATTTAATTCATCCAAAATTTCTACTACAAGTGCTCATATTATATTTTTCCTAAATACTACACTTCACTGTGATTCTACCAAAATTAGCATCACTCCATTTGGATCTACCAAACACTAGCTATCAATTTTACAAAATTGTATTCAAAACTGCACAAATGAACTATCCTTTCACATAAACTGTCACTGGCGCGTGGGACCCGCGGATCAGTCGACCCCGTCGGTCAGTGACTGAAAACAGGGGATGGCGCACGCGACGGCACGGAAATGGCGTAGCTCACCGGTGGCTACATCTCCGGCGAGGCCAAGGGCACTGGCGTGTTCTACTCATCTATGCGCATCGATAGGGGTAGGTGATGGGAGGGCGGAGCCACCGGAGGTAGCTCGCCGACGTTCATGGAGGCATGGAGGAGGAGCCCGGCCATCTCCGGCTAGTAGAGGTTTGGCTAGGCCTGATTCAAGCATTAGGGTACTCCGAGGAACGAGAAGGGAGAGAGCGGAGGTGACGTGGTACTCTAGGTGGGGCTGGCCACGGAGCACCCAACTCCGGCGAGGTTGCGACGGCGCGGAAACGCCGAGAGCGGCCTCACTTGAGGTCGAATGACTGCGCGGAGATGATGACGAACAAGAGGAAGTCTCAGCGGAGCTATGGGAGTGACAGAGCGAGGCGAGGTACGGTGGTGAGTACACGGGAGCTCGTCGGAGCTAATGCGGTAAAGGCGCTCCGCCGCGGGAAGAAGGAAAGGTGGCCTCTAACTCGACTCTCTGGCTCAACGGCGAGGTGGACGAGCTACAGGAGGCGATGGTGGAGTGGTGGGCCAGCTGGAGGTCACGTTTTCACGGCGGCGAAGGAGCTAGGCGACGGCATGGCTTGCTCGGCAACGGCGGACGGCGCTGCGCTGTTGCGGCGAGCGCGAAGATGAAGGGAAGCAGAGAAATGAAAATGTGGGCGCTGGGATTCACGGGCGAACGCTGGAGCTTGATGTGCCGCGCTGCAGCCCGACGTGGCCTGGCCGGTCAGGCCAGCGGTGACGCACGGCGTACACGCGGCGCTGAAATTCTGAACTGGTCGGCACACTGTAGACGCGATTCAAAGCCGCGATCAGAGCCTGACAGCGCAAGTTAGTGATGCTAAATCTCCTGATACATGAATCATTAGCGAAAACATTCTAAAAGAAAGTTGTAGACCTTCATATAGTCTACAATTTCTATAAAGGACCATAGTCTAATTCACCAAGAATAAGGAGTTACATTAAGCCAAAGTCGGCACCATCAAACTAGAAACGCAGTAAATACTTAGAAAAATTCTAAGTGTAGAATCAGCACTGATTTCTGGCTTGTGGGCCCAAATTGAACATGTTGTGCACATTTTCATGACTTGGTTTCTAAACAAAGTTTGTTCCTTATAAAATTTGCTATAACTTTGCTTTATGTTGCTCAGACATGCAAACACTCTAAGTTGTACTTTTTAAATAGTCAAAGATAAGAGCTCTAGGGTCAACACAAGTCAAGCTATTACTTGGAAGTGTAATTAGGCAAGATGGTCAACATGAACATTATTCCTAATGACATTCTAAGTGTAGCTAAGGTATTTTAGTTACCCACATTAATCACTTGCACTCAATCACACATGATCATAAAGCATACATACAATGAAACTTAAAAGAACAATAGCATGTTTCACATGTTTCATAGCAATGTTTCATATAGAAATGCTTATGCATGAATGAATGATGCTTATGAATGAGATGATGATACACATGCTCATGCGATGCAAGTGTTTTAGTGCAACCATAACACTGGGGTGTTACAGCAGCTCCAGGCCCCACTCATTGAGGATCCCACGCAGGAACCAGTGCACGGGGTATCCTAACCCATGCTCATGGAAGGTGAGGAAGGAGACAACCTCACCAGCCTAAGGTTGTAGGAAATCCTCTCCCGCAAGAGCACTCTAGTGCGCCACCTCCTTCGGTGGTAGCACCTCCTTCTCGGTGAAGGCGGCCAGCACCGACTTGCTCATGCAAGATGACCTCCAGCTCGACATTGTGCTCTGGATTCACAAATGGATCTGTGAGTTTCTCCTCTCCCTCGCTCTCCCCTTTTTTCTCCTAGGAACCACCATGGCACACGAATGCTCTTGGCGAGAAGGAAGAAGGAGGAGAGGCGGTAGATGGGGAATAGGCAAGGGAACAGGACGGAAGCCCTATCCCTTCCCCTATTTAACGAGGAGGCACAGCAGTTGGGGAAAGGTGAAGGATTGGGGCGAAAAACCCTCTCCCTTCCCTCATTCAATGCGGATGGGATGCGGCGGGACGCGTCCTGACTGATGGGATGCACCCTGCCCGATGAGATGGCACCTGGTTAGACAGGACGTGGCCTAGGCATGGCCCACCACTACCACATGCCGGGCATGGGAAACACGGCGCGACTGCGCGCAAGCGGCTCTCCGCCTTCCTAGGCAAGACTTGGAAGGGCCCAACAACGGGATCTCCGCCAAAGAGAGACCAACGGGCTTCCTAAGTTTATCGGACGGCTCAGGCGAATACCGAGGGATAGGTAAGGAGCAGAGGGATGCCCCATGTGGGCCACGACCAACTCTGTCACGAACGACGAGCACGGACCCCATTCGGACATATCCGATAAAAACTCCTCAAAGCCTGTCACTCGGGTCGACAAGGTAACTCTACCAATCCCTCTTACTTTATTTTTTCCTGATGCTTGATCATTCATTCATCTATTCTCATACATGCATTCACGCATTCATTCACACAATCATTCATTCATCCCATACATCCAAAGCATCGCATATGCAGCTAATGCATAACAATGCTTCGTGTTGTGTCATGAAACAGTAGTTGACTCTTTCAACATGAGCAATGACCGACCGGGGTTTGAAGGCCGGTCCACAAAGGGCTTGAGGCCGCCTCATGTTAAACAGAGCCAGGGGAAAACACAGATGAGTCCGAGCAGCCCTTGCCCACTCTGCTTCGAAGCAGATAGGGTCATCTCAAACCTTCTCGTTCGATCCTAACCTCGAGCCATACCCATAGAATCTCCATCGAGGGGAGGCCAGTGGGCCACCTAGGTCGATCTTCGGAATGACCCGAGCATCTGTCGGGACACGGGTTAAGGAGCAGTGGAGTGCCACATAAGGGCTATGCCGACCCCGTCATGAACGACGGACCTGGATTCCACTCGAACATGCCCGTTAGCGAGCTCATCGGGCATGTCGCTCGAGCCATCGAGGCAAGCAATGTTAGCTCAGCCCCTCTGGTTGTGGAAACCACGGACGGGGTAACACACGGAACTAGACCAACCCCTGCCAAGCCCAACAGGGCTCGCGGGCTCAGGTCGCCCGACATTGACTCGGGAAAGCAACCTATCGCGCAGGTCACGGGTGGGACAAACACGGGCGAACACCACCGAACGATAGTCTGTGGCCCTAGGAAAGAGTACCAAGATGCTCAGCCTCCAACCGACTCGCTAGTCAGACGCAGGCTCGGGGGCTACACCCACGGGTGCGCTCGTGCGTACCCGCTGTCAAAACGAAGAATTCCCCTACTGCCAAGATGAAAAAACCCCCAGACGATTCTACCTGAATCGCTCGGGGGCTACACCCGTAGGTGCGCTTGCGTGCACCCACCGTCAAGATGAAACCCCCCCAGACGATTCTACCCGAATCGCCCGAGGGCTCGGGGGCTCCTGTCGGGTTCATAAACCCGGGGTCCCTCATGGACCTGCTTCCCAGCAAAAGCTCGGCCCAGCAGACGACGTTGCAAGCGACGCACAAACTCCTAGGCCAGCCCAAAAACCTAAACGACAGGCCAGAAGGGCGATCTCCGACCGAAAGGCCTGGCCAAGGAGAGGACCGACACTCGCTTCCGACTCCGGCCCACCTCTCCGACCGGAAGGCCTGTCCAAGGAGAGGACCGACGCTCGCTTCCGACTCTGTCCCGCCTCTCCGACCGGAAGGCCTGGCCAAGGAAGACCGACGCTTACCTCCGACTCTGGCCCGCCTCTTCGACTAGAAGGCCTGGCCAGCTCGCCTCCGACTCCGGCGCTCGGTTCCAACCCCAGCCGTCTCTCCGACCGGAAGGCCTAGCCAAAGAGGAATGGCGCTCGCTTCCGTCGCTTCTGACTCCGGCCCACCTCTCCGACTGGAAGGCCTGGCCAAGAAGGAATGACGCTCGCCTCTGACTCCGACTCGCTTCTCCGACCGGGAGTACACCAAACCTCTGCTTACAGCTCTTCTTCGACCGGGAGGCCGGAGCCGACTGGGGAACGACCGACCGGGGACGCCCGCTCGGTGAAGACCCAGGAAACGGACAGAGCAAGTAAGCAGGGCGCTTCAGTCAACCGCAACATCAGGGACCGTACCCTGCACACCTGCAGGACAGTACTGTCAGGTCATATCAGAAGGGTACTTTATATCCTTCCAAACATGTCAGAATACCAACAGTGTTATGGGCGCCGACATTTATCCTACAGTATGGTAGGCGCCGACATCGGCTATACTAGAAGATCACGATGGAGCCTATCACATGCATCCGGACATCAACAGTGTTATGGGCGCCGACAAACCGCCTTATACCCGATGGCGTGGGCAACAAGACTAGGTAGCACACACACTCTTTCTCTCACATTCTCTCTTGTAAAGCCGTCCTCTTCATCTATAAAAGGGGATGCGCTCTCTCCAAAAGGGGAACGAACGACGGATCGATTCACAAACGATTCAACCACCAGCGGATCGAACAACCTACGATTCCAACATAGCACACGCTCAAATACTTAGCGCACGTAGGAGCTCCCATCTCTCTTGGCCCTTTGGTCCAGAGTCCGACCGGACCTCTTGTACCCCCATCTTACTTTCTCTCGTTTGTAACCCCACAGCAAACTTTGAGGACCTGGGCTCAGGAATAAAGTCTCTGACCTACTCACACTGGACATAGGGCATATTGCCTGAACCAGTATAAACCCTGTGTCATTGAGTGCTAGGCCAAATCCGATCACAACGTACGACAAAACTACAAATATTTACGTGTTGGTCACTTTCTGCACCGGCATAGTGGCAAGCACATGCACGGCTATGGCACTAATCAAGGAGCGATAAGCAGGGATCTTGCTCATGGTAGTCTAACATAATACGATTTATCTAGGAACTAGGAAGAGCCCAAAATTATCCACCAATCATGCGACTGTAAAGTAACATTTCGCAGAAACTTTTATTGATTTTCCTTTGTTATAAGTTAATTTGCCTACTATTCCTTATGACAAAGGAAAGTTGTGTGTTGATGTTTATGTTTTCATGTGAATAGAGGAGCATGACTCCTCTGCTCTAGAATCAGATACTTGTGCTAAAAATAAACTTTTTTTTCCAATTGCCATTAGAATGGGAGAACTGAAATTATTGTATTATTTAAATATTTTGAGTTATATTAAATTTTATACTTTAATGTGATCTACTTATGTAGGTAGCGAGGAGGACACCAAATCTAGTGGCAAATGAGGAGTTGAAGTCCAGATGACCGGATATGTTTAGCTGCTTTTTTTTTTCTTCGTTGCTGTGATGGAGGTCATTGTAAATGAGACGCTTCCATCGATTCCGTGTGATTGGATGAATTTTTTAAAGTGTGAAAAGATATCTTTTAATCTTGCTAAAAAATCAAGACTGAGTGTGGGTTTTGAAAATTCTGGGAGATGCTCTAAGTTGTACCCAAGAAGCAGCAGTTTGCATATTTTACTAAAAAAACATGTACTACTGCTTGCATATGCCTAGCCACACCTATTTATACAAGGACAGAGGATATTTCGATATCCATTCTTCTAAGTTTTAGCATTTAATAGCATATTTTGTAGGGGGGGGGCGATTATCCTGTGCTCTCGTCAGAACAGAGGATCAAAACGACCCGCCCCAATGAACAAGATACATGAAAGCTTCCAGACAAACAGTAACTTCCAAACAATTATTCAAACATGAAACTGAAATCCCATCTTTCAATGTCCCTTTCTGACGAGTGACGACGATCTCAGAACAATTGTCATTATCTTCCACTGCTATTCACGGTTGCGGTTGTGGACACTGGACAGAGGTTCCCAAATTCGTCGTTTGCATCGGCGCCGAAATTGCAATGCCGGCCATGCATGAAGATGAAACTACCACAGAACGCAGGCCACGGACACATACTCGGTCCAAGCCGGCCGCATCCGACACCCACAAGGAGCAGAACCCAGAAAAAAGAAAAGAAAAGATGAGAGACACGAAGGGTTTGCTTGCACCAAAAATTTGAAACCAAATGACGCAAAGGCATCCAGTGTGAAAGATGCTTGTGGTACAGTTCCCATCGATGTATCCCTCTACTGACCTATAAATACCAAGCTCCACATGCACAAACCAAACAAGACCCATCAGCTAGCCGTGTACTTAAACTGTTGTGGATTTAGAGAGGCCTCCATTGGACCCAGTCGGCGAAAATGAGCCATCACAGTAAGACATCGTGGCCGGAGGTGAAGGGGCTGCCAGCTGAGGTGGCGAAGGACAAGATTCAGGACGACCGGCCGGACGTCGAGGTGATCCTTGTGCCTGTCGGCTCCGCCGTGACCGATGACTTCAACACCAAGCGCGTCCGCGTCTTCTTCAACAAGGCCGGCAACGTGGCAGAGGTCCCCAAGATCGGCTAGGCGTCCGCGTCTTCTTCAACAAGGCCGGCAACGTGGCAGAGGTCCCCAAGATCGGCTAGGGCGAATAATGTTGTTACAGTACTTCAGTTCTATGATTCTATCCGATCGAAGCTTGATATCAGTTGTATGCGATGATCAGATTATGGCCGTGCTTGCTTATATGTCCTGATTATTTTAGTGTTTATTTTCAATATATTATACAGTCGTCTTTTAACTTTTGAGATGTAGTTTTACGATCATATCTATACCTAATACTAGGCAAAATTTCTGGACTACTTTAATTTTCGGTCCAACCAAATATGAAACTTCATATAGCGCCTAGGATCCGTGCAAGAAGATTGCTTCGCCTACTGTTTGCTTACTGTTTGCTAATTGAACGCCGCCACGTGCCTCGTGCGTGTCTGAGCCTGGGAACGTTTTCGCGTGCTCCCAGCGCACTTGCTACTGCTCACGAATCATGTGCAGCCACGTGGGGTCGTGCGTGTGTGAGCGTCGATTTCGCCCGACGAGACCGCTCGACGGTGCGAGTGGCGTTTTGACGTCTGGCAGTTTTTACCGTCCACCGGCAGTTGCTTTCACTGGCTTATCTGGTTCTGTGTACGCCGCTCCGTACATATCCTGTCGCCCGCCCACGCGGTTGGTTTACGCACGCCGGGACTGGGACAGTGGGACCACCAGTCCGCCATAAACAAATCGACCAGCTCATACTTCTCCACGTCCTCATCTCTCCCTCGCTCCCTCTGTCACCTCTTCCTCGCTCCCTCCGTCGCAATAGAAAAGGCTCAGGATTTAAGATTCTTTTTTTTTCCTGTTAAGTGGGGTTGTAGCATCAACAACATATACTTGAATTTAGTATCTTAATAGTATATAACTTCTCTTTTTCATAAAAGTAATTTAATGTTCATGACATATTAGTTACATTTAATTATTCGTCTTTGCGGAGCACGCCAGCAGGCCGCATGTTGATGAGCAGCCGCGTGATGAAGCTGCTGGTGCGGTGACGGAGGCACATGAGGCTAGACCATTGTCACTAAGTTCCCGGTACGAAGGGTACGTGGATCGGGATATGTGGAATGTGGATCGATAATTTTAAGTTCTCGGTTTGCAAGGGGGTATACCTCTTTGGAATGGTTAGTTCACTTTGATTCTTAAAAATTTGCAACTACATATATGGAACGTAGCTATAAAACGTGGATCGTAGTCTCGAGATATTTATTTAGTGAATTAACTACTACAATCTTAGATTGCATGTAGAGCATTAACGTTAATAGATTTGTCATGAATACGTGTTTGGGTTGTAGGTCCAATTAAATTAATAGTTGAATTAGGATATGTCTTGCAGGCCCGTTTTACTTGTAGTCTCTCGTCCAGATTGCAGGCCCATATGGACATGGCTCCATCACACGATGAAACCAGCGTTGCTCCGCCGCCAGCGCCCGATCCCAGCACCACGCCACCGCCGACGTCCGGCCCCAGCGTTGCGTCGCGCAGCCACCCAGCATCGAGCCGTCGCCTAGCTCCAGTACCGCGTTGCGGATCTCTGCAGCTTCGCTGCATCGCAGTTGCTAGCTTCATCCTCTCGACTAAGGATGAAAACGGAACGAAAATATTCTGAACCGAACCGCATCGTTTTCTATATTTAATCCGATCGAATTCGTATTTTTTTTGTCCGACTTTATCGTTTTCGCTTTCGTATTTGAGATGTTTCGTATTTCAAATGTAAAAGTAGAAAACAGTTTACACATTTTTCGACCGTTTTCTACTTTTCTACTTTTAATTTGAAATATTCCGAATTCAAAATATTGTTTAAACCGAATTTGGCCAACTGCACAGGTCATACAGCCCAATTACAGTCTGCTCACCACGCAGCTGCGTTCTTTCTACTGGTGGCTAGCTGCCATCTCTTATAGACGGCGCCCAACCTCATCTCTCTTATTATGTATTTGGTCGTGCACTTGTTTAATGCTATGCACTTGAATTAGATCGTGCACTTGTTAGTTGTGAACTTGTTATGTATTTGATCGTGCACTTATTTAATGCTATGCACTGTGGGTCGGTATTTCGTATTGAATTTTCGTATACCGACCGTGTTCGACATAATTCCGCTCGAATTGGTTCGTTTCTGAAATTCTAGATATTCCGTAAGATCGTGTTCGTTTTCGTGTCCGGCTTGTCCGCTTTCGCTTTCGCTTTCGTATTTCAAATGTAAAAGTAGAAAACGGTTGAGGAGTTTTTCGACCGAGTTCGACCGTTTTCATCCTTACTCTCGACGATCCAATGTGTTGTGGTTATCGTCGTATGCCAACGAGTTTGCATCCGACATCGAGCCCAAGAACATCCGTCTTTGGGTCTTTTGGCAACGTAGCGGCCTTTACTACAACAACAACAATAACAACAATAAAGCCTTGAAGTCCCAAACAAATTAGGGTAGACTAGAGTTGAAACCCAGCAGAAGCAATCAAGGTTCAGGCACGTGAATAGCTGTCTTCCAAGCACTCCTATTTAAGGCTAAGTCTTTGGGTATATTCTATCCTTTCAAGTCTCATTTTATTGTCTGTACCTAAGTCAACTTCGGTCTTCCTCTGCCTCTCTTCACGTTACTATCTTGGCTTAGGATTCCACTACGCACCGGTGCCTCTGGAGGTCTCCGTTGCACATGTCCAAACCATCTCAACCGGTGTTGGACAAGCTTTTCTTCAATTGGTGTTATCCCTAATCAATCACATATATCATCGTTCCGAACTCGATCCCTTCTTGTGTGGCCGCAAATCCAACGCAACATACGCATTTCCGCGACACTTAGCTGTTGAACATGTCGTCTTTTCGTAGGCCAACATTCTGCACCATACAACATAGCAGGTCTAATCGCCGTCCTATAAAACTTGCCTTTTAGCTTCTGTGGTACCCTTTTGTCACATAGGATATCAGATGATTGCCGCCACTTCATCCACCCTACTTTGATTCTATGGCTAACATCTTCATCAATATCCCCGTCTCTCTGTAGCATTGAACCTAAATATCGAAAGGTATTCTTCCTATGCACTACTTGACCTTCCAAACTAATATCTTCCTCCTCCCGAGTAGTATTGCCGAAGTCACATCTCATATACTCAGTTTTAGTTCTACTGAATCTAAAACCTTTGGACTCCAAAGTCTCCCGCCATAACTCTAGTTTCTGATTCACTCCTGTCCGGCTTTCATCAACTAGAACTACATCGTCCGCGAAAAGCATACACCAAGGGATGTCCCCTTGTATGTCCCTTGTGACCTCATCTATCACTAAGGTAAACAAATAAGGGCTCAAAGCTGACCCTTGATGTAGTCCTATCCTAATCGGGAAGTTATCCGTGTCTCCATCACTTGTTCGAACTCTAGTCACAACATTATTGTACATGTCCTTAATGAGCCCGACGTACTTCGTTGGGACTTTATGCTTGTTCTAAAGCCTACCACATAACATTCCTTAGTATTTTATTATAAGCCTTCTCCAAGTCAATAAAAATCATGTGTAGGTCCTTCTTCTTCTCTCTATACCACTTCATAACTTGTCTTATTAAAAAAATAGCTTCCATGGTTGACCTTCCGGGTATGAAACTAAATTGGGTCATAGAGACCGGGATGACGGCCTTTATCAACATCAAAGTTTTCGCAATGCGTGACGTGTGGGTATGGAACGAGATTAGCATGTTTGCATGATTCGGTCTCAGTTTTGCATTTGGGCATGCACGGTTCGATTTCCTATTGCAATATCGGGGGACCATTGGAATGGGGCCATAAATTTATTTATTTTTGTCTGAGGCCGAGACCGAGACACTTTAGGATTATTAGGATGGACGAAAAATTAAAGTTGTCCAAAAAATTTGCCTCTTTAGTATTATAGGTAGCATGTTCGTGCGTTGTTACAAGATAGCTAATATTTTATACTAAAAACACACGGATCGCACGATAATATAATAATACTATAAAAATTAAATACCAATGTTAAAGTGACATTTAATAAAAAAAACAAGGTTCGTGAAATTAACACAGTCACGGAGAGTGCGACATCGTAGGCTCACAAACTCTACTGTATAGACATTTCTGTGATACGACTAAGATAATGTTTTATATCTGCAGGAAGAAATCTCCGATATCCATTTCTTTCGTGTGCTAATAAATCCACAAATAAGTTCTGCCGCATCTCCATACCATCCTGTACACAGGTTCGAGTATATATGTAAATATTAGTGTATGTTACATAGGTAAACTATGCTCTTAAAGCTTGATACATTTAATAAGGGTATAACAGAAGAGAGCATTATGGCAAGAGCACACATGAATCACTTCATCAAAATTTAAGTTAAATTTCTTTTGCCCTTTTCTCTTTTCCTTGAGCCGGTTTTCACACAGGGAAAAAAGGAAACTACAGTTGAAAATGCAAATAATATGTTACAGAGAACAATCCTAGGCAATAAAAATAAAATTATTCGCCCAATATATTCCAACAAATTATTCACCCAATTTAAATACATGTGCACATATAAATCAGCTAGGTTAACCCACCTCAAATACAACTGTAATACAGTTTTCCCAATAGTATTGAACTATTTCCTCTGAGTGTCAAGAACTAAGAAATTCAAGTTGTTTATCAGAAAATTATACATCACATTGTGCACATATTACGACAGGAAGAAATCTCTACTGAAACAAGAAATTAAGCACAACAAAAACACTATGTTCATGTCTAGCTAAGGGTAAACAAGTGCGCTATGCACATCGATGAACAACGTAGCGACATAAACAAATAGTGTAGCGATGACGGTGTCAATTTCGTAAGGTTATTTGAGACCTAGTTAACTAAAGACAAAAGTGGAGACCACAACCAGCGGCACATGTACGCTTGATAATTTGATCAAAGTTAGTAGTCTTAATACATGTATACACTTGTAATTGGATCAGATCCGAATACAAATGCTCGGTTTCACACAGCATAAAGGCAAGAGAAAAGGATGAGGAGCACAAGGCTAAGAACATTCAGAGCAAAGCAGATCAAATCTCACAGAACCGCGGGCGCGGATCCACTAAAGGGCATTTAGTGTGCACATGTACGACTAATAATCTTTGAAAGGGATCAAAGTTGTAGAAATAATACTTGTATACACTTGTAATTAGATCAGATCAGACCCGAATACCAAATGAAAGGGGAAGAGAAGGGGTGGGCATACCTATTGTGTGCTTGTCACCGTAGAGCTCCTGGCGTCAACGGGGCAGGTCGTGGAGGAGAGAAGGGGTGGGCATACCTATTGTGTGCTTGTCACCGTAGAGCTCCTGGCGTCAACGGGGCAGGTCGTGGAGGCGGCGGGGAGGGCGTGGAGCCGGCGGGGAGGGCGTGGAGCCGGCGTGGTGTCAAGTGGCGGCGACGGAGACCTGAGCGCCATGGGGAAGGTCGTGCAGGCAGCAACGTGGAGCAGTCTGGGCGCCCGGTGATGTGCGCGTCCGGCTGCGGCACCGGAGACCTGAGCGTCTAGCGTGATGGGATGTGGAGACGGTGGCGCGAGCGTCGAAGCGCACAAGGGGCGAGGGCGACGACAGCTCGGGTGCGACGGAGAGGGAGAGGAGGCTGCGGTGTGTGCGAGCGAAGGGAGAGGGTGCGATCGGCAAAGGCCACGGGGCGTGATTGGAGGACGCAATCTCGCGAGCGTGATTGGAGGATGTGGGAGCGGGATCTCTGGCGGGCGTGGTATCGCACGGAGGAGAGGCAGACCCAAAACAAATGTCGCACCAAAAAGTATCCACGCTTTGTTCTTTTTAGTTGTATGAGATATAGGTATAGATATAAATATATTGTACCAAATTATGATCAGTCAATTAAATAAATATATATTTCATGCAGGTGCGTCCAGCAATAGGGAGAACTGTGGCACCTAGGACTCGGCACCGACGGCAAAAGATCCGCCAACGTCATTTTGTTAGGCCAGTTCCAATGCTAAAAACTACGGGAACATATCTGGTGCAAACCAACCACCCTGTGCACCTTGGAAACTACGAATCAGGGCCACAAGATGCTAATCCAATGAACATAGTTAGAGGTGGGATTATTTTGCGCTTAAGGCCCCCCACCAGCCGGCCACTTTTCCAATACCCCCGCCCCCTCGTGTCCGTTTCTGGATAGAAGAGTGGCTTGCTAGTGGGGGGCTTAAACGCAAAATAATCACACCTCTAACCCTCTCTATTGGATTAGCGTCTCGTGGCCCTGATTCATAATTTTCGAGGTTGCTCGGAGTGGTTGGTTTGCGTGGTTTTCATAGTTGCCTCGTTAGCAAAAAAATTATCTATAGAAACTATCCCACACAATCAAGATGTCTTCAGGTAATAAATATTGGTTTTTTTTCTCTGTCTGCCTTATCCCTTCCTCCCTCTCTCTCTCTCTCTCCGTTCGTTCTCTGTCAAGCAAATCATGAGAGAAGCAGCATGCGGCACCGATGCAACAGCATGCGGGCGAGCGCGGGCGGCAGCTGACACCAGAGCAAGCGCACGCGGCGCAGCAGGTGAGCGCGCGTGGCGGACTGGTGGCCGGCACGCCAGCGAGCGCACGCGGTGCTGGTAGGCGAGCGTGGTGGCGTGGGCGAACGCACGCGGCGCCGGCGCGGCGCACGGCACGCGGCGGTGCGTGAGCGGACGCAGCGGTCGGCAGGCGGCGCGCGGCGGCCGGCGTGAGGAGGGCGATGAGCGAGCAGCGGATCCAGCGGTCGATGCGAGCACGGTGAGCGCGGCGAGCTCCAATAGCGGCGGTACGCGAAGCGGCGGCGAAGCAAGCAAAGCACCACCAGCGGCGGGCGTGGCGAAGCTCCCTCGGCGGCGCGCAAGCACAGCTCCAATGCGGCAGCGCGGTGGCGGCCTGCGAGCGCACGTAGGGGCGGTGGGCGAGTACTCGAAGCGGCCGGCGAGCGCGCGTAGCGGTGGCGCGGGCGAGGGCACGCGATAGAAACGGCCGGTTTCTTCCCAACGCCAAAATCGTCGTTTCTTCGTGCCTCGGTTCGAGCGGAGACGTCGTTTCTCTACGAAGAAACGATTTCATCTATTCTTTCTCTCTCCTTATTAATTAGACTGCCACGTCGTCGTTTTACTTAGTTGACAGATCATTTAATAGAAATAGAAACCACGATTAATTCTCTATTCCCGATTGGGACTGCCCTTATTATTATAACTCAGATTAGCAGCATTCAATGATCAGTTGATTAGTAAGGCCGGTCTTAGTGGATAATTTCATAGCGTTGTTTCCAAAACAATGAAAACTTGGATGAAACACCCACTCTCAATGTAAAGTTTCATTCTAGAGTTTTATAAGCATTTAGTTCTATGACTCTTAGATAGGTAAACATGCGAAGAGATGAAACTTATTTCTTCTCTCTACTCTTAAATACACTGCCATGTCATCAAAATGCCTATGTGACAACCTATTTAATGCAAATAAAACTTTAATGAGACTTTCACTGTGGCCTAAGGTCAGTCTCAATGGTATTTCATCAGAGTTTTATGGACATTAAATATGCTGATGTGGCACCGTATTAATGAAGAGAGATGATAAGAGTTTTATGGGAGTAGAGAGTGTTTCATGAGGACAAAACTCTTTTGCACTGTTTTTAAAATATGAATGTGTTGAAAACTGAGACATAAAACCCATATTGAGACTGATCTAATAGCGTAACAATTCTTGTAAGACATTGCGAAGCCGCCGGCCATGTACTGTTCCTTAGAACTGAGGCATTGTTTAAATCCAGGGCGTAAAGTTTTGGGGTGTCACATCGGGTGTCACATGAGGGTGTCACATCGGGTGTTCGATACTAAGGCCCCGTTTGGCACGGCTCCACTTTACCCATGAAGCCCTTTTTTGGGGCTTCAGCTCCATGAACAGCTCTATAGGTGGAGCTGTAGCCGTTTTGATAAATCGTTTGGCAAAACAGCTTCACATATAGTTTTTCTTAAAATATGCTATCAGAGAACGCCATGTAGAATGAGGTGAAGCCGAGAGAAGCCACTATTTTTTGCTCCTTCCCACCCCAAAGCTCTGTGAGAGCACGTTTTTAGGGGCTTCATCGGTGGAGCCATTTTATTTTACCCCGTTTGGCATAAAACGGCTCCAAGCGGCTCCTGAAACCGCTAGAGAAGCCCTGCCAAACGGGACCTAATAAAAAAACAAATTACAGAATCCGTCAGTAAACTGCGAGATGAATTTATTAAGCCTAATTAATTCGTTATTAGCATATGTATTATTGTAGCACCACATTGTCAAATCAAGGACTAATTAGTCTTAAAAGATTTGTCTCGCAAAGTAGTCGCAATCTGTGCAATTAGTTATTTTTTTAATCTATATTTAATACTCCATACATATGTCCAAACATTCGATAGGACAGGGTGTGAGGAACTAAACAAGGCTAGAACTTGCATTTGACATGCATGCATGCCGTGGACACAGAGCTTGTCGTGCTCCGAGGCCGACGCATTCTTCGACACCCACAATGCGAGGAGCTTCACAGCATCATCAAAAACATAAGAAATAATGCCTCCCCTGGACCAGATGGTCTCAATGCAGCATTCTACAAATCTGCATGGCCTTGGCTCTCAACGATATCCACTCTCTGGTAAGTGAATTCTACACCTCTGCCTTTATGCACCCTGAGGTAAAAGCAAACTTTTATTGCTTTAATTCCTAAGAAGATGCAGCCTATTGTACCCTAGGAGTTTAGGCCCATTAGCTTATAAAATGTCATTTATAAAATAATTGCTAAATCGCTTGCTGAAAGGCTTAAACTTCACCTACTTGACTATATTGACCACTCTCAAGTTGCTTTTATTAAGAACAGGCACATCTCTTCCAACATCATCATCACTCAGAAAATCATCCACTCATTCACCCTCAAGAATTGGAAGCACCAAGCTTTTCTACTCAAACTAGACCTAGCAAAGGCTTTCGACCGGCTCGAATGGAACTTCATTGTTGCAGCCCTTCATCGACTCGGCCTTCAAAGTCAGTTCATACGCCTTATACATGCCTACATCTCCACTCCTACCTTCTCCATTCTTGTCAATGGTGAGCCCACAGAACCTTTCCCCTCTCAGCGTGGTATTCGACAAGGCTGTCCCCTTCTGCCTTATCTCTTTGTGGTTGCTATCAATGAGCTATCCATTCGTTTACAACACGAATTGCACAATTCTAACCTAACGGGTATCACTCTTGGTCCCGGATGCCCTTCTATCCATTCTCTTCTTTTTGCAGATGACCTCATTCTATGTGGACAGGCAACGGAGCAGGAAGCCACCCACATCCGGACGATACTTGACCAATTCTGCAAACAGTCAGGGCAGGTACCCAATCTACAAAAGTCATCCATTATGTTTAGCAGGATTGTTAATAGCACTGTTATAGCCACAATCAAGAATATTTTTCTTGTTCCTGACCTTCTACCAAATACTATGCACCTAGGTCATCCGATCATTTTCAACCACAACGATAGAAACAAAGCTTATGAATTTATCATTAACAAATTCAAAGCCAAACTTACAACTGTTAAGGCCAATAAACTTAATCACGCAGGTAGACTAACCTACATCCAGTCTGTTCTTTCCTCCATTCATGTGCACTACATGTCAACTGTGCTTTTCTCCAAGACTTTTGTCCACAGAATCATTGCTATCATCAGAAGATTTTGGTGGACCGGCGTCCAGGATGACAATCCCGCGTCTCCTATTCCTTACCGTTTATGGGATGATATCTGTCAATCCAAGGAAAATGGCGGCCTAGGGATCTGGGACCTTTATATTGTCAATAGAAGTCTTCTTACACAGGCTGCCTGGAATATTGCAACTAACAAGAATCCTTTCCTCTCTTCGGTCATTAAAGCCAAATACTACCATGACGCTTCTTTTTGGACAGCCAAAACAAATGGCCCTCGATCGGTTTTCTGGTCTTCTGTTTTGTTGGTCAAAAAGGAACTAAGCGCCAACTCCACTTACCAACTTCATGCAGGTAATACTTCCATCTGGTCAGCCCCTTGGTTCCCACTGTGGGAATCTATACACGACCACATGCATCTTCCGGTTACTACTCTACCTCTGCCTGCTACTGTATCCCAACTCTGGAATCCTCACTCTAGATCCTGGAATATTGATCTCATCACAAATATTTTTGATAACCAGGCTCTTCATGCCATCACTCACATTAACCTTGTCGATAGTGACCAACAGGACATACTGAGGTGGACTCCATCGAAAGATGGAAAATGTTCTAAAAATATTTACAGGCACCTCACTTCCTAGTCGGTCATCCACCTTCCCCAGCAAGGATCCAGAAGCATTCAGCCATAGGCAAATCAGATATTACAGAGGGCATGTAAGAGCAAAGAACTACCACCGCTCATCAAAACCTTCACCTGGTGGCTAATACGCAGAGCACTTGCAACTGCTGAGAGAGCAGCAAGGTACTCCACTAACATAGATAACCATTGTGCAGATTGTGGAGCTGTGGAAAATGACGCCCACCTCTCCTTCCATTGTAATCTCCCCCGTGTGGTATGGTTTTCTTTAGACCCTCCCCTTCGAACTGATCATCTGCCCCACGAAGAAGATGGGGTCCAACTCATCTTGCAAACTATCATTTCCAACTCTACCACGAACCCGGTTTTCAACAAAATCCTCATCACTCTATGGTATCTGTGGAAGGCAAGAAATGATAATCACTTCCACAGGCGAAATTGGAATCCTTGGCAGGTCCACCACGCGGTCGCGGCGCATATTGCAACCTATTCTCCGGGGACGGCTTCATCAAGCGATTCAACAGACTAACCACGACCAACACAGTCACAGCAAAGTCTGCCACTTCAAGATGAAGAAACTACACAGCATGTACACACAACACCAACGGCACAACCACCGTCTAATCCGTCAGGTATAAGGCTCTCCTTGCAACAGGTGCCAACGACGAACAGGTACGAAATCACAGCACCAGCTCTTCTCCAAAGCCCCCGCTGCTATGTGGATGCTTCCACCGAGTCGGACCGCCCAAATAGGCACCCAAGGCTGGCTGGACTTGGGATTTTCATTCTCAGTTTCCAGGAGCAGCCACCACAAGCAATTTACATCAGGGCCAAACTTGATGCATGCACCTCTGTGATCATGGCTGAGGCTGCTAGCCTCGCGCTTGCTTCGGCTATCATTAACAAGCTCAACCTCTCAGGCGTCAACTACCTTTTCCGACTGTGAAAGCTAGTTCAATTCCTCAACAGTGATGGCCTCTCCAACTCTCCTGATTGGAGAATAAAGCATTTTACCCAAGCCTTCTCCAACCACTCAAGAAGCAGGTCATCCAAGCTCTACAAGATCCATAGGCGGCTCAACACCATAGCTGACTCCCTTGCAAGACAAGCTGCAGAGCCATCTCATGGCCAGCACCAGAACTTATAATTCTCATGCACATTTGAGCATCATGTTTTACAGTGCAACTTGTTTCCAGCCCTACAAGATGTAGGCCTCAAAGATGTAACTATCACCGCAGCGCGTTGCTGCTAATTATAAAGTTGTTTGTTGTCAAAAAAAAAAAGAAAAAAAAAGAGGTAGCAGAAGGTCATTACCTACCCGGAGAAAGCTAGCGAGAGAGCGACACCAAATGCGCAAATGCCAGCTTGAATGAAACCAACAATAAATGACGCAACGACATCGTCTAATAAAAACCGGCAAAGCTTTTACCGTCATTCTTAAAAAAATGACGCAACGGCTTACATGTTTATTTAAGTGGCATCCGGTGTGAAATTAAGTTGCCTGGTCGATCGATTTGTCCAAGGCCCCATCGATGTAGCCTCACGGCCCCACCTGACCTATAAATACCACCAAGCTCCGGCCACCTGAAAAGGCAAACCACGCGCTCTCTCTATCTCTCTCTCTTAATTATCTATTTATTTTGATAGACAGAATGAGCAGGAAGTCGGCGGCCATGAGCGATAACTCAAACAGCAAGAAGACGTCGTGGCCGGAGGTGGAGGGGGGGTGCCGTCCCAGGTGGCCAAGCACAAGATTCTGGCCGACCGCCCGGACGTCAAGGTGGACGTTCTGCCCTACGGCTCCGTCGTGACCGATGACTACGACACCAAGCGCGTCCGCGTCTACTTCGACTACTTCCGCAACGTGGTTGGGGTCCCCAAGGTCGGCTAGGGCCAATGCAATAATTTTAATTATTATAATATAAATACATAAATAAAAATCCTCGTCCCCGACTGCCTTGCTCGATCGAATCAAAACAAAACCGACGGTGGGTGATTTCAGTTGAATGCATGTGACGAGTGGATTGTAATGGTTTCATATAGTTTTTGTGTTATTTATGTCGTATATAAAAGGGTGGCTACGTATGTACATGCCTCGATCATGCAGAGGTTAAAATTATATAAAACTACTTCTAATAATGCTTTTCATATTGTTTACTTTATATATATATAGTCATCTTTTGACTTTGAAGATGCAGCTCCATCTACAACTTTTACAATACTAAGATAACAGAGTCCAAGTAATAAGAAAAAAAACCCGACATGTTTATTTTTTTAGTACACTTTTTACCAAATGAGGTCTCCTAAATGCAGGAATTTCATAGGAATCAGTTCATTTTTTACAGGAAGAATGTAAGAACTAGAAAAAAATTCCTAATGAGTAGCATCCTCCATTAAAATTCTAACTAATTGAGTATTACTCGGTTGTCAGTTCTATATTGCAAGATCAGTCAAAGGAAAACCATACTAACACACTATTCGTCATATCATCTCTTGTGGAATAACATGTTCACCTAAGTTAAGTTCTAACTTTTGCTCGTAATTGATTAGACTTACTCCCTCTATTCCAGAAAATTTAATGTTCTAGGATTCAAAAACTATCCCAAAAAACTTGATGTTCTAGCTCTTGAACAATAGATTAGATTAGGCACATATTAGCTTTAGATTGCGATTTCTATGTCTCCATACATTTCTTTTAGGGCTTGTATCCACCCTCATTCGCGTGTGTTGGAGTGGATTAGCTAGGGTGAAAATTAAACTAAGTTCCACCTTAATCCACTCCAACATATATAGATCAAGGTGGATCACGAGTGCATCCAAACAAGGCCTTAACGATGACTTATTCCTTAACTAAAATGGCCCACTTTTTATTTGTTGAGTACTAATTTGTCCTAAAAATTCTTAAAATATCATTTGTTTTAGACAGAGGACGAACAAATAAATGGCACCACTTGTTGAGTTGTACAGTCAATAGCAATTTGCCTAAAGTGATTTTGTCGGTCTCCATCATCCTATCCAATCTCTCATATGTCCTCATATAGATTAAGTGTGTGCATGTGTGTTTAGCATTTATAAGGTAAGTGTGCTTTGTGAGACTCATATCATTTTTTTCTAAAAAACAAGAAAAATTATACTAAAAAAGAGATAACCATATTTATTTTTACATTAGAGAATAGAAATTGAAGCTTTGTATTTGAACATTAAGATATTTTTATTACCTTTAGAAATATCTGTATAAAATTTCATGACCAAAACTGACTTGTTTGATGAGAAATGAAAACAAAAATACTATGAAATTTTATAAAGTCGAAAAGCCTTTTTCACTTGGAATTTCATAGCCAGATTAGCAAAAAGTTTTTTTTTTGTTTGCAAAGAATTAGTTGCACATGATACGTGGCTCTATCAAAGAGCAAAGTATGATAAAGGACTGCAGGTGACCTAAATGTTGAGATGGAGATGTAAGCACCCTCCTAGGGAGGGGGCGTCGGCTATGGTGAGGAGGGGGTGGCTAGGGCTGGCGGCGTGGGAGGGGGCGACGGCGCAGGGAGAGGGGCGGCTGGCGTAGAGAGAGAGAGAGAGATAGGAAGGAGCAATCGCTCTTCTATTGCTTGATTCGATTGATTACATCCTCCTTGTATTTATAGTCCATATTGGACTTGTATCCCAAGCAACTACGATAGATCCTTATAGATTGGATTCTCCCTTCCATAACTAGCCAAACTCTAATATAGTAAACTAACCAAACTCTAATACGGTAACTCCTTCTGGAAGATGACGGCGGCGAGGGCGCCCCTCCCTGGCGAGCACGCGGCCCCTCTAGGGTGCGCTGGAAGCGCCCAGTGCCCCTCCTTGGGCCTCGCTCGGCCCGTTAGCTCTAGGTTGGGGGCCTCCCATCAGACGTATGACACCACCCCCCTTCTCCACTCAGCACATCCTCGTGCCGAAGTAATGTCCAGTCGTTGACACCATTGGGTGGGAAAGCTTGTCCTAGTAGGATGGCCTCGATGCTGGCGAAGATGCGGCTGTAGGCGGGGTCGGAGAGAATGATGTTCTCCCTTGTGCGTGTCCGCGTGAACTCCAAGCAGTAGAGGAGGTTCCCGATGTAGCCGTAGAGGAAGTAGTTGTGCGCTTCGGTGTCCGTGCTATCCTGTGTCGGC
Source organism: Miscanthus lutarioriparius (assembly GCA_904845875.1). Lineage (NCBI taxonomy): Eukaryota > Viridiplantae > Streptophyta > Magnoliopsida > Poales > Poaceae > Miscanthus > Miscanthus lutarioriparius. The sequence continues at coordinate 37,534,396 of CAJGYO010000017.1, forward strand.
TGGCGGGCAGCGACGAGGAGGGGCGAGTGACCGCTGCCCCAAAGGTGAAGTGCAGCATCTCCCTTGGTGGTGCAACGAAGTCGTGGATGCGGTAGTCGGCGTCAGGGGTGAGGTAGGCAGGAACTCGGCGCTAAACCGTGGTGCTAGAGCGTGTCGATGGCGTCGTCGTCAAGTCCAACAAGGTGACAAATATGAAGTGGCTCAAGTCAAACTCTCCTAGCAAAAGGCGATGCATGTTGGACTCAGGACGCAGGACGATGTGGATGCTGTCGACGTGGATGAGTTGTCGGCTCAAGTTGTCGACGAAGACCACCGTCGTAGATGGTACGGTGCGCCCTTGCAGCCACGGACGTCCGAGCAAGATGCTAGTAGGGACCCTGATAAGGACATGAGCTCCATGCATACGACCATGCTTGGAGATAGAGGACGAGGAGACCAGTAAGGGTGTCCTAACCGAGAAGGAGGCCCGAAGCTCATCCGGTTCGAGTCACCAAGGTGAAGGCCCAAATCAAATTCGAGCCCATCTCGGGTTCCAGGATCAGTCTGTCATAAAACTGGTCACACGGGCACATCCGGGCTCCATTTTCGACGACCCACATATGGATGGAAAGTGTGACAACCCGAATTTTTCTGGAAACCAAAAATACGAACTTTTTAAAACTTTTCATGCAAATGTGTGAAGCATATAGATACTAGGTCAAACAATGAACAATTTATAAATAAATTGTTGCATACATATAGTGTTGCTTGTAGGAGTGTGTTGGGGTTCCTTAGTTGGTTTAGGGTTTTGTGTCGGAGTGCACAAATCCATAGCAAGAGTTCCTCCCAATCTCTCTCTTGAGCTGCATCTCTTTTCCATCCGAATATCTTCTCAAACTTCCCTTGAGTTCTTCTCAAAATTCTCCCTCAAATCCTCCTCCAAAAATTTCTCACTCGAAATCTCCTTTGAAAGTCATCTCTAATCCCATTTGGAGCTCTTCCAAGCTTCAGCTAAAATTCCCCTTCCCAAATTCCCTAAGTCACAAATGATTAAAAGAGAAAATCCTTTTCCTTTCTTCCTCAAACCAGCCCAGCCGGCTCTCCCCCCCCCCCCTTCTCTCATCTCGGCCCACGCTGACAGCAGCAGCTAGGCCCAACTCACCTCTCCTCTTTCCCTCCTTTTGGCCCAGCTGCTGTCCAACCCGGTCGCCCAGGCAGCCATTTCCATTTTCCCCTCCACTTTCTCTCCCCTGCAGCACCAAGCCCAGCTCAGTGAGATGCAAGGCCCTTGGCCCAAGCTGCCCGGGGAGACCTAGCGAGAGCAGGGCTCCTAGCACTTATATGTCGCTTGCTTGCTAATCCACATGCTTTCCGCGTTGAAGCGGATTATCTCTGATCAAATATGAATGCTCACGCCCCTGCCCCCCCCGACATCACCAAAGCGCCTCACCTACTCCACTCCTCGATTCGTGTAATCCCGCGTGTCCTCCCGGATGCACGGACGTCAAGGATGACTTGGAGCCTCCTAGAAGCCCTAGCAGAGATAACAAGGGCGCTATATAATACCCCCGCCCTACACAATCTCTTTTACAAGTGTACTATTTTTTCGCCTGCTGGAGCTCCTCCCAGCCACCGCTGCCTTCGCTGCACCCTCCTTAACCACGGCCTCGCCCTAAGCCTCGCCATGCTGGAGGCGCACCATGGCAGCGCCACCTCCCTACTCCGCGTCGTGACCAAGCCATCGGCAAGAGCCCGTCCCTGCCTCGTCGGAGCCCCTGGCCATGGCGACACCGACCGCGATCCCCTGCTCCTTCCCCGCCTGCGACACGAGCACATCGACGACCACGCTGTCGACCCGTCATCATCTGCCTCGAGCCTGGCTGTCGCCGCACCGCACCGGCCCGCTCTGCCTCCAGCCACCGGCTTTGGAACGCCGCAACGTTGTCCTTCATGGCTCGCCGAGCTGGTGCTCCACCAGCGTGACCTGAGCAGCGACCGAGCCTCCTTTGCGTCGCCACCGAGCCATCCGTGACTACACCGCCGGCTGCCTGACCACCAGGAAGTTGTGACCTTGCTGTGCCATCCGTGATGAGCCCCTACCCGATCCACGTCCTCGTCATCACGTAGTCGTGGCACACCCCGCCGTGTCCAGACTACCGGACTGCAGCGCCCACTACATAAAAAAAAAATAAAAAATCTTTGCCGAAAGTGCACTTTCAAAAAATTTTTAAAAAATAAAAAATCTTTTGTCGACGCCGACCGTCTACTTCCCCTGCACCCGGCCACCACCGCATGATCTGCCTGCATCGGGCCCTGCCTGCACCATGCGGAAGCCCGGCACCAAGCCCGACGGTGAGCACTGGACTCCCAAACCCCCACCTTTGTTCATGCCTTTGTTGCCTGCCTGTCCCAGCCTTCGATGCCGGCACTGCCCTCGTGCCGACTTGACCCCGGAGCATCCTTGGACGACGCACCGTTTTGCACGGACCTGAGCCCCTTGCCTTGCTAGCCAACACCTCGCTCCTTTCCCTGGATGCCCACCTGCTGCCTCCACGCAATGGCACTCTCTAGACACCACCACACCAACACGGACCACTTAGCCATAGCCCACTAGCCCCTTGATGTTCACAGCCCTTGTTGCCACACAGCTAGGACCATGCCCGGCCTTGTTCACCACCGGCACAGCATGTGGCGAGCCAGCCATTGCCGATGTCATAGCTCGCACACATCTATCGAGCCCCATGCTTAGCCCTTGGTCGTTGTTCCTACTTGTTCCGCCGTCGTGTAGCTTGTAGCAGCACGTACATGCACATGCACTAGCACATAGTGCCGTGCCACACCCATCGCACGAACCTGCACTTCATGGACGCGTGGGCCTTGAACTGCCACGACGCGGAGCTGCGGACGCCACAGCCGTGACTCCGTCCACCTCGCCGCCAGCTTCCTCTGAGACCTCAAGCCCCTCGGAGTTGCCTCGCTCCATCTGGTCTGCGTCCACGTTGTCCAGAGCCCACGCGTCATGGCCTCGCCTCGACGCTGCGACCGAGCTGCCGTCTGCTCGAGGATCATCTTCCGCCTCGACGCAGCGGTGACCCCATCGCGCGCGCCACCGCGGCGACCTCACCACCACGATGCCGTTCCTCCGTCTGTGCGCCCGCCAACGACACCCAAAGCATGAACCGCGACGCCTGGCTCAGCACCGCGGCATTTGCACGAGCCGTTTTAGCCTGCTGCATCTCGCCGCGGCCACAACCTCAGCAACATCAGCGCTGCTGCTCGGCACGGCACTATGACACCTCACCACGGCCTCGACCCGCCTGCACCGCTATCCTGTCTCCATCAGCACCACAGTGAGCCTCCCTGACTTGCCTTGCTGTGACCTCACCGAGAGTTCGCAGCCGAAGCCGCTCGCGCACGAGACGCGTGCCGTGGACGCGACGTCTGTTTAATCCCTTCCCATGGCCAAGCTTCCATCTTCCTAGTGTAGAAGCACCACCCTCCGGTCCAATCTTAACCTCGCGTCGGTCATAGTTTGAGACACACAGACGCCGAGCATTGGTCGTCTCCACGCCCCATCGCAGCCCAATGAAGCACAGCACATACAGGCCTCGGGCGCCTGCACGCGTGGCCACCATGGCATGACCATGATGTGGCTAAAGCCATCACCTGAACAGCCATGCTGTAGAAAGCACGTCACCACAACCATGACCACATGCTAGCCTCGCACGTGCACTTGCAAGTGGTGACGCACGGTCGTGCCTCTGCACGCCATCGCGTGAGCCTCGGAACCACACCACCATCACCGATTCTCGCGCCCACGCATAGTCCTATGCTGAGCCACATGTGCGAGCGACCACCGTAGCCACTAGAGCTAAACCATCGTCTTCCGACCAAGCCGCTGCCACGTTTTGGCCAACCGTGGCCGCGTCCGGCCCACTACAGCAAGCTGTAGCCAGCTCCGGCAGGCCATAGCTGGCCACAGCTGGCCACAAGAAGCCGCAGCCCTTTGGGACAAGTTACAATAGCCTCTGGCCATCCTCATATTCATCGCAAGGCTGAATCCCAGTCGAATGCCATTCCCGACGCCGACAAAAGCCCTTCCTTGCTCATTCTTACACTCGTTCATACACTTATTCTACACGATCTTTATCTATCTATAAATGCCTACACCGTGCCCTTATGCAGGTCTATCTATCTACCTTTCTCGCTATGGATATGTGCTACTCCATCAATCATCGTCGTGTTGTTGGTTCTCGTGTTTGTGTGGCGTTTGTTCGTCTGAGGACTGTACCCTCGAGCCGGTCGAGGGATCGTACTTCGTTCGACCATTCCGGTCGCGGGTTCGTCCCACCATGGCTGGGATGCCGAGCGTAAGTCGCTCCCTCGCATTTTAGTTGTCTCTGAAGTACTACAATTATTAGTGACCCGATTCAGCCCCAGGACTTGGCCATTGCGGACTCCACAATGGTGCAGATATCAGCCGCACTCAGTGAGCCCTTTGTGGCCTAACCTAGTGGACAAGTAGGGATATGATGATCGTAGAACGACGGATGCCAACTCGTGTAGGTGAGCTCATGGCCGCGAGATGCCTCTCCATGACCATCGGGCTCTACCTCTTTTCGCCTGTGTTTATCCGAGCCATCTCATATGATTGTGCCACCTAGACCATAGCGTTCCCTTGTATCTAAGCGGTGACAACCGCATCGCTACGAGCCACAGGAATAGCCTTGTGCTGTTTAGTTGCACGGTTGTGGTGCCCTATGAGTTGGTTTGGGTTGTGGATCGTGCCTCCTTTTGTCCAACTTTCATCGGTTCCATGACAAGTTGGTCGAAGGAGTGCGGGTTCCATCCTTTCTTCTTCCTTTCTTGTTCTAAATCCTCGTCGATCTGGTAAGATGTGGATTGAGCCTTTGGCTTGTTTGGTGTTTGTTGCTCTTTAGATTCCACTTCCCCGATTCCCGTCGTTGCCATGGCGAGTGGATCAGAGGAAGGTGAATCTTGTGTTCCCCTCTTTTGGTTCTATCGTGCCTAAGCTCTTGTATGCTTGTACCTTCTTCGACCGTAGCATTTCTGTGGTTCTTGCGGTGACAACCACACTGCTAAGAACCCTAGTCATGTCTTAGTGCATTTAGTGCACCTAGGTCGTGGTACCCTACAAGTAACTTGGACACTCGTGTTCTTTGTGTGTTGCTCCCTTCCAATGCCTCATCTCTTGCCATGGCGTGTGTATTAGAAGTAGACCGCCTCTCCTCTCTCTTCTCTTCTCTCCCTGTTCTACCCTCTCTTGGTTCTCGTCAAGTATAATGGCGTACGGATTGAGAGAGAACGGAACTTCTCCTGCTTGTAGTCCTTCGGTTCTCGACAGTCTCCATGGCGCACGAATCGAAGACCGCGAGCTATGGTGTTTGCTTGGAATGAGCTAGGGCCTATGCCATCTCTATTTAAGCCGTACCGGTCGACACGATCGACCCGGGAAGTACTGGCTAGGCTAAGACCTAAGTTTGTGCTTAGCAAATCACCACTTGCATTTCTTTGGCCCAGGGATCGGACATCCGCCGAGAGGGCTAAGTCAATTCCCCTTTTTGTGTTCTTCTGGTGTAGTTCTTCTGCGCCTTGTTGCCTCTCTTTCCACAGTCTTTCTAGGTTTAGTGGTCTGATTGCTCTTTCTCTTGTCGCTGTTTTGAGGTAGTTGCGTCAAGGATAGCGATGATCGGATCGGGACCGTTAGAGGAAGGACATGCGGGTGGAGGAAGTACCATGGAGGAGTATGACTACAAGTGCACTGAGGATCTCGGAAAAGACATTTAATAGGTGTTCCACGTCCCACCCAACCTCGTAGAGCCTATTAGACATGCTACAATGTAGATGCTAGTGCTTTACTTTTATGCAAATGAACTGTGATAGGTTGCATGGTAGATTGCTTGTGAGCCATTACCTTGTCGCAACCTATTCCCCTACACACCCGCTGTTAGGCTAGACGCTCTCATTCTACTCACTGCTTTACTTTCACTACGCATTATACCTGTGATGTGATGTTTGGTGAAGGGATAACGTGAGTGGATAAGGCACGTGGTGCCGATAACTTGGTAAAGCTGGATAATGAACTTGGGGAGATCTTGGCGTGCGTCTTGGGTGTGTGGTGAGGGTTGAGTCAATCGGACAGGATCCTACGACGAGTCTTTGGGGCAAGTCATGCCGGTGGGGTGCGACCTGGGCATCCCTCGTGAGAGGTACCTGTGGCGGGTGCATGTGAGAGCAGACAGGGTGTTGGTTATCCGCGGTGGAGGTGCCATCGAGGCATGCGGTGTTGGTTATCCCCTTGAGAAGATATCCTGTCTGGTCCCCCTAAGGACTGGTATGTCTTGAGAACCGGAACCATAGGACCCTTCGTGCACACCACTCGCTCCTGATGGGCGGGAGACGATTACCCGACTGACTAGGGTGGTGCCACTACTACCAGGTTGGAAGGTGATAGTGTAGGGAGGTACGGGCATGGGGGCCCACACCCTCCTAAGATAGCGTAGTGACCTTGGGGGCCCGGTACTACGTCTCACAGTCTCAGTGTTTCGGTGGACTCTAGGGTGGCCTAGGGCTGAGTGGTAGGGTGGTACCGTACCGGTTGGGAGGCAGTCGGCATCAGCCTAGGCGGGGCACCGCCGATGATGGTGATCTTGTGGATTTCCAGGTGTACACGCTCTGCAGAGTTGATCAATCTATACGTATAGCCGCGTCCGCGGATATGGACATTCCTATGACCTACGTTTCACTTGACTAGTGAGAGGAGTCCTTTCTACCTTCCCCCTGGGTTTTGGTGTTGGATCCGACGTTGGCCGTTGAGGCAAGGTATGAGCGGGAGTCGACCTTGCCGCCTAGAGAGTGAGAGTGTGGTGAGATGTGTGTGATGGGATGGGTGAACGTGTGGATGAGATGGGTTAAAACTTGATGAACTATTATTATAAAACCTTGTTGATCATGCATAGGAAACCTACAGCCATATATAGGCCTTTTCATCTACCCTTGCATTCCACTTACCACAAAGCATACGCAAAAGCATAGGGTGGGAGACAGTGGCCAGTACAAATCGTACTGGTAAATTTTGGACAGGTTTGGACGAAATCTACGAAGACCACGAGGACTTGGATTAGGAGTAGATGGTCTCGTGCCTACGCTCAAGAGTGGTTGAGAAGATGTAGTCTACGCCCACTGACATTCTACGCCAACTCTGATGACTGCCGTGAAGGAGGAGCCTTCACTACCGATGCTTTCTAACGACTCGAGCGAAGATGTGTGTGCGTTTTCGCTAGATTAATCGATGTAATAGGTGTGTTAACCAGTGTTGTAAAACTTGTGTAAACTTGTAAATCTGCAATGTATGACTATGATATCAGCTGATAATTGACAATGAGATGGATTGCTCTCGTGATCTACTACATTATAAATCGTATCTGTGGATTTTCCCTTCGAGGAAAATCGAGATCGTTTCAGAAAGCTAATTAGATAAGGAAGCCAGTGCAAGTGGTCTCACGTCAAAAGCCCTTCGGAATCAATGGGAATCATCAAAACAAATCAGCGACCAGAATCTGTCAGGGTGCTACGACAATGTCTTTTGGTCCGTTGGACCGTGTATCGTGTTTGGGCCCATTAGGGGCGCGTCCAGGGGGGTGACACCCAAGACTATATTATACTGCCATCACTCTTGTTTGGGTTTGGGGGTTTTTGTTTAGTTCTTGATTTTCTCGTGAAACAGATGTTTTTTTGCAACTGGGCCGCCAAGGCCGCTTGCTGTGAACCAGGGCCCCTGTTCTTGGTCTTGTTCGCCTGTAGCGATTTGTCCTTTCGAATAAAGACTTGAACTTTTTCTAGTTTTCATAAGCCTCATATTTATTTGCAATTTTAGATTGCGTTCATCCCGTTCTTGCTTGTTTTCTCGATTCGCTTGCAGGAAAGCCTTCTCGGCGAGGTCAATCACGTTCGCGTGGTTGATAACCAACGGAGCAGTGGTGTAACAGTTGCGAGGGTTCGAATCAGTCTTGGTTCGAAGCCTAGATCGTGAATATCGAGTCTCCATCAATCGATGTTATCGTACCTATCGGAAGATTAGGCCTTGTCTACATTAAGTGGTATCAGAGCCCTTGTTGCCCGTTAGGTATACTTTTTATTTTCCCTTTTAGATTGTTACTGTTTTTGTATTACTTATAGTCCACAGAAAGCCAAAAAAATATACACCGCCTCATATTCCCTGTCATATAGCCTTGTTGTGCCGTGCAATTTCATTTCTGTTTCGCGTTGTTGAGTTTGTGTCCTAGGGCAAGTTCTGGTTGCTGGATTTAGATCGTTTTTAGTCCAGTTTGTGTATTTTCCTTTGTTGTTTATCATAACCCATGAACACCCTCAAGTCTTGCTGTGTTTTCTTTGTATCCATCAAACCCTACTCCACGCCATCTAAATTGTTATACTTATCTTCACTGTTTGCATCTATCCATAGCCGCCGCAATAACTTTTGCGCGCATTGTTCTCATTTTGTCCTCTAATTCGGAGTCAGTTCTCAAAACTGGTCTAGTTTTCGCATACGAACTCGGATTTCGACATTCCATATATCAAAATAGATCAGAAAAAAAATTTGGATCCATTTATCCCCCGCTTTGTCGGGTTCAGAAAAATTTATTTTGGCCAAAAACTGGTCACAAGATTCTTTTTTCGTGGTCACAAGCTTTTTGTCAATTTTGAGCATGTCTTCTGAATTTTTCACAGGCCACGCCTTTCACTTGTTTAAGCTCATATTTTATGTGGTTACTTATTTTGTCCTCCCAAGTGAAGAAAAAATATCAAAAAAATAAAAAGAAAAGTCAAAGAATCCCAAAAAAACAACGACAACCCAAAAATAGAGAAAAAAGACAGGAGCAAAAGTGGAACAATATCTAGAGGAGCACATAGAGAGCGTCATTTGAGCTGTGTTTACGTGTGCTGATTTCCGCCTTGTTCCTAATTATATTCATGCTGTTCACATCACTTGATACATCTGGTACTCGAAACGTGAATAGGCCAGCAACTAAGATAAGTACTCGGAATACTTATTCAGCCTTGCTATTCAGTTACGAATATTGCTATTCCTTGCTACTATATTGTGCCTGTCCAAGCTCCACTTTCTTCTAACCAAGTACAGGTTCGTCTTGCAACTGTTATACTCAAGCTACAACGGTATCACAGTCACCGATCGATTGCATCGCCTGTTGCTTTGGTAAGAACTCTTGTAAGACCGTGGTAAGACGCTTGAGAGTGTGTGACTTTACTCCTTGACCACATCCTATAGTAGCTGATAGGAAAATACATACTTGTGTGTTTTCTTGTTTGATGCTAACAATGACAGGTTACAACATGTACCGATATGAGACATCAATGATGTATGAGCCACGCACTATTGCTGCTACACCTCCTCTCGCAGGTCAATCTATTCTTTCTTCCCCGCCTACTTATGATGGTATTGGTGCTGATGAGTACATTGAGTAGGAAACTAAAATAGATAATATTTTTGCACAAATTTATATGTGCGAACGGAGGAAAATAAAAAATGCAACTGGTGTTTTGAGACAATCTTCATCAACTTGGTGGGAGTCTTTAAGTTTTTTAGATAAACCTCACACATGGAATGATATGAAAGATCTTATAAGAGAAAATTTTGTTAATCCATCTCTTGTAATTAATTCAAATAATGAGGTGCATCAACTAGATCAATCTCTTGTTATTCCTCCTGCTATGCCTAACCTTTTGTAGGACAATGTACAAAAGAGCGAGGATGACGTGACAGAAAATGAGATGCTCACAGCCTCATGTGAAAATTCAGAACCATCAACTATTACTCTTGCTGAACATGAGATCAAAGATAATGCCCATGATGCTAAATTCACGAAAGGCGAGAGTTCTCTTGAAGTGCTGAATTTTTTCACCAATCATGCTATGATAGAGCAAATTTTAGTGGAGTCTTCGCTTGATTTACCTTTGTCACAAGATGATTTGCTTGATGTTCCTTATGATGAAGATGACTTCCATGATGATATTTATGTTATACCCATGCAATCATTGAAGAATGATCATGCTATATGTATGCTAAAATCAAACACTTGTGCTGAAAATAGACTTGTTATTCATAATGCTAGTGAAGTTGATGAGCTGAAATTGTTGTCTTCTTTAAATACTTTGGGTTACATTGAATTTGATGTTCCGTGTAATCTTAGTTCTTTAGAGGAGAAACTTTATGCATATGCTGATTTGCCATGGTTCTCTAGACATACATATCATGTTTTTGACAAATATAACAACCAAGGATAATATTTAATACAACGAGTTTACATTTGTACAAATCTGAATTCTCCTTTTGTTGTGCAAAGTAATGATCAACTAGAGGACAATAAAATCAACGCTGTTGTTATGCCATATTCCTCTAGTTTTGCTTTTCGAACACAAGTGGAATCCAAAGAAAGGGAGCATATGTTTCTTCTTAGTACTAATCTTTTGCAGGATGGTATTAGCAAAGATCGTGTGTATTTCAATCAAGCAGACTACATGTCTGTAGGACAAAACATGCTACAAACCTGGACATGTCACATTCTTTCTCACAACATTGTCCATTCCCATTATTTTGGAAACCTCATTTGTCCTCATGTTGTGCAGGATCGACTTCATGCAAAATCGACTCTGGGGACGGCTTTTCATCAAGAAAGGGAGGATGATAAGGACATAAGCTCCATGCATACGACCATGCTTAGAGATAGAGGACAAGGAGATCAGCGAGGGTGTCCTAACCGAGAAGTAGGCCCGAAGCTCATTCGGTTTGAGTCACCAAGGTGGAGGCCCAAATCAAGTTTGAGCCCATCTTGGGTTCCAGGACCAGTCTATCATAAAACTGGTCACACGGGAGCGTCCAGGCTCCATTTTCAACAATCCACATATGGATGGAAAGCTAATAAGATAAGGAAGCCAATGCAAGTGGTCTCACATCAAAAGCCCTTTGGAATCAATGGGAATCGTCGAAACAAGTCAGCGTCCAGAATCTGCCAGGGAGCTACGACACCGTCTTTTGGTCCGTTGGACCGTGTATCGTGTTTGGCAACATTAGGGGCGTGTCTAGGGGGTGATGCCCAAGACTCTATATTATACCACCATCACTCTCGTTAGGGTTTGGGGGGGTTTGTTTAGTTCTTGATTTTCTCGTGAAACAGACGTCATTTTGCTGCAACTGTGCCGTCAAGGCCGCTTGCTGTGAACCAGGGCCCCTGTTCTTGCTCTTGTTCGCCTGTGGCGATTAGTCCTTTCGAATAAAGACTTGAACTCCTTTTCGTTATCAGAAGCCTCATATTTATTTGCAATTTTAGATTGCGTTCATCCCGTTCTTGCTTGTGTTCTCGATTCGCTTGCAGGAAAGCCTACTCAATGAGGTCAATCGTGTTCGCATGGTTGATAACCAACGAAGCAGTGGTGTAATTGTTGCGAGAATCCAAATTAGTCTTGGTTCAAAGCCTAGATCATGAACGTTGAGTCTCCACCAATCGACGCTATCGTACCTATCGGAAGATCAGGCCTTGTCTACATTAGACCCTATTAGGTTGTGCCGATGTTGGTGGAGGATGTGAGCTAAGAGCTAGGAGCTCCAATGTTCGCGGAACCGCCTTGGCATAGGACCTATAGGAGATCGGGTAGGAACGATGATGCTGCTGGAAGATAGAGGCGACCATCGAAGAAGTGTAGCCCCTGGTCTATTGACCAAGCCTGAGCGGCTGCGCCATCTTCTATGGCCATGGCGATGGTGCATAGCTCCCATTGCTGAAGTATAGCTTGGCGCAGGTGCTAGAAGATGATGTTGGTGGTGTCGATGTAGTCGAGGGTGTTGGGGCGGCGAGATCGATTCTCCCTATTCAAGATGTTGCGGGGCGAAGGCGGTGCTGCTTCTTGTGTTTCCCATCAGATTGGTGGAGGTGCTGGTAGGGCATGGATGGTAGCCGGAGCATGTCGTGGCTGAACGATGGTGAAGGTGATGGGGTGGCCATTGCGGAAGTACTAGAGCTCCATGGTGGAGAAGTCACATGTCAGGTGGCTAAGGCCGACCAACCATGGTGTGCCGAGGATGATGTCGATGTCATTGTCGATGTTGAGGAGGTAGGCGTTGATGCGGAGTGGCACACTGAAAGCTGCTACTTGGCAGGGGACCTTGTTGCCACTGCCGATGGGGATGGTGGTGTCAATGTGCTGCTCCTGGAGACCAATGAGGCGGGCGACGTTGATGTCGATGACGTTGTGCATGGCGCCTATGTCGACCAAGATGTGGACGCCAGTGTCGGACACCACACCTGTCAGGTACACGGAGGGACAACCTTGCACCGGGGACTGATCGGTCTTGATCATCATGAGAAGGCTATTGTCGATGTCATCATTGTTGTTGTCATAGTCCTTGACGCCTGTAATGTCGAAGAGGTGTTTGCACTTGTGGCCACGGGTGAAGGGTTCATCGTAGTTGAAGCAGAGCCCTGATCGACGACGTTCCGCCATCTCCTCGGTGGTGAGGTGCTTCAACGATCGCGGGCAAGCTGCTGATGAGGCGCCTGAAGCGGGTGTCGTGGTTGGTGGTGTCGAGGAGGGCACCTTCAGGGGGCAAGGCCCATGGCACCGTCTTTGTGGTTGGCATCTTGTTGGCATCAGAGATCACCACGAGTCGTCATTCGTATGCCCTAGCAAGGGACATGGCCATCTCCATGTCTTGTGGGTTCTGGAGTTCGACATCCATCTTCAATGGTTCAAGGAGGACGGCAGTGTAGATGTTCACTTGATTCTACTCGTCGAGGGGCCTAGTGCGAGCCACGTGCGCTAGGAAGTGCTCGGTATAGTCATCGACGGTGCCGGTCTTACGTAGAGAGGCGAGCTCGCCTAGGGGGTTACGCCGTGTCGGGGGGCTGAAGCACTCGTTGATGCACCGAGTGAAGTATGCCCAGTCTATCACCACCTTGTCTTTGCGCGAGGCGCATGTACCACTATTGTGCGCCAGCTGTCAGATGGTAAGATGCATACCAGACTTGTTCCATCTTTGAGGTCTTTTGGCCCTTGAAGAACTGCTCGTAGCGATTGATCCACGTCAATGGATCCTCCTTGTCATCGTACATGGGGAAGTTGAGCTTGTGGATGCGTAGCGTCAGGATGGGGAAGGAGCCTTGTGGTGTGCCTGGGCACGGGTATGGTGGAGGCAGATTCATCTTGGGGGCCTCTGGTGTGTTGAGGTCATTGAAGAGCTTGCCCTCTAGGTCATCGACAATCTTAGGGATTGTGGATGACGGTGCTGACTCTTTTTGCTACTTGAGGAAGGCTCGGCTGATGTCCTCCATGGCTTTCTTGGCGACGACCTCTAGCTTGGTGGTGATGGCTTTGCACTCGTGTTAGGCGCGGGCAGCGGCAGCGGCAGCCTCCTCAGGGCCACCACGTTGCTCGATCGTCATAAAGCGATCGTTGATGGAGGTGAATTGGCCCTGGATGTCATCAAACTGCATGTGAAGATCAGCCGTGATTTTGTCGAATGTGGCCTTGAAGTCACCGTTGTTGCCGTTGGCACCCATGACAGTTGAAAGGATCAAGATGTCCAAGAGGGGGGAGAATTGGGCTAATTCTAAAATTCTTTGCAATAATTAAACCCTACACATAGCCCACTTCACCCTACACATGATTAAACACATCTTTGCAAAGTCCTCTAAAGATGGTGTTTCTAGCCTTTGCATTCCATTTTTTATAATTCACTTCATCGCCTTGAAGGTTGGCGGGATCCTTAGGTTTTGGAAAGCCTTGTGAGGCGGCTCTAAGTATTCCAACATCTAAGGCTTCTAATTAAGCCTCCATGTGGATTTTCCAATAAGGAAAATCATCTCCCTCAAAGATAGGAGGAGGTCCATCCCCGTGGGACATATTTCTCTAGGCGGTTAAGCCTAAATTTGTGAGCATAAGACTCTGATACCAATTGAAAGGATCAAGATGCCCAAGAGGGGGGTGAATTGGGCTAATTCTAAAATTCTTTGCAATAATTAAAGTCTACACATAGCCCACTTCACCCCTTGTGCCTAGAATGTGTTCCTATTGATCTACCGCACAAAAGTTTTGCACCCTAGGTTCCAATCCTACTCTAGCATGGTAATTCTAAGAATGTAAAGATAAGAATTGAATTGCTCAAATGTAAATGCTTAAAGTAAAGAGAGGAGAAGGAACGCAGCGATGTTTTGCCGAGGTATCGGAGAGTCACCACTCCCCACTAGTCCTCGTTGGAGCACCTGCGCAAGGGTGTAGCTCCCCCTTGATCCGCGCAAGGATTAAGTGCTCTCTATGGGCTGATTCTTCAACACTCCGTCGCGGTGAATCGCCCACAACCGCTCACAACTTGAGTTGGGTCATCCACAAGCTTCGTCGGATGATCACCAAACTCCCGATCACCACCAAGCCATCTAGGTGATGGCGCTCACCAAGAGTAACAAGCATAAACTCTCACTTGACCACAACAAGCCTAATGAGAAGGATGGATGCACACTTGCTACTCTCCTTGCACTAATGAGGCCTTAATCTTGGATTCTCAAATCTCAATCACCTCACTAGGCCCTTGCTCTCCTTAGCACTCTCAAGGGTGTTTCTCAGCTGAACAAATGGGCAAGAGGCCTCCCTTGATTGAATAGAGGAAGTATTTATACCACCTCATTCAAAACGAACCGTTAGGAAGTTGTGTCAACGCTCTATGGGGTGACCGGATGCTCCAGTCAAGGTGACCGGACGCTTCGGTTAGTTATCCCCGCCATAGAGCCATTAAGTTGTGACCGGTCTCTGACCTGCATCCAGTTAGCACTGACCGGACACGTCCGGTCATGAAAACTACTCTCAAGAACCTTACTGATGTTGACCGGACGCTGGCGCCCAGAGTCCGATCACTTCGCTGCTCAGCGTCCGGTCAGTTACCGGATCCTGACCAGCGTCCGGTCAGCACTGACCGGACGCGTCCATCAGGAATTTCCCTCTCTGGAACCTCTTTGGAGTTGACCGGACTCTGGCACCCAGCGTTCGGTCACTTTTCACTCAACGTCCGATCGTAACTAGACGACTCCAGTTGACCAAATAAACTGACTGGACTTACCCTTCAGTGTCCGGTCACAACCAGACCAGCATCTGGTCAGTCATTTGACCCTTCATTCACTTCCAACTCAAAATCATATGTGAATGAAGTTTGCTCCAATTGATCTTAGGGCTACTCCTGAGCTACCTAGTGCTAGATTTGACAAGTGTGCACCACACCTAACCCACTAGACTCACCTAGGTCAAGCTACAAGTCCATACCCCCCTTAATAGTATGGCCAAAGGAAAAACAAAGTCCTAAACTACTCTACGTGTCTCTTCAACACCAAATGACACTTAGAACTAGTCCATCCTTAACCTTGTCGTCCATCCTTTGAAAACCAAAACGATTTTCATCGTAGGGGCATGACAACAATGATTGCCCATGTGGCTCGGGTCAATCCAAAGTAAAGAGTAGAACTCACGAACCCATGATGGAACATACCAGCCAGTCCGTCCAAGTAGGTCTGTCAACCCTAGCAAGTAAGAGAGGTGAGGGCGGATCTGATCTCCTGCTGCTGCTACAAGTGCCTCAATAGAACAAACTCTCTATGATCTGAAAGCCACACCACTATTCAGATAAGCATTGTAGAAGTCCTCCTGCAGTGGTGTACAGAATCCCTCTAAAGCACGCTCATCCTGCATCGGCGAAAACTAGTCCTCGAACTGCACAAACCTAAGCTACTGCACCTGCTTGGCTGTGGCTGCCCTCAGATCAAGGTGAGTCACTAGAGGCGGACCCTGTGGTCTAGGAGGCAAATGAGAACCCCTCCTCTATGTCTCAGGCCTCGGTGTCACCTGAGCATGAGTACGACCAGAGCATCATAACTATGGCTGAGGTGCCTGCTCTGTCTCCTCGGTCTGCTCTGCCTCCTAAGTCTGCTCTGTCAGCTAGGTACCATCTGACTACTCTGCTAGTTGTGCCTGCTGCTCAACAGTCTCCCCCTGAGGCTGACTCTCATCTATAGCAACACATCATCCTCCAAGCATGGCAGTCCTAGCTGGACTACCATGAAGACTCTCAACCCTCTTGACGGCTGCCCTCTGTGCAGGTGAAAGCTGATCTGCAATGCGGATACCACTCCGAGCTCCTCTCTCTGCACGCTCTACGATGGCTGCAACTGTGCTGCTCTCTTAGCCTCCATATCAACAAGCTTCTGCTTCTTTGTTGTGGTCTTCTTAGCCTTGTCCTTCTCCAGAGCAGTCAAGCGAGGCGGAGGCCTCGGATCCTCAATACCTGGACCACCTCCGGCATTCTTGACATGTGTCATTGCTGGAGCTGAAACGAACTGCTATCACAGACAAGAATCAACTGCCTCTGACACTCGCGAGGCTTGGCCTCGATCCGTACTCGTGGGCTTGGCCCCGAGTTCACTGACAACTACAAAGTATACCACAAAGGCATCGACTTGCTGCACGATAGAATAGATAGGATATATGAATAATTACAAAATACATCTAGAGATGTGAAACCCTAAGAAGCAAGCAATAGATACGAAATTAGAGGCGATGGCTTGCTACCTGACGAACTTAGACAACCCGGCGATGAATCAGCAGAGGAAAGAACCGTGGGGCACCACCAGAATCGGCAAAAGCTAGGGTTAGGGTTTGGCGAGGCAATGCGGCGCTGGATGGGCCGTGGAGATGTAGGTGCAGCAATGGAGATGCTGCTGGCGGTGGCACTGCGATGGCATGGTGAGGCAGAGGCGCTAGGGCACGGGCGCTACTACGTGACGCGGCGGCGTGGAGCAAGGCGTGGCGCGGGTGAGACGGCGCGATGACTAGGGCTGGCGGCGCGGGCAGCCAGCGTGGGCAAGGCACGAGCAGTGCGCGGTGGTAGTGGCGCATCAAGGGCATGGATCTGTTCATTTATTAAGCCATTTAAAAATGCACTTTTAACATCCATTTCATATAATTTCATTTCATGATGCGATGCATATGCAAGGAGGATACGAATGGCTTCAAGTCTTACAATCGGTGCAAAGGTCTCCAAAATCCAATCCTTCAACTTGAGAGAACCCCTTTGCAACTAGTCTTGCCTTGTTCCTCACTACAAATCCTTGATCATCTTGCTTGTTGCGGAACACCCACTTTGTTCCAATGACTCTTGCACCTTGTGGTTGCTCTTCAAGAGTCCAAACTTCATTGCGAGTGAAGTTGTTCAACTCTTCATGCATGGCATTTATCCAATCCGAATCTTGAAGAGCTTCTTCTATATTCTTAGCTTCAACACAAGAGACAAAAGAGTGATGTTCAATAAATGAAGCAAGTTTTTGAGATCGAGTCGTTACACCCTTTGAAGGACTCCCTATGATGAGATCTTGTGGATGAGCTTGTAGTAGAGGTGAATTTCTTCTATCAACCACTTGAGGCGGAGGTTGTGGAGCATCAACATCTTATGCTTGTGCCACCATTTGATCATGAGAGACATGAGTATCTTCATTTTCTACGCTCTCATCTTTATCACCATCTTGTGGCACATTTGATGAAGAAGGTGGATCAATCACTTGTATATCATCTTCATCATCTTTAGGATTGATGTCTCCAACCGAAATATTCTTCATAGCCTCCCTCAACGGTTCATCACCTACATCATCAAGATTCTCATGTGCTCCTTGGGAGTCGTTAGATTCATCAAATTTCACATCATATGTTTCATCAACCAAGACAGTGGCATGATTAAATACTTGATATGCTTTAGACTTTGATGAGTAACCAACAAGAAAGCCAATATCATAACATCTTTGAAACTTTCCTAGGTGTTGCCGCTTCTTGTAGATGTAGCATTTACATCCAAACACCCGGAAGAACGAGATGTCTGGCTTCTTCCCATTGAGCAACTCATAAGATGTCTTGCCAAGAAACTTTTGAAGGAATAGGTGGTTGGATGCATAGCATTCGGTGTTGATAGTTTCCGCCCATAGAGCTTCGGGTGTATTGTACTCATCAAGCATTGTTCTTGCAAGTGTGATAAGTGTCCGGTTCTTTCTCTCAACTACACCATTTTGTTGAGGAGTCTATGTTGCGGAGACTTCATGCTTGATTCCAACTTCATGACAACAAGCTTCAATGTTTGTGTTGTCAAACTCTTTTCCATTATCACTTCTTATCTTCTTGAGCTTCACTTCAAACTCATTTTGTGCTCTCTTGGCAAACTTCTTGAAACATGATGCAACTTCAGTCTTGTCATGAAGGAAGAACACCCGTGTATATCTAGAGTAGTCATCAACAATCACAAGACAATTAAGATTCCCTCCCAAACTCTTGTAAGTTGTTGGTCCAAATAAATCCATGTGAAGGAGCTCTAGCACTCTTGTTGTTGACATGAAAGCTTTTGTAGGATGAGTGTTTGCAACTTGTTTGCCGGCTTGACGTGCACTACAAAGCTTGTCCTTCTCAAATTTCACATCCTTCAACCCTCTCACCAATTCATTCTTCATAAGCTTCTTGAGTGAGCTCATCCTAACATGAGCAAGTCTTCTATGCCATAGCCACCCAAGTGATATTTTGGTGAATAGGCATGTCTTCAAGTTAGCATCTTCAGAGGTGAAATCCACTAGATATAGGTTGTTGTATCTAAATCCCTTGAATATAACTTGATCATCATCTTTCTTAGATACAACCACTTCCTTCTCGGTAAACAAGCATTGGAAGCCAAGATCACACAATTGTCCAACGGATAGCAAGTTGAAGCTCAATGAAGCAACATATAGGACTTTGCCCAATCCTTTGACTTTGCCCTTTGAATTATCACCAAATGTTATCCTTTCTTGGCCATCAACTTCTTCATCTAGTGAGGTGAACATACGAGGATCACCGGTCATATGTTGAGTGCAACCACTATCAATTACCCAATGGCTTTCACCGGTCTTGTAGTTCACCTACACACAAGAGATCAAGCTTGTTTAGGGACCCAAACTTGTTGAGGGCCCTTGACTTTCTCAACAAGTGACTTTGTAACCCAAATTTTCTTAGGCCTATTCTTGTTGGGAGGTCCTAAGAACATGACTTTCATTTTACCATTAGAATCCTTTCTAAGCATGTAATGAGCATTGAAAGCAAAAGGTCTAGCATGCTTGGGCAAGGGTTGTGATGGAGGAGTTTGACACTCATGGGCAAAGTGGCCTTCTTGTCCACACTCAAAACACCTCTTTGGCTTTGGCTTTGACTTATGTTATTGTTGGTGTTGAGCTTGAGCCTTCTTCTCTTAATGTGCCAAGTGTCCAATTCCACTTCTATCCATCTTTATGACGGTGTTCATGAGTAGCTCACTTTGAAAATGTCGGCCTCTTGTGAATTTTCTCAACCCGATCTTGAGATGTTCTTTTTCTAACTTGAGCTTCTTGTTCTCTTCTTTGAGCTCATCATTATTTTTCTCTTTCTTGAGTCTCTTGTTCTCTTTTTTGAGCTTCTCATTCTCAAGAATTAGATCACTATCATGGTCAAGGTTCTCTATCACAATAGTGTTGGTGGTTGATAGCTTTTCAAGATCTTTCTTAAGCTTCTCATTCTCATTATTGATCTTGACATACTCATCATAGTTGTCGGACTCAACCACTTGCTTGCCTTTGCTACTAGAACCTTGCTCAATGCTCTCAATGATCAAATCATCACATGATGTAGCTATATCAATCTTAACAACATGGTTAGTAGCATCATGTGGCTTATTTGATAATAGCTCATTAGAGACAACAAGATTATCATGATTGATCTTGAGATTTGTTTATTTTTCTTTTAGCATATTGTAGCTAGTGATGAGCTCATTATGTATCCCCTCAAGTTTATCATGTTTTTCTTTAAGCTGTTTCTTAGAAGATTTGAGCTCCTTGAGTTTGGATGACATACCTTCATTTGCTTCTCTAAGCTCAACACTAGCCTTTTCCGCCATGTCACATTTAGCCAAAAGAGAGTCATTCTTAAGTTCTAGCTTTTCATTTTTAGCTCTTGTCTTTCTAATGATCTTAGTATATTGGTTAAGCAACTTGACAAGATCATCATAAGAAGGTGATTCAAATTCATCATCACTATCACTATCATCATTGCTAGCATGATCATCACCACTACTATCATCATCATTTGATACCTTTCGTTCACCCTTAGCCATAAGGTATAGGTGTGTAGAGGATGGTGGCGGTGGTGTCAGTGAAGATGATGAAGAGTCAATCACAATAGAGGCCACCTTCTCATTCTCACTATCATCATCGGATGAGCAACTTGATGAATCAATATCCGTGAGCCAATCACTGACGATGTATGCCTTGCCATTTTTCTTCTTGTGCAAATCTTTCTTCTTGCCATCCTTCTTCTTGTATGGCTTGTTTTTCTTCTTCTCATCTTCATCTTCATCACTTGAGTCATCTTTCTTGCCCTTGTTCTTCTTCTTGTATTTGTCTTTCTTTGGCTTGGGGCATTGATGTGCTAGATGACCAAGTTCTCCATAATTATAGCAATCCATCTTAGAGATTGACTTCCTTCTATTGCTAGTGAAGAACTTCTTCTTTTTGCCATCAAATTTGACACCGTTCTTATTGAGCTTCTTAAGCATCTTGGTGGTTCTTCTCACTATGAGAGCAAGACTTGCATCATCAATTTCATCATCACTTGAGCTCTCATATTTAACTCTTGCTTTGCCCTTCTCTTGGTTAGCCTTGAATGCCAAGTCTTTCTTCTTGGTGGAAGAAGAGTCATCTTGCGGTGTGATGAGCATATACATCTCATGTGCATTGATCTTTTCCAAGATTTGAGTTGGTGTAGCAGTGGAAAGATCACCTTGATGAAGCACGGTCACAATGTGCCCATATTTGTCAATGGGGAGGACACTCAAGATCTTTCTTACAACATCGGATGGTTGCATTTGTGTAAGTCCGAGCCCATTGACTTCCTCTACAAGAATATTTAAGCGTGAGTACATCTCATTAGCACTTTCTTTAGGAAGCATCTCAAATGAATTAAGCTTTTTTATGACGAGATGATAGTGTTCCTCACACTCACTCTTTGTTCCCTCATGGAGCGCACAAATGTCCGACCATAGTGTATGGGCGTCCTTGTGGTTCCGCACATGATTAAACACATCTTTGCAAAGTCCTCTAAAGATGGTGTTTCTAGCCTTTGCATTCCATTTTTTATAATTCACTTCATCGCCTTGAAGGTTGGCGGGATCCTTAGGCTTTGGAAAGCCTTGTGAGGCGGCTCTAAGTATTCCAACATCTAAGGCTTCTAATTAAGCCTCCATGTGGATTTTCCAATAAGGAAAATCATCTCCCTCAAAGATAGGAGGAGGTCCATCCCCGTGGGACATATTTCTCTAGGCGGTTAAGCCTAAATTTGTGAGCATAAGACTCTGATACCAATTGAAAGGATCAAGATGCCCAAGAGGGGGGTGAATTGGGCTAATTCTAAAATTCTTTGCAATAATTAAAGTCTACACATAGCCCACTTCACCCCTTGTGCCTAGAATGTGTTCCTATTGATCTACCGCACAAAAGTTTTGCACCCTAGGTTCCAATCCTACTCTAGCATGGTAATTCTAAGAATGTAAAGACAAGAATTGAATTGCTCAAATGTAAATGCTTAAAGTAAAGAGAGGAGAAGGAACGCAGCGATGTTTTGCCGAGGTATCGGAGAGTCACCACTCCCCACTAGTCCTCGTTGGAGCACCTGCGCAAGGGTGTAGCTCCCCCTTGATCCGCGCAAGGATTAAGTGCTCTCTATGGGCTGATTCTTCAACACTCCGTCGCGGTGAATCACCCACAACCGCTCACAACTTGAGTTGGGTCATCCACAAGCTTCGTCGGATGATCACCAAACTCCCGATCACCATCAAGCCATCTAGGTGATGGCGCTCACCAAGAGTAACAAGCATAAACTCTCACTTGACCACAACAAGCCTAATGAGAAGGATGGATGCACACTTGCTACTCTCCTTGCACTAATGAGGCCTTAATCTTGGATTCTCAAATCTCAATCACCTCACTAGGCCCTTGCTCTCCTTAGCACTCTCAAGGGTGTTTCTCAGCTGAACAAATGGGCAAGAGGCCTCCCTTGATTGAATAGAGGAAGTATTTATACCACCTCATTCAAAACGAACCGTTAGGAAGTTGTGTCAGCGCTCTATGGGGTGACCGGATGCTCCAGTCAAGGTGACCGGACGCTTCGGTTAGTTAACCCCGCCATAGAGCCATTAAGTTGTGACCGGTCTCTGACCTGCATCCAGTTAGCACTGACCGGACACGTCCGGTCATGAAAACTACTCTCAAGAACCTTACTGATGTTGACCGGACGCTGGCGCCCAGAGTCCGATCACTTCGCTGCTCAGCGTCCGGTCAGTTACCGGATCCTGACCAGCGTCCGGTCAGCACTGACCGGACGCGTCCATCAGGAATTTCCCTCTCTGGAACCTCTTTGGAGTTGACCGGACTCTGGCACCCAGCGTTCGGTCACTTTTCACTCAACGTCCGATCGTAACTAGACGACTCCAGTTGACCAAATAAACTGACTGGACTTACCCTTCAGTGTCCGGTCACAACCAGACCAGCATCTGGTCAGTCATTTGACCCTTC
The DNA here is from genome assembly GCA_904845875.1 of Miscanthus lutarioriparius. NCBI lineage: Eukaryota > Viridiplantae > Streptophyta > Magnoliopsida > Poales > Poaceae > Miscanthus > Miscanthus lutarioriparius. The sequence goes on from CAJGYO010000017.1 coordinate 37,557,057, forward strand.
ATTCACTTCCAACTCAAAATCATATGTGAATGAAGTTTGCTCCAATTGATCTTAGGGCTACTCCTGAGCTACCTAGTGCTAGATTTGACAAGTGTGCACCACACCTAACCCACTAGACTCACCTAGGTCAAGCTACAAGTCCATACCCCCCTTAATAGTATGGCCAAAGGAAAACAAAGTCCTAAACTACTCTAAGTGTCTCTTCAACACCAAACGACACTTAGAACTAGTCCATCCTTAACCTTGTCGTCCATCCTTTGAAAACCAAAACGATTTCCATCGTAGGGGCATGACAACAATGATTGCCCAATCAATTGCCATTACCATGACCTAACTTAATTGCCTCTGTAAAACACACGTTAGTCATAGTAATCTCGTATTGTCATTAATCATCGAAACCCAACTAGGGGCCTAGATGCTTTCAATCTCCCCCTTTTTGGTGATTGATGACAATACAACCTCGAGTATGTGTAAGAGATGAGGTTTTCAACATGCTTGGTTCATATAAGCTTTTGACAATAAGAGCAAAGGAGTTAGACGTGCTTATATGACCCAAGCCAACATGGTGTACTCAATAGATATGAAATAAGCAAGAGTACAAGAAATAAAGCTCATTTGAATCGGAGTAAAATGTGGAAGCAAAGCAAATGAGCATAATGAAGTGACATGACATATATAGATCAAAGTAGAGAGCACACATGTCACATATCACATAAGTATCACACTCATACGTATATAGTTCAATGCATGAAAGTAAACATGAATGCATAATAATGTATCACACATAAAAAGCCAAAAGTAATAAATCATAAGCTCCCCTAGATATATCGCTCCCCCTAGATCTAACATACTCATTCCCTCTCCCCCTTTGGCGTCATGCACCAAAACCTAAGGGTCTGTCGGCGGGGCTGGAGCAGATGAGTCGGGCGCTGAGGTGCGATGAGCGATCTAAAATATTGTAGCATCATCCTCTGATCCGGAGCTCTAAGCTGTCTGACCCTCTGTCACTGGAAGTGAGGCTAAAGCGGTCTAGGTCTGCTCTGGGACTGGTGTGACCTGTGACTCTGTAGGTATCACTGAAGCAGGTGGCTCTAATGATGCAACAGATGAAGGGAGCGTCTCTGTAGTCCCAGTAACTGGAGCGATTGTGGAAGATACAGGGACACGCAACTCTGGCAGTGTAGGCTGCCCTATAAGCTCGCTAAAAGTAACACCGAGGCTCCTAGAAACTAGGGTGTCAGTCATAAGCACTAAGGAGCTCTAAGCCGGTGTGAAGCCCATAACAAGAGGTGTGAAGTGCGGACCTTGGGTTGTCACTAGCAAAACAAACTACTGGGACACCTGCTCTGTCGGTGAGGCAAACTATGTAACTGGTTGTCCCTGACTCTAAAGCCCACTGGGTTGTATAGTTGGAGTCACTGAAGTGGTGGCAGGCTGGCCGAGCTAAGGTGTAGACGGTGGCGGAGCAACTCCAATGGTAGTGACAACATTTTGCATAAATCCAAGTAACTGCTGCTGCATCAGGAACTGCTGCTGCATAGCCTGTTGCTGCTGCTGTATGGCCTACTGCTATCTCTAGAACTCACCCTGTCTGGCCTAAACCTATGCAAGGGCAGCTGCGGTCTCCAGAGCCTAGTGTGCTTGATCCTGCCACATCCGCTCAAGAATAGCAAGAAGAGCAGGGTCTGTCTGTGGTGGCTATGGTGGAGCTGAGCTGGAGCCACCGGCCTCACTGTCATGTAGTCGAGGAGGCATCTGAGGGATAGCCTGATAATCATCATCTGAACTATCACTAGGGTTGCTCTTGACCATACCCTCCTGCTGAACTATCACTAGGGATGCTCCGGTCAAGGTGACCGGACGCTCCAGTCAGTTATCCCCGCCATAGAGCCATTAAGTTGTGACCGGACTCTGACCTGCGTCCAGTTAGCACTGATCGGACACGTCCGGTCATGAAAACTGCTCTCAAGAACCTTTCTGATGTTGACCGGACGCTGGCGCCCAGAGTCTGATCACTTCACTGTTCAGCGTCCGGTTAGTTACCGGATCCTAACCAGCGTCCGGTCAGCACTGACCGGACGCGTCCGATCAGGAATTTCCCTCTCTGGAACCTCTTTGGAGTTGACCGGACTCTAGCACCCAGCGTCCGGTCATTTTTCACTCAGCGTCCTATAGCAACTAGACGGCTCTAGTTGATCAAATAAACTGACTGGACTTACCCTTTAGTGTCCGGTCACAACCAGACCAGCATCTGGTCAGTCATTTGACCCTTCATTCACTTCCAACTCGAAATCATATGTGAATGAAGTTTGCTCCAATTGATCTTAGGGCTACTCCTGAGCTACCTAGTGCTAGATTTGACAAGTGTGCACCACACCTAACCCACTAGACTCACCTAGGTCAAGCTACTAGTCCATACCCCCCTTAATAGTATGACCAAAAGAAAAACAAAGTCCTAAACTACTCTAAGTGTCTCTTCAACACCAAACGACACTTAGAACTAGTCCATCCTTAACCTTGTCGTCCATCCTTTGAAAATCAAAACGATTTCCATCGTAGGGGCATGACAACAATGGTTGCCCAATCAATTGCCATTACTATGACCTAACTTAATTGCCTCTGTAAAGCACACGTTAGTCATAGTAATCTCGTATTGTCATTAATTACCGAAACCCAACTAGGGGCCTAGATGCTTTCAGTAGTGACGTGGGAGAAACCCGATCTCTGAGATACCTGGTGTAAGAGCCTCCTAGGGGAGGGGGCATCAGCTATGGTGAGGAGGGGCGGCTAGGGCTGGCGGCGTGGGAGAGGGCGATGGCGTAGGGAGAGGGGCAGCTGGCGCAGAGGAAGAGAGAGAGAGAGGAGATAGAAAGGAGCAATTGCTCTTCTATTGCTTGATTCGATTGATTACATCCTCCTTGTATTTATATAGTCCCTATTGGACTTGTATCCCAAGCAACTATGAGAGATCCTTCTAGATTGGATTCTATCTTCCATAACTAACCAAACTCTAATATGGTAAACTAACCAAACTCTAATACGGTAACTCCTTCCGAAAGATGACGGCGATGAGGGCGAGGGTGCCCCTCCCTGGCGCGCGCAGCCCCTCTAGGGCGCGCTAGAACCACCCAGGGCCCCTCCTTGGGCCTCGCTCGGCCCAAGAGGGAAGGAGAGAGAAGAGAAGTTGAATGTTGAGGTGGAGAAGAGACTGAAGGAGAGAGAAGAGAAGCGGGCTGTATGTTTACACGCAGTTTATGCACAAAGAAAAAAATTATGAGATAGAAAAGTGGATCCTAGTAGCTTTGTGATGCCCTACCGCTGGCTGCCAGGCATATATGCTACGATACGATATACCACCATGGTGCATGGTTACCGTACCAAATGGAGAGGAGAGGAGAGGAGAGGAGAAGGGTGAGGGAGAAGAAGAAAGCTGAAAGCTTTGCGTGCTGGACGGAAGCCATGGATGCTGATGTTGCTTGAGCTGGACTTGAGCTTAAGACTGATTACCGATGTCTTACTTGTGCTAGGGTTAACGATACGATGGAAAGCTTAGACAAGTATTATAAGCTCTCTCTCTCTCTCTCTCTCTCTCTCTCTCTCTCTCTCTCTCGTAGCCTGCTACAAAGGCCCCATTCGCGTGCCCTTAAACCTGGCTTGATCCGCTTCTTTTTTTATCTGGAACAGTGTTTTTCTCTCATAAATTCCTCCAGTATTCCTCCAAACCCTCCAAGCGAACAGGCCCAAAATAAGTTATTCTTTAGCCACCTCCATTTACGATAATTTTATATACTAATTGATGATAATATCAATACATATTTACGATAGTTGGGTTACTATAACACATGGGGATATTTACCATAACGTTATAGTAAACCACTTAGTAAGGAGTTACTATAATCTCATAAATTAACATAGTAATTATCATAACTCAAAGTAGCTACAGAATAAGTTATTTTGTAGCCAGCTATAGGGTAGTAGTTCTCTCTCTATATATATATATAGACACACACTCCAGTAGACTAGAAGAGGTTTAAAGCTGTGTCGTGTTTAAGACTGCCTAACATCTCCGGCAGTTTGAGTCCAACTAATTGTCGTATGTCCTTTACTTTCTTTGTTCTTTGGTTTTGCTTTTTAGACATAACTAGCAAATATATCTGTGCATTGCAACAGGAGAGAAAAAGCTATTAAAAATTCATAAAAAAAAGGCTATCAAACATTCATAGAAAATAAGGGCGAGTGCTCAAGTATCACAATATTTATTTATTAATTATTAGTTTTAATATTTATAGTGAAAATAAAAAAATGGTAAATAGAAATGGAGAAAGAATGTAACTTCTTGCTCCGAACTCCAATTTTGATTTTTCTAAAAGTTTATTCAAAGGGTTACACAACCCACTTGAATATTTAATCCAAAACACAAAGGAACAACACAGAATTTAAAACCAAGGACCATCCCATAGTTATGTGCACACCAAAAAACTTTTTTCAAAAGCATGCCAACTTCAAATGATCTCCCACGGGATGATCACACCTTTAACTCTTTAAGATTTAATTAGTTAGCATTTTCAAATCATTTTTTCAAAGGTTTTTCTCTCAACTTTTAATCGCCACTCGATCTTAGCAATGCATGCAAAGTTAGATTGCTCAAGTGGCACTAGATGACCGATATGCAAATAAGTTGTAACATCCCAGATGTTAAAAAACAATTAAAAACTTGATCATGAGCATCATCAAGCATAAACATCAAGCATTGAGTTATAAATGCATTCCATGTTTCAAGTATTGCATTTTATGTTTCATTTATACCATGTCTATGTTTCATATAAGATGTTTCATATGTTGCCTTATGGTGTTTCATATGTTGCATATGTGATGTTTCACATGTTGCATGAAATGATGTCTATAATAGAGATTAAGAAACTTGGTGAACTTATATATGTGGATTTACTTAAACAATTAAAATTTGGTCAAAGTAAACTTTATGGTTCAAAGTATGCTTTATAATATGGGACCAAACATTCATGATGTTTCTAAATCAAATATGTTTAAATTTGATCCCAAAGATTGAATTTAAGGTTGAAATTTCATACTTAAGTCAATTTCTGTTTAAGTCCCTGATATCAGTTTTAAAGTTCAAACTTTGGTGAATTATTAAATGAAATTTCATAAATAAAATATGTTCAAACTTTGTTCCATTGCTTGGTATGATACATGATCTGTGTTACTATGTAATTGGTTGTTAAACTTGATAGATGCTTAGCCTTTAATTAATTACCCAAAAATATTTGATTAAAACAGCTTTTAAAACCTGAAACTGATTTCAGTTTCACTGAACCTCTGTTCACCGTTCAAAATCTCAAAAATCTTTAATCTTTCGTTCTGAAGCCTTAAAGCAATATTGAAGATCATGGATCGGAGATCAAGTTTTATTAAGGTAGTTTTTCAAGTTGTTTTGCAAAACTATGAGATCAGGAGAGGGGAACAAGGCGGGTTTAGTCTGCTGGATTGGAGCAGAGCTCCATCGCCGGCAGTAGGCTGCCTGCTTGTCGCCAACGGCCACCGCCCCCATTACTGCCTTAGCGCATGCAGGACACATAGCTTAAGGTATTCATGATAGCTTTAACTTATAAAGGGTAGCTATGCTAAATAATGGTTTACGTTGCATGAAGTGTTTGTTTACCTAAGCTTGATGTGCCTTGCTATCCTAGCATGATAAGTTTATGTAATGTTTAGTTAACTAGTTAGTCTTCTAGTGCTTAAATCATATAAGGTAATAGTGCCCTTGTTTGCTAGACTTTTAAAATGTAATATGTGTGCTTTCTTAGTAAGCATGAATGACTTGATAATCAATAATTAGAATACCTTGTGAAGTATAATCCTAGTTGTACCACGAAGGAAAGTTGTATTCAACTTTCTTAGATTAGTTTAAATTCTGTTATGCACTTGAGTGTCTTTCATCATGCATCATGGCATGTAGTCCATCATGTTAAGCAAAGCATCATTTCTTACATGTAGTACATACGAGAGTGAGAAGACTCGTGTTGATCAAGTTTCGGAGAAGGTCCATCCACTAGTGGTGTTGGTGCCAAGTCTAACCCCTGTGATGTTCTGGGAAATTTAACCTTCTCTGCAACACAGGCAAGCCCCGGTGCATACCACCCTTCTATAGTATTTACAAATCTTTATCACACTTTACGTCTTGTGAAATGTGCATTAAGTAATTAGGAATTGGTTGAATACCGTTGTTGCATGATTACCTTGATAATATAGGTATCCTTAGTTCTACCCTGCTAGTAAGTATAGGTCAATACCTTTTATGCTTAGTAATGCTTAGATTCCGATAGAAGTCGAATGATGGTTTCATCGCTCGCGGGAATAGGCTTTACCTTGTTCTTATCGGTTTCATTTTTGAACCGTGAGAATACCATGATGGTAATAATGATTAAATCGAGACTGGAAAGGACATGATGTTAAGGTAAGTATGGGCAGACAGGTTCACCTGGTCGTGCTCGTCCTACCTGTGTTGATTGAGGACCGTACCGTTGTAGGCCACCGTGTGGTCGAGACCTTGCAGTATTGGCCATATACTCCGGTAAGCCTAATACCTCAGCTATTCTATTATGGGAAAAGACAACTACGCACCAGGAGTGTGGAGATGGTGAGAGTAGCGTGTACACATCATGTGTATCCACTAGGAGTGGCGTAGGGAGGTGGAGTACTGTGCTCTCAGGTAGCGTAGATCGGATCACGTTTTGGAGGATCCGAGTGTGGGTTGATATATGTAGATTCGGGTCCGAACCTAGACCTGCATATGTCGTGTGGTAAGGAAACCCAAGCTGGGCCTAATCAATTTGAATCGTCGTGCTCCTTGGTGATGGAGACTATCCTCTGACCTACATCGTAGTTAATCAATGGAACATGGTTACTTGTGGAAATGAGATGAGAAGAGATGGGATGATTAATGAAGTGCTTGAGCTAGAATAGGTGCTAAGTGGATACTGATAATGACTTAATACACAGCTAAAAGATTAAAAGTAAGGACTCACTTGTAGTGAGCTTTTCTGCAAAAGTAATTCTTGCTTCAAACTTTCCTTTAATCCAGCATGCCCTTGGAGTCTTTTCTTTTAGTCGGGTAAGACTTGTTGTGTACCCTCAAGTACTCAGGGTTTGTTAACCCCTGTTGCAGGTTATGACTTGAGCTGGTAATTGAGGTCATGTCGCTGGGCTCAACATGATTTGGCCACCTCTTCTATCTTAGGTGCTTCACCTAAGTTGCTTCCACAGTCTACTTATCTTTTGGAACTTAGTTAAAGATGTTACTTGAACATGTTTTGTAAACTAATGTTATAATTCTTCTGCACTCTGATGTAAGTTATTTTTTTACCAAATATTGTAATGTTGTGGCAACTTCATGTTTATCATGTATAAGTTGTAAAATGTGGATGATTCTGGGTTCCCTGAGGACACCCGACAGACTACCGAAGTTATCTGGCTCTCATGTACAGTAGTCAGAGGTCTTAAGGACAATGACAGGTGCATGTGGGCCATATAATTAGGGTGGTTCTGCCACATAAGTTTGGCCCTTTTAGTACGACCATCTATCCTAAACCTAGTCAAGCACTTCTCTACTCAACCTTAGACCAAAAATGCACTACAGATATACCTTTGTCTTGCGCATTCCATTATATATCCTCCCTCGATGATGCGACACAAGCATCCAACCACCATCAAGCCACTTGTAATGAACACAAGTTTTCCATGGCTTGATATCTTGTAGATGATATGATCCACTTCATGTCATTATATGGCCTTATTGGTTCCCATTGATCGCAACTTCGCTTGCTCTTCACCGTTGCACTCGGTCCATTGGCGCCAAGTCCTTGCATATGCATTAGACCTAGTGACGAGGGGAACTCCAAAGTTCAATTCGGTTATCTAAGTGCCACTAGGTGTGAAAATACATTGCATATGCATTAAACCTAGTGATTAGGTGAGATCACGTGAAAACCCTTTGAAAAATATTTGTGAAAATGCTAACTCACTTGCACACATGTTGGAACACTTGTGGAGTTGGCACAATTGAAAAAAGGGGGGTTGAAATCAAGCTAAAAGTGCCTCTAGGGTACCATTGGATTGATCCAATGGGTACCATAGGAGAAAGTGCTATGTAGAGCACAGTGAGCATCTAACCCTAGCTAGGGTTAGCTATCAGATGCTCCGATGGTTGGCCCTGGTGCTACATCGGAGCATGCAGGCATACTGTTCACTAGAGGGCCTCACTTCTCAGCGCACGGGAATGTTCAAAGCAGGGCATCGGATGGTCCTATGTGGAGCATCGGCTCAATTTGATGGTAGAAAAGCTGTTCCTAGACCTCTCTAGAATGCATCGGAGCGAGCAGACCATTAGTCGTTCAATGGTCATCAGCAGGGTGGCATCAGACTATACGCTTGCCTAGCCGTTGGAGGTGATCAACGGCTAGTTTCTATCAGAGAGCACGCGAGATCATCGGATCGGGGCATCGGTGTAGTGAATAGGTGCATTAGACTATATGCTACATCCCCGCTATAAAGTAGCACATAATCCGATGGGGTGGATCCGATGGCCATCGGTGGATCTGATGCCCCCGATTTCTGCCCAATGAAAGCAACCAATGGCTAGTGCTTTGTGGAGGCTTATAAATAGGTGGTGGTCGGCCCTTGGTGAGGTCTCTTGGCATCTAAGCAAACCAACACTCTTGTGAGCATCCAAGAACACTTCCCACTCATCTCTTGACTTGTGCTTCATCCAAACTGAGATTGGGAGAGATCTAGTTCATTTTCTTTTGGAGTTTTGCATCTAGTGGCACTAGTTCATCGATTGGGTCATGGTTTTCTTGTTACTCTTTGTGTTTGCCGCTACCTAGACGACTTGGAGCAGTTGGTGATCATTGAGGAAGAGTTGGTGATTGTTCTTTGCCTCCAACCGGTGTTCTTGTGAGAGGTATTGATCCCACCCTGCGGAGTACAAAGAGATATTCCAGTGGAATGCTCGTGACTAGTCGGAGTGCACCATTTGAGTGATTCTTGTGGCACCTTGGTGGGCCTAGCTTGTCATGCTAGTTAGCTCGCGAATGATCACTTGGGGACTCGCCACGATGAGGACGTAGGCTGTCGGCAAGCAACCGAACCTCAAGGATAAATCTTGTGTCAGCACTTGCCCTCGTTGGTTTGCCTTCTACTCCCTCTGTCCTAAAATAGAAATCATTCTCGCTGCCAAGAAGTCAGCTTTTTTTAACTTTGACCAATTATATATAAAAGAATATTAATATTTATAATACATAATTAGTATCATTAGATAGATCGTTGAATATACTTTCATAATAAATTTATTTGAAGATATAAATGTTGCACGCATTTTCTACAAACATAGTCAAAATTGAGAAAGTTTGACCTGCACGCATCCCATAACGACTTCTACTGTGGGATGGAGGGAGTACACACTAGTTCTTTACTTAGCAATTACTTGCTTTTGTGTGTAGTTGTTTGCCTTGAGCTAGAAGCTTAGTTGTATTTGTAGCTGTAGTAATAGTAGCTAGTTTAGTTGCTCTCTTTTAGTAGCTCTCTAGAGTAGCTCTTGTTAGTATAACTTGTTTGGTGTTGTGACTTAGGCCGTGTTTGGCCGGGCTCCGCTCGGCCTGCTCTTGTGCGAGAGCCGGAGCCGGAGTGCCGAAGCCTCAAATTCGGGCTTCACCTGCCGTACGTCAAAACGGCTTCTGCTCTCTCATTTCATGGCAGAAGGGTTTGGTGCGGCTCTGCTGCCGAAGCCAGAGCCGGAGCTGTGCGGGAGCCGCACCAAGCCACTAGCATTATGTAGGCCCTTGATTTCATACTGTACTAATCAACTTTTGCTCTAGTGTTGAGTCTTTATAGAGAAATTTGTATATGCTATTTATCCCCCTTCTAGCCATCTAGATCATTTCTCCCTGCTATGTTGTGGGTGCTCTAAGAATGATCTCTCTTAAATTCTATTTTTTAGGTCAGGGTAATTGGCCGTCTCCGCGTTTGCAAATCATTTATGCACGGCTCTGAAAGAACTGTATGTTGTATACCTGTTAGATGACAAAAAAAATTGAGTAAACTGTTGCAGATACAAGCATGATCTGAGAAGCAAAAATAATGTTGAAATTATTAAAATATAAGTCACGTAACAATAATACAACTCTCTAAACAATGATTGATGGTATATAAATTTATCTATAAATTGATAACATCATCATGTATCTAAAAATCTGGTTAAGCTGAAGGAGGCGCCGTTGGTGAAGGAGCAGAAGCAGGAGCACCATGTGCCTCACCGGAGCTCTGGAGCTGTGCCAGGGCACGGCGAGGGTTCGCACGGTGTACCTCGCACAACTCTGAAAAAGCTACTCCTGCCATTGCAAACATATATACTTAGTTCAGACATGTTCCCAATTACTATGCAGCAGAACTTATTAAATAGTACTAGTTTCTAATTTGAATAGCCAACTAGATGTGTATCAGTGTCCAAATTAGCTTTTACAACACATCTGAAAGAGCTAACTTTCTTAGCTTTATAGCTAGTTTAATTTGGATATTGCAACGTTTATAGTATATAGTACTACAGAAAAAGTAATAGTTTGTATATTTTGCTCAAAAACATATACTACTGTTTGCATATGCCTAGCCTCACTATTTATATTTGGACAGGGGAATATTATTTCAATGTCCATTCATCTGAGTTTTAGCACGTAGCTCCTTCGTTCCGAAATACCTCAAGTTCAAGGGACCAATAGTGTTTTCCTCTCACAGCATTTTAGCATAAGCATCAGCATAAGCCAAATTTCAGCGAAACGAACAGGGCCAGTTTGTTCTAAGTCAAAGTATACTAGTAAATTTAGATTCCTTATATGTTTCCGGACACATGGAGTATTTTGTAGAGCGTGATGACTATCCTGTGGGCTCTCGTCAGAACAGAGCATGGGAATGTCCCTGCTCCCATGAACAAAAATACATGAAAGCTTCTGGACAAACAGTAACTTCCAAACAATTGTGGAATCCTTTCAATATCCGTATATGTGCCAATCTTACAAAGAAGTAATTGTTATGATACTCATCGCTGTGGACACATCACACACGTTCTGAAATCCGTCGTTTGCATCGGTGCGGAACTTTGCGCAAAGTCCCCCGCGCCGGCCAATCTTCGCTAAACTTGACGCGCATGCCGTGGACGCAGCTAGAGTTGGTCCAAGGCCGGCCGGCACATCCGACACCCACAAGGAGCACAACGTAACTCGGAGAAAGCGAAAGAACCAAGGGTTTGTTTGCTTGCACCAAATGCCAGCTTGAACTGCTACCAAATATATCGGCCAATCTTCGCTAAACTTAACGCGCATGCCGTGGACGCAGCTAGAGTTGGTCCAAGGCCGGCCGGCGCATCCGACACCCACAAGGAGCACAACGTAACTCGGAGAAAGCTAAAGAAAGAACCAAGGGTTTGTTTGCTTGCACCAAATGCCAGCTTGAATTGAAACCAAATATATATGACGCAACGGCTTACATGTTTATTTAAGTGGCATCCGGTGTGAAATTAGTAAAGTTGCCTGGCCGATCGATTCGTGAGGCAAGGCCCCACCGATCATCTACCCTCACGGCCCCACCTGACCTATAAATACCAAGCTCAGGCCACCTGAAAAGGCAAGCGCGTCCGCGTCTGCTTCGACATAGCCGGCAACGTGAAAGGGGTCCCCGAGATCGGCTAGGGCCTATACTTCTAATTTCTTATTACTATATATATATATATATATATATATATATATATATATATATATATATATATATATATATATATATATATATACACTTTGATTCCAATCATAAATACATAAGACCGACTGCCTTGCTCGAATCAAACAAACCGACGGCGATTTCAGTTGTATGTGACGAGCGGATTGTAACGGTTTCTTAGTTTTTATGTCATTTCTGTCGCAAAGGAAAGGATGGCTATGTATGTACATGCCTCGATCATGCAGAGGTTAAAATATAAAACTACTTTGAAGATGTATGTACTAAATAAAATAATACTTTTTATATTATTTACTGTTATATATAGTCATCTTTTTTTTGACTTTGAAGATGCAGCTCCATCTACAACCTTTACAATATAATACTATAAGATAACAGAGTCCAAGTAATAAGGAAAAAAAACCAACATGTTTCTTTTTTCAGTACACTTTTTACCAAACATAACCGATGTGTAGCATCCTCCATTTGAATTCTAAAATAATGCTTTTTATATGTGAAAAAAACTACATCTTTTATAAAAAAAAACTGAACCTGATGAGGTTGAAATAATATAAAACTACATCTAAAATAATGCTTTTATATTGTTATTTACTGTTATATATAGTCATCTTTTGACTTTGAAAATATCACTATGTAAAAAAAGCACATCACAGATGCGGATTAACGCACATCATAAATGGGGTTTTACGCACATCATCACAACTCTATTTGTATATGTATTTAATATTCATTCATCTAAGTTTTAGGTCCCGTTTGGCACGGCTCCACATATTCATTCATCTAAGTTTTAGGTCCCGTTTGGCACGGCTCCACTTCACTAGTGAAGCTGTTTTTTTTTTTTTTTTGCTTTAGCTCCATGAACAGCTCCACCGGTGGAGCTGGGGCCGTTTTGATAAATCATTTGGCAAAACAGCTCCACATATAAAGTTTCTTAAAATATGCTCTCACAGCACGTCATGCAAGATGAGGTGAAGCTGGTGAAGCCACACCTTAAGTTTCTTAAAATATGCTGTCAACGCGACACCTTAAGGTGTTGCGTATTAACGTGATTGATGCTGTACATGACAAACTTGAAAAAAAAAAACACGCGATTGGAACACGCCTAATTAATCCCCTGACTCCTCACTGCAGCCTGCCTTTTTTTTATATGTTCGCGCCGATGCAAACTGACGTATCTCAGAACATGTGTCCACACACAGCGATGGTAATAATAGCATAACAAGTCTTCTAAGACATTGCGAAGCCGGCCATGGTCGCTAGCTAGAACTTGACACGCATGCCGTGGACACAGAGTTGGTCGTGGTCCAAGGCCGGCGCATTCGACACCCACGATGCAAGGAGCTACTAGCAGAAGAAGGTCATGGTCATTACCCGGAGAAAGCTAGCGAGAGAGCGACACCAAATGCGCAAATGCCGGCTTGAAATGAAACCAAATAAATGACGCAAATCAAACCAAATAGATCGGTTCGTGCAAGGCCCCATCGACCATCTACCTGACCTATAAATACCACCAAGCTCCGGCCACCTGAAAAAGGCAAACCATCTCTCTCTCTCTCTCTCTCTCTTGGTTGTTGGACCGCCGCGCTAGCTAGTCGAATCGGCGGCGGCCATGAGCGATAACAGCAAGAAGTCGTGGCCGGAGGTGGAGGGCCTGCCGTCCGAGGCGGCCAAGCACAAGATTCTGGCCGACCGCCCGGACGTGCAGGTGGTGGTTCTGCCCGACGGCTCCGTCGTGACCACTGATTTCAACGACAAGCGCGTCCGAGTCTTCGTCGACAAGGCCGACAACGTCGCCAAGGTCCCCAAGATCGGCTAGAGGGCCAATAATTTTAATTTCTTCCTTTGTTTCCATTAATATATGAATACATAAAAATCCTCGTCCCAGACTGCCTTGCTCGAATCAAACAAACCGACGTCGATTTCAGAGGAGCTAGCGGGATTGTAATGTTTTCCTAGTTTTTGTGTTACTTCTGTCGTAATGGATGGCTATATGTACATGTCTCGATCATGCAGGGGTTGAAATAATACTATAAAACTACATTTAAAATGATGCTTTTTTATATTGTTTATTACTGTTATATATATATAGTCATCTTTTGATTGAAGATGCAGCTCTACAACCGTGACAATACTAATAAGATAACAGAGTCCAAGTAATAATACGGATAAAATAATTTTTTTTGTTCAGTACACTTTCTCCCAAACTGAACCCGATGAGCAGCATAAAATCCTACTGAATGAGTATACTCGGTGTATGTTGTAAGATCGGTCCAATAAAAATTATACGAACACACTATTGGTTAGATCACCTCTCGTGGAGTAACATGTTCACCTAAGTAAATAAGTCCTAGACTTGTGCTCATACTTTTTTTTTATCCTTCAGCTAAAGTTTAGCCCGGGTCAAATCGGATATTTGAATGTCAATTAGGGGACTAAACATGATCTAATTATAAAACTAATTACATAAGCCGTGACTAATTCGCGAGACGAATCTATGAAACTTAATTAATTCATGATTAGCATATGTGACTAACTAGGCTTAATAGATTCGTCTCCCGAATTAGTCTTCATTTATGTAATTAATTTTGTAATTGTCTATATTTAATACTCCAAATTAGTATCAAACATCCGATGTGAAAGGGTTTAAATTTTAGCCTTGAAACCAAACACCCCCATTCTACTACCAAATATGACACCACTTGTTGAGTTGTAAGAGAGTGTGGCAGTCGATAGCAATTTGCCTGAAGTGATTTTGCCACTCTCAATCGTTCTATTCAATTTCTCAGATGGGGCTTATATAGGGTTAAGTGTGCGCATGTGTTTAACCCTTTATACTCGGATCATGTTTTCAAGAAAAATAAAAAAAACATTGTATTAAAAAATAACCATATTTATTATTATTACATTACAAACTAAAAATTGAAGCTTTTATCTTTGAACATTAGGATATTTTCACCTTTACAAATATCTTTATAAAATTTCATGAACAGAACTGACTTGTTTGATGAGAAATGAAAAGGAAAAATACTACGAAATTTTATAAAACTGAAAAGCCTTTTTTTTTACTTAAATTTCATAGCCAGTCAGCCAGATTTACATAAAGTTTTTTAGTTTGCAAAAAATTAGTCTCACAGGATACGCGGCTCTACCTAATAAGTTTCATCCAAAAGCAAACACATACAAGAAACAAAATTAAGTGATTTGTGCTGTGACGATGATTGAGTGTGGTTACCCTCTCCGGCGGCGAGGTTGGAGTAGAGGTCGACGATGTTGGGGCATCCCCGGAGGCAGGCCGGGGAGCAAACCGCGCCGGCGACGCGCGGGTCGAGGAGGGAATCCGAGGAGATGCCGACGGTAGCGCGGTCGACGCCGCACGCGCGCACGCAGCCGTCGGTCTCCATCAGCCCCGACAGCCGGCCGTCCTCGACCACCACCTCCGACGTCCGGCACTGGTACTCCGTCGGCCGCCCCGCGCAGTGCGTGTTCTCCAGCACGCACCGCCGCGACGTGGACGACACGGCGAACGCGCACAGCTCCGCCGTCAGCTGCTCGCACACCACCCTCGCCCCTGTCAGGAAATCGTGCAAACAGCCATCGTCAGAAAACACAGGCCGTGCTTTGTATATGCTATACGATACGATATACCACCATGATCGCCACCGTACCAAGTGCAGAGGAGAGAAGAAGGGACAGGGAGAAGACGAAAGCTGGAAGCTGTGCGTGGAGGACGGAAGCCATGGATAGATGCTGAATTGCTGATGCTGCTGGACTTAAGCTTAAGACCGATGTCTTACTTGTGCTGGAGTTAACGATGGAAAGCTTAGACGCTTAGACAAGTTTTATAAGCAGACTAGAAAGGGTTTAAAACTGTGCCGTGTTTAAGACTGCCTAACATGCCCGGTTGGAGTCAAACTGGTAGTCGACTGTCGTTTACTTACTTTCTTCATTCTTTGATTTTTCCTTTTTTTTTTGTATTTGTAATAACGATATTTCCGGTTGAAAGTGCAATGATATATTTAATCTTTTTTTTTTACTTTCTGATGTTTAGAATCAGTTAAGGTCATATATACTCCGCCCATTCCAAATTATTAATCGCACTGTTTTTTAATAGATACGTAGCTTTTACCAAATAAGTAGCTTTTACCAAATATCCAAACATAACGTATATCTGATACATAGTAAAAGTTAATATGTACCTAAGAATGACATATAGTTTGGAATAGAGGGAGTAGTTATTTAAAAATAGAGGAAACCAAGATACCATGTCTATGAACAGATTTAAATAGTGTCATTGATGAAAGCTACTCCCCTGTTCTAAATTATAAGTTGCTTTTTGCTTTTATAGGTCCATAGTTTTTAATATATATCTAGACATAGTGTATATCTAAATATACAATAAAGAACCTAGTAAAACCAAAACTATTTGAATTTTGGAAGGGAGGAAATAGATTAGAAGTGTCACTTAGCTTTGTAGCATCATAATGAGCTGATACAATCAATAGATATATCAAAGTAAAGTTGAACGTTCAGTTCGTTCAATTCATTGAGAGTATGACGTTTTGTCACGCCCAAATGAAATGGCGCCTAATTAAGTCGATCAACGGCGTGTTCCATGATTAGATGTACAGGGCGCAGTTGACGTCAACAACGGCAGACAAACATGCATTCAAGAGTAGGCGCAACGAGTGGCGTAGAGAAGGCCGTGAAGAACGGGGCAGGTTTGGTCACGGCAGGAAATTAGCCCGCAACTTGGCAGCAATGCATTTTGCTTTCATGTCACTGTCTCGCTCACTTCCGTTCCGTCTAGCCTCCCGATGTGAAAATATGACCAACGGTTTTACCCATTTCTTCTCCTTCAAACAAGGAGAATCCCTAATTCAGATTGACCGGTAAACTGGTCCACTCTTGCATGTTTTCCACAAAACACAAAAGTTTGGTGGGAAGTGAGATGTTGTCCACGCGCCTTTTGCTTTCAACCTTTTTAATACATATATTTTAATTTGAATTTAGACGGTAGCGGAGCCAAAAGATTTTAGGAGCTCTGCCACACTGAGTTTAGATATGAATTTGAATATTATTAAATGTGAATACAAAATGGATATCTCGAACTCACGTTTGGATAGTTATCTGATTTTGAAGATAACAAGGAGTTGCTCTTAGTTTTCTTTTTGACACTAGATGTTTGATAGTAGTGTCTTGACTTGTAATCTATTACTTGAAACCTTAACAATCAGTTCTTATTGTATAGCGAGGTGAAGTACATATAGAAGGGCAACTCTTTCTTCTTCTTTTTAAGATGGCAACTCTTTCTGATGAAGTACATTCACAATTTTCTTACTACTTGGTCACTTCTTGAAAAGGGCTGATTGAGTTTGATGGTTGATCCTTGCTAGTATGACATGGAGGTGAAAAAGGCTAATTGAATTGGGTTGTCCTTGTCTCTCAATATAGTGTGATACATTACCTTGCTTGCTATGAAGCAAGCAGACATTCACCCTGCAATCATAATTGAAATAGATATGATGCATAATTCCTGAAGTCTGAAGCTAGGTAAATACAAGAAACACTGGCGTGGCTTTGCCACGCCCTCCTTGGATGGACCTGTCGATGTATACCACAGAGGCCTATAGTTATAGAATAACACTGACAAAGGAGGGTTATCAGATCTTATAAATTTTGATACCAGAGGCTTGCTATGGTGAGCACTTGACCATGCCTGTCCCATTCCATCTCTCTAAATTTTTTTGACACTTTAGGCGTAATAAAGCCAAGCCTCCTTTTTTTTTCATCCTACCAGACTGGTGGAAGGAGTGGAGGTTCACTTGGATGTATCTTCTCTTCCGCAATTGAAAAAGGGCGTACCCAGTGCAGAGAGCTCCCGCTCTGTGCGGGGTCTGGGGAAGGGTGTCAGTGGCAAGCCTTACCCTCGCCTGTGCAATGCGAGAAGACCGCGACTCGAACCCGGGACCTTCCGGTCATAGGCGGTAAGACTCTACCGCTTGCACCAGGCCCGCCCTTCCTTCTCTTCCGCAATTGAGATAGAGAAAAATCCATAATCACTTAGATGGAGATGTAAGGATGGCATGCCAAGATATAATGCCTAAAATATGCTTTGATTGCTAATACCATGCTTTAAATCTTGTGGCCCAAGTCTTCATGAAGGCGTTTTTATATGGCTCTCTATCTGTACAATAATGCTTAGAGTGCTTGCACTTCATTCAAAAATCGCTTGTTTTACACAGGTATAATAGTTGTTAGGCTTCTAAAACATCTAGTCTTAGATATATGGTGGCATATCAAACAAACTGACCTATCTCTTTATATTCAGATTTAATTTCATCTTGCTATTAATTGTCCAGTACTCATATTTGAATTTGTGCAGATTATAATTCAGAGCATATCAGTGACCACAATGATTTTGATGCTAGAAAATTTGTTTCAAATTGAATGTGATGTTGAAGGTCATCGGAAAATAAAAACAAAACAACAACTAAGACAAGTACCAAAGATGAAATATTACATCTACCAAATATGTGATGCATGTATTGTTCAAAACAGCTCATATCATAAGCTCCTTAAGCAATACTAGGATCAATGGAAATAACAAAAAGGTCCCAGTACTAGGTCATACGCTTGGCGCGCCGGTGAGACTTTCTAGGAGCAGACACAATCAGTGTCCTTCATACTCTCTGATTCATCATTATCCTTGTTTGACCTGTCATGACTACGGAAAGATACTCCTAGGAGATTTTAACAGGACATAAGTGTAGT
This sequence comes from Miscanthus lutarioriparius, assembly GCA_904845875.1. Lineage (NCBI taxonomy): Eukaryota > Viridiplantae > Streptophyta > Magnoliopsida > Poales > Poaceae > Miscanthus > Miscanthus lutarioriparius. Next base: position 37,575,627 of record CAJGYO010000017.1, read on the forward strand.
TATAATGCAAAAATAGAGTGTTTTACTCACAACTGCCTACTACCATTTTTATGACACAGAGCACATCTATCAATCAATAATAGAATTGATTTGCCTACTACCATTTTTATGACACAGAGCACATCTATCGATCAATAATGGAATTGATTCTACTGCTTTTACATTCCTATTAATGTCTATACAAATTTAATATTTTTTGCCAACATAAGGTAACTAAAGCACATAAATCATTATAATGCAAAGATACATGCGCATATGCATTTCTCAAGGTAAAGATCCAATAACATTGGTGTTGAAATTTGTAGAGTCCTAGAGAATCTATTTTGCATTTATCAAGTTCTGAACATTATAATTATAATAAATAAAGAAATTTTGGCTAGAGTAACAGTGCAAACATATTTTCCACAGGTAGAGTATTAAGTTATGAATCTAACAAAATTAATTTCACATTATTTAGATCTATAATTATTTTCTTATGGTTTTCACACGTTTCTGCATGGATTAGTACAAATGTTCAAGTTCTTATTAGCTTGTACTACTGTTCATCTTCTAGCCGTAGCAGGAAACGTATAGAGAGAAGGAGCGAGCAAACCTGCCATAGATCCACATCAAAAGCACTCAAAGGGATGCGCAACGAATTGAAGGAGCTAGATATAGGAGGGATTTGGCTCTGGTTTACCATGTGCAACGAATTTGAAGAAGAGCAGAGCTCGCCGTGCGCGTGTTTCCGGCGAAGGTGACAACGGAGTACTGGTGGAGCACTTGGTGGTTTCCTACTCCTCTTGCTTTGACTCTGAGGCAGGCTCGTCGATTGCCTCGCGTCCAGAAGCAGGAGCGGATGTGGCGCACTTTCCGCCGACGCCGCCGCGTGTTGCTCGCGTGGCCCTCTCGGCCCGCACCAGGCCGTGGGGGAGAACGCGCAGAGATCTGGCAGCCGGTGCCGCACGGGCAGTGTCGAGGGGACGCGCGAATCGCGATGTAGAACAAGGGGGGGCGCTGCTTCTCCTCGCGGTAGGGGAGAGGCCCGGGAGATGCGGAGGCTGGAGCGCTTTCGGGTCGCGAAGAAATGGCTCGGCGACGGTACGCGCCGGGGAGCTCGTGGAAGCGTGTGGCGGCGGCAGCGCAGAGCGGGGAGAGGCTCGCGACAGGTGGATGGCCGCGAGGCGGAGGCGACGAGTTTTCGGCTTCGCGAGGTTTCATGAGGTTTCGGGTCCGCATAGAAGTGGGCAGGACCCGAACCGATCTGAATCGAACGGTTGTTATTGTGAGATGCCTCAATCCGACGGTTAGCAGGTTAGCTGGTTACGTGGCAAAATCGGGTGCCCGAGCTTGAACTCGGGATTCGAAAGGTAGAGATAACTTAGGCCTCCATTGGAACGGAAGATTTCCAAAGGAAAAACTCAGGAACCAGCGATCCTTGCGTGAAACGTTCAGAAAATTTTCTTTCACGGGTGACTTTGAACGTATTCCACGGGAATTGAAACATCCACTCTAGCCTCTTTTTTTTACTCTTACTTACGTAGGACCGAGGCAGCACTAGTGATTAGTACACCACAGTAGACCTTGGAACAAGTGCATTTAAAGTAATCGGTTTGGAAAGTGATCTGTCAGGCCATTAATTAAATAAATAAATGTGGGTTATACGGTTTCTAATATTCCTATTCCTATGAATTTCCCGTGAGTATCCAAACATCTATCTTCTACAGTATTCCTATAGTTTTAATCCTCTGTTTTACAATTGAATTCCTATAAAATTCCTATCCTTTTCCCATCCCTAAGCTTTTGCTATCCTACATTCCAATGGGGGCCTTAACCACTAAACACAGTTCATTCTGGCAAAGGATTTGAAGCATCGAAAAGTATAGGGGTCAAGATTAAAGAAAAAAACTAGGAGATGAACTTAACTTATTTTGACTAAATCTAAGTTGTGAAAATACATATGTGATATTTAACAGCCACCAAGTGTAAATAAACTGAAACTTTGGGATGCAAATTAGAGAAGGACTACAGTAATCCAATTGTCAATGGAACATTAAGGTTCCTATGGTTGCTAATTCCTAAGTAAACAGGTATAGAAAAAAAAAGAACTTGTTCAGTGCAAATCGATGCTAAAGGGTGGTTATGTTAATTGCATCAGCAATAATATGCATCAGAGGCTACTGAATTAACCTATCAGAATTCATTAACATCCTAGCCCTCACCTTCTACCTGCAATAACGATTTAACAGTATCCAATAAATATATATTCAATTCCAGCTAGTATAAATTTTCCATTTAATGTGTTGCCGAAAAATTGCAATTTCTACATATAAACTTAACATGCCTCTGCAGGGTATTCTTTACTCCCTCTGTTCTTAATTATAAGATATTCTGACATTTCTAGATACATAATTTTTACTATATATCTAGACATAACTTATATCTAGATATGTAATAAAAATTATGAATTTAGAAAAGCCAAAACGGCCCAGCAAGGTAACTTATATCTCGATTGTATACCTTACATGTAATAGTGAAACTTAAATCTGCATGCTAGGACAGCCCGGCCTCTGGCTATAATTCTGTTGACCTCTTAGGCCGCTCGCTAGAAGCACGTCGTTTGTACAATTAAACCCTTCTACCTTAACTACAATGATGCACAAATCCTTTACGTATTCAAGGAAAAAAAAACATCTTATAATTTGAAACGGAGAGAGTATTCTACGAGACCACGGACGTGCACATTTGGGTTAATCTGATCATGATTTTCTTACAAGCCGTGGTCTTTTAGCAATCTTGATTATTTCAGTAATCGTGAGTGTAAAATGACATTTATGCCCTTCTTCAAATCACCCGCCGTTTCCTGTTCATCGCCCATCTTCTTGCCGCTGTTGTGCAGATGCAAGGGAGGCACCTCCATCCTCGGACCGAGCGGGGAGCGGATGGGAGCTACGCCTCCCTCGAGCTCACCTCCGACCAAGCGAACTGGGCGAGTCGAGGAAGCGAAGGGGAGCACCCATCTTCTCGCCGTTGTGTAGATGCAAGGGAGCGCCTCCATCCTCCGACCGAGCAGAGGCGGGAGCGAACGGGAGCGAGTCGACGCCATGAGTTCCTACGCCACCCTCGACGGCGCGTCCAACCGAGCGAACTGGGCGCCTCCGCAGCGCAGGGAAACGGATGGGAGCAGCGCAGATTAGCCGACGAGCGAGTGCGGCGGAGCGGAGGGGCAGTTGGGGGAGCGAAGCCGAGGGAAACAAACGGAAAAATCCTCGCGGTGGAGAAAATGCGAGTGGGAGGCCGTGGTACAGAAGACGTCGGTGGTGGAAACTTCGATTGTTTCGATCCCTTGATTCCCAAATAATCAAAAAATAATCTAGGCCGTTTGGGTGGATTCTCGATTATTTTCATCCAGAATCCAATTATAAGCTGTCCTAAATACGCCCCAAGTTTGGCACGATCAAAAGGTTAGATTTACCAAAGTGAGTTATTTTTAAAATATTATTAAAAATAGGTTAAAAATTCTTTTCCAACCAATAAGAAGCCTAAGAATTGGACTGCCTGCTACAGCCCAGCAACGGCCCAGAAACTCACTATTATCACTAGCCAGAAGTCAAGCTGATTTATCACAAACTCTGGCAATTGCCACAAGATATTGTAGGGCTGAGAATCACGGATTCACAGCTCAATAGGTGTGAAAAAGAATATTGCAATCATTCCTTCATATGTCGGAACATTCTTTTCTTTTCATCATCATCATCAAGAAAACATACTCAACATCGCCACATATACCTCCCCCCAAATGCATGCTAACAAATCTATTACATACACAGATGCTAATGCTCTGCCTACACTATTGTTTCAACTTTTGAATGGTAGCTACCTGTTGCATATCCGGGAAAAAACATTTCTCTCTTTTACAAGAGTCATCTGGCACAGTAAACAGACATTGCTGGATGGTTACTGGGTCCTAATCTCCAATGGCAGCATGGATAGGGTACAGGTGTTGTATGGTCAATGCTTTAGAGGTTGGATGTGCGGTTCAGGTTCAGCAGGGAATAGATCAAGAAGGAACCTGTGGATCATCTCGAAGCTAGTGAAAGTTATCACTGCGGCAGGGGTCGTCCGCAACAGATTTGTGGCGCACCCACGGTAGAAGCCAGCCACACCCTCTTTATGATAAACCTTTCTGATGCAGTCTATTACACCTTTGTATCTGGCATCAGAGTGTGCTCGCTGGTCTTGCAGCCTTGATCGAACAACCTGTAATAATTATCAGAGCAATGAAGTCCTACGTGATATAATAGCAGCCAAACAATGTACATTGGATATTGTCTTCTTTGGATCTGTATATTCATTTTACTAGAGGATCACAAATGTAAAGACTAAGTACCTCATGAGGATATGTCAATGTTGATGCAGCTACTTTAGCCAGTGATGAAGCAACAGCAACATCACCAAAACTCAATGCTTCTACAGTAGTATTATCTGTTAAGGCACAGGCAGTCATTAGTTGGTCAAACCAAGCCACTCAAGCTGGTCATCATAAAGCATTTATCTTGAAAAATAAGAAAAACAACAGTAATACCTCGCTCAGCCAGATAAGCTTTTATCTTCTCGTATGCAGGGAACTGAATAGCAACATGACTGATACCAGCCAAGGCAGGGACCAGACCACTTGTGAAAAGAAAATAGCAGCAAGCATATCAGAACATATAATCATCAAGAAATAAAGCTTTTAAAAAAAAAAAAAAAACAGCATTCCACATGATTCTACCTGTATAGTCCTCGGATGCCTTCTTCATGTGCTATTCTTCTCAAGGCAGCAAGTGTACCTTTATACGGGATTGACCCGGCTTTTATTCCTTGGGTCTATAAAAAGGAACATATTGATGTGTTAACAGGATTTCCATATGTCATCAACTTCCACATATACTATGCCTCGTAACAAAGTAGGGCAAGAAAGACAGATTTTTTTAAAAAAAATATATTGGCTCCTGATGGAGCATCCACATATGCCACTCTACATTTAAAATTATAGGTATTGGATAGGAGTCTGTTTCAATATTAATCCAGATCTTAAATACCTAAGACACTTCCATCGTTTCCGTTTAGCAAAATATATGGAGGTTTGCAAAAGCATATGCATGTTTTCATGAACCCAGCAGGCCATAAGCCATATCTTGGGTCATGGAGGTTCCATTTCAGATTGGACTTATTCGGCAAGTGTACAACCTACAGTAAACATCATAAAGGGAATAGAATCCCAAGAGACTTTCGAATAATTACCTATTAATTAACGCTTACACAGAAAACTTTCTACATGAGATTATGCTCTCAGCGCTAGCATACCTGAAATCTTGTCTTCACAACCCAAAGTGGATTTGTTACAATAGTTGTTGCAGCTCCAGCACATGATGCAGCAACAACATTTGCCCCTAAAGAAAGTTGATGACTTCCATCTACAAAATCAATGTATGGTACCACTTAGAATTTATGCTGGAAAGAACTAATAAGTAATATGTAGGGTAAAGAACTAACCATTGGAAGAAAGCAAGCTTTTAAGTTGCTCATATACAGTAAAGTAGACCTGCATTCCACAAGAGAACAATAAGCTAATAGAAGAACATAGGCATCTGACTGATTTTCTAGTTGCCACAGATGGAGTGCAGAAAAATCTTTACAAAGGTCTAATTGTTATTTGTACTCTTTTGTGCAGAAACCTTTGCATGCATCTATGGTAAGTAAAGCAGACAATATAGGGAATACTCACCGCCCAGTTAGGCAAGAGCGCAAGAACAGTTGGGGAGAGGCCACGATACATTCCCCGAAAACCTTCCCGTTGAGCAATCTGCTGTAAGCTCCCAATAATTACACTACCTAGTATTGATTGACACAACACATAATAAATCTCAATGTTCAAAGACAATTCAAATGTAATACCTCGAAGCATTTCCTGACACAACGATAAAACAATTCTAGTGCAGAACACAGATGCAGCGTAAATAATGAGCTAAGCATCACAAGTTTGGTAGTAACAAGCAACACAAAGCACATATGTATGCGATAATCTGCCAGCGTGAGAACATTTGTGCTCATAGCACCCATGGTTACATTCCAGGCTTGGAATATCAGTTAATACTTTATTTTACATGTACAACCAAAGAACTAACTCCATATATGGCAATCAAGACATTCATAACGGAAAATGACAATAGACATATCGTGCCCAGAGACACACTTACAGTTTTGCATGCATTGTTTGAAACTTCAACAAATTTGGTAGTAACAACTAACAAGCAACACAAAGCGCACATGTCTGCGATAGTCTGCCAGCTTGAGAACATTCTGGCAGTTTAAAACTTTTTTGCATTCATGATATGCTTGTTGGGTATTGGTTGTACATAACATAATACAAGCAAAACTCAATATAAATCTCAAAAACACGAGACTAGGAAATATTAGGTATACTCTATTTTACACGTATAACCAAAGAACAAACATCATATAAGGCAAACAAGACATTCATAATGGAAAATGACAACAGACATAGTGCCCACAGACAATTAGTCTTGCATGCAATGTTTGAAACTTCAAATATTTGTCCGATCTCTGACTTTTTCACGTGCATAAGCATAAACGACAAGTGCAACCCCTGTTAGTGAGAGTTTGCGTGCCTTTCCCACTCTCGAACATGCATGGCATTGTAAATTCACAACGACAGCACAACACGCGTGACGCCTCCCCTTGTCGCATTCCCATGGAAGCACTGATACTTCAAGTCATGCAGGGAGCTAAGAAATAACCGTTAGACAACTACACAACCAACCAATAGTAAGCCTTAAGGATAAGACATCCGTCCAAAAAAAAATGGATTCGAACCGTTACAAAACCTAAATGTGGATCCTAAGTTACCAAAAAGATTCTCTCACAATTCCCTGAATCTTGGATGGTCCAGGTCAAAAGAGACACCACAAGCGTAAACTTAAGCAGTCTCCCCATACTAGCAGATTTTCTCGAACCTCTCTGAATCTCAAATTGTCCACATGACATCACAGACCAAGCCAAGCACAAAATTCACACAGGTTGACAACAATGCGCCCCTCTTCCCATGCAAATATTCCATTCTTCCCAGCCTATGCACCCCTCCTGCGTCAACAGCACAATTCAACGACACCAGGACAAGCTCGCTGTTCCAGACAGGTTTGCATGTGTCTCTAACTCAACAAGAGCAACAAATTGAAGCAAAATTCGCAGGGAATCGTTGGAGCAAGTCCTCACCTCCAATTGTGCCTGTGGCAAGCTTGGGCCAGCCGTGTACCTGGAACCTGGTCTTGATGACATCGAGCGGGCACACGAAGGTCGCCGCCACCACACCTGCGCCCAAAGCCCAAATCACCTCCAAAGCCCGAAACACTGAAGGAAACCACAGGCCGAAATGCATAGGGGAGTTCCAGCGCAAACGCTATCACACTTACCAGCGGAGGCGCCGGCGACGGCGTGGCAGAGGAGGCCGCGGGAGGTCGTGGGGCCGTGATGGTGGTGGTTCTGCGACGACGAGGACACGGACGGCGGCGCCGGCGCCGGCGAGGTCGCGACGTCCCCCGGCATCTCGCTTCAGCCGTCCTCCCCTCCCCGATCCGCGCCTCGGCCGCGCGTCGCCGCTGCGGCCAGGGGATTGGGCAGGGAGCCCCCCTTTCCAACGCTTCCTTGCGTGACGACAGAATCACGGACGCGGCACACAGAGCGTCAGCGGGCGTCGGCGCCCGATCGCGCGCGTCACCGGCGGCGGGCCCGCGGACGGTCGACTAGGGTTAGGGTTTGGGATCTGATGAGGCGGAAGCGGTGGGCATTGGTACGGGGCCGGGTCTATGTAAGAAGGCTCTCGCTTCGCTTCTCCCTCTCGGCTTCTTCGTTTCCGTCGTCACGGCATCCTTCTGCCACGCTTCGCCTGAGCTTCTTCTCGTGCGCTCGCTCGGACTCAAGAGCCTCGGAGGCGAGGGAACCGTGTACGTGGGACCGTGCAGGGAGGTAACGTCACACTGGGTTGCCGGTCCGCGATTTTGGTGAGCCCATTGTCAGTGCCCTGTGTGGTGGCAACCGCAGAGCCCGCGCTACCTTCGCCGGCGTGCACGTGCTGCAGGAACGCCGGGCCCTGGAGATCAGGAACCGGTGACCCACTGTCATTGAGATGTCTATCTACTCGTTTCGTGCGCCGTGTGCAGCTGTGTTGTGTAAACGGAGCCAAGGAGCTGGAGTAGTAGCTCGCAGCCGTGTCACTCTGCCATGCGGTCCGACCCAGCCCATGAAATGAGGTGGCCCAGCAGCGGGAGTAGTAGGCCACGTGGTCCATGGCGATGTCTGGTCGCCGCTTACCGGTGACGTGGTGGACCATGGGCCGTTCAGCACGGAGCTGTGGAATTAAATTGGCGGCCGAGATGGGGCCCGGGGAGGGAGGCGGGGACCACGGCACCGCGGAATGGAACGCCCGGTTGTCTTGGTCGCTGATCCGGAACGATAGCTCCCCCCACCCGAGAGCAGATGGGAGAGGATAAGAAGCAATTCAGCCTTTCGGGCCCACGTTTTCACTCTCAAACTCAAGGGCAATTCCGTGCTGTGTAGCCTAATTTTTGAAAATTACGCATGAATGCAATTGTTTTCAGATTTAATACTTGGACAGTTATTAGTGATTAAAGATGTACTCCAATTGTGTGGAAATTACTGCATGTTTTAGAATATAATCATTCTCAAAGACTTAAATTTCATTTAGATGTAGTGGACTTTATATTCACCACCATTCCATGGCAAAACAGAGTTGACTCCTATATTGGCTGCCCCGATCAATCACTCGATACTTGCAACCAGGAGTGAGTCTGATATTCACAAGCAAGAAGCAAGATTGCAACATGCAACAACAAATTCGATGCTTAGATGCAAAGACGGGGAAAGAATTAAAAATAATGATGAAAGGAAGGTGCAACATGCAACCTCTCTTTTCTAAAGATTCCCTGACGCTCCACTTTTCCGCATCTTTTATATTGCTGGTCTTGGTAATGCCACGATCGATGGAAGGCGACAGTGCGTATAACTCAATTATTTACCTGTCTCTATCTCAAATTAACAAATCGACATTGTCTTTATATAAGCTGAGATAGTGAGATCACTCGGCCTTTTATAGAAACTCGGGTTTCTAAGGGCCACTGGGCCTGATTATCCGAATTAGCAACTCATGAGCAGCCGAGATTCAAAAAACAAAACAAAACTCATGAGCAGCCAAAGGGAGAGCAAATAACTGTGCCTGAAACTGTAAATAAGCTGCAAATTAAATTGGCCTAAATAGAGCGGTAATACTTAAAATAAGACCTACCCTAGGAGAGAACAAATCCGTTTTTTAATATAATAATTAATTAAGAAGAAAACAGGTTTAAATGAGCGCAAGTTGTAAGACCTAACCTAAGCAGAACTAGGCAGTTAATTAAAAAAAAAGAAAAATAAGCACCCAAATCCGAGTTAAAGAGGAATTGACCCAAATAAGTTGTTAGGATATGCGTCTACATCTCTCACCCACCCCCAACCTATTAAGCTAAGTTCGTTCACTTCCAATAATACGGAAACAATCCTCTGACTTTCTTGCCCCATGCACACTTACGTCTCCAACATGAGTCCTCAAATCAGGGTTTCTACTTTTTTTTTAATCTGCTCATACAATAGCCCTCAAATCGTTTTTAACAGCCACTAACATAACAGACCCACTTGTGATTCTCTGTTTCTCATCCTCAATCTCATTGACAGAGCTGATCTCTGTTCCCATCCTCAATCTCATCGATAGGGATGCTGAGCTCCCTCGCCAGAGCCGCCCTACCGATCCCTTTACCTCCCAGATCCATTGAGTGACCCTTCCGAGTGGCGCAAAAGTGCAGCTTGCATGGACGGAAAAGCGACGCAGGAGAGGAACCATCGTCCCTGTAGAATGGGGGCCTCAGGGTGAGCCCCCAAGAATGAGGCCGGAGGGAGGATTTAGGTACCCACCCAAACTTGAGGGTCCTAATAGAGATCCTACTAGGCCCTACGAAAGTTGCTCTAATTCATAAAAGAAAATGTGTTTCAAAAAAATTCATAACAGAAAATGGGTTCGAAATCCAACTGGTACCGATTGCCCTCAGCATGAATGCAATACAGCAGGAAGGTAAAAACTCTGATGGAGGTAATATATACAAGGCAACAGTAACGAAGTCGCAGCACTAGATTCTGGGGATCAGCTATGAGCCTATGATGCCAGAGAACTGTCAAAGGAAACAGTCTGGTTCCTCGGAAGTTTAAGCTTCAAAAGACGGCACATGTAGATGTTAGAAGTAATTCACTCCAACATTAGTGATTAGTCAGCTTGTCTACCCCTACTAGAAACGCAATGGCCTACGCGTGCTATTCACTCGGGAAACCTGCAAAAGACAGTTAGCTGTATCAGCTGATGCCCTGGAGTATCACACGAAGCAGTGGAATTATTTCTCGCCAGGTGTGTAGAGTGACAACTTACAACGTGAGACTTCCATTCCACTTTGTTTCCCTCGGAGACACCAAACTGTGCTTGCCTCCGCATGTGTTCATGGAATATATGCACAAGGACCACAGCGTCAAGAGCAGCATACTCTTTCTACAAAACAGGAGCATGTGGACATCTATTTTTAGCAACCAAACTTGAAAAACAGGATATCTAACCAATTTTGACACAGTTTTGAGTTATGGCGCAGGTTTGACCCAATTAAACTAATGCTTCCCACCAAGATGTGCATAACCCAGAATCAAATAAAAAGAAATATAGCTAGCACATGAGAACAAGGCAAGGCGATAGTGTCAGAGTATTTTTTTTCAAGGTGGTAGCTAGGGCTGGACAAAATACTCGCAGCTCGCCAACTCGCTCGACTCGGCTCGTTTTAACTTTTTCACGAGTTGAGCTGGAAATCTAGCTCGCTATTTTAACGAGTCAGCTCGAGCCAGCTCGCGAGCTGCTCACGAGCTGAGGCCTATCAGCCCACGACCATGAATCCAGAAGATGATGATGCTGACCTAGAAGTGTACACCTATTCTATTGATATGTAATCCTTATTTTCAGCTGTTTCATATGAATTTTAATTTTATAATTGTTGTGGTACTTAAATGTTGATTTTATGGATCGTTTTCCAGGGAGAAGATGATCATGCTGACATTGAATCTGTGGACTTTCCTAAGTTTGTGATGGCAAACAACTAGTTAGTATGCTGGAACTGGATGATCATGGATGGACCAGCTATGTTGCATGGTTGATACTTTTGCATAATGGTGGACGTCACCTTCTAGAATTAATGTAGCATAAATATTATAAACATGTGTGTCCTATTTTTTTTTGTGGTAGCTCGTGAGCTAAACGAGCCAGCTCGAGCTCGGTAACGAGCCGAGCCGAGCTGCCCCTCTAGCTCGTAATATTAATGAGCCAAGCCGAGCTGGCTCGTTAGCCTAACGAGCTAGCTCAAGATGGACCAAGCCGAGCCGGCTCGATATCCAGCCCTAGGTAGCTAACAATGCTATCTTTTTTCCCTTTTTTAGCCACAAAAAACTTATAAACTACCTTTATAAGCCTTGAAGTCACAGGGGATGTTTGGTTGCTGGCCATACCTTAGCCACGCTTAACATTAGGTTTGCCACAACAACTTTGGTATTCGCCACAGCCACGGCAGCCACTCGCCACAGATTTCTCCGCCAAAAGTGTGGCAGGCTATTTCTGCGCCACACCGGCCGCCACGGCGCGCCAAGGAGCTGCATGCTGCCATCCATTTCTTTAATGGACTGACCAACTGCATGCTACATGAACCAGCTGCCTCGAAGAAGCTGCATGTTGCATGACCGAGCATCCATACTTGCTAGTTGCGCAATTCCCGCATGTAGCTCCTCACCTATAGGGAAATATGCTGTAGTTTTTTTTTGTTTGTTCGTTAACACTGCTAAGATTAATTTGGTCACTATTTTCTCTTCCATTTTTAGTGCTACTAGTTGTTTCATATTTATATGGTGCTGTTGCTTTTACTAATCCAAACAGATGCCCCAAGTTTTTTTTGGTTGTAATCCAAACAGCAGCCACACTTATTTTGCCAAACCTTAGTCACTAACCAAACAATCTATTTGTGCCACAGATTATGGCAAGCCACAGATGTGGTTGGTACTTAACGTTAGGCATGGCAAACTATGGCTGGCATCCAAACATGCACACAATGTATTACAGTTACAGGTGTAAACCATACTCCATCTGACCGAGAAAAATTGCAATTCGCCCTTTCCGAGGTGACCAAATCTATTAAAAATAGTACTAACCATCAGAAAAATTGCATTCTTTTTGGGAATGAGGGAGTACCATTTCTCTGTAGCTGTAAGCCCTGCTTCCCAGGCACATTTAGTGTATTTAAGTTTTTTAGTTAATCTATGTCATTAAATCCTTGGGTAGCCCAAGAGTTGTGCGGGTACCCAGGCAGATATTCTGTCTAGTTAAAGCTCTAGTGAGCTGTATGTAATCAATGCAGTACTTATCCTCTATATATTGCAATGCAGTCGCCTGGGAGAGTTGCCCTGGCTGATTATTTCTCAGCTAACTCCAACATTCTCTTCAATTCAAAACCAAGTAAGAATGCCTAAAACTACCTCTTGAGGAAAGCTTTGCTAAAGAATGTATTCCCTCCGTTCCAAATTATAAGACGTTTTGGATTTTTTAGATATATTGCTTTTGCTATGTATCTAGAGTTCTAGACAACGTATATCTAAGTGCATAGCAAAAGCTATGTATCTAGAAATGCCAAAATGTCTTATAAATTTGGAACAGAGGGAGTAGTAGACTCTATTAGCAACCTACTAAATTACAGAACCCAGATATGACAAATCAATTGCGAATACCTAGAAGTAGGTGTTAACACTCACATGATTACAGGACTGCTTTCAAGGGAACAAGAAAAAAGGGCACCAATAACAGTGGCTGACCTGATTTTGGGTTAGTGGCCGTTGCTCCCAGTTGCTATTACGCCGGGACTTGTTCAAACCAGCTCCTAATATTTCCTGGCAGCATTTCATGAACATGTCATACACTCTACCTAACAAGAAAATGTCAAAAGTAGATGGACAACAGTTAACTGCAACCAGTTTATTCTATGACGATTGTATATTTATATACCTTCGACAATCCAGAGAGGCCACCAGTAACCCCTTTAAACAGCTTCTGCATATCAAGTAGCATTTCATAGGACTGAAAACATTCCAATTCTCCATAGGATTGCATTAGTTGATGAAGATCACATTGAATGTCATAGCCTTTGGTGTCCAATGTACAAAAGGTAAGTTATCATCCAATATAAAATCCAAAGATATTTTTTAAAGAGGACCATATGAGATGACAGAAATACATAACATTACCCAGCTTTAGTATCTTAGATGAACACATAATACGCCTCAAGCAGCTGTCCAATGCTTTTGGGTCATCTTCATACAATTTAATCAGATCAAAAATGAAGGCTACCTTATCTGATGCAATTTGTATGATTGAGACCTGACCAAATAGCTAAAATCAATCACGAGGATAACTACTATGCAAAGAGATAAGGGAAAAAAGAGTACTAATATACAGTGGTTCAAAAAGAATAAAGCTTGCAGAAACTTAGCAACAAAAGAAATGAATTGGCAACGTGTTGATAACTACTAAACTTCATGTCTACTCTCTTAGTCTCTTGGGTGTGTTGGTGTGTATTGTAAGGGCTCCTACTCCCTTTTTCTTCTTAATACAAAGATGCGCAGCTCTCCTGCGTGTTCGAGAGAAAAAAAAATCCATCGAAGATCAAGGAAACAGTGCAGTGCGACGCAGGCTTTGAATAACAGAAGATGGGTGGAAGACATCAAGGGAACTCTCACCGTCCAGGTTACAGTTGATTATCTACATATCTGACTTTTAAGATTCAAATCGAATTTTGAGGAACTCTGTACTACCCCCACCCCCCACCCCCAAAAAAAAAAACGTCACAGGAAAATTAGTGTTTCTGGCTCCGTCTCTGGTCCTACAGCAAGACATACCTGATCAGCAAAATGGAAATTTACACGGTCTGGCTCCTACACCAGCAAATCATCATATAACACTTACTTCATTTGATCCATCAGGTTTGCACCATGGAAACAATTTGGAAATGTTGTGTTCCTCTGTGCTAGAAATTCTTCATATGGCTAGCTGTTAACAATTTGATGTTGGACTTTGACCATCTTGCCAAGTGCAGATTACCAAATCCAACAACCTACTCCTCTACGATCAAGCTGAGGAATCAATTCAACATATACTTGTCTCCTGCATATTCACTCAGCAAGTCTGGGCATTAACCTTTCAAGAAGCTACATTTGATTGCAGTTGCACCATAAGGTTCACGGATTCATTTCTCAAGTTGGCGGTGCCAAGACATCAAGGGCGTTGTTCCTAAAGAACTACAAAAGAGTCCGAAGTTGTTGATTATCCTTAGTGGCTTGGGAGCTTCTTTTGGAAGCAACTTGCAGATTTTGTTTTCAATGGCACTAGTCCAAATTTCAGTGATCATCAAACAATGACAAAAGAAAGTAGTCTCCGGTGTTTAGCTAGGGCCCATGTGCTCCAGGAGCTTCTCCTAGTCACTTGCCCCGGATACTTAGTCCATCGTCACTAATCTGGTTGTGTAAAAGTCTGTGTGGCGTCTAGTTAATTTATCTAAAAGGGTGTGTCTGTGTGTGCATGTGTGTGTGTGTGTGTGGTGAAGGGGGGGGGTGTTCTCTTTCGTACTTTATTGTCTCTTCATAAAGAAATTGATCAAAGCTCTTCTGCGTTTTCCAAAAAAAAAACAAAGTAACTACTTTTTTTTCTGGAATACGCAGGAGAGCTGCGTATCATTGCATTAAGAAAGGGGATAAAAGGCTTATATAGCCATACAACAGCACACACCAACTTTACACACCGTCTCTAGGTTACATACGTGCCTATTAAAACTGTAAAAAGTCGACCTCCCTCAACAGGCGCTGCTAAACCCCAGGTCGAGCAGCGACCAGTTCACTAATGCCTTTAGCGCCTGCCAACCTCCAGAGAGCGGCTTCTTCTTGTGCAAGGAGAAGCACCCGCTCTATCCTAGGCGAGGCACCATTGAACACAATATCATTTCTCTCCTTCCAAAGCATCCAGACTCCTAGCATGACCAATGAATTGAATCCTCTCTTGGTTCTTTTGTCAAGAGTGCTACCGGCTTGTTGCCACCAGTCAAAGAACCCAGTGGCAGATGGCTGAGGTGCAATATCCGGGAGTGCAAAGGTGCGAAGTAATTGAAACCAGAATTGCCGAGAGAAGACACAGGAACAGAGGAGGTGCTGAATGGTTTCATCCTCTTGGTCGAACTACTAAACTACCCACAATGACACATGGGAAACCTAAAACAATCATTTCGCCTAGTTTACTCAGCCATGCTTTCTGAGAAAGAACTATCAGTGAGGAACCCAGAAAACTAAAAAGACATTGAAACATATACTAGTACAAAGCAAGGTGTTACTTACCTTACTAGGTTTAGTATTTTTCTCGAAATTAGGTCTCCACTCGCAATCCATGCCAATAATTTTACAAGCTTCAATATTACTTGTTGCATTAAGCAGTCCATTGATCTCATCAACCCAGACAATTTCTTCCACATCCAATTTCTTCAGATCTAAGTAATCAGATACACAGAAAACCTTCTCCGGAACTGCCTTGCACATCGTAAATAATTGCATCAAGAATAGAAATATAATGAAGACAGTAAAAGGTAGCAAATCATGTGAATCTTTTTTTTAAAATATTGTTCATAACTGTTCAAATAAATTAGGGTGGGACTGCAAAATGGGATGACAACAAAAACACAATACACAAGTTCAAATTGGAATGCTAGATCAACTGAATTCATGGCTCAATTTTCACCTCGTGTCATGTCATTCATCCATAAACAAGAGAATCCTGATGGGATTCATCAGCAATCAGCATGTATTGTACAAAACTAAACTAGAGTAAAATTAAAACATTTTTTTCTCGAAACACACAGGAGAGCTGTATATCATTACATTAAAGAAGAAAGGGAAAGTACAACACACAAAAATAAACGTTTTAGAGATTACATGTGTTGCCGTGAAGAGTATAAAAGACCTCAAAAACTACTGTCTATGCCAAAAAAAAATTATCATCAGCTAACTTTGTATCCACTCAAGATGTCATATTTTCTCACCTCTTCCAGTGTTGGTGATTTTTCCTTGTAGCAGTAAATTTTTTGTTTATAAATGTTTAGAGTTCCATATACAATTTTGCAACTAGTTAGCAATTCTGTAAGCTGGTTTTCTGCTGCCAAGTCATCTATGCAGTAGTAGCACAAATCAACAGTCATAGAGCCCGTAGGCTCCTGTGAACCAATTGTGTTTTGTTTTGAAAGTCTTGTGAATCGGATGTCAAATAGCCCAATCTCCCATGAACTGTTTAAATGTCCTTTTGAGAATTGAGAGGCTTGTAACACACATCTTCATAATACTTTTTTTATTAGACATCCCAGCTTTTGAAGTTCCACTTCCACCAGAAAGTCATAAACTTTATCGCTCTAGTGGTTATATAATCCCAATGAAACATAAGTTGAGTGTTTTTTTTTATAACTATCATAAATGTGTGGTCCTATAACATAAGCTACTACTCCCTCCATTCCAAAATATAAGATGTTTTGGCGTTTCTAGATACATAGCTTTTGTTATGCACTTAGATATACACTATGTCTAAATACATAGTAAAAGCAATGAATCTTCAAAAGCCAAAATGTCTTATAACTTGGAATGGAGGGAGTATTTACCACTATAAGAAATGACTACTAATTAACAAAATATGCCTCTGTAACTTAATGTTGGATAATTAACTTTCTAGCCTTCTAGCTTACCCAAAGAATCAACATAACTTTCAAGAGAGTATCGCTGGCAAAGCTCATCAACTTTCTCCATATAACCAGCTTCCATTGCTAAATATACCTACACCAGAAGATCTGTTAAATTGCATTTTCATGACACATGATGTTTATTAGCAAGAGAATATATCAATATAGTCATTTTATAGAACATGGGGATCGTATTTCTACGAACTACACCAGAAGATCTGTTAAATTGCATTTTCATGACACATGATGTTAATTAGCAAGAGAATATATCAATATAGTCATTTCATAGAACATGGGGATCGTATTTCTACGAACTATCATGTGTGCCCAACACATAACCAGAAGAAGGTAATTCTCCTCGCCAGTTCATCCAAAAAGAAATGCAGGGGCATATAGATTCCTTGCCTAGATCAAATGAATCTTCCTAAAGCAAATGCATCTGTCTTCTGGTATATCTAACCAAAACATTGATTGTGGCAATGTGGACACACATTACCAGGTATTCCAGGAGTTTTGTTTCCTTCTTGGCCCTAGTTTCTGCAATATCCCAGCATCCTTTCTCAGCCAACTTCTTTACTAAACTGCAAATAGTAAAATGTTTCACAATTCTAGAAGTTTGGTAAAGAATTTATATGTAGGTGTAGGGACTTTGAAGTGAGCAACAGGAATGTCACCTCTCTTTATACAAATAACTAACATCTGGGAACTCTTCAGTGAGTTCATGTTCTTTGACCAATTTGTTCGCACTCTTCAGCATTTTTATATCTAGATACTTTTGAATGACTAAAGATATCATTTCCTTGCCCATGAAAGTAGCACACTCCTCTGCAATCTCTAATTGATTGTTTTCAATCAATTTTATGATAAAGGACTCGTCACAGCATTGGATGGAAAAACGTGTTATTAGAGCCACAGCGACTGCATTGGATTCTGATTCCATACAGCGCTTTACTTGCTGTCTAAGATGTTCCCTTGCTTTCATTAGATCATCATCATCCAACTCTGAACCATACAAAGCATGAGCCACGTCTCTCAACTCAATTTCAAATGTCTCAAGAAGCTTGATCAATATGCGGTTCTCATGGGGTACAACAGAATCAAGGATATCAAGAACAAGTTGTACGGCAAGGTGCTTTGCCTCCAAGAAATCTTTCTGTACTGATTCCACAGATTTCAAGTGCCTTAAAGAGGATGTCAACATATGGCTGAACCCTTCAGAATAAGTTTTCCCCAGCAGAGGTACAATATACATACACTGGACAACATATGTGAACGGGCCTGGCTGTGGACCATTATGCAATGCCACTTTAACCAGCTGCATGAGGATCTTAAACTTTGAGGTTGCTTTGTTCGTACCTGAGTTAAAAGGTAACAAAAAATAAGAGCCTCACATGTCAGCATAACCAAGCATTATAAAAGCTATAAACAAGATAATTAAGGGTTATAACAAACTGCATTTAAAAAATATATAAATTTCAGAGAACAATTAGTTTTTACATAAACTGTAATTTATTTGTAAGCATTACTACCATCAGTCAAATTTTAATAAAAATTCTGTAATAGTGATAGAAATCATATTGTGATTATTACAATTGTACTCTGTCCCTCCAATTACAGATTACATAGGAACTGATAAGGAAAAACAGTAGTTAACAATATACAAATGGGATGGGATGATTGTCTCCTCTCAGAAGCTCTTTTAGAAGATTCGCTTAGAGGATTAGACTTCACAGTGAAACAAGATCAGCAGCAGAGTAGATTTCAACAGTGAAGGATTATAGATAGTGAAACATGCAATTTATTTGTAGGCATACCATATCCATAGCAGTCCTTTAAGAGATAAATAAAAGTGGCTGCAGGGACGTGTGATAGATCAGAAAATGCATGTAAACGTATGGAGCGCTGCTCATCGTGCTGATTAGTTTCAGGGCCTTCTGGAGTAACTTGTTCAAAATAACCCATGCTTCAAAGCACAGCTAGCCTGTATAGAACAGCACAGATCTGGAATCAAACATCAAGAATGCAACTTTCTTTCCATGAAAAATATACTTCTTGTTTGGCCTATGCTTCTATTGGACATGAAAGTACTGTGTATTTCATCTTCATCTACTTCAAAGCAACTCTGTATTGTACTCTAGCACATGAACAAACTCTACAACAACAACAAAGCCTTTTAGTTCCAAGCAAGTTGGTGTAGGCTAGAGTTAAAACCCAACATGAGCCCCTAGTCATGGTTCAGGCACGTCAATAACTGCTTTCCAAGCACTCCTATCCAAACAAAGATCTCTAGGTATATCCCAACCCTTTAAATCTCTTTTTATTGCCTATTTCAGTAATATACTGGACCAAGTCTGAATCGATCAACACTAGCACATTAACAAAATTCAACCAAATTCCATTTTACTGATCTTAATCTACTCTGTATTGTACAGTTGTGCATCAATGTCTATTTCATAAGTTCAGCACATGAACAAAAATACAATCACTGAATCACTATCTGCAAAACGAGATTGGAGATTGTATGCAGGAGAGCAGGAGGGAGGACAGAGGAGGCTCACTGCGGCGGCTCGGCCGGTGGTCGGTGATCGGCGGTCGTCCGGTCGGCGGTCGGCTGGACGGCTGCAGCTCCAGCGGCGCCGCGCCGTGGCCGACGCAGATCTAGGCGGAGCCCCGGAGGCGCTGCGAGGGCGCGTGCGGATTACGGGGGACGTCGGCGACCTGGTCCGGTCGGATGGCCAGACCGCCAGAGGGCGCGCGGCCACAGAACCCTAGGCGCTCGGTCGCTACCCTGCACCGCGGGATCACTCCCTCCCTCCGCCCGCTGAATCAAGTGAGAGTTATCTCAAACATTTTTTACCGAATTTATTTATAGAAAAAACATTAAAATTTATAGCACCAAATCAATATTATTAGATACACTACAAATTATATTTCATAATTTATTTATTTAATATCATAAATACTGCTATATTCTTTATAAATTTAATCAAAAAAGGTTGACTTAAGACAACTCTAAAAATTAATTTAGTTTACCACTGCTAGTTAAGTGTTCGTGCATTGGCAAAACAAATACAGAATCGCATGGCATACAACCTCCTTCATTGGAACTATACAACCACCATCATTGAAACTAAAACATGTACTTTTTGTTAATTGTTAAAACATGTATTTAGGCCAATACCAATACAAATTTTATTTGCATTTAATAAGATGATATATCATTAAAAAAATGTTGACGCCACACAGGAACTATTCAGATGAAACACGGTGTGCACAGTTACCAATTTATTGAAAACAAAGTGAATAAACTCCATTGAGGAGTGTTTTCTTTTCGCTCCCACATGTTAGAAACTGAGTAAAACTCTACTAAAAACATTTCATTTCATTTCATTTCATTTTACAATACCATGCAATAATTAAATATGCAAGCCTATAAAAGTGTGAAATGAAATTATGCATTACATATCCTGTTTTATTTTATTTACTACAACTTCATGGCATACAAGTACAATTTTCCATAAGATTTATTTCGTAACTTAAATAAAGAATCATAAAAGCACGATTGCAACACATAATTTAATAAATGCTAGAATATGCCCCGCGCATTATATTGCTGCAGGGATTGCGAAGAAATTGAATGAAATTGAGTAGAGATGATGTATGTGAATAGCTTACAGTTAAGACCCTATTTGGATACCTAGGTGATTATAATAATCAGATTATATAATCAAATTTTGTTCCAAATAGGAATGATTATATGATAGATAGTATAATCAAAATTGTTAATTATCATAATCCCAATATCCAGATGAGACTAGGTTATAGGAGATTATGGATGCTAAAAGTCCAATTTACCCCCAACCAATTGTCCAACTTGTCAAATTATAAAGGATAAGATAGGAATTTCTCATTTGAACCAACCATAATCAATCACCCTAATCCAAAGATCTAAACACTCTGATTATTATTATCCATAATCCTAATTATTATAATTCTATGCATAATCTAGATTATTATAATCTAGCTATGATCCAAACATGTCCTAAGAGATTGGAAGTTAGTGAGATGCTATGACTATTAGTGAAAGATGATGTAGATAGTTAGTGGGGAATGATATTGTCGGTGCGAAAAGTGGTAAATATTTGTCATTTTGTCGTATGTTGTGATCGGATGTGGCCTAACACTCAATGACACAGGATTTATACTTTTTCAGGCAACGTGCCCAACGTCCAGTTTGAGTCGGTCAGTGACTTTATTCCTGAGCCTAGGTGCTCGAAGTTTGCTGTGGGGTTACAAACAAGAGGGAGTAAGATGGGGGTATCAGAGGTCCGGTCGGACTCCAGACCGAAGGGCCAAGAGTGACCAGAGCTCCGACGTGCGCTAAGTGTTCGAACGTATGCTTTATTTGGCTTTAGAGTTCTAGAGCCAAGCGGAGAGAATCGGAGTGATCCATCTGTTGTTCGTTGGAATCGTCGGTCGTCTGAAATCCTCCTCCTTTTGGAGAGAGCGCATCCCCTTTTATAAATGAAGGGGATGGCTTTACAAGAGAGAGCGTGAGAGAAAGAGAGTGTGTGTGCTACCTCGTCTTGTTGCCCATGCCGTCGGGTACAAGGTGGTTTATCGGCGCCCACAACACTGTTGACGCCTAGATGCATGTGGTAGGCTCCATCGTATTCTTCTGGTATGGCCAATGTCGGCGCCTACCAAACTGTAGGATAAATGTCGGCACCCACCACACTGTTCGTGTTCTGATATGTCTAGAAGGTTACAGAGCACCCTTTTGATATGACCTGACAGTACTACCCTGTAGGTGTGCAGGGTACGACCCTCGATATTGCGGTTGACTTGAGCGCCCTGTCTTACTTGCTCCGCCTATTTCTCTGGGTCCTTGCCGAGCGGACGTCCCCATTCAGTTGTTTCCCAGTTGGCTCCGACCGCGCTGATTGGAGAAGAGCTGTAAGCATAGGTTCGGAGAGACAGGTCAAAGTCGGAAGCGAGCGTCGTTCCTCTTTGGCTAGGCCTCCGGTCAGAGAGACAGGCCAAAGTCGGAAGCGAACGTCGTCCTCTCCTTGGCCAGGCCTTCCGGTCGGAGAGGCGGGCTAGGGTCGGAAGTGAGCGCCGTTCCTCCTTGGCCAGGCCTTCCGGTCGGAGAGGCGGGCCAGAGTCAGAAGCGAGCGTCGTCCTCTCCTTGGCCAGGCCTTCCGGTCGGAGAGGCGGGCTAGGGTCAGAAGCGAGCGTCTTTCCTCCTTGACCAGGCCTTCTAGTTTGGAGACTAGGTCTTCCTTCTGGCCTGTCATTAGGTATTTGGGTCGGCCCAGGAGTTACGCGTCGTTTGCAACATCGTCTGCTGGGCTGAGCTTTTTGCTGGGAAGCAGGTCCATGAGGGACCCCGGGTTTATGAACCCCAGAGAGCCCCCGAGCCCCCGGGTGATTCGGATATAATCATCTAGGGGATTTTTTGATTTGACAGTGGGTGCGCGCGAGCGCACCCGCGGGTGTAGCCCCCGAGCCCTCGGGCGATTCGGTTTGAATCGTCTGGGGGGTTCATTTTGTCAGCGGGGGAATTTTTTGTTTTGACAGCGGGTGCGCACGAGCGCACCCGCGGGTGTAGCCCCCGAGCCTGCGTCCGACTGATGAGTCGGTTGGAGGCTGAATATCTTGGTACTCTTTCTTGGGGCCACAAACTCCTATGTTTCCACTGTTTGGGGTTTTTGCCCATGTGTGTCTCGCCTGTGACCTACGTGGTCGGTTGATTTCTTGAGTCGGTGTCGGGCGACCTGAGCCCCATTAGGCTCGGTAGGGGTTGGTCTAGTTCCGTGCGTTACCCCGTCCATAGTTTCCACAACCGGAGGGGCTGAGCTAACATCGCTTGCCTCGATGGCTCGAGTGACGCGCTCGGTGAGCTTGCTAACGGGTACGTTCGAGTGGAATCCGGGTACATCGTTCGTGACGGGGTCGGCATAGCCCTCATGTGGCATTCCACTACTCCTTAACCCACGTCCCGGCAGATGCCCGGGTCGTTCCGGAGACCGACTCAGGTGGTCCAATGGCCTCCCCTCGATGGAGATTCTGTAGGCATGGCTCGAGGTTAGGATCGAACGAGAAGGTTGAGATGACCCTATCTAATTCTGAGCAGATTGGGCTAGGGCCGCTGGGGCTCATCTACGTTTTCTCCCCTAGCTCTGTTTGATGTGAGGTGGCCTCGAGCCCTTCGTGGGCCGACCTTCGAACCCTGGTCGGTCATTGCTCATGTTGAATGAGGCAACTACCACTTCGTGACGCAACACAGAGCGTTGTGATGCATCAATTGCTTATGCGATGCTTCGGATATATAGGATGAATGAATGACTGACTGTATGAATGAATGTGTGAATGCGTGTATGATGATGGATGAATGAATGATCATGCATCAGAAAAAATAAAGTAAGAGGGATCGGTAGAGTTACCTTGATGACTTGAGTGACAGGCTTGAGGAGTTCATATCAGATATGTCCGAATGGGATCCACGTTCGTCGTTCATGACGGAGTCAGCATGGCCCACATGGGGCGTCCCTCTGCACCTTACCTGTCTCTCGGTGTTCGCCTGAGCCATCCGATCGACTCAGAAAGCCTGTTGGTCTCTCCTAGGCAGAGATCTCGTTGTTGGGCCCTTCTAGGTCCTGCCTGGGAAGGCGGAGGGCCACCTATGTGTGGTTGCGCCTTGTTTCCCACGCCCGGCGTGCGGTAGTGGTGGGCCATGCTCAGGCCATGTTCCATCTAACCAGGCACTGTCTCGTCAGGCAGGGCATATCCCATCAGTCAGAACACGTTCCACCGCATCCTATCCGCATTGAATGGGGGAAGGGAGAGGGTTTTCACCCCAATCCTTTGCCTTTCCCCAACTATTGTGCCTCCTCCTTAAATAGGGGAAGGGAGAGGGCTTTTGTCCTGTTCCTTCGCCTATTCTTCAACTACCGCCTCTCCTTCTTCTTCCTTCTTGCCCAGTGCATTCGTGTGCCGCGATGGTTCCTAAGCGAGAGAGAGGGTAAATAGGGAGAGGAGAAAACTCACAGATTTGTTTGTGAATCTGAAGCGCAATGTCGAGTTGGAGACCATCGAACGTGGATGAGACGGTGCTGGCCGTCTTCACCGAGAAGGGGTTGCTTCCGCCGAAGGAGGTGGCGCACTAGAGGGCTCCTGTGGGGGAGGCTTTCCCGCGACCTCAGGTCGGCGAGGTCGTCTCCTTCCTCGCCTTCCATGAGCATAGGCTAGGATACCCCACACACTAGTTCCTATGTGGGCTCCTCAATGAGTGGGGCCTGGAGCTGTAGCACCTCAATCCGACTGGGATGCTGCACGTCGCTGGCTTCATGACCGTTTGTGAGGCCTTCCTCGGGATGGAGCCACACGTGGACTTCTTCTGGCGGATCTTCACCGGACGAGCCTTGTTGGAGGGAAAGCCGGCTAGGACCGTGCTCACTGGTTGGTGGCTTCACCCTGCAGAAGAAGCCAAGTTCGTTGGGCTCCTACCCCGCGTACACCCCCTACAACTCTAATCGGGGGTGGCATAGGAAGTGGTTCTACATCAGGAACCTCAGCGGATGCGCCATTCCCGTAGTTCACGGGTAGAAGGCCGGAGAGGTAGGAGAGCTGGTTGTGGGGCCCCTCCAGCCGGCAGAATAAGCTAGGGATCATCGAGGCGGAGCTCCAGAAGCTGTTGCAGCACGGCCTCGATGGGGTGCGGGTGTTCCACACCTTCTTCCATCGTCGGGTCGCCCCGCTGGCGGAAAGGACACAACCGATGTGGCTGTACTTTGGCCCAATGGACCCCAACCATGCATCGCCGGTGGAGTAGGCGAAGGACGAAGTCTGGAGCTAACTCGACCGGGTGCTGCAACTGAAGGCCCAAGAGACCCTCGAAGGAAAGCCCGGACCTCTCCACGCCGGGAAGCTACCCAATCTGGTACGTTCTCCTCTCCTTATTTCGTGTCCCTTTTGATCTTGCTCTCCTATAATTTGACTTCAAGTCCGTTTTGTAGGGACTCACCGGTTATAAATCTCGGCCACATCTTCAGAAGGGGCCGGAGAGCATGGCTCAGCAAGCTGCCCTGAAGGAGGAGGCGGACGGGAAGAAGAAGAAGAAGAACTAAGAAGGCTCGACGTCGACACCAAAAGGACAAGGAGATCGCCCCGCGAGTGTGGGGTGGTGAAAATAGGAGCAACGTAGAGGCGAAGCTTGAGTTAGAGGAGCCCACGAGATGGATGGTGACGCGAGCTCCTTCAAGAATGAAGGTAGCCGAGCATCGTCGTGACTTTGGCGGAGCGTCATGAGCCAGCGGCCGCGTCTGTCGGCGGCGGGCGGGAGGCAGAGAGGCACCGCAACGTTCCCGCGCTAAGGAAGCGTACCTAAAAGCTCTAGTTTGGTTTTGGTGAATTGATAAAACCCTAAGTGCTAACCTAGTTTATCAAGTGATCATGAGATAGGTAGCACATTCCAAGTGGTGAAGCAAATGAAGATCATGACATGATGATGGCGATGCCATGGTGATGATCAAGTGCTTGGACTTGAAAAGAAGAAAGAGAAAAACAAAAGGCTCAAGGCAAATGTATAAATGGTAGGAGGTATTTTGTTTTGGTGATCGAGACACTTAGTGAGTGTGATCACATTTAGGTTCGATAGCCGTACTATTAAGAGGGGTGAAACTCGTATCAAAATGCGGTTATCAAAGTGCCACTAGATGCTCTAACTCATTGCATATGCATTTAGGATCTAGTGGAGTGCTAACACCCTTGAAAATGTTTGTAAAAGTATGCTAACATATGTGCACAAGGTGATACACTTAGTGGTTGGCACATTTGAGCAAGGGTTAGGAACTTCACCGGCGAAGTGTCCGCCTGTAGAGTGCGGACAGTCCGACAGTGCCACCGACACACTATACAAAAAAGACAGGCTTTCACAGAGCGTAACGGACGTGTCTGGTGGCTTAACCCAGGTGAACGGAGGTCACTATAAGTGACTGGACGGTGGTCTCAATAGGACCGGTGCGTCCGGTCAGTGGCAGCAGTGAGCGTGTGGTTTCGGTCTCGTGATTGGACACTAGCGCGAGAAATGACCGGACGCTCAGGGCCTGAGTCCGGTCAGTATGACGTATGATGACATATGTAGCGCACAGGGGAGACGTTGAGTGACCGGACGCTGGGTGAGTCCGGTCGTGTTTTTTTTGCTTCTGGTACCTTACTGGAAACGACCGGACGCTGGGGTCCTGCGTCCGGTCACTTTGAGCAGCGCGTCCGGTCACTACTTAAATGTACTGATGACCGTTGAGATCGGACGATCAGCATTTGAGGCCGATGACACGTGGCAAGCATCGGGCGACCGGACGCTGGGGTCCTGCGTCTGGTCGATATGACCGGAGCGTCCAGTCACCCCGTGTTGTGCCCAATGACGGGGTATAACGGCTCTATTTCATGGGGGCTTCTATTTAAGCCCCATGGCCGGCTCTATCTCACTCTCTTGGCCATTTGCATTGACATAGCAACCTTGTGACCTTAGCCAAAGCCCTCCCACTTATCTCCATCATTGATTCATCATCTTTATGAGATTGGGAGAGAATCCAAGTGCATTGCTTGAGTGTTTGCATCTAGAGGCACTTGGTGTTCATGTTTTGCTGCGGGATTCACTTGTTACTCTTGGTGGTTGCCGCCACCTAGACTGCTTGGAGCAGCGAGGATCGTCGAGCGGAGGTTGGTGATTGTCTCCGGCTCCGATCGTGGTGATTATGAGGGGTTCTTGACCTTTCCATGGTGGAGAGCCAAAAGGTACTCTAGTGAATTGCTCGTGGTTTGTGTGATCCTCATCTTGTGTTGGTTGTGCGGCACCCTATTGAGGGTTTGGCGTGTGATGCCAATTAGCGCGTGAACCTCCAAGTGAGTGAATCACCACAACGAGGACTAGTTTGCCGGTAAATAAGTCAACCTCAGTAAAAATCATTGTGTCATCATTTGATTCCGAGGTGATTGGTCTACATTGATATTCATTCTTATGATTGATTGGTTCACTCCTCGACATGACAGTATAACTATCTTGCTCTCTCTCTCTCTTTACAATACTATAAACTAGTTGTCAAGCTCTTTAGTGTAGCTAGTTGTGAGAGCTTATTAGTTTGGTTAGTGTGGCTCTTTAGTTAGCATTTGAGAGCACACTAACTTAGTGTAGTGACATAGCTATTGTGTGGATAGAAACTATATAAACTAGGATTATGGTAGGTGGCTTGTAATTTTAGTAGGCTAGCGCAACACTTGCTTCGCCTCATAATTATCTAACCGGTTTGTTAAGTGTTGTTGTAGAATTTTTTTAATAGGCTATTCACCCCTCTCTAGCCATTAGGACCTTTCAAGTGGTATCGGAGCCAAGGTCATCATGATTTGAGGCTTAACAACATTCGGTGTAAAAATAGCTCAAATCAACAACACCAAGAAGCCACCCCAATTTGATGGCTCAAATTATCCCTATTGGAAGGCTAAGATGATAACTTATATCAAGTCAATCAATAGAAAGGTTTGGAAGGTGGTAGAGACAAAGATTGAAATTGATGATGAAGAGGCTCCCACTATTGCCGAAGAGATGCTACTCCAAAACAATGACATTGCTCTTAGTGCCATCCATGATGCTTTGAATGAGAGAACATTTGAGCAAATCAAGAATATTGAGAGAGCTCATGAGGCATGGAAGAAATTGGAGGAATCATTTGAGGGCACTCAAGCTGTGAAGGGTGCAAAGGCATACATTCTCAAAGAGAAGTTTGCAAGCTTCAAGATGAAGGAGGATGAAAGTGTGTCGGAGATGTTTCATAGGCTTCAAGTGCTTGTCAATGATCTCAAAGCACTTAAAGAAGAGGTGAAGGACAAGGACTTCTCCCATAAGTTCTTGAGATGTTTACCTTCAAGATTTGGCACATTGGTCACTATTCTAGTGAGGAGTGATTTGGACACCATGACACCAAACTAAGTGTTGGAAGATATAATGACCGATGATATATATAGAGATAATGATGAGAAGGAAGAAAAGAAGGAGAAGAAAGATGAGATGAGAAGAAGGATGAAAAGAAGAAGAGTGTGGCATTCAAGGCCACATCATCTAAGGGCAAGGCAAAGCAAGAATCATCAAGTGAAGATAAAGACTTGAGCTTTGATGAGATGGATGATGAGAAGATGGCTCTCTTTGTTAAGAAATTTGGCAAGTTTATGATGAAGAAGGGCTACCGTGCTAGAAGAAAGAAGTCTACATCGAAGAACAAAGAAGAGTTAAGAAGGTGCTTCAATTGTGAAAGCAAAGATCATCTTATTGCTCAATGTCCTTATAATAGTGACAAAGATGATGACAAAAAGAACAAGAAGAAGGACAAGAAGGAAAAGAAAGAGAAGAAGGACAAGATGACCTTCAAGAAAAAGAAGAAGGGTGGTTCATATGTGGTCACTTGGGATAGTGACGCTTCCTCAAGTGATGATGATGATAGTGATGATGACAAGAACACCAAGAAGAAGGCACTTGCAAGCATTGCTATCAATGAGAAGCCTTCTCTCTTCGACACTACATCATGCTTCATGGCTAAGGCCACTAAGGTACAAACTTGTGATGATGGAAGTGATGAGGAACATGATAATGATAATGATAATGAAAATGAAAGTGATAGTGATGATGATGAACCAACTAAGGATGAACTACTTGACATGCTAGATGATGCTAAAGAACACTTTGACATCAAGAGAAGGAAATGCAAAAGCTTGCGTAAGGAACTAAAAGCCCTTAAGCAAGCCTTTGATGAGCTCAATGCATCTCATGAGAGGCTAGAGGAAGCCCATGAGAAGCTTGGCAAGGCTCACAAAAAGCTTGAAAAAGCTCATTCCTCTTTGCTTGATGAGCAAAATAAAAAGAAGCATGTTGAGACTTGTAATATAGGCTTAACTTGTGATATAATTGATGAATCATTATCTATGCCTATCATTATTGCTCCCGCTAACCCTTCTTGTAGTACTTCTACTTCCACCTTATCTAGTAGTAATGGTCTCACTTGTGATGCCTCACTAATGGTTGAAAATAAGAACCTCAAAAAGGAGGTCAACAAGCTCACTCACACCTTGGCTAAGGCCTATAGTGGCGAGGACAGCTTGCTTATGTGCTTG
Source organism: Miscanthus lutarioriparius (assembly GCA_904845875.1). Lineage (NCBI taxonomy): Eukaryota > Viridiplantae > Streptophyta > Magnoliopsida > Poales > Poaceae > Miscanthus > Miscanthus lutarioriparius. The sequence continues at coordinate 37,604,711 of CAJGYO010000017.1, forward strand.
GGTAGCCAAAGAGCTTCTCTCTACAAAGAGGGATTGGGCTATACCCCCAAGAAAGGCAAGGCGGCATTTGCTCCTCACAAGACTAGTTTGTGAAGAACAATGGTTGGTTTTGCACTAGTTGCAAGTAAGTTGGTCATAAAGAGCATGAATGCAACAACAAGAGCAAAAATGCTAATGTATCCTCAATTAAGCTTGATTCTTTCTATATGCTTACGAAGGGTGCAAATGGTGTAAAGGGTAAGTTCATTGGTAAACCATGGATGAGCTCAAAAAAGAAAGCCATTTGGGTACCTAAGAGCTTAGTGACTAACCTCCAAGGACCAAAGCAAGTTTGGGTACCTAAAAAGAATTGATCTTCTTTTGTAGGTACAAAGCCGGAGGAAGGCATTGGGTTCTTGATAGTGGGTGCACTCAATACATGACCGGTGATGCAAGAATGTTCAACTCAATCAACATCAATAGCAATGATGGTTATGATAGTATCACATTTGGTGACAATGGCAAAGGCAATGTCAAGGGGCTTGGTAAGATTGCAATATCCAATGATATGAACATTTCAAATGTGTTGCTAGTAGAGAGGTTGAACTTCAACTTGTTATCCGTGGCTCAATTGTGTGATCTTGGATTCAAATACATATTTGAGGTAGATGATGTAGAGATCATAAATGTAGATGGCTCTAATTTGATCTTCAAAGGTTTTAGATATGAGAATCTATACTTGGTTGATTTCAATGCTAGTGAAGCTCAATTATCTACATGTTTGTTTACTAAGTCTAGCATGGGTTGGTTATGACATAGAAGGCTTGGTTACGTTGAAATGAAACAATTGAATAGATTGATTAAGCATGATTTGGTTAGAGGCTTGAAAGATGTTGTGTTTGAGAAGGATAAGCTTTGTAGCTCTTGTCAAGTCGGCAAACAAGTTGGAAACACCCATCCTAAGAAAAGCATGATGAGCACTAGTAAATCATTTGAGTTATTGCACATGGACTTGTTTGGGCCAACACAATACACTAGCATCGGTGGTAACAAATATGGCTTTGTGATAGTGGATGATTATACTAGATACACGTGGGTATTCTTTCTAGTGGACAAAAGTGATGTGTTTGCAACATTCAAATCATTTGTCAAAGGCATTCACAATGAGTTTGAAACAACCATCAAGAGAGTTAGAAGTGACAATGGTAGTGAGTTCAAGAACACTAAAATTGATGAGTTGTGTGATAAATTTGGAATTAGACATCAATTCTCGGCCAAGTACACTCCACAATCAAATGACCTTGTTGAGAAGAAGAATAGAACACTTATTGATATGGCAAGGTCTATGCTTAGTGAGTACAATGTGAGTCAATCTTTTTGGGCCAAAACTATCAACACGGCTTGCTATTGTAGCAACCGCCTCTATTGTCACCCATTGAAAGAGAAGACACTATATCAGCTCTTGAATGGTAGAAAGCCCAACATTGCATATTTTCGAGCCTTTGGTTGCAAATGCTATATCTTAAAGAAAGGCACTAGATTGGGCAAATTTGACAAGAAATATGATGAAGGATTCCTACTTGGATACTCAACAACTAGCAAAGCATATAGAGTTTGGAATTTGGATAGTGGTACTCTTGAGTAAGTTCATGATGTTGAATTTGATGAAACCAAGGGTTCACAAGAAGAGAATGAGAACTTGGAAGATGTTGGAGGTATTCAACTTTCAAATGCCATGAAGAACATGGATGTTGGTGAATTGAGGCCTAGGCAAGTGAATGATAATGAAGATGATCAAGTGCAAGTGCTCTCTAACTCAAATGTGCAAGATGATGCAAATCAAGCTAGTACAAATGGCTCTCATGACAATGAGCAAAATCAAGTGGCTAGTACATCATCTCAACCCAATGATCAAGCAAGTGTAAGCAATCAAGTTCCAATCCTTCAACCAACCAATATGGCAAGGGATCATCCATTGGACACTATCATTGGTGATATTTCTAGTGGTGTGCAAACTAGATCAAGATTGGCTTCATTTTGTGAGCATTTCTTATTTTTGTCATCCATTTAACCAAAGAAGATAGATGAAGCATTAAAGGATGTTGATTGGGTGAATACTATGCATGAAGAATTAAATAACTTCACAAGAATTCAAGTATGAGAATTAGTAGAGAGACCAATGGGACACAATGTGATTGGAACCAAATGGGTCTTTAAAAACAAGCAAGATCAAGATGGGATAGTAGTAAGGAACAAAGCAAGATTGGTATCACAAGGCTATACACAAGTTGAAGGTCTTGACTTTAGAGAAACATATGCCCCGGTTGCTAGATTAGAATCAATTAGGATCTTGCTAGCCTATGCTTGTGCCCACAACATCAGGCTCTATCAAATGGATGTTAAGAGTGTATTTCTCAATGGCTACATCAATGAAGAAGTATATGTTGAGCAACCTCTCGGTTTTGAAGATGACAAGAAGCCCGACCATATGTACAAGTTGAAGAAGGCATTATATGGCTTGAAGTAAGCACCTAGAGCATGGTATGAGAGATTGAGGGACTTCCTACTCTCTAAAGGGTTCATAATGGACAAGGTTGACACCACTCTTTTCATCAAGAAGATTGAAAAAGACTTGTTTGTATTACAAATTTATGTTGATAACATCATATTTGGATCAACCAATTAAGATTTTTGTGAAGAATTTGGAAAGATGATGGCTAATGAGTTTGAGATGTCCATGATTGGAGAGTTAAATGGTACCTTTGTGAGTCAAGACAAGTATATCAAAGACATGATCAAGAAGTTTGGCATGAGTGATAGTAAAGCTATTAGTACACCAATGGGAACAAATGAAAACTTGGATAGTGATGCAAGTGAAAACATGGTGGATCAAAATTGTATCGGTCTATGATTGGAAGCCTACTCTATATGACCGCATCAAGGCCGGATGTAATGTTTAGTGTGTGCATGTGTGCAATATTTCAATCCTCACCAAGAGAAAGTCATTTAAAGGCTACAAAGAGAATATTGAGGTACTTGAAGCATACACAAAATATTGGTTTGTGGTATCCCAAAGGAGCAAAGTTTGAGCTAGTTGGTTACTCTAACTCGGATTATGCGGGATGCAAGGTTGAAAGGAAGAGCACCTCGGGCACATGTCAATTGTTAGGAAGATCACTTGTTTCATGGTCATCAAAGAAGCAAAATAGTGTTGCATTATCGACCACCGAAGCCGAATACATATCCGCCGGTAGTTGTTGTGCACAAATACTTTGGATGAAGGCCACTTTGAGTGACTTTGGAATCAAGTTCAAGAAAGTGTCATTGCTATGTGACAATGAGAGTGCAATCAAGTTGACCAACAATCTGGTTCAACATGCAAGAACAAAGCACATTGATGTTCGCCATCATTTCATAAGATATCACCAACAAAAAGGGGATATTTGCATTGAGAGTGTAGGCATCGAAGATCAACTTGCCAATATATTCACCAAGCCATTAGATGAGAAAAGGTTTTGCAAGCTAAGGAATGAGTTGAACATATTGGATTTCTCAAATATGTGTTGATGCACCCCCACTCATATGACATGCCTCTCCTTTGAGCAATCCAAGGTAAAAGTTGATTGGCATGGCATACATCCTTGTTAAGGACATATTTAGTGCATCTAGTCATCTCTCACATTTAATAGGCTCATTCATGAAAATCAAATAAATTTGATGATTGTATGGTACCACTATTGCTTCTATGCTTGTTTTGGTCTAGTAGTAGCATATGACATATTTGTGGGCTTGTAAACCTAGTGTTTGATCTAGAAAATGAGCTATAAGTGTTTAACTCAACATGGTACAAGATAACCCTTATTTGGAGGTGTGAAGAAGCTTGTCCTTGGATCAAACTGAGTTAAATATCTTTGGCAAATGATCTAGATTGAACCAAATTTGGGAAAATGATCATCACCCCATTGATTGACATTGATAATCTCAACCTATCTACATTTTGAACCTTTGTGGTCATTGATGACAAAGGAGAGAAAAACAAAGATATTAGTGATATTAGTACATAGGGAGAAAAACAAAGATATTAGTGTACTAAGATAATAAAAAGACAACAAATGGGGAGAACTTGACATAGGGGGAGAGATATGACAAAGGAAAGGGATCAATTAAAATTTTGAGCACACAAGTACAGGGGGGCAAGCTCATAAACTTGTATGGTGCATTTGAATGTGCATTTCATATGTTTGCTTGCATGGCACAAGTTTTAAATTTCAATATCCATGCTTGTGTGGTGTATGCTAGTTGTAGGTTTGAATGATGAAATAAAAAACTAGCTGCATAGGTTATCTAGTGATTTCATTTCCATGTGGTATAGAGCTAACCATGATGCTAAGGATGGTATATTGGTGCACTCCGATTGGTATCATGCTTCAAAGGTCCATCTTTTATACCCAGCATCATTTGGTAGACATTATCTCCTATATTTCCTATCTAAGCGTATGTGCAAGCTACAATCCAAACTCTTAGCCCATATATAGGGGGAGCAATTGCTACCATTTGGGGTTCATGAAACTTATCCATATCCTTTTACACATAGTAAATATGCTTAGGCAAGCAATATGGATTTAATTGAATTTCAATTCATATCTTTGTGTAAGGGTTGTCATCAATTACCAAAAAGGGGAGATTGAGAGCTCTAGTTTGGTTTTGGTGAATTGATGAAACCCTAAGTGCTAACCTAGTTTATCAAGTGATCATGAGATAGGTAGCACATTCCAAGTGGTGAAGCAAATGAAGATCATGACATGATGATGGTGATGCCATGGTGATGATCAAGTGCTTGGACTTGAAAAGAAGGAAGAGAAAAACAAAAGGCTCAAGGCAAAGGTATAAATGGTAGGAGCCATTTTATTTAGGTGATCGAGACACTTAGTGAGTGTGATCACATTTATGTTCGATAGCCATACTATTAAGAGGGGTGAAACTCGTATCAAAATACGGTTATCAAAGTGCCACTAGATGCTTTAACTCATTACATATGCATTTAGGATCTAGTGGAGTGCTAACATCCTTGAAAATGTTTGTGAAAGTATGCGAACACATGTGCACAAGGTAATACACTTGATGGTTGACATATTTGAGCAAGGGTTAGGAACTTCACCGGCGGAGTGTCCGCCCGTAGAGTGCGGACAGTCCGACAGTGCCACCGACGCATTGTACAGAAAAGACAGGCTTTCACAGAGCGTAACAGACGTGTTTGATGGCTTAACCCAGGTGAACGGAGGTCACTGTAAGTGACCAGACGCTGGTCTCGATAGGTCCGGTGCATCCGGTCAGTGGCAGCAATGAGCGTGCGGTTTCAGTCTCGTGACCGGATGCTGGCGCGATAAATGACCGAACGCTCAGGGCCTAAGTCCGGCCAGTATGATGTATGATGACATATGTAGCGCATAGGGGAGACGTTGAGTGACCGGATGCTGGGTGAGTCCGACTGATGAGTCGGTTGGAGGCTGAATATCTTGGTACTCTTTCCTAGGGCCGTAGACTCTTGTGTTTCCGCTGTTCGGGGTTTTTGCTCATGTGTGTCTCACCTGTGACCTGCGTGGTTGGTTGATTTCTTGAGTCGATGTCAGGTGACCTGAGCCCCTGAGCCCTGTTAGGCTCGGTAGGGGTTGGTCTAGCTCCGTGCGTTACCCCGTCCATAGTTTCTGCAACCGGAGGGGCTGAGCTAACGTCGCTTGCCTCGATGGCTCGAGTGACGCGCTCGGTGAGCTCGCTAACGGGTACGTTCGAGTGGAATCCGGGTCCATCGTTCATGACGAGGTCATCATAGCCCTCATGTGGCATTCCATTGCTCCTTAACCCACGTCCTGGCAGATGCCTGGGTCATTCCGGATACCGACTCAGGTGGCCCACTGGCCTCCCCTCGATGGAGATTCTGTAGGCATGGCTCGAGGTTAGGATCGAACAAGAAGGTTGATATGACCCTATCTGCTTCTGAGCAGATTAGGCTAGTGTAACATGCCAGGTGTTTGTCGCTAGTTAAGTAATGGGTTGAGCTCAAACATGACATGTTAAATGGTGATGAAGGTGTCAAGATCAAATCAACAAGAGTGAGCTCTAACTTAAACTCGTACAACACAACTTTGCTTACATGTGGACTCTTGTTAAGATTATGCAAGAGTACGGTTAAACATGCTCATTCCATGTATGTTACATCAACATGCATCCATCTTGACCAGTGGAAAAGTTTCATGAAGTTTGGAATCAAGAAGTCATATGGAATGATAAGTTATAATCTTTCTTGGATTGCTTTATTAGGTGAATGAGAACATGTGAGACATGACTTGTTATTTTATGTTTTCCCTATGTGTACGCTTATGGTAATGTGTGATTGAGTGCATGTGGTTGATGTTGGTCACTAAAATACCTTAGCTACACTTAGGATGCCTATTGGAACAATGTTCATGTAGATCACTTCAACTAATTAAGCTCCTAAGTGATGATATGTTTAGTTTGACCCAGGATTTACATGTGATCTATGTATGAAATGACTGTGAAACCTTAAGAATGCTTATAACATGTTTAGAATGTCACTATGAACTACTTTGGTATTCATGACTAAAGCTAGTTTGGTCTCTAAATCATACCTATAGTGTAAAGTACCAATTTCATGTGGTATGTTTGACCGGAGTTGAATTGCATTTTAGAACCTTCGCATGGATGTGCACCCTAAAACAAAGTTGTAGTACTTGAGGAGTGTAACAAATTTTATCTTTGGGTCATAGGCTAGTTTAGCTCCTAACATGCTTGAATTTGGATCACAAAAGTCCATGTAGCGCTGTTTGAAAACTCGGAAAATATTTCTAAGTCTTACTGCCGCTGCCTTACTGTCGCTGCAGGCCGCCGCCGCGGCATGCCGCCCCCACACGTGGCTAGGAGGGCCACAGGCTGCAGCTAGCCGTGCCGTTGGCCAGGCGCGGTCGCGGACAAGCCAGGCCGGCCCCTCTCTGCCGCTGTAGGCTCTCGCTGGCCGAGCCCGGCCGACCACAGCCCTGCTCTGCTCCATGTCTGTGTAGGAGAGGATGCGAAGGACTGTGGACATGAATTAGAAGAAGATGGAGGATCTAAGTGCGAAGCAGTGACTCAGACGAATAGTGCAAAAAAGGATCTGTTTGTTTGTGTTTGATTTATATTTTCTGCAGGGTCCCCGATGCAAGATTTACATCCATTTTTCTTTGATTTTGGCAGATTTGGATGATCAACTTTGAAAATTCATAGTAATTATTAGGAAAATTGTAAAATAGTAAATGAGGACTTTTTGAAATCCTTATGAAATTATCTATGTAGTAGATCTATAATATGGCATGTTTTAGTTTAAATATTGTGCTGTAAAAATAGATTTATGCAGTTAGGTTTCTAATACTAGTTATGTCTTGTCTTTTTCATAACTGCAGTTTTTGTGCTCAAATAAATGTGAATTTTTATGGTAGTTTGCTGATTATATAGGTATTCTGTGATAAAAATTTCAGGAGTTTAGGTTTGATGGTTTAAGAGTTATAAAAATAACAAATGCCCTGTGTTGCTTTGCTCCTATTCTTAATAGGTCTGCATGTTTGAATTAATTAGCTTAGTTAAGTTATGAATCATGACTTGATGATACATGAGTTGTATTACTTTTCTTAAGCTTTTCATAAAGCTAAATATCATAATTTTTGGTTAAGTAGATCTTTAGTTATGGTTGCTTAAATCTCTGTGGCTGTTTCTGCCTAAACCCAGATAGGGTTGCCTTGTTGGTATAGTGGAGCCTTTTTATTGGTAGAATTAGCTCCAGGTGTTTATAACAAAGTTGTTTATAATTTGATAAGATTTCTAAAAAGTCTAGAACCACATTTATTGGACATATAGAACTCTAGTTATAGCTGTTTAAAGTGGCATGTCAGATTCTGTCCATGTTTTGGACAGAGATGCAATTATTGGATTAATTGACCTTATTAACAGTAAAATCATCTTAAGATGAGAATAATAAAGTTGTAGGTAACTTCCTAAGCTTTTTAAAAAGTTATGATTCATATTTGTTGGAGGTCTAGAACTCCAGTTATGCTTCTCTGAAGTTTCTATCAGTTTTCTGTATCACTACTGTTTGGGCTGCATATGAAGTTTTGCTTGTGCAACTATTTTCATGGTGTAAATGATATTTCATGTGGTTGTTGTGAATACTAAAGTTGTAGATAATTTCATAATCTAGCTCTTGTTAAATTTTCATGACCATAGGCCTGATAATTTAGGAGCTATAGATTTTGCAAGTTCATGGTCAGATTTTGCATGCTCTCTGTACAGATCTGAATGATTGTGTTGTTTGACTTAGCTAAGCTTTGAATCATGTCTTGAAGATAACATAAGAAGTGTAGTGTCTTTCATGAGCTTTCCAAATTGTTAAAGATCACCCCTTTTGGTGTTGTAGAGCTCTAGTTATAAGCTTACGAAGTTGAATGGCAGAATCTGTCCAAGTCTGGACAGAGGTGCTCAATTGTGCTTGATTGACCTTGTTAATGGTGGAATCACCTTGTGATGATAATAAACATGTTTTAGATAATTTAATAATGTTTCTATATAGTTAAGGTTCATGCTTGTTTGATGTTTAAATCTCCAATTATGGATAAAACAAGTGACTACTGTGCTGCTGTCCAGATTTCTATCCATGTGCTAAGTGATTGCTTTAGCTTGCTCTTGTTTTGGCTAAACATGTTGATTAGTTCTTGATCAATGCATGGGTGCAATATCTGAACTTAAGTTCCATTGTATGCCATACCTAATATGCTTGCTATCCCTTTATAATAGGTTCGGTGATGGTTAGTTAAATAACTCTAGGTGTCTATGTCTTGCATGATCTTATGTTTGCCTTGAATGATATTATGTGATGCATCTCATATTACCATTCTTCATATTCATGCACTTGCATCTTGCATCTTATCTAGGCACGCTAGATGAACCACGTGAAGGACGTGATGTTGGAGCCGAACCAGAAGACGGTGTATGGTGGACCCATTCCGAAGGTGGAAGGACTGGACAAGTGCTAAGACGGAGATTCTCGCCAAGCGAGTGTCATCTAACAAACACTGACCTAGTGTTGGATTCCAGGCAAGCCCCGGAGCATTCTAAGTTTCCTAGTGTTTTATAAAATATTACTCGAGTCCTTTATGATTGATGCATTAGGTTATAAGAGTTGATTGGAACCACTTGATGCATATAATTTCCTTGTCCAGAAATACACCTTTAACCCTGTGTAGGTCCAGGATCGAATATCTGCTTAGCCATGCTTAGACCGGTAGAAGTCGGGTGATTTCCTATCACCTGCGAGAGATAGGTGGATATTGAAGCACGGTTGGCTATATTTGCTATCGTGGAAAAGAACCATGGGGTAATGTAAATGGAGACCGGGCGGGATGTCGATAGAGAAGCAACAAGACATGGAGGTCTTGGGTGTGGATCTATCCCCGTCTGTGTCGATTAAGGACCGTACCGTTATTGGTGCTTCTGACAAGATTGAACGCATGCCTCTCACTTAGCTGGCCGGATAACTCGTTCCGACCGCGAAGCCGAGTAACTCAACTTAGGCCGGGCCTCGTTCTGTTGTGTGCCCTCTGTGGGGAGCGGATCAATAGACTGTGGGCAAGCATGACCTGAGCGACCTGGTCCGAGACCATGGACAGGCATGGCTTGAGCAACCTGGCTACCGTCACTCCCTGATTGCGTAGCGCTGTACGAACCCGCGAAATGTGTACCTGAGTTGTACCAAAGGTGACCCGACGCGACCCCGACGGGGGAAGTGTGGGTTTGTGTTAGGAATAAATTTCCAGCTAGTTGAAATCGATTTGAATCACCATCTCTCCCGGATAGTGAGAAACTTGGCTAGTCCCAACATCATAGTAATTATATTATGGAAGTTGATGGTTCAGATAAATATGGAATTACTACACCTACTATGGTTACTATTGTGTGCTCTTAAACTGATATATCACAAGTTTGGCACAGGATAGTTACAAATCTAGAGATGGATAGTTATAATTAACTTGATGACAGAATTATAATTGTATAATTGAGTTAATCGCTTTTTATGTAAAATGTTGTCAAGCTACCTCCACTTATAAAGCCTTGCATACTCCTTGGAGTCGATTTATTTCTGGTTTATGACGGGTAAGTCTAGCTGAGTACATTCGAGTACTCAGGGTTTATCCCACCATGTTGTAGGTGAGGTTTTGGCCTGCTGAAGATGGTGGCTAACCGCCGGTGGGCTCGGTGACTCTATATTAATTTCTCATCTATATGCTTTTATTAGAGGATGTCACTGATGCTAGCAATGTATTTAGAACTTATATTATGGTAATCATTTGAAAGCTATGTTGTTTTTACTAATCAGTTTTGAAACTCAAACTTGTACTATTATTTGTTAACCCATTTGTAATATTATTTCCACTGCAACTCTGCGTATGTGATGTGTATTTGCTTAATCACGCGATCTTGGTTGTGATGTTGATTTACCGAGGTCCTTCGTGACACTCGGCGAACTACCGGGTTTATATAAGTGAAAGTATGTACATGTCAATGTGTTAGCAGGGACAACCGTACTTGATCTTGTATAAATTAGGCAGTTCTGTCACAGCTGGCATTAGAGCAAGATTAAGCATAATATTGTCGTGTACGTCGTTTTAAAAACAAAGTTTTGGTTTTAAAAGCCTATTTTAACTAAAACTGTAGCTACAGGCAAATTTGTGAAAATTAATTTGCAAAACTATGCTAGCGACATCCTCCTTTATGCCCAGTTAAGGACTATTAGGTGGCTATCTAAGTACTAACATGGGGGGTTTTTAATTTCGTCGTCCATACGGCGTGCTATTGTATGGATGTCATTCACTTGAATGGTAATGTATGGATCAATTGCCTCCATGCCCAGGTAAGTGTGAGTTGTGAGAGCATGACCGTCCAACTGTCGGTCTAGGGGAGAGTTAGTTGTGGCTACTGGAATATTTACATGTTACACACATGTATATATGAAGGTACTTAATTGTGGGTATATCTGTTGGGTAGCTATGGATACTGAAGTATATATATCTAGGGATGTATATATGGAGAGTATCTTAGTTTACTGTTTTCATTTTGTGCTTATTTATCTCTTGTGGGGATGGGCTGCAATGAATTTGTCTATAGATACGCTAACCACGAATGCGTAGATTGAATGTAGCTGATGACTAGCTATATATTGAGAGAGTACGTGTTATGCCACCGACATAGAACGTGATTGCCGCCTTAGGCTAGCAATTTTGTGAGGACGAATAGGACGAGCATGCATCATGATTGTGCTTGTGCATAAATATGCTTCCCTCACCTTGTTCTAATACTAAGTAACTTGTGATCATGTGAGGTTACTATCTTCCCTGTGTGAAGCTAGACAAAATGCCTTGTTCCATGTCGCTTGAATAGCTGTGCTTGAAGATAGGGTGTGATTAGCTTTGCCTTGTATGTTTGCTTCCAAAGAAAATAGATGACAAGTTAATAATTAGTAAAAAGTTCACCTCTTTGAAAACTAAATTTTTAAATGTAGGTAAAACTTGTTTTGTAGAGATATCCACCTACTCTATAAAAAGAAAATAAAGGATAATAGTACCTTACCACCATGTTTTGCATGATATGTGTAGTGGTGTTGCTATAGATGACTGCTTGTTATGTACGAGCCTTGTGCTTAGTAATAGTCTCTTAAGCTAATTGGATTGAGTGTTTCGAAAGGCTTGCTTAAGACCTTGATGTAGGTGTGGATGCTCATTATATAGGTAGTGCCATAGCTGTCACCCCTTTTGTCCTCGGTAAGCATACGAGTGTTGAAGAGCGCTATCCTAGAACAACGTCCAAGTTTTGATAATCTCATGGTTGTCGTCTCCAATTAAGTTCTCTCTTAGGAGAATGAGCCTGTACACGTGGTTGCTAGCCCTTGAACGTTGTGCTACGAAGACCTTTGTCCATTTTGTTTGACCTTAGGCCCAAGCTTAGTTCCCTTGAATGCTTACATGTGTCATGGTTGTCCCACTCCTGTGTGGTAGGACCCTGCTCAAAAATCCTTGTCGGACTTCATTGCTCCTTCTCCTATAGACGATCCGGTATAACGCTAATCGCTATCTATCCGAGCTTCGAAACCTTTTTCCTCGCAGATCATGTCATTGCTTTATCAACTGAATCCCCAGTCAGTGCCTTGGCTCTATCCCTCAAATCTCGTGTATTTTGTCTCATACTCTTTCAAGTCTTTGGATGTTTATCAGTTTGGATCTCATGTTGCTGCTCGACAAGACCAAATCTCATGTTAATCATTATTTGGTAATCACTGTGGTGGACACAAGACGTATATGGAAATTAGGCAAGAGTCCCCTGGTCAGTTGTCTTCGGCAATTAGGCTATGTTCTCTTGCGCTATGTTTTGATCTATGGATTACCTCTTTATTGATTCCTAACCTTGTGACTACCTTTGTTTGCTATCCCACCTTCGTATGGTGCTTGCTCCTTTGCAACCAAATTTGTACCACGTGAAAATTCTTGTGGGTTGTATGTTCAGCAATGGTGTTATGAGTAGCAACCATGGTGTCGTGATGGAACCTAGGGCCTCCTTGTGGCCGGCCGGCACATGGTTGTGCTGCTGGGTGCACACTGGTATTGGGGTTTCTAGTTATGATCCATTGCAGAACTACACCGATGTGTTATTTTCACCTGAGCTCTTCCTTTGTTATCTCTCCTTATCTTGTCTAAAGATTTGTACGTCGAACCAGATACAATAGGACTTCCTTCTAAAGTTGTCCAATGGATAACCTTTGAAGAATAGGTCACTGATAGGAACATTAACAAACTGCAAGAGATGGTAGACAAGTGACTCTACTTGACTGTCCCTGTAATGACGTTGGTCATCTAGTGAGCAACTTATGTCATACCTGTTGGATCAAAAGGGCACACCACACTTAAAGTGGAACAAGTTATTAGTGGGATGATAAATGGACCAGGATGTTATGTGCTATAATAGGTCACCTGGTGCTTATGAGCTTTCTATCTTAGCCTTGACCTTTATGTGCAGGATGATTTACCGACCTTCTTCGGTGTGGCCCCTTTCTGCTGACTTCAATGGCGACCATCTATTTATGCTTCGACCACAATTCTTATTGTCAAGAGTGAAGATTTGGAACCTTTTTAGTGTTGAGAGCTAACCACTTAGTTACCCGTAGGAAGGTTAATCTCTAGCTAGGTAACGACTCTTTGATAGCTATGAAGGCCAAATCTCACAGAACAATGTTAGATGAAGAAACAACAAAGCCAGTCAGCAATGCTAGTACTATTTTCTTCTCCAGGCCCGGTGTTGTCAAGTCAATTCCATCTTGGACAATTACACAGATAGTGCAGGATGCGGTATCGGCTAAGTAAAGAGCTAGGGAAAACACATCCCTAGTTTCGGTCAACATCGTTATGTATATGGTGCTATCAAAGGATTTGTTCAGGACTCTATTGGATGAGGCAAAGAAGGATAATATGGTATGTTCCCTTATCTTTGTAGGACTGTCACTCCGCATGAAGTATGCATTGTGACCAACAAGAATATCCCACCAGTTTAATGATTGTGTATCGTCGAGCTGGTGCCTACATCAACGGTTGAGGTTGTTCCCTAGGGAGCATATAAGGAAAACCCTAGCCTCCATCCTCAGGGAGAAAGCTACCGCTGTCATAAAAAGAATTAGACAGTGCAGAACACACTTCCCAAGGTATAAATCAAAGGAAAAGAAGAGCGGGAAATCTATCGAGATTTCATGGCACTAAACTGATTATTTTTAAGCCAGTGATAGTGGCTCAAACATGGTTGAATTCACACCAAACTTGGTAATCTCATCCCTCGCTTAAGGTACTTTGATGTCTTAAGTTGGCTTGAGTATTGGTTGAGTAAAGTATCAGATTTGAGACATGTTTTGACAGTTCGGACACCAAAATTTTAGAACAAAGCAGTTTTGGTAGATGATTTGTTTGGATAGTCAAACGGTGTCCGTTTAAGATGAATTTTGGTCAGTAGTTAAAGGACTCTCAGATCTAAATGTCTACCAAAATTTGTGCACCATGGAGCAGTAGTTTGCTGGATATAAATTGATTACCGAGAGGTACAAAATCTATGATTTTTCTGTTGACTACTATCATATCTCATATTAGAAGGTTGTGTTTGTAGTTTAGGTCATGTTGGCAATGTAATGATTGTAATACTTTAGATACCCTAGAGAAGACTCCTTGCACTCCTTTGTGTCTTGCTTTTGCCCTCTCGTATCAACAAAGCTTGCGCAGTCAAGGTGTTCTACAAAGTCAATTTGTGCCTTTTCGGGTCAAAAACAATTGGAAAGGTGTCAAACAACAGATTTTAGATTATGAGTATGAGTTGTTGATTGACATTAGAAAGAAAGCTCCAATGGCAAATGTAGTTCAACAAAGCTAATTTTGCGATAGTGCAAGTCAACCCAACTTACTGCGCCACTACACCATGAAGGCAACTTATGCTCAACCTGCTTAGTAGTGTACTGTTTTTTCAAGTCAGCGTATACCTGCAACTTTCGTTGACCTTCAGAACTCACTGTCATCCTTCTTTAGCAAGGATTTCCAAGGCGGACTTGTTCTTCGGTACCTTCCATGTGTTTTTACCCAAGAGGTTGCCGCGGATCCAACCTAGATAACTGTTGCCGCTTGGATACAAGGATTAACCAAAATAATGATTGTCGAAAACGCTGAGTCGATAGTGTTAGCTATCACATTCACCGCTCACTCAATGGACTCATATTATACAGTGTTATCATTAGAGAAGTAGAACTGCACACATGGAACAATATGTAGTTTTCCATCGGTTGGCATCCGAGTGATTGATGGTTACGACCGGCATAGATATTATCTGTTGGTTACTCGATTTCTCACAACCACAGAAGATGTTTCCCCTGTTTGTGATCTAATCCCTTATGAAAGGTTGTACTCAAGCTACATTGGTAGAGAACTGCTTTTTGAACTTTGTGAATGAACATGGAACCATTGTAATGAGTAGCTTTTAGAAACTTGCAGTCTAGTGCAAAGTTCACATGGTCCATGCTATATCCACTAGGGAAGTAGAGATTGTGGGTGATTAGTTTATGCTCTGTAATACTCTCTCGTATCCCGAGAACGAAGTGTTGTGATATCTCGGATTCCTCCCAAAGGAACAATGCTTTATGGAAGCCAATGAAGGAAATTCTTTAGACAAAACTTACTACGAAGAGCAAGTATCAGAAAGTGTCTTGACCAAATTAGCCTCTCTGATACTCTAAAGTTAAGTAGCCTAATGCTATCACTAATGTTGGAAAATGGTTGACATGCTTCTCTTCCCTTGAAAGTCTTTCGCACCGAATCTTGGGGCGAGATTCCCATAAGGGCGGAGGGCTGTAACACCCTAGGTGTTTGTTGCAAAGATAGGCAATGGGTTGAGCTCAAACATGACATGTTAAATGGTGATGAAGGTGTCAAGATCAAATCTACAAGAGTGAGCTCAAACTTAAACTCGGACAACACAACTTTACTTACATGTGGACCCTTGTTAAGATTATGCAAGAGTACGGTTAAACATGCTCATTCCATGTACATTACATCAACATGCATCCATCTTGACCAGTGGAAAAGTTTCATGAAGTTTGGAATCAAGAAGTCACATGGAATGGTAAGTTATAATCTTTCTTGGATTGCTTTATTAGGTGAATGAGAACATGTGAGACATGACTTGTTATTTTATGTTTTCCCTGTGTGTACGCTTATGGTAATGTGTGATTAAGTGCATGTGGTTGATGTTGGTCACTAAAATACCTTAACTACACTTAGGATGCCTATTGGAACAATGTTCATGTAGATCACTTCAACTAATTAAGCTCCTAAGTGATGATATGTTTAGTTTGACACAGGATTTACATGTGATCTATGTATGAAATGATTGTGAAACCTTAAGAATGCTTCTAACATGTTTAGAATGTCACTATGAACTACTTTGGTATTCATGACTAAAGCTAGTTTGGTCTCTAAGTCATACCTATAGTGTAAAGTACCAATTTCATGTGGTATGTTTGACCGGAGTTGAATTGCATTTTAGAACCTTTGCATGGATGTGCACCCTAAAACAAAGTTGTAGTACTTGAGGAGTGTAACAAATTTTATCTTTGGGTCATAGGCTAGTTCAGCTCCTAACATGCTTGAATTTGGATCACAAAAGTCCATGTAGTGCTGTTTGAAAACTCGGAACATATTTCTAAGTCTTTCAACGCTTTTTAGTTTTCGTGTAGTGTACTTTGGTGCCTCATAGTTTGAAAACCGTTGAGTTTTAGACGATGTTAATATTGGCAATATTGGAGATTACCTGTAGGTCTACCACTTTGATTAATGGATCTCTCGCTAATTCGCGTCAGTTTGAGAGTTTGAGGGAGCCGAAGATTGAGTTTCAGCTTGTATTTTTGAGGTGGTATTTGATCAGTTCATTCAGTTTTGAACTGGAGCTCGGCCAACACCGTGCACAAGAACTGCAGTCCGCGTGTTGCGCTCGCTCACCCTCGCTGCTTGCATGGCCGCCAGCTCGCCGCCTCCTTGCTGTGCATAAGTACAGAGACCCAAGCTCCCCTGCCCTCTCCACTCTCTCCCTCTCCTTTCCCCTTCCTTCTCCTGCTCTCTCCAAGCCGGCACCTGCCGCTGCCATGAACGCCGCTGCTGCTAGAGCTCCATCGCCGCCATTGTTCCCTTGCCTCCAGTGTTCCTCTGCTCAGGCCGGCAACACCTTCGACCTCTCCGGTGTGCGCCACCGCCTCCACCCCAGCAGCTTACTTCGCCGCCGTTGCCGCTGCCTTACTGTCACTGCAGGCCACTGCCGCGGCATGCTGCCCGCACACGTGGCCAGGAGGGCCACGGGCTACAGCTAGCCATGCCGTTGGCTAGGTGCGGCCGCGGACAAGCCAGGCCGGCCCCTCTCCGCCGCTGCAGGCTCTCGCTGGCCGAGCCCGGCCCGCCACAGCCCTGCTCTGCTCCATGTCTGTGTAGGAGAGGATGCGAAGGACTGCGGACATGAATTAGAAGAAGATGGAGGATCTAAGTGTGAAGCAGTGACTCAAACGAATAGTGCAGAAAAGGATCCGTTTGTTTGTGTTTGATTTATATTTTCTGCAGGGTCCCCGATGCAAGATTTACATCCCTTTTTCTTTGATTTTGGCAGATTTGGATGATCAACTTTGAAAATTCATAGTAATTATTAGGAAAATCGTAAAATAGTAAATGAGGACTTTTTGGAATCCTTGTGAAATTATCTATGTAGTAGATCTATAATATGGCATGTTTTAGTTTAAATATTGTGCTGTAAAAATAGATTTATGCAGTTAGGTTTCTAATACTAGTTATGTCTTGTCTTTTTCATAACTGCAGTTATGTTTCTCTGAAGTTCCTATCAGTTTTCTGTACCACTACTGTTTGGGCTACATATGAAGTTTTGCTTGTGCAACTATTTTCATGGTGTAAATGATATTTTATGTGGTTGTAGTGAATACTAAAGTTGTAGATAATTTCATAATCTAGCTCTTGTTAAATTTTCATGACCATAGGCCTGATAATTTAGGAGCTATAGATTTTGCAAGTTCATGGTCTGATTTTGCATGCTCTCTATACAGATCTGAATGATTGTGTTGTTTGACTTAGCTAAGCTTTGAATCATGTCTTGAAGATGACATAAGAAGTGTAGTGTCTTTCATGATCTTTCCAAATTGTTAAAGATAACCCCTTTTGGTGTTGTAGAGCTCCAGTTATATGCTTGCGAAGTTGCATGGTAGAATTTGTCCAAGTCTGGATAGAGGTGCTCAATTGTGCTTAATTGACCTTGTTAATGGCGGAATCACCTTGTGATGATAATAAACATGTTTTAGATAATTTAATAATCTTTCTATAGAGTTAAGGTTCATGCTTGTTTGATGTCTAGATCTCCAATTATGGATAAAACAAGTGACTACTGTGCTGCTGTCCAGATTTCTATCCATGTGCTAAGTGATTGCTTTAGCTTGCTCTTGTTTTGGCTAAACATGTTGATTAGTTCTTGATCAATGCATGGGTGCAATATCTGAACTTAAGTTCCATTGTGTGCCATACCTAATATGCTTGCTATCCCTTTATAATAGGTTCGGTGATGGTTAGTTAAATAACTCTAGGTGTCTATGTCTTGCATGATCTTATGTTTGCCTAGAATGATATTATGTGATGGATCTCATATTACCATTCTTCATATTCATGCACTTGCATCTTGCATCTCATCTAGGTACGCTAGATGAACCACGTGAAGGACGTGATGTTGGAGCTAAACTAGAAGACGGTGTATGGTGGACCCATTCCGAAGGTGGAAGGACTGGACAAGTGCTAAGACGGGAGATTCTCGCCAAGCAAGTGTCATCTAACAAACACTGACCTAGTGTTGGATTCCAGGCAAGCCCCAGAGCATTCTATTTCTCCCAGTGTTTTACAAAATATTACTCGAGTCCTTTATGATTGATGCATTAGGTTATAAGAGTTGATTGGAACCACTTGATGCATATAATTTCCTTGTCCAAAAATACACCTTTAACCCTGTGTAGGTCCAGGATCGAATATTTGCTTAGCCATGCTTAGACTGGTAGAAGTCGGGTGATTTCCTATCACCTGCGAGAGATAGGTGGATACCAAAGCACGGTTGGCTATATTTGCTATCGTGGAAAAGAATCATGGGGTAATGTAAATGGAGACCGGGCGGGATGTCGATAGAGAAGCAACAAGACATGGAGATCTTGGGTGTGGATCTATCTCCATCTGTGTCGATTAAGGACTGTACTGTTGTTGGCACTTCTGACAAGATTGAACGCATGCCTCTCACTTAGCTGGCCGGATAACTCGTTCCGACCGCGAAGCCGAGTAGCTCAACTCAGGCCGGGCCTCGTTCTATTGTGTACCCTCTGTGGGGAGCGGATCAATAGACCGTGGGCAAGCATGACCTGAGCGACCTGGTCTAGGACCGTGGGCAGGCATGGCTTGAGTGACCTGGCTACCGTCAGTCCCCGATTGCGCAGCGCTATATGAACCCGCGAAATGTGTACCTGAGTTGTACCAAAGGTGACCCGATGTGACCCCGACGGGGGAAGTGTGGGTTTGTGTTAGGAATAAATTCCCAGCTGGTTGAAATCGATTTGAATCGCCGTCTCTCTCGGATAGTGAGAAACTTGGCTAGTCCCAACATCGTAGTAATTGTATTATGGAAGTTGATGGTTTGGATAAATATGGAATTACTACACCTGCTATGGTTACTATTGTATGCTCTTAAAATGATATATCACATGTTTGGCACAGGATAGTTGCAAATCTAGAGATGGATAGTAATAATTAACTTGATGACAGAATTATAATTGTATAATTGAGTTAATCACTTTTTATGTAAAATGTTGTCAAGCTACCTCCACTTATAAAGCCTTGCATACTCCTTGGAGTCGATTTATTTCTGGTTTATGACGGGTAAGTCTAGCTGAGTACATTCGAGTACTCAGGGTTTATCCCACCATGTTGTAGGTGAGGTTTCAGCTTGCTGAAGATGGTGGCTAACCACCGGTGGGCTCGGTGACTCTATATTAATTTCTCATCTATATGCTTTTATTAGAGGATGTCACTTATGCTAGCAATGTATTTGGAACTTATATTATGGTAATCATTTGAAAGCTATGTTGTTTTTACTAATCGGTTTTGAAACTCAAACTTGTACTATTATTTGTGAACCCATTTGTAATATTATTTCCGCTACAACTCTGCGTATGTGATGTGTATTTGCTTAATCACGCGATCTTGGTTGTGATGTTGATTTACCGAGGTCCTTCGTGACACTCGGCGGACTATCGGGTTTATATAAGTGAAATTATGCGTGTGTCAACGTGTTAGCGAGGACAGCCGTACTTGATCTTGTATAAATTGGACGGTTCTGTCACAGCTAGGGCTTTTATAGATGAAGGGGACGACTTTACAAGAGAGAGTGTGAGAGAAAGAGAGTGTGTGTGCTACCTAATCTTGTTGCCCACACCGTCGGGTACAAGGTGGTTTGTCGGCGCCCACAACACTATTGACGCCTAGATGCATGTGGTAGGCTCCATCGTATTCTTCTGGTATGGCCAATGTCGGCGCCTACCATACTGTACGATAAAATGTCGGCGCCCACCACACTGTTTGTGTTCTGATATGTCTAGATGGTTACAGAGCACCCTTCTGATATGACCTGACAGTACTGCCCTATAGGTGTGCAGGGTACGGACCTCGGTATTGCGGTTGACTTGAGCGCCCTGTCTTACTTGCTCCGCCTGTTTCTCTATGTCCTTGCCAAGTGGACGTCCCCATTCGGTTGTTTCCCAGTTGGCTCTGACCGCGCTGGTTGGAGAAGAGCTATAAGCATAGGTTCGGTGGCCTTCCGGTCAGAGAGGTGGGTCAGAGTCAGAAGCGAGCGCCGTTCCTCTTTGGCCAGGCCTTCTAGTCGGAGAGGCGGGTTGGAGTCAGAAGCGAGCATCGTCCTCTCCTTGGCCAGGCCTTCCGGTCGAGAGAGGCGGGTCGGGGTCGGAAGCGAGCACCGTTCCTCCTTGGCCAGGCCTTCTGGTCAGAGAGGTGGGCCGGAGTCGGAAGCGAGCGTTATCCTCTCCTTGGCTAGGCCTTCTAGTTGGAGAGGTGGGCCGGGGTCGGAAGCGAGCTTCTTTCCTCCTTGACTAGGTCTCCTAGTTCAGAGACTGGGTCTTTCTTCTGGTCTGTCGTTAGGTATTTGGGCCGGCCCAGGAGTGGCGCGTCGTTTGCAACATCGTCTGCTAGGCTGAGCTTTTTGCTGGGAAGCAGGTCCATGAGGGACCCCGGGTTTATGAACCCGACAGGAGCCCCCGAGCCCCCGAGCCCCTGGGCGATTCGGATAGAATCGTCTAGGGGATTTTTTGTTTTGACAGTGGGTGCGCGTGAGCGCACCCACGGGTGTAGCCCCCGGGCATTTGGTTTGAATTGTCTGGGGGGGTTCATTTTGTCAGCGGGGGAATTTTTTGTTTTGACAGCGGGTGTAGCCCCCGAGCCTGTGTCCAACTGATGAGTCGGTTGGAGGCTGAATATCTTGGTACTCTTTCCTGGGGCCGCAGACTCCTGTGTTTCCGTCGTTCGGGGTTTTTGCCCGTGTGTGTCTCGCCTGTGACCTGCGTGGTCGGTTGATTTCTTGAGTCGGTGTCGGGCGACCTGAGCCCCTGAGCCCCGTTAGGCTCGGTAGGGGTTGGTCTAGTTCCGTGCGTTACTTCTGAGCTAACGTCGCTTGCCTCGATGGCTCGAGTGACACGCTCGGTGAGCTCGCTAACGGTATGTTCGAGTGGAATCTGGGTCCGTCGTTCGTGATGGGGTCGGCATAGCCCTCATGTGGCATTCCACTGCTCCTTAACCCATGTCCCGACAGATGCCCGAGTCATTCCGGAGACTGACTCAGCTGGCCCACTAGCCTCCCCTCGATGGAGATTCTGTAGGCATGGCTCGAGGTTAGGATCAAACGAGAAGGTTGAGATGACCCTGTCTGCTTCTGAGCAGATTGTGATAGGGCCACTGGGCCTCATCTATGTTTTCTCCTCTAGCTCTGTTTGACATGAGGCGGCTCTCGAGCCCTTCATGGGCCGGCCTTTGAACCTCGGTCGGTCATTGCTCATGTTGAATGAGGCAACTACCGCTTCATGACGCAACACGGAGCGTTGTGATGCATCAATTGCATATGCGATGCTTTGGATGTATATGATAAATGAATGACTGACTATATGAATGAATGTGTGAATGCGTGTATGATGATGGATGAATGAATGATCATGCATCAGAAAAAATAAAGTAAGAGGGATCGGTAGAGTTACCTTTATGACTCGAGTGATAGGCTTGAGGAGTTCGTATCAGATATATCCAAATGGGATCCGCGTTCATCGTTCATGACGGAGTCAGCATGGCCCACATGGGGCATCCCTCTGCACCTTACCTATCTCTCGGTGTTCGCCTGAGCCGTCCGATCGACTCAGGAAGCCTGTTGGTCTCTCCTAGGCAGAGATCTCGTTGTTGGGCCCTTCTAGGTCCTACCTGGGAAGGCGGAGGGCTGCCTACGTGTGGTTGTGCCTTGTTTCCCATGCCCGGTGTGCAGTAGTGGTGGGCCATGCCTAGGCCATGTTCCGTCTAACCAGGCACCGTCTCGTCGGGCAGGGCATATCCCATCAGTCAAAACGCGTTCCATCGCATCCCATCCGCATTGAATGGTTGAAGGGAGAGGGTTTTTTGCCTCAATCCTTCGCCTTTCCCCAACTGTTGTGCCTCCTCCTTAAATAGGGGAAGGGAGAGGGCTTTTGTCCTATTCCTTAGCCTATTCTTCAACTGCCGCCTCTCCTTCTTCTTCCTTCTCGCCTAGTGCGTTCGTGTGCCACGGCGGTTCCTAAGCGAGAGAGAGGGTAAAGCGAGGGAGAGGAGAAAACTCATAGATTTGTTCGTGAATCTGAGCGCAATGTCGAGCTGGAGACCATCGAACGTGGATGAGACGGTGCTGGCCGCCTTCATCAAGAAGGGGCTACTTCCACCGAAGGAGGTGGGGCACTGGAGGGCTCCTACAGGGGAGGCTTTCCCGTGACCTCAGGCTGGCGAGGTCGTCTCCTTCCTCGCCTTCCATGAGCGCGGGCTAGGATACCCCACGCACTGGTTCCTGCATGGGCTCCTCAATGAGTGGGGCCTGGAGCTGTAGCACCTCAATTCGACTGGGATGCTGCACGTCGCCAGCTTTGTGACCATTTGTGAGGCCTTCCTCGGGATAGAGCCACATGTGGACTTCTTCTGGCAGATCTTCACCGGGTGAGCCTTGTTGGAGGGAAAGTCGGCCAGGACCGCGTCGGTTGGTGGCTTTGCCCTGCAGAAGAAGCCGAGTTCGTCGGGCTCCTACCCCACGTACACCCCCTACAACTCTAATCGGGGGTGGCATAGGGAGTGGTTCTACATCAGGAACCCAGCGGATGCGCCATTCCCGTAGGTCACCTGTAGAAGGCCAGAGAGGCAGGAGAGCTGGTTGTGGGGCCCTTCTAGCCGATAGAATGTGCTAGGGATCATCGAGGTGGAGCTCCAGAAGCTATTGCAGCATGGCCTCGACGGGGTGCGGGTGTTCCACACCTTCTTCCACCGTTGGGTCGCCCCGCTGGCGGAAAGGACACGGCCAATGTGGCTGTACTCTGGCCCAACAGACCCCGACCATGCATCGCTGGTGGAGTAGGCAAAGGACGAAGTCTGGAGCCGACTCGATCGGGTGCTGCAACTGAAGGCCCGGGAGACCCTCGTAGGAATGCCCGAACCTCTCCATGCCGGGAAGCTACCCAATCTAGTATGTTCTCCTCTCCTTATTCTATGTCCCTTTCGATCTTGCTCTCCTATAATTTGACTTCAAGTCCATTTTGCAGGGACTCACCGGTTATAAATCTCAGCCACATCTTCCGAAGGGGCCGGAGAGCATGGCTCGGCAAGCTGCCCTGAAGGAGGCGGCGAACGGGAAGAAGAAGAAGAGAACTAAGAAGGCTCGGCGTCGACACCAGAAGGAGAAGGAGATCACTCGGTGAGTGCGGGGTGGTGAAAATAGGAGCGATGTAGAGGCGGAGCTCGAGTCGGAGGAGCCCACGGAGATGGGCGGTGACGCGAGCTCCTCCGAGAATGAAGGTAGCCAGAGCGTCGTCGTGACTTTGGCGGAGCGTCGCGAGCCTACGGCCGCGTCCGCCGACGGTGGGTGGGAGGCAGAGAGGCGCGGTGATGTTCCCACGCCAAGGAAGCGTACCTGAAAGCTCTAGTATGGTTTTGGTGAATTAATGAAACCCTAAGTGCTAACCTAGTTTATCAAGTGATCATGAGATAGGTAGCACATTCCAAGTGGTGAAGCAAATGAAGATCATGACATGATGATGGTGATGCCATGGTGATGATCAAGTGCTTGGACTTGAAAAGAAGAAAGAGAAAAACAAAGGGCTCAAGGCAAAGGTATAAATGGTAGGAGCTATTTTGTTTTGGTGATCGAGACACTTAGTGAGTGTGATCACATTTAGGTTCGATAACCATACTATTAAGAGGGGTGAAACTCGTATCAAAATGCGGTTATCAAAGTGCTACTAGATGCTCTAACTCATTGCATATGCATTTAGGATCTAGTGGAGTGCTAACATCGTTGAAAATGTTTGTGAAAGTATGCTAACACATGTGCACAAGGTGATACACTTGGTGGTTGGCACATTTGAGCAAGGGTTAGGAACTTCACCGGCGGAGTGTCCGCCTGTAGAGTGCGAACAGTCCGATAGTGCCACCGGTGCCCTATACAGAAAAGACAGGCTTTCACACAGCGTAATGGACGTGTTCGGTGGCTTAACCTAGGTGAACGGAGGTCACTGTAAGTGACCGAACGCTGGTCTCGATAGGACACGTGGCAATTATCGGCGACCGAACGCTGGGGTCCTGCGTCCGGTCGATATGACCGGAGCATCCAGTCACCCCGTGTTGTGCCCAGTGAAGGGGTACAAAGGCTCTATTTCGTGGGGCTTCTATTTAAGCCCCATGGCCGGCTCTAGCTCACCCTCTTGGCCATTTTCATTGACATAGCAACCTTGTGAGCTTAGCCAAAGCCCTCCCACTCATCTCCATCATTGATTCATCATCTTTGTAAGATTGGGAGAGAATCCAAGTGCATTGCTTGAGTGTTTGCATTTAGAGGCACTTGGTGATCGTGTTTTGCTGCGGGATTCGCTTGTTACTCTTGGTGGTTGCCGTCACCTAGACGGCTTGGAGCAGCAAGAATCATTGAGCGGAGGTTGGTGATTGTCTCCGGCTCCGATCGTGGTGATTGTGAGGGCTTCTTGACCTTTCCCCAACGGAGAGCCAAAAGGTACTCTAGTTAATTGCTCGTGGCTTGTGTGATCCTCATCTTGTGTTGGTTGTACGGAACCCTATTGAGGGTTTGGCATGTGATGCCAATTAGCGCGTGAACCTCCAAGTGAGTGAATTGCCACAACGAGGACAATCTTGCCGGCAAGCAAGTGAACCTCAGTAAAAATCATTGTGTCATCATTTGATTCCTAGGTGATTGGTCTTCATTGATATTCATTCTTATGATTGATTGGTTCACTCCTCGACACGGCGGTATAACTATGTTGCTCTCTCTCTCTTTACAATACTACAAACTAGTTGTCAAGCTCTTTAGTGTAGCTAGTTGTGAGAGCTTGTTAGTTTGGTTAGTGTGGCTCTTTAGTTAGCATTTGAGAGCACACTAACTTAGTGTAGTGACATAGCTATTGTGTGGATAGAAACTATATAAACTAGGATTGTGGTAGGTGGCTTGCAATTTTAGTAGGCTAGCGCAACACTTGCTTCGCCTCATAATTGTCTAACCGGTTTGTTAAGTATTGTTGTAGAATTTTTTTAATAGGCTATTCATCCCCCCTCTAGCCATTAGGACCTTTCAAGTGGTATCGAGCCGAGGTCACCATGATTTGAGGCTTAACAACCTTTGGTGTAAAAATGGCTCAAATCAACAACACCAAGAAGCCACCCCAATTTGATGGCTCAAATTATTCCTATTGGAAGGCTAAGATGACAACTTATATCAAGTCAATCAATAGAAAGGTTTGGAAGGTGGTAGAGACAAAGATTGAAATTGATGATGAAGAGGCTCCCACCACCGCCGAAGAGATGCTACTCCAAAACAATAACATTGCTCTTAGTGCCATCCATGATGCTTTGGATGAGATTGTGGTAGGTGGCTTGCAATTTTCGTAGGCTAGCGCAACACTTGCTTCGCCTCATAATTGTCTAACCGGTTTGTTAAGTGTTGTTGTAGAATTATTTTTAATAGGCTATTCACCCCTCCTCTAGCCATTAGGACCTTTCAGTACCGCGAGGTCGGACATGGTCACCGCACCCTTTGGAGGCGTCGCCAGCCTTGTCCCCACCTACTCTAGGCACGGTGGGGCAAGCCTGGCGATCGAAGGAGCGGGCTTGCACCCCCGCATCATCCGGGCCGGTTGAAAGGTCCTTGTTTGGTTTTGGTAATTGAGTGACAACCGAGGTGGACTAATTGTGTTTATGTGAGATACACAGGTGATTAGTCCACAGGTACATGTGTGTGAGCAACATATGCCATGAAGGTGAAAATGGCTTGGAGATGTTGCAAAGCTCACACATGTGATGATGAAGGAGCTTATTGCACGTGAGACATGACATTGAGTCATGTGATCAAGGTGGAGAAGATCAAGACAAGACTTGGCTTGATGGACCAGTTGCAAACGTGAAGGGCAAGTCGAAGGTTTTGGAGCAATGGACCACGTGGCGGTGAAGCTTGAGCAAGACTTGGCGCCGATGGACGATGTCAACGGTGAAGAGCAAGTGAAGTCAAGATCGATGAACCAATATGATCACGTGATGATATGAAGTGAATCATATCATTGTTGATCGTGTTGGTGTAGGTGTTGCATCAACGTTGGAGGAGATGGAATGGAATGCGCAAGGCAAAGGTATATCCTAGGGCATTTCATTTCACCGGTCATAGGTGTGTAGAGAAGTTTATGACCGGATTTAGGATAGATGGCCTTACTATCAAGAGCAGCAAACTTGTTTGCATATCGGTCATCTAGTGCCACTCGAGTGATCTAACTTTGCATCGTCGCTAGGATTGAGTGGCGTGGCAAGTTGAGTGGCTAATCCTTTGAAAAATGATTGTGAAAATGCTAACACACATACACATGGTGGTGTACACTTGGTGGGGTTGGCACATTTATAAAGGAGATGAAGTTGGTGTTGATGTGGATCAACTCGATGAAGAAATGGAGGTGAAAGGAGAAACTCCACCGGCGCCCTAGATAGAAAAGACAGGGTCTCACAGAGTGGACCGGACGCTGGTCACATAGTGACCGGACGCTGGGGTCCTACGTCCGATCAGAGCTGATGTATGGTGACGCAGGCAGAGCAGAAAAGCTGAGAGTGACCGGACACTGGTGCTGCGTCCGATCGCATCCGATCGGACACGTCTGGTCATGTCCGGTACCTTACTCAAAATGACCGGACGCTAGGGTTGCTGCGTCCGATCCGCTTCATCTGCCGGAGCGTCCGGCCGACGTGATGACCGTTGAGATCCAAAGGAATGCTGCTTGAAGGAGGGACACGTGGCGTGCATCGCATCGACCGGACGCTGAGGTCCAGCGTCCGGTCGATCGGACCGGAGCGTCTGGTCGTCTTGACTTTTGCCCAGTGAAGGGGTAACGGCTAGTTTAGCCCTTAGGGCTATAAATAGAAGTGGCCCTCGGCCATGGCGAGTGCTGAGCACCTCAGGAGACTTTGTGTCCATGCTTGAGAGTGCTTGGGAGCCCTCCATCTCACATATGCTTGATAGTGATCATCCGATTGTGTGAGAGAGCGATTCTAGTGCGATTGCATCATGAGGTTGCATCTAGTGGTACTAGGTGATCGAGTTGCAAGCCGGTGGTGCATGTTACTCTTGGAGGTTGCCACCTCCTAGACGGCTTGGTGGTGGTCTCCGTCGAAGACCGCAAGAAGCTTGTGCGGGGCTCCGGAGAAGAGCTTTGTGAGGGGCATTGTGCTCGCCCATGGAGCCACGAAAGAGCAACTTTAGTAAAGCGTGTCATTGAGCTACCCTCACTCAAGGGGTAGGTTCTTGCGGCGCCGACATGCGGGCTTAGCGGGTGATGCTAATTAGCAACGAACCACCAAGTGAGCTGGTCGACACACAACGGGACTAGCGTGTTGGCAAACACGTGAACCTCGGGAGAAAAATCATCATGTCAACCTTGTTCTTCCCATTGGTTTGCTTCCCCATTACACAAGCTTGCATTTACTTTCATATATATTAAGCTTGTGTAGTTGCTCTTGTAATTAGTTTGCTTGTGTAGCATATTAGTTACCTTCTTGTTTGTGTAGCATAGAAGTAGCTCCCTTGCGTGGCTAATTTGGTTTGAGTAACCTTGTTAGTCACATTACTTAGTTTGTGTAGCTAAGTATTTGCGCTCTCTAATTTGGCATTGGTTGCCTTGTTATTGAGCATTGCTAGTGAGCTTAGGTGGCTTTGTGCTTTTGCTTACTAGCATGTGTAGGAGCTCCCTTATCGCTTAAAGTACTAGTGGCATATGTTTGTGTGACCTTGCTCCTAAAATTGCTTAGGTGAGCTCTAGCTAGCCCGGCACCTTAATTGCTTAATTAGTATATTTGAAAGGTGCTAAAGAACATAGATAGAGGGGTGTAGTCTTGGCTAGACCGATAGTTTTAATTCTGCACTTGTTTCGGTTAGCCGACGCGATTAAGTTTTAAAAAGGACTATTCACCCCGCCATCTCGACCTTTCACCGGTGCCGACGCGCGACCCACAATGGGGGGACACCCACCAGCTGCTCTGGTCGACGTGCCTTGAGCCGGCGGTCGCGGCGACTTGCGGGCCGATCGAGAGCCGACTGGGTCGACTCTCCCCCCCTCGATCGAGGTGAGGGGGTGTGGCTCGTGACCTATGAGCGGCCCTCGTTTGGCAGGCCCATTGCCAGCGGGTCGGGGCTTCAGCGCCCTGCCGCTTGCATCCCGGTATGCATTCTTTGTTTCTTTTCGATCTCATAGTTTGAGTTTTTCGAGCGCGACTGACCTGTACTTTCTGACAGTGGCCAGATACTGATGGGACTGAGCATTGCCCCACCTCCCATGTAGGAGGAGTGGAGGCCCAGCCTGCAGCAGGTTGCGATTAGTGGTGGGGAGAGTAGGGTGGCGACGGTGCGACCTTCCCCTCAGGGGGTTGCACCATCCCGGCCAGTCACAGGCTCGACGGTAGCGGTGGCGGAGGTGATGGTGGCAATCTTGGTGGCAATGGCAGAGGCCAGGTCGGAGGTGACCCTCATGATCCCACCCACACTGGATGCGGTAGAAGAGAGGAGGGTGACCGGGCTCCCTGCCTCGCCCGGTGGAGGGATGCACGAGTCACCCTCTTGGTCGAAGCTGGAGGCATCGGGAGGTGACGCGGCCAGGCCGGAGGTAGAGCATCCGCCAGCAGGCCATGGGGCCAAGGAGGTGGAGACCCCCTACTCCGGTGAGGCAGTTGCTAGGGTGGAGCCGCCATCCGTCCCACCATTGTAGGTGTTGGCGATGGTTCGGTCATCGGTGGGGCTTTCCAGTGGGTTGGGGGCAACCACCGACCTGGTATGGCCCTGCCCTAGCGACCCGGGAAGGTGCGGTTCATCCTTTGGGATGAGAAGGAGAAGCTCTAGGATGTTCTTCGGGGGAGAGGACTCGCAATGGAGTTCGATCTCGCCCAAACCAGGGTGAGGCTAGAAGAGGCCTTGGAGCGGGTCAAGGTCGTCGAACAGGCGATTACGGTCGACATGCCCCATGTCATAGAGGTTAGTTTTCTGCATTCGTCCTTGACTCTTTGGTCTTTCACTGGTTGCCTCAGCATGCTTGCTTCTTATTTTGCAGGGTCTAGAGGAGATGTCGAGCCACAAGTCCCGTTTCCTCCGGGAGGAGCACGCTCGGATGGAGCGGGAGGCCGTGGTGTCACGGTGGGTCACCGAGCTCGAGCTCCAGCTAGAGTCCATCTGTCGTGAGTCTCAAGACCGGGTGGCCGAGGCAACGGAAGCGTGGGCGGTGGAACTACTCGTGGTGGAGCGGGCGACCGCCGCTAGCGAGGACTTGACGCGATGAAGGTCCACCAGGCGAGACCGAGGCGGCACTCCTAAAGTCCCTAGTGGAGACTGAGGCAGTGGTCTAGAGTTCCCTAGAGGCTCTAGAGTCGAAGCAGAAGTCCCAGTCGGAGGTCGACCAGGAAGTGCTCACGCTCCAGGGCCAGATGCTTGGGACGGAGGAGTCGAACACTCGGCTACACGAGCAGGTGACTCGGTAGGAGGAAGGACTCTCCATCCTCGAGAACACCCACCTCGGTATGTACCTGTTCTGCTTTTGGTTGATGTCTTGGCTTTTCCTTCCCCGTGCTTCTGAGCCTGTCATCCTTCTTCCAAAACTGGGCGAAAGGGTTGGGTCGTTGGAGCGGGACCTGGAGATGGCCAAGGCGACGATTGGTCGGAATGCGGAGGCACTGGCCAAGTCCCTTAAAGAGTGATGTGCTCTTGAGGGGGAGCTCGACCAGATCCGCAATGTCGCCTAGGTCATCATCTCGGAGGTGTTCGGGTCGGCGCCGAGCACCAGCACGCCTGCTATCTGACTGGCGGAGGTCTCAGATGAAGTTCAGGCGCTTATCTCTGATGGGATGTTATACGGGACGTCAGGGGTGCTGACTTTGGTGGCGACGAACCACCCAGACCTAGACTTCGCTGCCATCTGTAATGGGTATGCCGACGGCTAGAGCGCGGACACCATCCATGTGCTCGGGGAAAGCTTGCTGCCACACGCACAGTTGGTGAAAGAGCAAGTCTCTGCGCAATGGGTGATGGAGGCTCGCCGTGTGAGCACGACTGAAGGCGCACGCTAGGAAGACGTCGCCCAGCCTGTGGATGGAGTGGAGCCTAGGTCAGAAGCGAACATCGCCCAGCCTCCAACCGAGCCGAACGTCGTCCCGTTGGAGACCGACCGGCCCTTATCTTCGCCTATCGAGCCTGTAGCCGATGTCGCTGGGCCGCTACAGTAGTATTTAGAGTAGAAAAAATAGTCAATATATGTAAGGGATAAGTTCATGGGGGAGCTCCCTGTGTAAACATTTTTGTATCCTTGAATACATCGACTTTGTTTTGTGATGGAATCACTTCGTAAGGGGAAGCTTGTCCCATCCGTTCCTCATTTTTACCCTAGCATAACTTTGTTTTTTATTCTTTCTTTTTCACACCTACCCATTTGAACCATAGGCTGCAACCTTAAGAACCCGGGTGTGGCCCGTGAGGCTCAGCTGCTCATAACCGTAGGTCGTGGTGGGGTGTGATTGGTCGGAATGTTTAAAGAAAAGTTACGTAAGGTAATTAAAGGAATGGACTACCCTTTCGTTCGGGTAAAAAGGTATTGACCATATGATAGTAAAAAAGGGAGGTGGTATCGCACCCCTGTGGAACCCCCAAGCGATCCAGGCCGAAAGTGTTCAGGCCAGGATGCTTTGTAGGAGCAAACGTTGAATGAAAGAAAGTGGTAAAGACTAAATTTTTAGGGGAAGAAACATTGTAATTGTTCGATGTTCCAAGTGTTGGTGAGAACATCGACGTTATCGTCCTTCAGTTGGTAGGCGCCCGGTCAGATCACTTCGGTCACCATATAGGGTTCTTCCCATGGTGGAGAGAGTTTGTGTTTCTCCTTGGTCGATTGGGTCCTTCAAAGCACGAGGTCTTCGACCTCGAGGGTCCTCCCTCTGATTTTCCTTTCGTGGTACCTACGAAGAGTTTGCTAGTAGCGAGCAGAGCGGATGACGGTCGTCTCGCGGGCCTCCTCGAATAGGTCGACTGCATCTTGTTGAGCCTCCGTGGCTCAGTCGCGGTAGAAGGCCTTCACTCTTGGGGCATCGTGGTCGAGGTCATAGGTCAGCACTGCTTCAGCTCCATAGGCCAGGAAGAAGGGTGTGAACCCCATGGATTGGTTCGGGGTCGTTCTTAGGCTCCAGAGGATCGCTGGGACCTCTACAACCCATTGCCCGGCATACTTGTTGAGTCAGTCAAAGATGCGTGGCTTGAGTCCTTGGAGGACCATGCCATTGGCATGCTCAACCTGACCATCAGTACATGGATGTTCGACTGAGGCCCAGTCGATCCTGATGCCATATCTATCACAAAAGTCCAGGACCTTCTTGCCGGTGAAGTTAGTTCTGTGGTCAGTGATGATATAGTTAGGAACACCGAACCGGTAGATGATGTCAAGAAAGAACTTGACCACTTCTTCTGAACGAATGTTGGTGATGGGCTTTGCCTCAATCCACTTGGTGAATTTGTCCACCGCTATGAGTAGGTGAGTGAAGCCGCCTGGGCTATTTTTGAGGGGTCCTACCATGTTGAGGCCCCAGACTACGAACGGCCAGGTGATGGGGATAGTTTGAAGCTCCTATGTTGGCAAGTGCGTTTGCCGAGCATAGAACTGACATCCCTCACACCTGCGGATGACCTCCTCTACATCTCATAGCGAGGTGGGCCAGCAAAAACCTTGGCGAAAGGCTTTTCCGACCAGCGACCTCGGGGCCATGTGATGTCCGCAGATTTTGGCATGGACCTCAAGGAGGAGCTGCTTGCCTTGGTTGGTAGGGACGCACTTCATGAGTACTCCTGATGGACTTCATTTGTAGAGTTCATTACCGAACGTGACGAACGTCTTGGCATGTCGAGCAATCCATCGCGCTTCAGTCCTTTTGGGTGGGAGAACCTCTTCGAGGAGGTAGGCGAGTAGCGACACTCACTAGTCAGCTTGATCGAGTGCCAACATGGCGACGTTGGCGGGCAACATCGTCATGGAGGCACTAGGGTCAGATCCCCCGAGCGCTGGGTCGAAATCGGGGTGTGTTTGGATCGGACCTTCTAGGATGTGGGTAGATGGTTCGTGAAGGTTGTTGATGAAGACCCCGTCCGGAGACAGAACCCGCCTAGCAGCCAAATTTGCGAGAAAATCGGCGGTATCGTTGTCCTTTTGGGGGACATGGTGTAGCTCAATCCCCTGGAATCTATCCTCAAGCTTGCGCACCTCTTGGCAGTATGCTACCATGAGGCGGCTTTTGCAGGAGGACTCCTTCATGACTTAGTCAACGACCAACTCCGAGTCACCATGAACGTAGAGTCGCATAGCGCCGAGCTCGATGGCGATGCGTAATCCGTTGATGAGGGCCTCGTATTTTGCATCGTTGTTTGAGGCCAAAAAGTGGAGGTGGATCGCGTAGCGGAGCCTGCTCCCGTCCGAGGAGATCAAGACCACTCCAGCCCTCGAGCCGGGTGCCATTACGGACCCATCGAAGTACATCGTCCAGTACTCATGGGTGACGTCCGGAGTTGGTAGTTGGACCTCTGTCCATTCGGTGACAAAATCTGCGTGAGCCTGAGACTTAATAGCGGTGCAGGGGATATACCTGATGTCGTGGCCCATTAGCTCGAGTGCCCACTTGGAGATTCATCCCGCGGCATCGCGGTTGCAGATGATATCTCTGAGCGGGTATGAAGTGACGACAGAGACTTCGTGGTCGGTGAAGTAGTGCAGGAGCTTCCGGGTCACCATCAGCACGGCGTATAGGAGTTTTTGCACTTGGGGGTACCGGACCTTGGGGTTAGTGAGTACCTCCCCGACGAAGTATATGGGTCGTTGGACCTTAAGGTGGTGTCCCGGCTCCTCCCTTTAGATGATTAGGGCGGCACTCACCATGTGGTTGCTTGCCACGACGTAGAGGAGGAGGGGTTCTCCCCGTTCGGGAGAGATGAGGATTGGGGCCGACGTCAATGATGCTTTAAGGCTCTCCAAAGCCTGCTATGCTTCCTCAGTCCAGATGGAAGCATCCATTTTTTAGAAGCTTGTAGAGAGGCATCCTCCATTCGCCGAGTAGCCGGTGAGCCTTTGTACGCCCTTGACGTTGCGTATAGGGCCCATGTTGGAGATGGTCGTGATTTTTTCGGGGTTGGCCTCGATGCCGTGTTCGGACACAATGTATCCAAGCAGCTTCCCCTTTGGAACCCCAAAAATATATTTTTTGGGATTTAATTTGATGTTGAACCTTCGAAGGTTCGTGAATGTTGCGGCCAAGTTTGCAATCAGGTCACAAGCTTGAGCCATTTGACCACTATGTCATCAACATAGACGGCGATTGTTGGTTTTGGCCGCTCGACTTGGTCAGGCTGATCAAGTGGGTCGATTTGATCGGTGAAGCATTGCTGCATGCACCATTGATATGTGGCACCAGCGTTCTTTAGACCGAAAGGCATGGTTACGTAACAGTACGAACCATACGGGGTGATGAATGAGGTTGCAAGCTGGTCAGACTCTTTCATCGCGATCTGGTGATAGCCTGAGTAGGCATCTAGAAAGGAGAGGATCTCACATCCCGAGGTGGAGTCGACTATCTGGTCTTTGCGTGGTAAAGAAAAATGGTCCTTTGGGCATGCCTTGTTGAGGTCGGTATAATCAACGCACATTCTCCATTTCTCGGTCTTCTTTTTAACAAGAACAGGATTGGTGAGCCAGTCGAAGTGGAATACCTCTTTGATGAATCCGGCTGCCAGGAGTTTGGTGACCTCCTTGCCTATGGCCCAGCGTCTCTCGTCATCAAAGCGACGCAAGCATTGCTTGGCGGGCTTCGAGCCCAGGATGAGGCGTAGTGCGTGCTCGGCGACCTCCCATGGTATACCTGGCATGTTAGAAGGTTTCTATGCGAAGACATCATGATTGGCGCATAGAAAGTCGGTGAGCTCGTGTTCCTATTTGGCCGGAAGCTGGGTCTCGATCCGGATCGTCTTGGTTGGGTCGGTGGGGTCGATCCCTACTGCCTTAGTTTTCTCGAGTGGGCGGAAGGCAGTCGAGGAGGTTGGCTTGTTGTAGTCTAGGACTGCTAGGGTCGTCAACTCCCCGAGCCATGGGATCTCGGACGAGTTGATGACGGCAGTGGCAAGCTCGTAATGCTCGCAGTCACACGTGTAGGTGCGTGAAAAGGTGCTACCCATGGTGATGACACCATTCGGTCCTAGCATCTTCAGCTTGAGGTAGGTGTAGTTGGGGATCGCCATGAACTTGGCATAGCATGGCCACCCCAAGATGGCATGGTAGGACCCTGGGAAGTCCACACCTTAAAGGTGAGGACCTCCGAGTGGAAGTTGGCTCGATCACCAAACGTGATGGGCAGGTCGATCTGCCTGAGCGGGTATGCATGCGTCCCCTAGGATCACGCCATGGAAGGGAGAGCTCACTGGGTGGAGCTCCGACCGGGGATGAGCATGGCGTTGAGGGTGTCGACTTAGAGGATGTTTAGGCCGCTACCTCCGTCCATCAGCACCTTGGTGAGGCGCTTCTTGCAGACGATGGGGTCGATGATGAGCAGGTAGCGACCCGGTCTAACGACATGGGAAGGATGGTACCTCTGATCAAAAGTGATCGAACATTCCGACCAGCTAAGGAAGAAGGGGATGACCATCTCGGCGACACATGCCTCTCTGTAGCGCACTTTATGCTGGTGCTTGGAGTAGATGACATCGGACCCCCAAAGATCACGAGGCATTCCTTAGGATCGGGAAAGTCGTCCCCATCCTTGCCCGCTGTGCCTCCTTTCTTGGCTCCTGTCTCCTTGCCCTTTCCTTCTTTCGGCCCACCTGCCTATCACAGGAAGCGCTTGAGGAGCTCACAGTCCTTATAGAGGTGCTTGACGGGGTAAGCGTGGTTGGTGCATGGGCTATCCATGAGCTTGTTGAAGTGGTCTGGCAGGCCCTGCTGGGGCTGCTTGCCTGCGCGATCAGCCGTGGTGACCAGCGTGGAGTTGGCCAGTCGACGCTGACCCTTCTTGTTCTTTTTGCCCCTCAGTGTGGAGGGGCCCTCATCTTGGTCCTCGCGCTTGGCCTTGCCTTTGTCCTGGCCTCCGTCGAAGACCGCTCTGACTACGTCCTCGCTAGAGGCATGGTTCGTGGCAACGTCGAGCAGGTCACGGGTGGTCCAGGGCTTCAGACATCCAAGCTTGTGAATCAAAGACTCATAGGTTGTTCTAGAGAGGAATGCGCTGATGACGTCTGCGTCAACGACATTAGGAAGGGAGTTGCATCATTTCGAGAACCTACAGATGTAATCTCGTAGGGAATCGTTGGGCTCCTGCTGGCAGCTCTTGAGGTCCCAGGAATTCCTAGGACGGACATACGTCCCCTAGAAATTGCCGATGAGGACCCCCTTGAGGTCCGCCCAGTCGCGGATGCTGTCATGCAGGAGGAATTCGAGCCACGCTTGAATGTGTGTCCCCCACGCAGATGGGGACATACTGAATAATGAAGTGGTCATCATCCACTCCTCCAGCTCGGTAGGCGAGCCGAAAGTCTTCGAGCCATATACCGGGATTCGTCTCCCTAGTATATTTGGTGACGTTGGTAGGCGGTCAGAAGCGATGTGGGAACGACGCTCTCTGGATGTGTCGGCCAAAGGCTTGTGGTCCCGGGCCATCCGGGGTAGGACTCCAGGTGTCAGGTCGGTGACCATGCCTACGGTACATTTCACCGCTCCCCTCGATGGTCCGGCCAAGACCCATGCCGCCTGCTCTCATCGTTGCCTGATGGACATCATCATCATGCCAGGCCCAACGCCGGTTGCTGATGACGCTGCGAGCATCTCGGTTTGGCCCGAGGCATTTGCGCATAGGTGGCCGGTGTGGAGCGGGCGCCGGGTCAGGCCATGGTGCAGCTACGCCCTCATGTTCCATGCTCGCCAGCCGTAGAGGTGAGCAGATGGAGAGGTTGGACTGGCACGCCCCCATTCCCCCGGTAGGGAAAGAGGTCGTGAGTCGGTGGTGCGACGCGGAGCTTTTCGCCTGTTGAATGGTGGCGGTCTCCACCAGCGTCCGGAGGTTCCGGTGGACCACCTGCTCCTATGGGTCGACAGGCTCAGGAAGGCCACGCAGAAGCATCACCGCCGCGGTGATGTTCTGGGTAGCCTGTGTGAACTATGGGGCATCGTTCCCCCCGTCGATGATGTTGCGCTGAACTTGGCAGGCACGACCCCGGGCGCTGCTCGCCGGGTTACACACACGGGGCGCAGCGTGCTGCGCCGAGCGCGCCGGCGCAGGTGGTGGCTGGTTCTACCACCTTTGTTGTAGCTCCTCGCCGTGCTCCTGTGCACACGCGAGGGACTCCATGCGAGGGTCCAGAGGGGTGTGGGTCTGTAGAGACTCCGCTACCACCGGCGGCTGTCTCGAAGCATCCGCCATAGCGCACTCTCGGGACAAAAGGTGGCTATGTGACACGACGTTGCCGATGCTAGAGCCATCGCTCTCAACCTCATCATCCATGAGGTCATGGAAAGAGGCAGGAGCATAGTTCGCCATCCCCACGAATTCGGATGTGAGAGGGGGCGGCGCCAGCATCCTTCAGAGCCCCCGTGCGTACGCATCCGCGGGGGACACGATGCCGTAGGAGAACCGGTTGCATGGCGGTCATGGCGAGGACAACGGGGTCCTTACGGAGAGTCGGCGGAAGATATGTAATAGCGAGTAAAGAACAATATGTACGTTATTCACAGCGGGGTTTGAGCCTATCGTAGGCTCGGAGCGAAGCGCAGGCGCCTCGTCGTTGAGGTCGCCGGGTGTCCTGGAGCCGACGGAGGGCGCTCCTCCCCCGACGGGCGCCGGGACAGGTGCCTCCTTGAGGAGGTGAAGTACGCCGAGCCGGTCGGCGATGAAGTCTAGGATTCCGAAGAGGAAGGCCTGGGACGGCTCGAAGATGGGAGGAACCCACATCCCAACAGGTGGGAGTGCGGGAAACTCCAGTGAACCGAAACAAGTCGTATCGCTTGAGCCCGCCATGCCGAAGATGGCGGAAAGGTGGGCCATCCGATGACCAAAGGCGCGAATGTACGGCGTCTTCCCCACGGACGACGCCAACTGTCGGTGCGAAAAAGTGACCAACTAGTAAATATTTGTCGTTTTGCCGTACGTTGTGATCGGATGTGGCCTGGCACTCAATGACACAGGGTTTATACTGGTTCAGGCAACGTGCCCTATGTCCAGTTTGAATCGGTCAGTGACTTTATTCCTGAGCCCAAGTGCTCGAAGTTTGCTGTGGGGTTACAAACAAGAGGGAGTAAGATGGAGGGTATCAGAGGTCCGGTCGGACTCCGGACCAAAGGGCCAAGAGTGATGGGAGCTTCGACGTGTGCTAAGTGTTCGAACGTATGCTTTGTTTGGCTTTAGAGTTCTAGAGCTAAGTAGAGAGAATCGGAGTGATCCGTCTGTTATTCGTTGGAATCATCGGTCGTCCGAAATACTTCTCCTTTTGGAGAGAGCGCATCCTCTTTTATTGATGAAGGGGACGGCTTTATGAGAGGGAGTATGAGAGAAAGAGAGTGTGTGGTACCTAGTCAAATATCTGTATTTTTTTTTGACAAAAACGTTTGAAAGCCCTGGTGATTTTTTTCCTTTTTTTTGTTTGAGCGATGGTGATTTTTTCCTTCTCTTTCGGATCAGCTGAATTTGGGCCAAATTCTATTCCAGCAAGGGAAAGAAGCCCAAAAGCAAAGATCCCTTTCTTCAACCCGTGCTCTACTTTAATTCCCACCTTTGCCCTTTGCTCACTCACAAAGGGTGGGTCCCACCGTCCACCAACAAAAAACGAACGACTGTTGCCCGAATCTCCCGTGCTTTCCTACCCATCTCGCCCTCCCTCCGCCTCCGCCTTCGTCTCCGCTCACCGCTCACCGCTCATGGGCGACTACCACCGTCCCTACCGGGGCGACCTCCGCTCACCGCCGTCCTCCGTGCCGGACCCGGCCTTCACGCACGCCAACGGTTACTTCTCCTCTTCCGCCTCCCCGCACTCCCACAACGGCTACTTCTCTCCCGTCTTCGCCAAGAATGACGCTTTCCCTGGGACCGGCGCTGGCGCAGGCGGCGACCGGCGGATCGAGATCTACACCACGGCGCCTCCTCCGCACCTTCCCCCGCCACCCGGTCACACGCTGGCGCTGCCCCCGCCACCGGGGTGGAAGGAGGGGCGACTGGGTGGAGGAGGAGGCGGCAGTGGCGCCGGCGCCGGCAGGAAAGGTGGAGGTGGAGGCGGCGGGTCCAGCATGTGGTGCCTCAGCGACCCGGAGATGAAGCGGCGGCGAAGGGTGGCGAGCTACAAGGCCTACTCGGTGGAGGGCAAGGTGAAGGCGTCGCTGCGCCGCGGCCTCCGGTGGTTCAAGGGCAAGTGCTCTGAGATCTTCCACCATGGATGGTAACCTCTGATGCCTGGCCGGTTCTCCCTTCTTGGACGGTGGCAGGCCCCCCAAGAAAGGAACCAAACTTCTGAATATGTTTGCGATTTAGTTTTCTTTTTCTTTTGAAGATAATGATGCTCCTGCTCCAGATGTCTATCTTTCTTTCTATCTATCTATCTATCTATCTATCTGTTCGCCTACTAATTCGAAATGGATTTGAGATTGTGAGTGTATATTCGAGCTATTTTGCGAGGGATGCGCACTCTGAACACTTCTGCGGATTGATTTGTTAGTGCTACTGCTGGTGTCATACTTGTTAGTAATCAAATCAAATAGTTAGGAATTTGATATTACCACCATGCTTTGTTTTGTCATACTTGCTATCGAGCCTCAGAATTTGTTTGCATTGATAGGATAGGCAGGAATTTATGACATCATTTGGCTTATAAGCACCTTTTCAACTCACGAAGAGTATTTTTCTTTCGCGATAAATCACCCAACGGTCCTTTCGACTACGCTTTATCAAGTGAATATGGCAATCTATTGCTTTTTATGTGAGTTTGATTTTGGACACAGTGTACGAATCAATTATAAATTGCGAACTGTACCACATTGTTCTCTTTTGGCTTGAATGATGGGTCAGGTGTGCGGAACTAATAAGTTGGTGCAAGTTGGTACATTTATTTTAACAAGTAGATATTCGGGTCATTGATGAACTTAACCCTGAAAGGGGAAAAAATGGTCGATGCGTACATTGAAGGCCACCACCAAGACTAGTATGTAATGCAGGTCAGAAGCAGTCTTCTTGCACAGAATAAGGCCCCGTTTAGATGCGAAAATTTTTGGCTTTTGACTACTGTAGTATTTTTGTTTGTATTTGACAAAAATTATCCAATTATAGATTATTTAGGCTTAAAAGATTTGTCTCGCCAATTACGGATAAACTGTATAATTAGTTATTCTTTTTATTTACATTTAATGTTCTATGCATATGCCGCAAGATTATTCTATGTATATGCCGCAAGATTTAATATGACAGGGAATCTTAAAAATTTTTAGATTTTGGTGAAATCTAAATAGGGCCTAAAAAGCTATGCAGTGGTTGTGGTGAGTGGTGACATCCTGATAACTCTTGCTTTCATTTGGGCCATTACTGGGTTTGGTCCGAGCGAGATACGTTTTTTCTCACTGAACTTCCTTTCATCTGTCCATATCAACATCAACATGACCAAGCCAGTAATTGGTAGGTTTGTAGGAATGGGCATAGCCCTACCTTTTGTCCCTATCATATTAACTATCAAGCCGGTGATTGATAGATTTGCTTGGCATGGCATCATCATCTTCCATGTGATCAGAAACATCTGTTTTAAAGCTTTCCATGATGTATTGACACGTTTGCTAGGTCTTGTTTAGATTACCTTTAAATTTCAAGTTTTTTCACTCTCTCTCCGTCACATCAATTTTTAGACACATGCATGGAGCATTAAATGTAGATAAAAAAAATAACTAATTACATAGTTTGGTTGTAAATCACGAGACGGATCTTTTGAGCCTAGTTAATCCATGATCGGATAAAGTTTATCAAATACAAACGAAACGTACTACGTGTTCAGATTGCAAAAATTTACAATCTAAACAAGACCCTAATATTGATTTATGTTCACTTGCTTAGGAATTAACGAATTGTTCAGCTTGGATTTCCGGTGATTGATTGATAGATTAGCTTGGCATCATGACCTTCCATGTGATGATAGCAACCTCTATTTTAATGCTTTGCATGATGTCTTGGCTCACATGTTTTTTATGAGTGTTTTACTTGCATAGGCACTAATGAATTATTTAGCCTGGATGTCTGGAAAGTTTTATCTTGCCAATAATAGTCATCCAACAACACATGAATACATAACATTGTAGCATATCAATTATCAAACCCATACCTGTCTTGGTCACATCACCAGAGACCAGCATGGAATTTGCATGCTCATGCTCAGGTACTCTATAGAGTGATTAGACTGTCTCCAACATCCGCGACCCAAAATACAAGACATATTGGCCCGTTCGCTGGTCTGAACTTTGGCTGAAACTGGCTGAAAAACACTGTTTCGACTGAATTGTTGTGAGAGAAAAACACTGTTTCGGCTAAAAAAATAAGCCGAACAAGCCAAATTTAAGACAAGCGAACGAGGCACGTCTTTCTTTGGATAGCGCTACAGGCAAAGGGTTCAATATCTATTTTTTGTCTTCTCCAACAATAAGATCCAAAAGATAACCCTTTCTACGAATGGAACTCCAAGAAGGAGGATATTCAGATTTGGGTTATGCCTTTCCTGGCATTTAAAATGGGTCTTCCATATAGATATTCTGAATGAGGCTATAAGTACTGTGTTGAAGAATTATTTTAAGTTTGAGTTTCGCAACGAGTCTCCTGTTGGAGATAACATTAGCATTGATCTGTAGGGGTGCCTCCAAACATGTCCCTACATAAGTGCTTTTTGTTAAAGGTGATTGTGCTGATGTAGCTCTTCCTTTCCAAGGACACGCATGATGTAAGTACTACTTTAACTGTTATATCAGGGCAAGATGCCAGCCACCGGAAATCCCTGTTTTGTACTTCACAGTTGCTTGATGGCTTGTTGAATCTTGAGTGAACAGCAGCTTTCCTATGGCAATTGGCAGATGAGAAAAATAGTTCTATGATCGAGTCCTGAAGGAAATAAATGACAAAATCGATGTAGCTGGGATGCTGTTTGTGAGTACCAGCAGCGGTGTTAAATGCTTCTGTGTGCAAGGCAGGCATGTTCGTTTCTCTTATAATGTTTGAGAAAAATAGTTCTATGATCGAGTCCTGAAAAAAATAAATGATAAATCGATGTAGCTGGGATACTGTGTTTGTGGGTACCAGCAGCGGTGCTAAATGCTTCTGTGTGCAAGGCAGGCACATAGCCCTGTTCGTTTATCTTATAATCCGTATTTTTTAGCTTGTTTTTTTAGTCGGAACAGTGTTTTTTTATCACAACAAATCAGTCGGAACAATGTTTTGACTTATTTTTTCAGCGAAGCGAACGGGACAGTAGTGTCAGCAGAGGCACCTCACCTCGTATGTCATGCTTATATAATATTGGCTCCGTTCATAAAAGAATACAACTACGGATTGTGTGTCGGTAAAGTAGTTCATGTTTGATTAAATTTTTAGTGAATACTATTTATATTTACGGCTCCAAAATAATTTATTATGAAAATATATTTCGTAATTAATCTAATGATATTTATTTAATATCATAAATGTTGATACTTTTTTATCTATAATTGATTGAACTTAATATAGTAAACCATGATACTGTACTATAATTGCATTCTTTTCTGGATGGAGGGATACTCCTT
Organism: Miscanthus lutarioriparius; assembly: GCA_904845875.1. Taxonomy (NCBI): domain Eukaryota; kingdom Viridiplantae; phylum Streptophyta; class Magnoliopsida; order Poales; family Poaceae; genus Miscanthus; species Miscanthus lutarioriparius. Next base: position 37,646,997 of record CAJGYO010000017.1, read on the forward strand.
AATGACAATCGCACGGTGAAAAGTTGTATTTCACTAACTTGGACCAATAGTTATTCAAATTGCATACAAGTTTAGAATATATAAAATTTGCATCAATAAATTTGTATTAAAAGTGTCTCTAAGATGATATTGGTTCTTTAGCAAATAACAATATATTGTAAGATAAATTAGTGGTCAAAATATGTTTTGTATGACTTTTTTGCTGGGACGGAGGGAGTACTGCAGATAGATTACTGAATGCGGAATCTTTGGCTGCCTGGCATTTTCTCTAGTACAGAAGCGTGTAAGTGAAGGTGATTGCTCCTGACATAGCCTGCATGTGCATGTTTCATTATGCATGCCTGCATGTGCATGTTTTATTATGCGAGTTCACGGTATCCTTCAGTAGAACACTGCAAATGGATGAAACACAAGCCCGGGAGTATATTTTGGTCGAAAAATATGGTGAAAACAAAGGTGCTCCATGACAAACAGCCTCGCTCGCAGAGTGGTATTGTACGAATGATTCTAGGCCCCAGTCGTAGTTGTACCAACTATTTTTTGTACGTATATAGCCATTCTCAGGGAAGCAGAGGAAGACTAGACGGGCCCCATGGTATCGATGCGATGGTCCCAATTCCCAACCCATACAGTGATACAGAAGCTTGGCCCCGTTCGCTGGTCCGAACTTTGGCTGAAACTGGCTGAAAACACTGTTCCGATTGAATTGTTGTGAGAGAAAAACATTGTTTCGGCTGAAAAAACAAGCCGAACAAGCTAAATTTAAGACAAGCGAACGGGGCCTCATGGATTCATGTTTGGTTCCTGCAGTTTGTGACACCTCGGTGGGCATCATCTGTCGCTTTGGGTTGCCAGTGTACGGGACCGCTTCCGAATCCGATGGCAGGCAACAAGGGGCACCAAGCTAGTGTATAGGGCGGAAACATTGCTATGGCCCGTTTGCTGGTCTGAAACTTATCTAAAAAATACTGTTTCGGCTGGTTTGTTGTGAGAGAAAAACATTGTTCAACTGGTTTGGTGAACAGTAACTTAAGAGGGAAAGCAGCCAGCGGCTGGCTGGTCTGGTTCAGACCAGCGAACAACCTATATATATGTTAGCAGTTTCAATAGGTTAGCAGTTTTAAAGGCAAGTCTTATGCAACGTCATATAGAATTTTGATGACATATAAGAGAAAGAGGAAGGTGAGAGAAAGAGGTTTGATGACATAGAAGAGAAAGAGGATGGTAGGAGAAAGATGTGGTTATTTCGTGAAGCAACCATCTCATTAACAAAAATTTAGAAATACATCACAACTATTTGACCATTGTACTTCCTCTGTCCATGAAAGAATACAATTCTCACTTTTTGAGGAACCAAATGATTTGCAGTTTGGCCAATGTTATATAAAGAGGTGTCTATATTTATGATATAAAATAAGTATCATTAAATTAAGAAATATATTTTCTTAGTAAACTTAATTGAAGACATAAATGTTAATACTATTCACTATAAATTTGGTTAAAGTTAAGGTAATTTGACTTGCACAAATTGTATAGTTGCATCTCTTTATGGACGGATGGAGTATGATTTAATGTTGCCAACTCACAAACTTTTCTTTGTTGATTGCATAAACTAAAAATAATTGAATTACTATAAGGCAACTTAAAAGATAATCCATTATATACATTAGTTGTTCAATCTTATCATGATCATATGGCACTGCGTGACAACACCAATGCATTTGCTTTTTAGTGCGATGGAAAAGGTTTAGAGTAAGGGTTTGTTCGGATGGATTTAGACTAGTTATTAGTTGTTGCAAAGAAATAGTGAGTTAGTTGTTAGTCCACCTATTTGGATCCTTATATTGACTAATATCTCCGTATGTTTATGCAAATGGACTAGAGTGCCCTCTTATTTCTCTCTCCCTACTCAATCTCTCCCACACAAGGCCAAGCCTAGCTAGTTGTTAGAGCATCTCCAACAGGGCCCCTGTTTAAGCCCTCATCCTATTTTTGAGGTCCGAGGGAAAAAACTCACTTCAGCAGAGCCCCTATTCCAGCCCTCAAATTTGAGGCAGCCCTCAAATCCACTCTCCGGTTCTCATTCCTGTGGGCTTTGGGCCACAGTTGCTTCCGTTTCTCTCCCTGCGCTGGTGCGGAAGCAGCGCATGCCACCCGCCTGCACCCCCGCCCGACGAGCACCTCTCCGGAGGCCCCCCCAAGTGAAAGCTCTAGTTTGGTTTTGGATAATTGATGAAACCCTAGGTACTAACATTTGGCTCTAAGTGAATATGATATAGGTTGGTACACATCATGTGTTGGAGCAAAGATGAAGTCCGTGATGATGTTGGTGGACATCTGATGATGGTGATCAAGCTCCGAACTTGAAAAAGAAGAAAGAGAAAAACAAAATGGCTCAAGGCAAAGATATATTTGATAGGAGCATTTTATTTTGCCACTCAAGACACCAATGGGTGTGAGTGGGTTTAGGATAGATAGACATACTATTAAGAGGGGTGAAACTCATCATGAAATGCGGTTATCAAAGTGTCACTAGATGTTCTAACTCATTGCATGTGCATTTAGATTCTAGTGAGTGCTAATACCCTTAAAAATGCTTTGAGAAAATGCTAACACACGTGCACAATGGTGATACACTTGGTGGTTAGCACTTGGGAGCAAGGGTGGAGAAGTTGGAGAAGAAACGGAGGCAAAAACATGGACCAGACCCTGCTGTCGGTAGGACCGGATCCTGGTGAGGTGAGTCCGATCTGGACTCCCTCACAGGCCGAGGGCGTGCGGTGAGCTCTAGACCCTGGTCGCGGGAGCGACCGGACCCGGCGCTGAGGGTCCGGTTATGGCATTGAGGCACGCAGGTGGCAATGTGGTAGCTCAGGAAGGACCAGACCCTAGGTCAGGTTCCGATCGTGAGTGTCGGACTGAGTCCGGTCACATTTGGCGCTCTCGGGAGCTCTCTGCATAAAAAACGATAGAACCGGACCTTGGTGTCTACAAGTCCGGTCACTCCAGTCGGACTAAGTCCAGTCGTTATTTAGCGCTCTAGAACTTCTCTGTTTCCCGTCGGACTCGCGCACTGGAGAGGGACCGGACCCTAGGGTCTGAGTCCGGTCCAGATGCTACTCAGTGGAGCACAGGCGTAGACTTTTGACCGTTGGAGATCAACGCATAGCGTTTGAAGCAGGGGACACATGGCGCACATTGGGGCGACCAGACCCTGGTGGGCAGAGTCTGGTCCGGACCCTGTTAGGGTCTGGTTGGTGCGCAAAGAGCCCATTAAGGGGGCCAACGGCTCTATTCTTTTGGGGGCTCTATATAAACGTGTTGGCCGGCCATGGCTCACTCTTTTGGCCATTTCTATTGAGAATACACCCTAGTGAGCCTAGCCAATCCTCTCTAATTCATCTTGCTTGCTTGATTCATCATTTGGTGAGATTGGAGAGCATCCAAGTGCATTGCTTTAAGTGATTGCATCTAGAGGCACTTGGTGATTGTGTTTCGCTGTGGGATTCGCTTGTTACTCTTGGTGGTTGCCGCCACCTAGACGGCTTGGTGCAGCGAGGATCATTGAGCGGAGGATGGTGCTTGTCCCCGGCTCCGATCATAGTGATTGTGAGGGTTCTTGTGCCTTCTAGTGGGAGATCACGAAAGGCAACTCTAGTGGATTGCCCGTAGCTTGTGGATCCCCATCTTGTGTTGGTTGTGCGGCACCCGGTTGCGGGTTAGGCATGTGATGCCTATTAGCGCGTGAACCTCCAAGTGGGTGGATCACTACAACGGGGACGTAGCTTGCCGGCAAGCAAGTGAATCTCGGAGGAAAAATTATTGTGTCATCTTGTCTCCAAGGTTTTCACTGATATATTGATTGATTGTCTCTTGCCATGGTGGTATATCCCCTCTACCTCTCTTGTATTTACATTCCTAGAGATATCTTGTGTAGAGGTAGCTAATGTAGCTTAGAAGTTGAGTAACTTAATTTAACTAGTTGTAATTAGCTTCTAGTTAGCTCAACTAGAGTAGCAAGTAGATACATAGTCATTGGGTGCTCAGTGATCATAGATAACTAGAATTGTTGGTAGGTAGCTTGCAACCCTTTTAATGCTATCGCAAAATTTGCTTCGCCATTTAATTGTCTAACCATTTGTCTTAGTTTTGTTGTAGAAAATTTTTATAGGCTATTCACCCCCTCTAGCCATTTAGGACCTTTCACCTGACGAGCCCCGCTCTACAACCTTCTTGAGGTCCCTGTGCGCGTGGGCCTAAATCAGGAGCTATCTGCCGCCTTGCGGTGGTGCTCGAACGCGCGGAGGAACTCCCCGGTGGCGAGGTAGCAGCCAGATCACGGCAAGGTCACGGTAGGCGGCAAGGTAGAGGCCGTTGGGCGAGGTCGTGGTCGGCGGCGAGGTAGATTTCTGGGTCACGCTCGTGGTAGGGTCCGTCTCCGCTCCTTTTTATCGTAGGTGGTGGCTTCTCCTGTGACTCCGAGCGAGTGCGGCCCCTTCTTCGAGCGATGTGTGGCCTCAGTTCTCCGATGAGGCTCGGTCGGCGCCCTCTTCCTCCCGATGCACCCGATCGGGAGACGAGATGCAGATGGGTAGCTCAGTTGACAGAGCACATAGGGAATGTCAAGTGGATCCCATATGTCATAGTATGTGGGGATGAATTTGAGGGCTTCTGCTGGAGTAGATACAAAAAATGAGACCCTTAAAAATAAGGGCAAAACCCTCAAATCAAAAGTAGAAGCCCTGATTTGAGAGCTTCTGCCTGCCAGCTATCACGTTAACTCCAGCTAATTTGGGCTGATTTTAACCCAAATAGTAACTAGCTTCAGCTGATTTAGGCCCATTGGCTGCTCCACTTCTGAACATTCCATCTAAAAATTCTTGCATATCCGACGTGTCTCACGAACTAAATTGTTTTTGTCTTAGTGGTCATACTCTAGTGTCAAGTTGACATGAAACCAAAATTAATGTTTCACATTTCTATAGATATCTACTTTTTGAATCCGCAATCTATATAGACTAGGTAGTCCATATGGGTAACTTTTGTGTCAGTGGGCTATAGTTATTGTTGCTGTCACAATGTAGTAGTCTAAATGGACCAAAATATGGGACCCACTAGCACATAAAAATGCCAATCTCTTCTTCCCCATGCCCCATCTCGCGACTGCTTGGCTTCTGCACCGCCGCCAGGCTCGTAACACCCTCGGTGTTACAATGTACAACCTTTTGCTGAAACACTGTATGAGCATCATATTTGTGTGTAAATGTGTGTAATATAGGTTGTAAAGCAATGTACGTAACTTGAAACGTTCATCGGAAACGTGAAACGAATGTTACATTTCATGTCGCGTTATATCACTTAGGGTTCTAGACGAATTTTTATTGAACGAAACTGCTATAGAACGCATATACGAAACTTTAATAAAGTTTGTAGAACAAACTTCGTAGGTGGCGGTGAAATACTTGCGGTCGAGAACGGAATTCCCTAGCTAGCATGGTTGGTAGCTTGGAAATCAAATTCGACGCGAATCCAATCGAGACTTGGTCGAATTTCCTAAGTCAAAAAACGCTTTGACGAAGCTACGTTCGGCAATTTTTGTAGGAGATTTGGGTTAAGTAATGGTGTGGTATTAGGGCTTGTTTCAGTAGTTTAACATACCCTCTTGAGCATAGAAAAACTGGTTTGGCATTTGAATCATCGAGTTTGATTTTTGGAATGCTTCAAAAGCCGTGCGCATGACGTTTCTAGCCAGTTTCATCGCGTGGATGCGGTCACCACTGCCCTGTGCCATTGTCGGTGCGCCGGCCACACACGCGCGTGTCTGGCCACACCCGGCGGGCCATGGTGGCCGACTGCCCGGGGCGTGCGGCTGCTCCTTCCCACTGCCACGACGTGCGCTCCTATCAACGTCGCTACTAGTGCCCTTGGGCCGCCCGTGACACATCGTTGTCGGCCCTGCTTCGCCGGTCGTCGTCGCGTCCACCTGGCCGCGGGCCCGGTGCCCTAGTCGGTCCACTGCCATCGTCGCCGGCATGCGCGCGTGCCTCTGCATCGTGTTGTCACCTCGCTTGCGCTTACATCACTTGCGTCGTGACATCGCTGCCACTACTGCGCGCGCCCGCTCTACCGTCGTGTGGTATGGACACCGTTGTCTTGTGAGTCAAGGCGCTGCGGTTGCATGTTGTAGTGCTGGTCTCGTACGCGCACGTGGAGCCATCACCCGTCGCGCTGCCATCCTCTCCCATTTAGTGACTGCGCCACGCCATGCTCCTATCATGTTGCCTTGAATGGCGTAGCGCCGGCTGGTCGAGCCACGCCAAGGCCAACTCGCAGAGCTAGCCCCATCCTTGTAATTGCGCACGTCTAGAGGTTGATTTGGAGTCTAGCTTCGCACCAAGCTTGCCACTGCTGCTGCCGTACGATGTCTGTCTTCAATTTGAGTTTTCCCTCGCCATCGACCCCCTTAAGACCGAATGGCGTCGTCCACCCAATTGGCCTTGCTCCGTCCACCTCCGTCCAATTAACCATGCACCCAACTAGCTCTGGTAGTTAGCTCACAATTGGAGTCGACCCGATGAGCTTTCATCCTCTAGTGAGGTAATGCGGGGCATTTTCCTCATGGCGGTCCGCCATGGCCGTCGAGGCGGGTGCTCGGCTAGGGCAATGCTCCATGCTCTGTTGTCTCAATTGAGCAGTGCTTTTGCGTCTCCTTGACTTGGTTGCCTCGCCCATGTAGCAGTTTCGTCGATGGAGCAGCAGGTCGCCGGAGACGATGTCGCCGCACTTGTCGTGAACCAGAGCGACCCCGTGCTCGTGGCCAATCACCTTGCCGAACCTTGCGACTTCATCTAGGCCATCCTACATGTCTCTGGTGAGGCCCTCCTGCTCCTAGGGTAGATGGTTGAGTTGGTTAGGGCCATGGTTCGCCGGAGCACGTGGCCACCACCAGCGAACGCAGCGTAGTTGCTGTGTCTGTGGCTGGCTTGTTTAGAAGTAGAATGGGTATGTTTAGGACCTCTAGAATGTTATCAGTACTCTAGGCATGGAGTCTAGGTAGTGATGGTAGCGCTGGGCTATACGTTTTCACCGGCGTCAGTGTCACCACGGCCAAACCCCGTCGTGGTGCATGGCCAAGCCTCTGTGCGGCACCAATCGTGGTGTTTCATACCTCTATCGATTGTGCTTGCGATGAAGAGTGTCACGGTGGTGAGGTTTGCTGCCGAGGAGGTCCATGCTCATCGGCGTTTGGCCGGAGAGGCCATGGTCTCAGTTAAGTTCCGACCAGGGACCTTGAAAAATAAGAATTCGAGTAAGAGCAGGGTGCTAGATGTAAAGGCCGTGACTCAGTTAAATAGTGTTGCATTACCTTCGCGAATAGGATAGAGAACGAGGGCTCTTTAGCAAAAGAGCCAGCTTGCGCGCGGGCTCTACCGTGGGCCGCGTCAACGAGCCGCGCGCGTGGGTTGCGCCAGTGGCTCGTGTTTATGTGTTGCGTGAGCGTGGGCCGAGCCAGTGTGCTGCGCATGCGCAGGAGTGGGCCGCGCCGCTCGCTCGAGGGCTGCGCGGTGGAATTCGGTTTTTCAATTTTCAGTGAATTAGTAAAGGTTTATTCAATTTAGTTTTGGGCTGAACTTTGAAAAATGATAGCAAATGTTGTAGGTATCCAAAAATAGTGAAACAAAATTTGTTAGGTTCACAAAAATGCTATCTAGCTGTTGGTGTAGTTAGTTTATAGTTAGCTGTGATAATGATAGATTTATAAATTCAATTTAGAAAGCTTAGTATTAGTTAGCTTAATATTTGTAGGATTTTTTATGGCAAATCGGTGATAGCTTTAGCCATGAAATTTTTACAGTAGGCTCATTAGATTATTATATGCTCACTGTAATTTTTATAGCCCTAGAGTAGGTTGATAAATAGAATAGCTAGTACTCCCTGTTTTATCATATATAGAGTAAATCGATATTAAGAATAGGGATTCCTTGAGTTGCTAAGTTAATACATGAAATGTCTCGTACCTGTTTAGTGGGAATGATAGGTAACATAGCGTCTTAGTTGGTAGAGCTAGTTTAGTAGCTTGACAAATGTATTTTTATTTTAAGAGTTGCTGTTGCCGTATTACTAAGTGTTGCATCATCATTTCATGCATGTAGATCACGAGTTGGTAGAGTTCATGCCTACGGACGAACAAGACTATGAGGAGATTATTGAGGAGTACGAGAAGGGGGTTCTCGTATAGGAGGGAGCCCCAGAGCCGTTCGCTGCTAACTTTGTTGACACACCGCTTGCCCAAGGCAAGCCCCAGTGCATAACCCCTATTTGTGAATGATCAGTGAATATATATATGATGTGCATTTACGTTACAGGCATTTTATGGATACTACATGCATAGATATACTTACCTATGAGTCCTACAAGTGTATGTCGAGTAGCTGATATGCTCAGGATTTCGGTAGCGTGAGTAACCTGCCGTTACTCACAATAGGTGATAATTATGATCCCTCATGATAAAATGGTGGAAAGGAAAAATGGTGACCAGGCTGGGATATGGTTTGGGTATTGGTGGGTGTAAGAGGTTGTGTCCTGCGGCCAACAGGGCATAGCTTGGTTACACTTTTTCTCTGTCTGTGTCGATTAAGGACCGGCCGTTGCATTGGACGCTAGGCAAGTCACAGACTTATTATCCCGAGTAGATACTTAGGTATGGACACAGGGAAGACTTGTTGCTCTCTTGTCGTGGGTTCCGGCTTTTTTCGGATCGACTGATTGGAGGCGGGGATGGTGGAGGTCTTTGCACCGCACTGAGTCTGGGACTCAGGAGCAGGGGCTTAGAGTCCAAGTTTAGATGGGGACCTGGACTCCATGATAGGAGAGTGATGGGTTGGTCCTGCTTGTATCTGGGGTACAAGCGGGGCGTGTGTTTTTGGGGTACCCTGTTGGGCACATTGATTCACGAATCACAGGGACAATCCGGTACGGCTTGTCTAAACTCTAGCACTGTAGTAAGAACTAGAAGATGAAAGGTGACGAAATGAAATTGTTGCTCAACTCTTGCTTGAAAGTAGGACATGTGCTTACTTAGAATGGCTAGATAATGAATTAATTATGACGGCTAATAATAACATAAATAGGACTCACTATTAGTATCGCTTTCTGCTTAAAAGAAACCAGCAAACCATAAAGCTTATCATGTTCTTTGGAGTCGGGAAATTATTCCCACTAGTCGGATAAGTCTTGCGAGTACATTATGTACTCAGGGTTTATTTACCCCTGTTGCAGGTACTGCTTGAGACGTAGCCGTTGTGTGAAGGATTCTTCTGGTGGGCATAGACGGATTCTTGCTTATTATCGATAGATGTTTATTTTCATTCCGCTGCTTAATATTCCGCACTCTGACTTTGGTAATATAATAATACATTTTAAGCACTCTGGATGTATGAAATGGTCTAAATATTGTAACTCGTTCTTATTATTGGATCCTTAGGGAAAATATAGACTATTTGTGCTCTCCCTTGGGGTGTGCCCGATGGAACCTCCCCGCTGTAGCCTGCTTTTGGGGTGCTTAGTGTCTGGTGGAAGACGAGCACCTCCGTAAGTGCATTATTTCGGGCGGTTCTGCCATAGTTGGTATCAGAGCCAATAATTAGTCTACGAGTTTCATCACTCTTTTCCAAAACTTAAAATTTGACCAACAAAAGTTTTGCGAAAAGTAGGATGTGATAAATTATGTAAATAAGTAAAAGCCCTAGCAATATGGTCTATCTAGGATAGCGGCACTAATTTTATCTAATTAGTTTTCTGTAGGTACACTGACTTACGTTGCATAAGAAATCGCTTAGCATACGGAAAGTGAGTGTGCGATGTGCCGAAATTTTGCGAATGCCGATATATTTCGGCTTGAGTGAGCTACAGGCCGATGCATGTATCATGATAAGAGAATCTTGCTTAACTAAAATTCCCCCTACATGTATAATTGGATTAGTAAATTGGTAGGATAAATTAAAAGAATGCTTTAATAAATGTCTTGTCATTTCTCTAATCCCTTGTTTCTGATTTGGAGGGTTGTTCTAAATGGATGGTTCCTATCTCCTACAGATGAACCCGAGGTTTGGTCACGGGAGCACCAGTGCTGGGGCGGGCCATGGTCTTGGCGTGGGCCAAGGCGAAAGTGGCTGGGGCAATGAGCACAGCAACGGGGAGAGCCATGAGGCTTTGCTTCTGGCTCCTCCTCCTCCGCCACCGCCGCCTCTGATGACTCATGCAGAGATGATGGCGGAAATGTTAGCTGCTCACCGCGAGTTAGCCCATGCCATGGAGCTGCTGGCGTAAGCTATCGGAGGCTTCGCCCATGGAGGCCATGGGGGCGATGGGGGGAACAGGGGTGGTGCCCGTGGTCCTAAGGGACCCTGCTCTTATTAGGATTTCTTAAAGACGCACCTACCCACGTTCACACCGATGGCTGAGCCCCTGGATGCGAAGCATTGGCTTCGCATTCTAGAGCAAAAGTTTCTATTACTCACCATGACTGATGAGTAGAAGGTGCGCTTTGTAGCACAACAGTTGTTGGGGTCCATGAGTACATGGTGGGATACATTCAATGCCATGCAGCAGCTGGATCATCGGGTGACCTAGCAGGAGTTCACTGTGGCCTTTAGAGAATATTATATTCCTGCTGGTGTTCTCAACAGAAAGTTGACAGAGTTTCTGGACCTTCGGCAAGGGAGTATGTCCGTGATGGACTACGTCAACAAGTTCAATCACTTGTTGCAGTATGCTGGGACTCATGTGGATACAGATGAGCAGAAGAGGGTCCACTTCTATCGTGGCCTCTCTTGCAGCTTACAGAAGGAGTTATATACTGGAAACTATCAAACCTTTGGGCCGATGATGAACGCTGCCATTACCATGGAGGGCTTGCAGCATGACTCATAGGCAGAATGGAAGCGCAAGTAGGTGCTACTGGATCTTCCAGTCACCCCATGCCTAGAAAGTACAGGTTGTCAGGCGGTGCCCTATCAGTCCTTGGGCGAGCATTCATTTCAATAACCTCAACAGACTTTTCAGGCTCCTTCCACTCAATATCGTGCACCCACTCAGCAGATGCAACATCAGTAGCCTTAGGGACAGCAGGTTCCACCTTGTCTAGGACAGGGGAACAAACCTGGTGCTTGTTTCAATTGTGGCAAGGAAGTCCACTATGTCTGGGAGTGTCCACAAAACCAGCCAGCCCAGTCTGCTCAGCCATCAGCTAACTCTAGGCTAATCAAGCGGACAGTGATCAAGAAGAAAATGTCGATCAGCCGATCTGGATAGGTTAATTTCACGAGAGGCTGAGGAAATATTGCAAAATGAACCGGTGATGGCTGGTATGTTCACCATTGATTCCTATCCAACTTATGTGTTATTTGATTCTGGTGCATCACATTCATTCATGAGCATGGGATTTCCACACCGGCACAATATACCTCTTATGGCTATACTGTTTGCCTATAGAATCAATACTCTAGGTGCACAGATGTGCGTTAACACTCGGACGGACACAGTGAGCTTAGTATTAGCCACTCACACTTACCATCTCTAGTTCATGATACTACCTGGGCAAGTCATTGATGCCATTCTGGGAATGAACTGGTTGTGTGTATATGGGGTAGTCTTGGATCTGAAGCAGAGAGTTGTCGAGTTACGGCTTTCTTCTTTTGTGGATAGGATGTCTCTTCTTGTACCTTTAGATCCAGTCTTACCTATTGTTGCTCATGCTGAAGCTTCTTCTGATCTTGCCTCTATTCTGGTAGTATGTGAGTTCCTAGATGTTTTCCTAAAGATCTACCTGGGTTGCCACTGGACAGAGAGGTGGAGTTCTCCATTGAGCTAGAGCCTTGTACTGCTCCTATCTCTTGATGTTCATACCGCATGACCCTGAAGGAATTGGCTGAAATGAAAAAGCAGTTGGAAGAGTTGTTGGAAAAGGATTTCATCCTTCCTAGCTCTTCACCATGGGGTTGTCCAGCCATTTTTGTGAAGAAGAAGGATGGCACTCTTCGGATGTGTGTGGATTACCGCCCTCTCAACGCGGTAACCATTAAGAACAAGTATCATTTACCTCATATTGATACTTTGTTCGATCAACTAGCTGGTACCAAGGTGTTCTCCAAGATTGATCTCCGTTTAGGCTATCATATGATTAAGATTAGACCACAAGATATACCAAAGACAACTTTTTCTACTAGGTATGGGTTGTATGAATACCTAGTCATGTCTTTTGGTCTCACCAACGCTCCTGCATTCTTCATGTACCTGATGAATTTAGTTTTTATGCCAGAGCTGGACAAGTTTGTAGTGGTATTTATTGATGATATCCTGATATATTCCAAGAACAAGGAAGAGCATGCCCAACACCTTCGGATAGTACTGGCTTGATTGACGAAACACAAGCTGTATGCTAAATTCAGCAAGTGTGAATTCTGGTCAGATCGAGTGTAGTTTTTGGGGCATGTTTTGACACCTGATGGTATTTCTGTAGACCCTAGCAAGGTGCAAGATGTGCTAAATTGGAAGTCTCCTAAGCCAGTGCATCAGATTTGTGAGTTCCTTGGTCTTGCTAGATATTATCGGCGTTTTATTCCAGATTTCTCCAAGATAGCTCAGCCGATGACCAAGCTGCTCCAAAAAGAAGCCAAGTTTGATTGGAGCCCAGCCTGTGAAGAAGCCTTCCAAGCTTTGAAGACATTTCTTACCATTGCTCCTGTGTTGGCCCAACCTGATATTGATAGACCCTTTGATGTATATTGTGATGCCTCGAAGACGGGGTTGGGATGTGTGCTTATGTAGGAAGGGCGGGTGATAGCTTATGCTTCACGCCAACTAAAAAAGCATGAAGTGAATTACCCCACTCATGATTTAGAATCGGTTGCTGTGGTCCACGCTCTAAAAATTTGGAGGCATTATTTATTGGGAAACAAAGTACACATCTTTACAGACCACAAGAGCCTCAAGTATATTTTTACTCAGTCTGAGTTAAATATGAGGCAAAGGATATGGTTGGAATTGATCAAGGATTATAACTTAGAGGTATATTACCACCTAGGAAAGTCCAATGTGGTAGCTGATGCCTTGAGCCAAAAGTCATATAAAGTTGAAGAAACACCTTTGTCTCTCAACCATGTTGAGGTGCTAGCTCACATTGCCTTAGTCTCAGAATTACTTGAGCAGATTATTATGGAGCAAAGGCAAGATACTTTAGAAATTCCTCACATCAAGAAATTGATTACCGAAGGGCGTGGTCCTCAGTTTAGTATTGATGAGCAAGGAGTAGTGAGGTACAAGGATAGATTGGTGGTTCCATCAAATGAGGAGCTGAGAAGGAAGATTTTTAATGAAGCTCACCATTCCAAGCTGTCTATCCATCCTAGCAGCAACAAGATGCACCATGATTTGCGCCACTTGTATTGGTGGCCCAACATGAAGCAGGACATCACCCAGTACATCGTGGAGTGCGACACTTGTGGGAGAGTTAAAGAAGACCACATGCATACCCCAGGATATTTACAGCCCTTCCCCATTCCTGTTTGGAAATGGGAAGATATTTCCATGGACTTTGTTGTGGGTTTGCCCCGCACATCCAAGGGCTATGATTCTATTTGGGTCATTGTGGACCGTCTCACTAAGTCTGCTCATTTTCTTCCGGTGGACACTAAATATAAAGCCAAGAAGTATGCCCAGATATATTTTGATCGGATTGTGACCCTACACGGAGTTCCCCTTACTATCATCTCTGATAGAGGGTCAGTTTTTGTCTCCTGTTTCTGGGAGCAACTACAACAATTTCTTGGAACTTGCCTCCTTAGAAGCTCAGCTTATCATCCACAAATTGGTGGCCAAACTAAAAGGGTGAACCAGGTACTCGAGGACATGTTGAGAGCTTGTGCCATTTCTTTTCCTAAGAAGTGGGATGAATGCCTGAAGTTAGTTGAATTTTCTTACAATAATAGCTACCAAGAAAGCATTCGCATGACACCATTTGAAGCTCTATATGGGAAGAAATGTAGGACACCAACTAACTGGGTTGAAGTGGGAGACCATGGATATTTTGGGCCGAATTTCATCAAAGAGGCTCAAGAGCAAGTCAACATTATTCAGAGTCACTTAAAGGCAGCTCAGAGCCGACAAAAAGCTTATACGGACAAGCGAAAAAGGCCCTTGCAGTTTGTAGTTGGGGACTATGTGCACCTCAAGGTGTCTCCTATGAGAGGGGTGCATTGGTTTGGTGTCCATGGCAAGCTAGCTCCTCGATACGTGGGTCCTTACCAAATTTTGAAGCAGTGTGGCCCAGTTGCTTATCGTCTCCAGCTTCCAGATATTTTATCGGCGGTACACGATGTGTTTCACGTATCTTAGTTGAAGAAATGTTTGCGGGTACCTGATGAAGCTATGGAAATTGAAGGAATTCCCCTCCAGCCCGATTTGACTTATGTTGAGCACCCTATCAAAATCCTAGACAAAAAGGAAAGAGTGACAAGGAATAATGTGGTGAAGTTCTACAAGGTGCAGTGGCAAAACCACTCAGAGGATGAGGCCACGTGGGAACAAGAGAGCTATATATTGTAGCATTACTCCCACCTTCTCTCTGGTTCTGATAGGTAGTTGTTACATTGAAATGTATTTCCTATCTCCTTCCCACACTAGGCACAAGAAATCTCGGGTCGAGATTTTGTTTTAGGGGGTAGATTTGTAACATCCTCGGTGTTACACTGTATAGCCTTTTGCTAAAACACTACATGAGTATCATATTTGTGTGTAAATGTGTGTAATATAGGTTGTAAAGCAATGTACGTAACTTGAAACATTCATCGAAAATGCGAAACGAATGTTATATTTCATGTCGCGTTATATCACTTAGGGTTCTAGATGAATTTTTATTGAACGAAAATGCTATAGAACGCATATATGAAACTTTAATAAAGTTTGTAGTACAAACTTCATAGGTGGAGGTGAAATACTTGCGGTCGAGAACGGAATTCCCTAGCTAGCATGGTTGGTAGCTTGGAAATCAAATTCGACGCGAATCCAATCGAGACTTGGTCGAATTTCCTAAGTCGAAAAACGCTTTGACGAAGCTACGTTCGACAATTTTTGTAGAAGATATGGGTTAAGTAATGGTGTGGTATTAGGGCTTGTTTTAGTAGTTTAACATACCCTCTTGAGTATAGAAAAACTGGTTTGGCATTTGAATCATCGAGTTTGATTTTTGGAACGCTTTAAAAGCCGTGCGCGTGAGGTTTCTAGCCAGTTTCATCGCGTGGACGCGGTCACCACTCCCTGTGCCAATGTCGGTGCGCCGGCCACGCACGCGCATGTCTGGCCACACCTAGCAGGCCACGGTGGCTGGCTGCCCAGGGCGTACGGCTGCTCCTTCCTACTGCCACGGCGTGCGCTCCTATCAACATCGCTACTGGTGTCCTTGGGCCCCCACGTCGCGTCGTTGCCGGCCCTGCTATGTCAGCCACCATCGCATTCACCTGGCCGCTCTGCCACTGCCGTTGTCACCATGGGCCCAATGCCCAGGTCGGTCCACTGCCGTCATCGATGGCACACGCGCGTGCCTCTGCATCGCGTTGTCACCTCGCTTGCGCTCGTGTCACTTGCGTCGTGACATCGCTACCGCTGCCGCTGCTACGCATGCTCGCTACACCGTTGCGTGGTATGGCCACCGTCGCCTTGCGAGTCAAGGTGCTGCGGTCACACGTTGTAGTGCTGGTCTCGTACGCGCATGTGGAGCCATCACCCATCATGCTGCCGTCCTCTCCCATTTAGTGACTACGCCATGCCATGCTCCTATCACGTCGCCTTGAATGGCATTGCGCCGGCCGATCGAGCCGCGCCAAGGCCAACTCATAGAGCTGGCCCCATCCTTATAATTGCGCACGTCTGGAGGTTGATTTGGAGTCTAGCTTTGCACCAAGCTTGCCACTGCTGCTGCCGTACGGCGTCTATCTTCAATTTGAGTTTTCCCCCCGCCATCGACCCCCTTAAGACCGAACGGCATCGTCCACCCAATTGGCCTCGCTCCGTCCACCTCTGTCCAATTAACCATGCACCCAGCTAGCTCTGGTAGTTAGCTCACGATTGGAGTCGACCCGACGAGCTTTCATCCTCTAGTGAGGTAATGCGGGGCATTTTCCTCACGGCGGTTTGCCATGGCCATCGAGGCGGGTGCTCGACCAGGGCGTCGCTCCATGCTCCGTTGTCTCAATTAAGCGGTGCTTTTATGTCTCCTTGACTTAGTTGCCTCGCTCGTGTAGCAGTTTCGTCGATGGAGCAGTAGGTCACCGGGGACGCTGTTGCCACGCTTGCCGTGAACTAGAGCAACCCCGTGCTCAGGGCCAATCACCTTGCCAACCTCGTGACTTTGTCTAGGCCGTCCTACACGTCTCTAGTGAGGCCCTCCTGCTGCTAGGGTAGATGGTTGAGTTGGTTAGGGTCGTGGTTCGCCGAAGCACGTGGCCACCACCGGTGAACGTAGTGTAGCTGCTGTGTCAGTGGCTGGCTTGTTTGGAAGTAGAACGGGTATGTCTAGGACCTCTAGAATGTTATCAGTACTCTAGGCATGGAGTCTAGGTAGTGATGGTAGCGTTGGGCTAGACGTTTTTGCCGGCGTCAGTGTCACCGCGGCCAAACCCAACCGTGGTGCATGGCCACACCTCTGTGCAGCACCAATCGTGGTGTTTCGTACCTCTATCGACTGCGCTTGTGATGAAGAGTGTCATGGTGGTGAGGTTTGCTGCCGAGGAGGTCCATGCTCGACGACGTTTGGTCGAAGAGGCCGCGACCTCTGTTAAGTTCCGGCCAGGGACCTTGAAAAATGGGAATTCAAGTAAGAGCAGGGTGCTAGATGCAAAGGTCGTGACTTAGTTAAATAGTGTTGCGTTAGCTTCGCGAATAGGATAGAGAATGAGGGCTCTTTAGCAAAAGAGCCAGATCGTGCGCGGGCTTCGTCGTGGGCCGCGTAGCGTGGGCCGCGCCAGTGGCTCGCGTTTGCGCGCTGCGTGAGCGTGGGCCGAGCCGCATGGGCCGTGCTGGTGTGCTGCGCGTGCGCGGGAGTGGGCCACGCCGCTCGCTTGTGGGCCGCACAGTGGAATTCGGTTTTTCAATTTCCAGTGAATTAGTAAAGGTTTATTCAATTTAGTTTTGGGCTAAACTTTGAAAAATGATAGTAAATGTTGTTGGTATCCAAAAATAGTGAAACAAAATTTGTTAGGTTCACAAAAATGCTATCTAGCTGTTGGTGTAGTTAGTTTATAGTTAGCTATGATAATGATAGATTCATAAATTCAATTTAGAAAGCTTAGTATTAGTTAGCTTAATATTTGTAGGAATTTTTGCGGCAAATCGGTGATAGCTTTAGCCATGAAAGTTTTACAGTAGGCTCATTAGATTATTATATGCTCACTATAATTTTTATAGCCCTAGAGTAGGTTGATAAATAGAATAGCTAGTACTCCCTGTTTTATCATATATAGAGTAAATTGATATTAAGAATAGGGATTCCTTGAGTTGCTAAGTTAATACATGAAATGTCTCATACCTGTTTAGTGGGAATGATAGGTAACGTAGTGTCTTAGTCGGTAGAGCTAGTTTCATAGCTTGACAAATGTATTTTTATTTTAAGAGTTGCTGTTGTCGTATTCCTAAGTGTTGCATCATCATTTCATGCATGTAGATCACGAGTTGGTAGAGTTCGTGCCTGTGGACGAACAGGACTATGAGGAGATTATTGAGGAGTATGAGGAGGAGGTTCTCATATAGGAGGGAGCCTCGGAGCCGTTCGTTGCTGACTTTGTTGACACACTGCCTGCCCAAGGCAGGCCCCGGTCCATACCCCCTATTTTTAATGATCAGTGAATATATATATATGATGTGCATTTATGTTACAGGCATTTTATGGAAACTACATGCATAGATATACTTACCTATGAGTCCTACTAGTGTAGGTCGAGTAGCTGCTATGCTCAGGATTTCGGTAGCATGAGTAACCTACTGTTACTCACAATAGGTGATAATTATGATCACTCATGATAAAATGGTGGAAAGGAAAAATGGTGACCGGGTAGGGATATGGTTTGGGTATTGGTGGGTATAAAAGGTTGTGTCCTACGGCCAACAGGACATAGCTTGGTTACACTTTTTCCCTATCTGTGTCGGTTGAGGATAGCCGTTGCACTGGATGCTAGACATGTCACAGACTTATTATCCTGAGCACATACTTAGGTATGGGCGCAAGGAAGACTTGTTGCTCTCTTGTCATGGGTTCTGGCTCTTTCTGGGCTGACTGATTCGAGGCGGGGATGGTGGAGGTCCTTGCACCGCACTGAGTCCGGGACTCAGGAGCGGGGGCTTGGAGTCCAAGTTTGGACGGGGACCTGGACCCCGTGCCAGGAGAGTGATGGGTTGGTCCAGCTTGTGCCTGGGGTACAAGCGGGGCGTGCATTTTCGGAGTACCCAGCTGGGCACATTGATTCGCGAATCGCAGGGCAATCTGGTACGGCTTGTCTAAACTCTAACACCGTAGTAAGAACTAGAAGATGAAAGGTGATGAAATGGAGCTGTTGCTCAACTCTTGCTTGAAACTAGAGCAGGTGCTTACTTAGAATGGCTAGATAATGAATTAATCATGATGGCTAATAATAACATAAATATGACTCACAATTAGTATCACTTTCTGCTTAAAATAAACTAGCAAACCATAAAGCTTATCATATTCCTTGGAGTCGGAAAATTATTCCCACTAGTCGGATAAGTCTTGCGAGTACATTGTGTACTCAGAGTTTATTTACCACTGTTGTAGGTACTGCTTGAGACGTAGCCGTTGTGTGAAGGATTCTTCTGGTGGGCACAGACGGATCCTTGCTTATTATCGATAGATGTTTATTTTCATTCCGCTGCTTAATATTCCGCACTTTGACTTTGGTAATGTAATAATACAATTTTTAAGCACTTTGGATGTATGAAATGGTCTAAGTATTGTAACTCGTTCTCATTATTGGATCCTTGGGGAAAATGTGGACTATTCGGGCTCTCCCTTGGGGTGTGCCCGACGAAACCCGCCCGCTGTAGCCTGCTTTCGGGGTGCTTAGTGTCTGGTGGAAGACGAGCACCTCCGTAAGTGTGTTATTTCGGGCGGTTCTGCCACACTCCCCCTCGGATCTGGCGCTCTGGCTCAACCCTGCCGCTGCCTACCAACCTTGACCCCGACCATGGCGACGCCCGTCACCGGCGCCCGTCACCGTGTCGGCGCCCCCGCGCGGCCCGACGGCGCTTCCAACCCGCTCACCACCTTCCTCTCCTCCCTGATCCCCTTGTGGCATGAGTAGCCGGCCCACCCCGCTGCAGCATGGAGGGTGGCCAAGTAGGAGGTGGAGGTGGAGGCGGAGGCGCGACAGCTAGTGGGGTGCGTGGCGGATTCATAGTTAGGCGCAGACAGTGGAGGGAGCAGGGAGAGAGATGGAGAGGAAATAATATTTTATTTCTTATGGATGGTCCATAAGCCTATGTATGACTTTTGTTATGGATTGCTCTATGGATGAAGCCACAATGTTACAGGCAGTCTATGCTGAATACTTTAATCCCTATGGACTACTTTTTGAGCGCATTGTGGCTGCTCTACAGAATTACTCTACCGGATAGGATCTTCATGACCAAGTAATAACTCAAGAGATCCGAGACCAGCTAGCCTTAATCCTGAACATGTAGGAGAGAGATACTAACATATATTCATACAAAAATCACAAGGGCCCAATAGATTATTCTCACTAAAACCTCCCATTAGAGAGCTGGAGTTAACGTACGTCATAGCTGAACGCCTCTTTTTCCTTCTCTAACTTCATGGTGGTGTGTTTCGATCAAAAAAAAACTTCATGGTGGCGTGTTTGAACTTCGAAGTATAGCTGAAATTAGTGAAGTTGAGCAATGCCAAATGAAAGTATCTAGGCCCCTAGTTGGGTTTCGGTAATTAATGACAATACGTGATTACTGTGACTAACATGTGTTTTGCAGAGGCAATTAAGTTAGGTCATGGTAATGATTACCGGGACATTCCTCAGATGCTTCCACATCGACATGACCATGAGGCCGGTAGCTCCAGTTCAGCTCCACCTGCACAGCAGACAGACCCCGCTCTACTTGCTATCCTTGAGTGGATGAGGTAGGATCAGGCTCGCCAGGCACAGGAGACCGCCACTACTTTCGCATAGTTTTAGACCAGGCAGGACGAGTTCCAGCGACAGCAACTGGCTATGCAGCAGCAGCAGGCCATTCATCAGCAGCAGCTTCTCATGCAGCAGCAGGTACTTGGGTTTATGCAGCATGTTGTGACAACTATTGGGGCTCCACCGCCACAGCCTTCACCCCAGCTTGGTCAGCCTGCCACCACTTCTATGACTCCAGCATTATAGCCTAGTGGGCTTCAGAGTCAGGGACAGCCACCAACGCAGTTTGCTTCACCTACAGAGCAGGTGTCCTAGTGGTTTGCCTTGCTAGTGCCAGCCCCGCTATTCACACCTCTTCAGACAGGCTTCACACTGGCTCAGACTTCCTCGCTGCTTGTGCCAGATTCCTCAGTTTCTAGGAGCCTTGGTGCTTTATTTAGTGAGTTGACAGGGCACCCTACACCACAAGATCTACTTGTCCCTGTACCTACCACCATTGCTCTAGTGACAGGCACGACAGATACGCTCCCTTCCTCTGTTGCATCATCAGAGCTGCCTGCTATAGTCATACATGCAGAGTCATAGGCCGCACCAGTTCCTGATCCGACCCAGACCGCTTTAGCATCACTTCTAGTGACAGAGGGTCATACAGGTCAGTGCTCAGGGTCAGATGATGATGGCACATAGTTTCAGCTCACTCCTCGTACCTCAGCACCCGACTCATTTGCTGCAGCCCCGCCGACCGACCCTTAGGTTTTGGTGTTTGACACCAAAGGGGGAGAGGGTTCGAGTATGTTAGCCTTAGGGGGAGCGACATATTTAGGGGGAGTTTATCTATTAGCTTTATTAGCTTATCTATTACATTTGGAGTTTTATGTGTGATACATTATGCATTCATGCATTCATGTTTACTATAATGCATTGAACTATATCTATGTGATCGTTATATGTGACATGTGTGCTCTCTACTTTGAATTATTTATGTCATATCACTTGTGCTATGCTCATTTGCTTTTGCTTCCGCGTTCTACTCCGATGCAAATGAGCTTTATTTATTGTACTCATGCTTATTTCATATCTTTTGAGTACATCATGTTGGCTTGAGTCATATAAGCTTGCCTAACTCTTTTGTTCTTATTGCCAAAAGCTTATATGATCCAAGTATGTTAAAAACCTCATCTCTTTCACATACTCGAGGGGGTATTGTCATCAATCACCAAAAAGGGGAGATTGAAAGCATCTAGGCCCCTAGTTGGGTTTCGGTGATTAATGACAATACGTGATTACTGTGACTAACATGTGTTTTGCAGAGGCAATTAAGTTAGGTCACGGTAATGAAGATCGATTGGGCTATGATGGTGGTCATGCCCCTACGATGAAAATTATTTTGGTTTTCAAAGGATGGATGACAAGGTTAAGGATGGACTAGTTCTAAGTGTCATTTGGTGTTGAAGAGACACTTAGAGTAGTTTAGGACTTTGTTTTTCCTTTGGCCGTACTATTAAGGGGGGTATGGACGGGTAGCTTGACCTAGGTGTGTCTAGTGGGTTAGGTGTGGTGCGTACTTGCTAAAACTAGCGCTAGGTAGCTCCTAAAAAGCCGTTAGATCCATTGGAGCAAACTTCATTCACGTATGATCAAGAGTTGAAAGTGAATGGAGGGTCAAATACTGACCGGACGCTGGTTCCGGTGTGACCGGACGCTGGCGCAGAGTCCGGTCAGTTCATCTGACCAAGGTGATTCCATCTAGTGCGATCGGACGCTGAAGAGGTGAGTGACTGGATGCTGGGTCCTAGTGTCCGGTCGACTCCAGTAAGGTTTCAGAGAGGGAAAATCATGACCGGATGCGTCCGGTCACAACATTATCACTGGAGGTCGGGGTGAACTGACTGGAGTGTTCGGTCACCCCGCAGAGGCACATAACGGTTCATTTTTCAACCAAGGTTATAAATACTTCCTCCATTCGTGTGAGGGGGTACTTTTGCTCATTCCAACAGCTGAGAAACACCTTTGAGAGTGCCAAGAAGAGTAAGGTCCTAGTGAGGTGATTGAGATTTGAGAATCCCAAAGAGAGCCCTCATTAGTGTGATCAAGAGTAGCAAAGTGTGCATCCACCCTTCTCATTAGGCTTGTCGTGGTCAAGTGAGAGTTCGTGCTTGTTACTCTTGGTGATCGCCATCACCTAGATGGCTTGGTGGTGATTGGGAGCTTGGTGATCATTCGGCGGAGCTTGTGGATGACCCAACTCAAGTTGTGAGCGGTTGTGGGTGATTCACCGCGATAG
This sequence comes from Miscanthus lutarioriparius, assembly GCA_904845875.1. Taxonomy (NCBI): domain Eukaryota; kingdom Viridiplantae; phylum Streptophyta; class Magnoliopsida; order Poales; family Poaceae; genus Miscanthus; species Miscanthus lutarioriparius. The sequence goes on from CAJGYO010000017.1 coordinate 37,669,482, forward strand.
AGTGTCGAAGAATAAACCCGTAGAGAGCACTTGATCCTTGCGCGGATCAAGGGGGAGCTACACCCTTGCGCGGGTGCTTCAACGAGGACTAGTGGGGAGCGGCAACTCTCTAATACCTTGGCAAAACATCGCCGCGTTCCTTCTTCTCTCTTTACTTCAAGCATTTACTTTGAGCAATTTAATTCTTGTCATTTACATTCATAGAATTGCCATGCTAGAGTAGGATTGGAACATATGTTGCTAAACTTTTGTGCGGTAGATCAATAGAAACACTTTCTAGGCACAAGAGGTTAATTGGGCTAACCGTAGGGTTTAATTATTGCAAAGAAATTTAGAATTAGCCCAATTCACCCCCGCTCTTGGGCATATTGATCCTTTCAATTGGTATCGGAGCCTTGTGCTCACATATTTAGGCTTAACCGCTTAGAGAAAGATGTCTCACGGGGATGGACCTCCTCCTATCTTTGAGGGGGATGATTTTCCTTATTAGAAAATCCACATGGAGACGTACTTAGAAGCTCTAGATGTTGGAATATTTAGAGCCGCCTCACAAGGCTTCCCAAAACCTCGGGATGCTACACACCTACAAGGCGATGAGGTGAATTACGAGAAATGGAATGCGAAGGCTCAAAACACCATCTTTAGAGGCCTTTGTAAAGATGTGTTCAATCAGGTGTGGAACCACAAAGACGCCCATGCACTATAGTCGGATGTTTGTGCGCTCCATGAGGGAACAAAGAGTGAGTATGAGGAACGCTATCATCTAGTCATGAAAAAGCTAAATTCTTTTAGATGCTTCCTAAATAATGTGCTAATGAGATGTACTCCCATTTGAATGTTCTTGTAGAGGAAGTCAATGGGCTTGGACTCAGTCAAATACAACCATCCGATGTTGTAAGAAAAATCTTGAGTGTCCTCCCCATTGACAAATATGGGCATATTGTGACCGTGCTTCATCAATGTGATCTTTCCACTGCTACACCAACACAAATCTTGGGAAAGATCAATGCTCATGAGATGTACATGCACATCACACCACAAGATGGCTCATCCTCTACTAAGAAGAAAGAAAAAGACTTAGCATTCAAAGCTAGCCGAGAGAAGGGCAAAGCAAGGCTTGAGTATGAGAGCTCAATTGATGATGAAATTGATGATGCAAGTCTTGCTCTCATGGTGAGAAGAACCGCCAAGATGCTAAAGAAGCTCAACAAGAGTGGCATCAAGTTTGATGGCAAGAAGAAGAAGAAGTTCTTCACTAGCTCTAGAAGGAAGCCAATCTCCGAGATGGATTGCTACAATTATGGAGAACTTGGTCATCTAGCACACCAATGCACCAAGCCCAAGAAAGACAAGTTCAAGAACAAGTACAAGGGCAAGAAAGATGACTCAAGCAATGAAGAAGAAGATGAGAAGAAGAAAAACAAGCCATACAAGAAGAGAGATGGCAAGAAGAAGGACTTCCACAAGAAGAAGAAAAGTGGAAAGACATACATCGTCGGTGATTGGCTCACGGACATTGATTCATCTAGTGGCTCATCCAATGATGATAGTGACAACGAGAAGGTGGCCGCCATTGTTATTGACTCTTCATCATCTTCACTGCCACCACCGCCATCATCCTCTACACACCTATGCCTTATGGCCAAGGGTGATCGCAAGGTATCAAATGATGATAGTAGTGGTGATGAACATGCTAGCAATGATGATAGCGATAGTGATGATGATGAATATGAATCACCTTCTTATGATGATCTTATTAAATTGCTAAATCAATACACTAAGATCATTAGAAAGTCTAGAGCTAAGAATGAAAAGCTAGAAGCTAAGAATGATTCACTTTTAGCAAAATGTGATGTAGCGGAAAAGGCTAATGTTGAGCTTAGAGAAGCAAATGATGCTATATCATCCAAACTCAAGGAGCTCAAATCTTCTAAGAAAGAGCTTAAAGAAAAACATGATAAACTTGAGAGGATACACAATGAGCTCATCACTAGCCACAACATGCTAAAAGATGAATATACTACTCTTAAGATTAATCATGGTAATCTTGTTATTGCTCAAGAATATTTATCCAATGAGCCACATGATGCTACTAACAATGTTGTTAAGATTGATATAGCTACATCATGTGATGATTTGATCATTGAGAGCATTGAGCAAAGTTCTAGTAGCAAGGACAAGCAAGTGGTTGAGACCAATAGTTATGATGAGTGTGTCAAGCTCAAGAGTGACAATGAAAAGCTCAAGAAAGATCTTGAAGAGATCAAAAGCCACAACACTATTGTGCTAGAAACTCTTGATTATAATGGTGATTTGATTCTTGAGAATGAGAAGCTCAAACAAGAGAACAATAAGTTCAAGGAAGAGAAAAATAATAATGCTCTCAAGGAAGAGAGGGAGAAGCTCAAGTTGGAGAAAGAGCATCTCAAGATTGGATTGAGCAAGTTCACAAGAGGCAAGTATCTTCAAAGTGAGCTACTAATGAACACCGTCATGAAGATGGATAGAAGTGGCATTGGGTACATGGCAAACAAAGAGAAGAAGGCTCAAGCTCAACAACAAAAGCCAAAGCCAAAGAAGTGTTTTGAGTGTGGACAAGAAGGCCATTTTGCTCATGAGTGCCAAACTCCACCACCACAACCCTTGCCCAAGCATGCTAGACCTTTTGCTTTCAATGCTCATTACATGCTTAGAAAGGATTCTAGTGGAAAGATAAAAGTGATGTTCTTAGGACCTCCCAACAAGAATAGGCCTAAGAAAATTTGGGTAGCAAAGTCACTTGTTGAGAAGGTGAAGGGCCCTCAACAAGTTTGGGTTCCTAAAGCTTGATCTCTTGTGTGTAGGTGAACTACATGACCGGTGAAAGTCATTGGGTTATTGATAGTGGTTTCACACAACATATGACCGGTGATCCTCGTATGTTCACCTCACTAGATGAAGAAGTATATGGACAAGAAAGAATCACATTTGGAGATAATTCAAAGGGCAAGGTTAAAGGATTGGGCAAAGTGGCAATATCAAATGATCATTCTATCTCAAATGTGCTATATATTGCTTCATTGAGCTTCAACTTGCTACCCGTTGGACAATTGTGTGATCTTGGCTTTCAATGCTTGTTTACCGAGAAGGAAGTTGTTGTATCTAAGAAGGATGATGATCAAGTGATATTCAAAGGATTTAGATACAACAACATATATCTAGTGGACTTCACCTCCGAAGATGCAAATTTGAAGACTTGCCTATTCATCAAAACAACACATGGGTGGCTATGGCATAGAAGACTTGCTCATGTTGGGATAAGCTCACTCAAGAAGCTAATAAATAATGATTTGGTGAGAGGATTGAAGGATGTGAAGTTTGAGAAGGACAAGCTTTGTAGTGCATGTCAAGCCGGCAAGCAAGTTGTAAATACTCATCCAACCAAAGCTTTCATGCCAACCACAAGAGTGCTAGAACTCCTTCACATGGATTTATTTGGACCAACAACGTATAAGAGTTTGGGAGGAAATCTTTATTATCTTGTGATTGTTGATGACTATTCAAGGTATACATGGGTATTCTTCCTTCATGACAAATCAAAAGTTGCATCATGCTTCAAGAAGTTTGCCAAGAGAGCACAAAATGAGTTTGAAGTGAAGCTCAAAAAGATTAGGAGTGACAATGGAAAGGAATTTGACAACACAAACATAGAAACCTATTGTGATGAAGTTGGGATCAAGTATGAGGTCTCCACAACAAATACTCCTCTACAAAATGGTGTAGTTGAGAGAAAGAACCGGACTTTGATCACTCTTGCAAAAACAATGCTAGATGAGTACAACACCCCTGAAGCTCTATGGGCGGAAGCTATCAACACCGCATGCTATGCATCCAACCGCCTATCTCTTCAAAAGTTCCTTGGCAAGACACCTTATGAGTTTTTCAATGGGAAGAAGCCGGACGTCTCCTTCTTTAGGGTGTTTGGTTGCAAATGCTACATCTACAAGAAGTGGCAACACCTAGGAAAGTTTCAAAGACGTTGTGATATTGGTTTTCTTGTTGGTTACTCATCAAAGTCCAAAGCATATAGAGTATTTAATCATGCCACCGGCTTGGTTGAAGAAACATATGATGTGGAATTTGATGAATCTAACGGCTCCCAAGGAGCATATGAGAATCTTGATGATGTAGGTGATGAACCATTGAGGGAGGCGATGAAGAACATTCCAGTTGGAGACATCAAGCCTCAAAATGATGAAGATGATGTACAAGTGATCAATCCACCTTCTTCATCAAATGCGCCACAAGATGGTAAAAAAGATGGAAGAGTAGAAAATGAAGACACTCATGTTTCCCATAATCAAATGGTGGTGCAAGCACAAGATGTTGATGCTCCACAACCTCCTCCTCAAGTAGTCAATAGAAGAAATACACCGCTACTATAAGATCATCCATAAGATCTCATCATAGGGAGTCCATCAAAGGGTGTAATGACTCGCTTACAAAAACTTGCTTCATTTATTGCACATCACTCTTTTGTCTCTTGCTTTAAGCCTACTAAGGTAGAAGAAGCTCTTCAAGATCCGGATTGGATAAATGCCATACATGAAGAGTTGAACAACTTCACCCGCAACGAAGTTTGGACTCTTGAAGAGCGGCCAAAAGGTGCAAGAGTCATTGGAACAAAGTGGGTTTTCTGCAACAAGCAAGATGATCAAGGCGTTGTTGTGAGGAACAAGGCAAGACTAGTTGCAAATGAGTTCTCTCAAGTTGAAGGTTTGGATTTTGGAGAGACATTTGCACCGGTTGCAAGACTAGAAGCCATTCGTATCCTCCTTGCATATGCATCACATTATAAAATAAAATTATATCAAATGGATGTGAAAAGTGCATTTTTAAATAGCTTTATTAATGAACTAGTCTATGTTGATCAACCTCCCAGGTTTGAAGACCCTAGATATCCTAATCAAGTTTATAGGTTGTCCAAGGCATTATATGGGCTTAAGCAAGCCCCAAGAGCTTGGTATGAGCGTCTTCAGGACTTCCTTATTGAGAAGGGCTTCACCATTGGGAAGGTCGACACCACACTATTCACCAAGAAGCTTGATGGACATATCTTTATTTGTCAAGTGTATGTTGATGATATCATCTTTAGATCATCAAATGAAGATTCTTGCAAAGAGTTTGGTGAATTGATGTCGAAGGAGTTTGAGATGTCAATGATTGGAGAACTTACATTCTTTCTTAGTTTTCAAATCAAGCAAATGATAGAAGGGATTTTTATCTCTCAAGAAAAATATACAAATGATCTTCTCAAGAGATTCAAGATGGATGAATGTAAGCCAATCAAGACACCAATGCCAACTAATGGACATCTCGACCTAGATGAGGGAGATAACACGGTTGATCAAACTCTCTACCACTCTATGATTGGTAGCTTGTTATATTTAACAGCATCTAGGCTCGACATCATGTTTAGTGTGTGTATGTGTGCTAGATTTCAAGCTAATCCTAAGGAAACTCATTTGATTGCCGTTAAAAGAATCCTTAGGTATCTTAAGCACACACCAAGCATTGGCCTTTAGTATCTCAAAGGAGCTATATTTGAATTAGTTGGCTATTCCGATTCAGATTACGCCGGTTGCAAAGTTGATAGAAAAAGCATATCCGGAGGGTGCCATTTGCTTGGAAGATCACATGTGTCTTGGTCCTCCAAGAAACAAAATAGTGTGGCTTTGTCCACCACCGAAGCGGAATACATTACCATGGGTGCTTGTTGTGCACAAATACTTTATATGAAACAAACTTTGCTAGACTATGGTGTAGTTCTAGAAAAGGTACCTCTTTTGTGCGACAATGACAGTGCGGTAAAATATGCAAATAATCCAATTCAACACTCTCGCACAAAGCACATAGATATCCATCATTACTTTCTTAGAGATCATGTTGCAAAGAATGATATATCATTAGAAGGTGTAAGGACCGAGGATCAATTGGTGGATATCTTCACTAAACCGCTAGATGAGGCGACTTTTTGTCGATTGCGGAATGAGCTCAATATTCTTGATTTTAGTAACTTTACTAAAAAATGAGCTTGTGTTGTCCTTTATATTGCATTGTAATATACAACATGTTTACTTTATGGTAATGCACTTAGGGCTTGTCTAACATGGTTAAGATAACTTCCGTAAAGCGTGTGAAGAAGCTTAACCTTGGATCAAACTTGACAAGCAATTAGATTTACTTTGTTGTTTTGTCTTTAATTGCCCTTTTATTGCCTATTTTCTTAAAAAGAACTATAGCTTAAGGCAAAATATTTTTGAAAAAATTAAGGGTTTGAGAGAGGTCACTCACATCAGTCCCAATTGGTGTTTATTTGGATCTTATTGGAGTTGGGACTTGATTGGGAACAGGTAGCACGAAGGACTTTGAAGATTTGCTGGAAAAAGAGTGACCGAACGCTGCACCGGACTCTTATGTCTAGCGTCCGGTCAGTTCACAGGAGGTGAACTATGCTGCGAAGGAGTGACCGGACTCTGCTGCTCAGCGTCCGGTCAGATGGCATTCCTACGTCCGGTCGTGCGAAGGAGAAGAAGACAGGATCGACCGAACTCTGGCTGTATCCGGTCAGTTGTGATCGGATGCGTCCGGTCGTGATTCCAGGGGTTTTGGACCTCTCTGGAATCGATCGGACGCTGGTGGCTAGCGTCCGGCTGCTGCCATCGGAGCATCTGGTCAATAGGAAACATGCGACTTCAGGACTTTTTCTCAATTTCCTTTTCTATCTCATCGGGGGACCCTCATATATTGCCGTGCCGTTTGACCTAAGGTCGCACACCCGCACCCGCGTCGACATCGCCGCGTCGCCCTACTCCTGTACCCGTGTCGCACTCCCACGTCCAAGTCGCCGAGCCGAGCCACCGCTGCCGCATTGCACCTCCCCACTGCTTCCGCACCGCCGCCGTCTCCAGCACCACCGTGCCGAATCGTTTAGTGCCCACGCCACCGTAGCTCGCCCGTGCCTTGCCCTAGCACCGCCACGGCGCTCGCCCACGCCACTGCTCCCGGCGCCACCTCCAGTCCGCGCCGCCATGCACGTGCTCTGCCCTAACGCTCCTAGTGCCCTAGCCACTACTCACCGCGCCCCTTCACCATAGTGCACCGCCAATCCACGCCACTGCAAACCCTAGCCGACCTGGTGGTTCCCCGATCCGTTCCTATTCTTGTCGTTTCGCCGGTTCGTCAGGTAGCAAGCCCTCGTTTCCAATTTCATTCCTAATTGCTTCCTTCCTAGTATTTTGTATCTTTATATATATTGTATTTATTTGTATATCCTATCTATTCTATCATGCAGCGAGTCGGTGCCGTTGTGGTCCTATTTGTAGTTGTCAGTCAACTCGGGGCCAAGCTCGCGAGTACGGATCGAGGCCAAACCATGGAAGTGACAGTTGGCAGTTGATCTTTGTTAGCGGCAGTTGTTCTTTTTAGCTCCATCAGATGGCTCATGTCAAGAATGCCGGAGGTGGTCCAGGTGATGAGGATCGAAGGCGTCCGCCTCGCTTGCCTACAGATCCAAAAGGCAAGGCGACGAAGAAACTTGCAACAAAGAAGCAGAAGTATCCAGATGCAGATACAGCTAGAGCAGCCGCAGTTGCAGCAGCCACAGAGCATGCAGAGGCAGGAGGTGCTAGGAATGGAGTCTAGATCGCAGATCAGCTTTCACCAGCAGCAAGGGCTGCACTTGAGCAGGTTGAGCGCCGTCATGGTGGTCCAGCTAGGACTCTCATGGTTGGAGGACGGCGTGTTGCTATTGATGAGAGTCAGCCTCAGGGGGAGTCACAGCAGCAGCGATAGCTAGTAGAGCAGACTCAAGAGGGAGAGCAGGCCGAGGAGATAGAGTAGGCACCTCAGCCATAGTTATGCCGCTCTAGTCGTACCCGTGCTCTAGTCACACCGAGGCCAGAGACACAGCGGAGGGGTTCTCGTCCACCTCCTAGACCATAGGGTCCGCCACTAGTGACTCATCTAGATTTGAGGGCCACCACGGCCAAGCAGGTGCAGCAGCTCAGATTTATGGACTTTGATCAGTGGTTTCCGCCGAGGCGGGATGAGCGTGCATCAGAGGGCTTCTACACACCACTGCAGGAAGACTTCTATAATGCATATCTTAACAGTGGGGCACTATTTAGGTCACAGAGGGTGTGCAACATTGAGTCCATAGTAGCAGCAGCTGGAGAGCATATTTGCCCCTACCTAGCATATCTACCAGGGCTAACAGATTTACTCGGACAGACAGGCTTATATGTTCCATCTTGGGTCTGGGAGTTCTATGCTACACTTTGGATTGACCCGCAGCACAGATTCATTCACTTTGCTTTCAGAGGCAGAGATTATAGGCTGATGAGCTTTAGGGTCAGGGAGATTCTCAGGCTTCAGGAGCAGCCCATCAGGCAACATGAGGTTTGCTATGGACAGATAGCGCCTCCCAGATGCCCTCATGGCGGTATGGTACCCCCTACAGATCTAGTCCACCACTGCTTCAAAGAGCCTTTTGGCGAGGGGTCGAGCAGGACTCCCAGTGATCTCACTCCTACAGCTAGAGTGCTGGATGCTATTATGAGGAGGACCCTGATTCCGAGGATGGGGTATCGCGAGGGCTTGACTCGCATACAGTTGTGGCTTCTAAACTCTCTGATGTAGCAAACTTTGTTTGATATTTAGGATCTCCTTCTATCAGAGATGGACTATACTATTGCTGAGGGGTTTAGATGTCACCGTCAGTTGTCCTATGCTCACTGGATCACATTTCTTATTCACATAACAGTTATAGTGAGACCGCCTGAGATGCTAGCAGAGTACAGTGGTGCTACTATAGAGTTCCCTGCATACAACCTAACTCAAATGATCCGCCATAGTACACCGAGTGCACCTAGCCAACCGCGCCGTCGTCCAGAGGTGCCAGAGACTGTAGTCTAGTAGGATGATACTATCAGGGGCATAGCAGCAACTGTGGAGGAGCAGTTAGATGCATAGCAGGAGGGGATGGTCGAGAGCGACCCCAGTGACAACTCAGATAAGGACTACCAGGACATTCCTCAGATGCTTCCATGTCGACATGACCATGAGGCCGGTAGCTCCAGTTCAGCTCCACCTGCACCGCAGACAGACCCCGCTCTACTTGCTATTCTTGAGCGAATGAGGTAGGATCAGGCTTGCCAGGCACAGGAGACCGCCGCTACTTTCGCACAGTTTTAGACCGAGTAACGAGTTCCAAATGACAAAGAATAGCTATGTAGCAAAGAGCAAGATGGCGAGCCATGCATTAGCAAAGAGATTTCTCATGTAGCAAAGAACTACTTGGGTTTATCTGACATGTTGTGACAGCTATTGGGGCTCCACCGCCATAGCCTTCGCCCCAGCTTGGTCAGCCTGCCACCACTTCTATGACTCCAGCATTACAGCCTAGTGGGCTTCAGAGTCAGGGATAGCCACCAACATAGTTTGCTTCACCTACAGAGCAGGTGTCCTAGTGGTTTGCCTTGCCAGTGCCAGGCCCGCTATTCACACCTCTTCAGATGGGCTTCACACCGGCTCAGACTTCCTCGCTACTTGTGCCAGATTCCTCAGTTTCTAGGAGCCTTGGTGCTTCATTTAGTGAGTTGACAGGGCACCCTACACCACCAGATCTACTTGCCCCTATACCTACCACCATTGCTCCAGTGACAGGCGCGACAGATATGCTCCCTTCCTCTGTTGCATCATCAGAGCTGCCTGCTACAGTCATACATACAGAGTCACAGGCCGCACCAGTTCCTGATCTGACCTAGACAGCTTTAGCATCACTTCCAGTGATAGAGGGTCATACAGGTCAGTGCTCAGGGTCAGATGATGATGGCACATAGTTTTAGCTCGCTCCTCGCACCTCAGCACCTGACTCGTTCGCTGCAGCCCCACCGACCGACCCTTAGGTTTTGGTGTTTGACGCCAAAGGGGGAGAGGGTTCGAGTATGTTAGCCTTAGGGGGAGCGACATATTTAGAGGGAGTTTATCTATTTGCTTTATTAGCTTATCTATTACATTTGGAGTTTTATGTGTGATACATTATGCATTCATGCATTCATGTTTACTATTATGCATTGAACTATATCTATGTGATAGTGATATCTATGTGATCGTTATATGTGACATGTGTGCTCTCTACTTTGAATTATTTATATGTCATATCACTTGTGCTATGCTCATTTGCTTTTGCTTCCGCGTTCTACTCCGATGCAAATGAGCTTTATTTATTGTACTCATGCTTATTTCATATATTTTGAATACATCATGTTGGCTTGAGTCATATAAGTTTGCCTAACTCTTTTGTTCTTATTGCCAAAAGCTTATATGATCCAAGTATGTTAAAAACCTCATCTCTTTCACATACTCGAGGGGGTATTGTCATCAATCACCAAAAAGGGGAGATTGAAAGCATCTAGGCCCCTAGTTGGGTTTCAGTGATTAATGACAATACGTGATTATTGTGACTAACATGTGTTTTGTAGAGGCAATTAAGTTAGGTCACGGTAATGAAGATCGATTGGGCTATCATGGTGGTCATGCCCCTACGATGAAAATCGTTTCGGTTTTTAAAGGATGGACGACAAGGTTAAGGATGAACTAGTTCTAAGTGTCGTTTGGTGTTGAAAAGACACTTAGAGTAGTTTAGGACTTTGTTTTTTCTTTGGCCGTACTATTAAGGGGGGTATGGTCGGGTAGCTTGACCTAGGTGTGTCTAATGGGTTAGGTGTGGTGCGTACTTGCTAAAACTAGCGCTAGGTAGCTCCTAAAAAGCCCTTAGATCTATTGGAGCAAACTTCATTCACGTATGATCGAGAGTTGGAAGTGAATGGAGAGTCAAATACTGACCGGATGCTGGTTCTGGTGTGACCGGACGCTGGCGCAGAGTCCGGTCAGTTCATTTGACCAAGGTGATTCCGTCTGGTGCGACCGGACGCTGAAGAGGTGAGTGACCGAACGCAGGGTCCCAGCGTCCGGTCGACTCCAGTAAGGTTTTAGAGAGGGAAAATCACGACCGGACACGTCCGGTCAGTGCTGACTGGACACAGCCCAGCGTCCGGTCACAACATTATCACTGGAGGTCGGGGTGAACTGACCGGAGCGTCCGGTCACCCCGCAGAGGCACATAACGGTTTGTTTTTCACCCAAGGTTATAAATACTTCCTCCATTCATATGAGGGGGTACTTTTACTCATTCCAACAGCTGAGAAACACCTTTGAAAGTGTCAAGAAGAGCAAGGTCCTAGTGAGGTGATTAAGATTTGAGAATACCAAAGAGAGCCCTCATTAGTGAGATCAAAACTAGCAAAGTGTGCATCCACCCTTCTCATTAGGCTTGTCGTGGTCAAGTGAGAGTTCGTGCCTGTTACTCTTGGTGATCGCCATTACCTAGACGGCTTGGTGGTGATTGGAAGCTTAGTGATCATCCGACGGAGCTTGTGGATGACCCAACTCAAATTGTGAGCGGTCGTGGGTGATTCACCGCGACGGAGTGTCGAAGAATCAACCCATAGAGAGTACTTTGATCCTTGCGCGGATCAAGGGGGAGCTACACCCTCGCGCGGGTGCTCCAACGAGGACTAATGGGGAGTTGTGACTCTCTGATACCTCGGCAAAACATCGACGCGTTCCTCCTTCTCTCTTTACATCGAGCATTTACTTTGAGCAATTCAATTCTTGTCGTTTACATTCATAGAATTGACATGCTAGAGTAGGATTGGAACATAGGTCGCTAAACTTTTATGCGGTAGATGAATAGAAACACTTTCTAGGCACAATGGGTTAATTGGGCTAACCATAGGGTTTAATTATTGCAAAAAAATTTAAAATTAGCTCAATTCATCTCCCTCTTACGTATCTTGATCTTTTCACCGAACAGATCCTAACACTTAAATAGCTGTGACAAATGACATATATTCATGCGAGGAAGGTAGCAGATTTCATCACTTTGTTTGCACTGACGAACTGAGGACCCTGTCGTTGGCCTTCATAGCCTAATTAAATTTGGGACCATGAGTCATGAGAGCACATCAACTAAGCTGCACGGTAATACATAGTAAAAGCCTTGTGGCTGAATTTTTACTTACTTCACTCCCCCAATCTGTGTGCAGTGTAATCCACAGGAGCAACGCTAGCTTGATGATGCTTCCACACACAATGCCAAGCCAAAGACCCTGTGAAGAAACACAACAGTTCAGACCGGGACTAGCTAGGGGAGGCTTTAGAGTAAGACAACCATCTCTCACATGAGTAAGTGAGAGCGGCCGTTACAACAATTGATAGGGCGGAGGAGAAAGGCATTGTACCATTCCATTTAGATGGAACACAAACGCAAGCAACACCCCTGTTGGAATGCCAACTAGGTAAAACGCGCCGAGGTTAACGCGAGCACCAATTTTCTGTTTGCCACATCCTGTGATTACCCCTGGAAATTTACCAAAAAACTCATAGAATTATATATGCCTCTAAAGTTCAGATTAAATGATCTTAGTGTTACTAAGCCTTCTTGTTAATCCTTCCAAGACATGCTAGAAAAAAGAATAAACCATAGAATCTTACAAAAATAAAAAAAAACTCTCGTCACAAATTCTATAGGCTCTAATCATCAATAAGAGTCACTAAATCTATCTTGCTTTCTAAAAATAATCTACATTTTTTTATTATAACAATAATATAAAATAACCACTAAAATATGCATCTACAACTTGCCAACCCATTTTTAAGACAACCTATATAACCCCTAAAATCTACATCTAAAGTATCCACATATATCATTATAAAAGTATAACATAATGTAACCCCTAAATTTATATCTAAATAGTCTATACCTGATGTAATTATGAAACATGCTCTAAAGTAACTTCTACATCTGTATCTAAATTACCATTTAGCTTGAACAATGGCTAAACTGCCATGTAAAGTTTAGGAAAACACTAGTTTAAACTGAATGATGTAGTAATTTTTGATATGTGTGGTTTTTGGGATTTCACCAAATTGTGTCCTAAATGATAATTTTTGTTTTCTTTTCACCGCGTCTCCAAAGATATCAAGCATTGAATTCGATTTCAGACAAGAGCATTACCTGAAAGAGAACCGTTAAGGCCATCGACCAAGAAGGAAAGAGCAAGGATGGGAAGCATTCTCGCAATGTATGTAACCACCTCCTCCTCGCTACTGTACGCGTATCCCCAAATGTTGCGCAGGAGAATCATGATGGTTGCCAGCACCACCCCTTGAGACAAGGTCATACACACCACAACTCGCGCTGCCAGCCTCGCTGCTCCAGGCTGCCCTGCACCCAGTTCATTGGAGACGCGTGTGCTAGATAGAGAGGAGAAAACAAGTATATATAGCAAATCAGTTAGCAAATGAAAAGATGATAAACTACAGTACAGCAAATGCGAACGTTTTATTAGAGACTAGAGAGAGAGGACGCAAACAGAAGACCTTGTAGAAGTGCCAAGGCCAAGCGGTACCATGTACATCAGACTAGCGGTGTTGATGCTACGAAATCAGCAGTGTCCACTCAGTTAAGCAATATATATCTTGAAAAGTAGAGTAACAGATACTATCTCTGTCCAATTATTGTCATTACCAAATTGACAAGACGGAAGTCTCAAGTTTAGGATTTGGCAAAACCCCAGAGAGCAGAACGAGCAGTTCAAACGACCACCACTCCAAGCTGAAGAAAAGAATGAAGGCACGCATCACCAGTCGTCAGACTACTAAGCAAGCAGCCGTCAGTAGTTAACAATAGGCATTCTAATCTTCCTCTGACAAATGACAAATAAATTAAAGAAGAGTTGCCTACCAAACCATCATCGCCGACGGGACAGCGAGCTTTGCGAATTCCCGGAGGCCAGAGAGAGACAAGGCCTCGGTGGAGAACCCTGTCCACGTCGCCTTGCAAGCGCTGGACAGCCTGACGTAGACAGCAAGCAGGGTCAAGTTGACGCCGTAGGAGACGGCGGCGCTGAGCGCGGCGCCCTTGCTCCCCATGCCCACCCTGTACACGAGCGCGTAGCACACCGGGACATGGGCGAGCGCCGTGACGGCGGAGCTGGCCATGACGGGCACGACGACGCTCTGCGCCTGCAGGAACCTGGTGTGGCAGGTGAGCGGCACGAACGCGGCGAGCGACGGGATCAGCCACCGCGCGTACGCGCCGGCCTCCGCGGCGACGTCCGGGTCCTGGCCGACGGCGAGGAGGATCTGGCCGGCGTTGGCCCAGACCACGGCGATGGGGACGCAGGCGAGCGCGAGCACCAGCATGGCGCGCTGCTTGTAGACACCCAGGAGGCCGTACTGCCTCACCCCGAACGCCTGCCCGCACAGCGTGTCCAGGGCGCCCGCCATGCCGACGAGAAGGCTGAAGCCGGTGACGTTGGCGAGCGACGCTGCCAGGGAAGCGCCGGCGAGGGGGAGCTCCCCGAGGTGGCCCACGAACATGACGGACACCATCTGGACGGAGTTCCGCAGGATGAAGCTGGCCACCAGCGGCCCCGCCAGACGCAGCAGTCGCTTCGACTCGGTTGCCGCCGTTGCCGCCGCCGAGGCCGAGCCACTGTCGGTATCGGTGGGGCCGCGTGGCAGTGGCACGAGCAGTGGCTCCGCCGCCTCCACGCTTATTGGCTCTTCCATGCCACGAGTCTTTTGGATTTCTTGCAAGGTGATGGATGCATCGGGGTGCGTATTGCCTAGCTACTTATGTTAGGATTTAGGAGTGATGGAATGCATCATGCGTTTGCAAGGATTCACTGCATGTGAATGTGACGCAGGAACGAAACATTCAGTGTTTCGTTTCTTTGTTTTGTTTATGCCGGCCAAAACGTGGCTGCCAAGTTTGTTAGCTAGTATTATTTTGTACTCCTATCGCAGAATTACTTAACGTCAAAACTTTACGTCCTGTCTCATCGAATATTTGATATATGTATGGAGTATTAAATATAGATTAAAAAAATAACTAATTACACATATTACGACTATTTTGTGAGGCGAATCTTTTAAGTCTAATTAGTTTATGATTTGACAATAAAGTGCTATAGTAACACATGTGCTAACGACGGATTAATTAGGCTTAATAAATTCGTCTCGTGGTTTACTGACGGATTCTGTAATTTGTTTTTTTATTAGCATCCGAACACCTCATGCGACACCCCAAATAACATTCGATGTGACACCCAAAACTTTACGTCCTGGATCTAAACAAGCCCTAATATGAACCTTAAGGTCTAATTTGGTCAGAAGCCAGTAAGCAATTTTGAACGAATGAATCTAAAACAGTGTCTTTGTTCCTTGGACTGTAAGTTCGGAACCCAAATTTCCAATGGGACAACGGCTATGTAGCCGCATCTATTTACAGCCTGTTCGTTTCGGCTAAAACGATCGTGAATTATTATCGCTGGCTGGTTTGGTGTGAAAGAAAAATATTATTCTAGCTTATAATATACGATCGTTTAAGGCTGCTAGTATCCATATAAAAGTTGTACCAGATCCATGGTTCTGAGTGGAGGATCGTGACGTCGATGGGTTCGGGAAGACGACAGGAAAGGGGCCTCACAGTCGCAGCATACTGGTTTTGTATCGTTGCGTTTAATTATCCCGTTGATGCAGTCTTTTTGTTTTGTCTATTTATATGCCGGCCTACGGTGGCTACTGGCTGCCAAGGAGTACAAGTGGCACAGTTTACCCCAGTTTAATTCAAGTTTTTTCCTTATACAGAGCCTCTCTATTAATTAACACGATTGAGGTTCTCACTTGTCAGTTGTCACAAAAAATGCAGATTGTCAAAAAAAGGTAAACTTTTTCTATGTAGTGCATTAATATGTTGTGCGCACAAGGTTAATACGGATTCATTTCCAATACATAGCATCATGCATCACACACTATGACACTATCTCTTGATAAAGAACTTCATACAGTGTCTTCTCATGTGTGAAAAAAAATTATATTGAAGGAAGGAGAGGACCAAAGTGCACCCAACAAACTCTTATCCACATATGGCCCCGTTCGGTTTACTCCATATCCGACTTGTTGACTTCTTTTTTCAGCCGGAACAGTGTTTTTCTCTCACAACATTTCAGCAAGAACAGTGTTTTTTCAACCAATTTCAGCCAAGTTTCAATAAGCCGAACAGGGCCATAGTATGCGTTCCGCATATACCCTTGTAACGTACCAAAAATGGAGTACCATATTGCACTGAGCTTCATGTGAGAGCTTATTCAACAGCCCTTGTGTTTGTTTGGGGTTTTAATTTGTTTATTTATTACCTGTCATCAGCATGTGCCTATTACATAAGCTGGACTTTGACCGCTTCTTGGCAGCCACGGCACCTGCATAACTAAACACTCCCTCCATGCATAATTTAATAATAAAAAGGTCTAACTTGCTCTTTATTTGTTTGTCCCACTGTATGCACACGTAGGCGGTATCTTTTGTTTTTATGAAACACAACAGGGATCCAAACCCCTTATATATATATATATATATATATATATATATATATATATATGTTCCACGACGAATTTACTAATATTATATAAAATATCAATACTTATTATATAAATTTGATTAACACATAAAATGATGTAGCTCAAAAAGTAGTTGTATTCTTTGACAATTTTAAACTTTAAAATTAGCAGTCTCCTGGAACCGAGGAAGTAGTTGAATCCAAGTATCCAACTGTCCAAGCTGTGGCTATTGGCTGCGTGGTAGCTTCCGATTTCCGAATATCTTGAATCTGCTGCTCAGCTTCATGTATAAAATCCTTCCCTCCGGTCATCCTTGCTTCTCTGACTCTGCTCCTCATATCCCCTCGGAGTTCGGATCACACGCTTGTGAAACCTGATCATCATGGAGAACAAGGCAGCTACAGAGGAGCCCCTGCTCGTGCCGCGGCCCGAGCACACGACCGCGGCCGAGGCTAAGCGGCTGCTGAGCCTGGCGGGGCCGCTGGTGGCCAGCTGCATCCTGCAGAACGTGGTCCAGCTCGTGTCCGTCATGTTCGTGGGCCATCTCGGTGAGCTGCCCCTCGCCGGCGCCTCCCTGGCCAACTCGCTCGCCAACGTCACCGGCTTCAGCCTGCTCGCCGGCATGGCGAGCGCGCTGGACACGCTGTGCGGGCAGGCCTTCGGGGCCAGGCAGTACGCCCTCCTGGGTGTCTACAAGCAGCGCGCCATGCTGGTGCTCGCGCTCGCCTGCGTCCCGATCGCCGTGGTCTGGGCCAACGCCGGCCAGATCCTCGTGTTCATCGGCCAGGATCGTGACATCGCCGCGGAGGCCGGCGCCTACTCCCGGTGGCTCATACTGGGCCTCGTCCCCTACGTCCCGCTCGCGTGCCACATCCGGTTCCTGCAGACGCAGAGCATCGTGGTGCCGGTCATGGTCAGCTCCGGTGTCGCTGCGCTGGGTCACGTCTTGGTGTGCTGGGCGTTGGTGTTCAAGGCCGGCATGGGCAGCAAAGGCGCTGCGCTGAGCAGTGCCATTTCCTACTCCTTCAACCTGGCCATGCTAGCTCTCTACGTGAGGTTCTCGAGCGCGTGCAAGAGGACATGGACTGGATTCTCCACGGAGGCTTTCAGAGACCTTCTCCGGTTCACCAAGCTCGCCATCCCGTCGGCGATGATGGTCTGGTGAGACAACTAGCTCCTACATCTTTGTTTTCTTCAGAAATTCAGTCTTCCATTCCATGTTTGTTGCCTATGTATATTGATTGATCTGTTCCCTTTGCGCATGCAGCTTGGAGTGGTGGTCCTTTGAACTGCTTGTGCTTCTCTCTGGTCTGCTGCCCAATCCTAAGCTTGAAACCTCAGTACTGTCAATATGGTAATTAAATGTCAATTCTCCAAGAAACTTTCTTTACCTTCTTCACGTCTCTGATTAGCTTGTCGAATTCTGCAGTCTAAACACTGGTGCTTTGCTGTTCATGGTACCATTTGGTCTTTGTACAGCCATAAGGTACGAGGTTATATGAACAGAGATATATTTTCCTATATATATGTGCTTCATTCTTGTATATTATTGGTGTATTCATATTTCCCTTTTATTCCCCTCTGCAGCACACGTGTTTCAAATGAACTTGGTGCCGGTGAGCCCCAAGCAGCAAAGCTGGCAACTCGAGTGGTCATGTGTATCGCTTTGTCTACAGGCTTGCTGCTCGGCTGTACCATGATTCTGCTACGCAATTTCTGGGGTTACATGTACAGCAATGAACCTGAAGTTGTCACATACATTGCTAGAATGATACCAGTTCTTGCGATATCGTTTTTCACAGATGGGCTACATAGCTCTCTATCAGGTTAGCCTCATTTTTACAACTGAATAATTCACTCTTCAATTCATATAAGCAGTTCATAAACTAAATGAAGTGGAACGGTGTTGCATGATTGATGATTCTGTAAAATTATTCAGGAGTGGTGACTGGATGTGGTGAGCAGAAGATTGGTGCACGTGTTAATCTCAGTGCGTACTACTTGGCCGGCATTCCCATGGCCGTGTTGCTTGCATTTGTCCTCCATCAGAATGGAATGGTACATTCTTGGGAACCTCCCAATCAATTTTGACAAAATCTCAGCGAAATCAGCATGTGAGCAAATATATATATACCTCCCTAAGACTGAAAAAGGTGTTGTTCCTTTTATTTGCTAGGGTCTGTGGCTTGGAATCGTTTGTGGCAGCCTCACCAAGCTTGTGCTGCTCCTGTGGATCACACTGCGGATAAACTGGGAGAAAGAGGTAAAATATACTATGAAAGTATCACAATATAAACATTACTATTTACTGCTGATCTGTCACATTTTATTTGGACAGTCAAAGGTGATGCTTATTCTTGTTTTTCAACATTTTTTTTTTCAGGCAATCAAGGCAAAAGAAACGGTATTCAGTTCATCTCTTCCCATAGCATGATAGAGTTATGTGCAACTGGACATAACAACACCACAATGGATCTACTGCTGCTACACTACCTTCCCAATTGAGAGACATTAGGGTTCTATATGTTCTCTAACATGTTAGCTAGTAAATAGATTCTGTTATTAAATGTCCTTATCATCAGGGATATGATATGATTGTGCCTCTATTCATCATAGGGGTTCCACTGCTTAAACACTGTAACCTCTCAAAATCATTATTATAATTTAATATCTTTATTCATTTCAAATTTTCCAATATTTTCCTCATTTTTTTGAACACTTAGCATTTCTCAAGATATTAAAATAATTTTCAGCTTCTGAATTGGATTTTTACATGTCAAAAATATTTCTATCTACTAGTGCCATAAACTCTGACGTCATATCTGACACCATAAGATCAATGATGTACATTTAATATATATACACACAAAACTCCAATTGGACAATTCTTAGCTATCCCATATTTTTTGTCAGAACGTGAAAAACTATCATGCATCATTGTCATTTGGCTCAATCAAGCTAATTATATTTCCTGAAAACCATTACAGTTTTACAAAACTTAACACTCCCTAGATAGAGAGAGCTCTGTCCTATCACTTGTTGCCAAGAAAGATGAATCCAAAATTACTGGATCTGGTTCTTCTTGTCTTCCCATAGTTTTGTGACTTTGAGATGTCGGTCAGTTTTCCCAACTACAGAAAGTTTTCCGGACAGATCCGATCCACACTTTCTTTGCTGAGTTCTGGTCAGCTGCTTTCAAATTTCCATGTAACACTAACATTTTTCATGCTAATGGGAGAGATGAGCTTAACACTCCGTACTTCGCCTTGATTACCTGAAATATGAAAGGACCAAAAAGGATATACATATCACATTGACTAGCCCATACTCTTCTCGAATAAACTGAAAAAAAACTGAACAATCATCCTGGTAGCGTTTGGCCTTCTACTTACCTCCTTGTCCCAGTCTATGGAACACGTTACAAACAAAAGAAAAACCAGCTTGGTGACGCTACCGCAGACGATGCCAAGCCAGAGGCCCTAGTGAGAGAACAGCAGTAGTTTCAGAGTTCAGAGATGTCACGTGGAGGTTTTCACTGAAGTTATGTGCAAGTTAGCAGAGGTGTTATTGTAGTACCATTCCATTCAGATGGAAGATGAATGCAAGCAGTACAGCCATTGGGATGCCTAACAAGTAGAACGCACCGAGATTAACGGCTGCGCCAATCTTTTGCTTTCCGCAGCCTGTGAGCACCCCTGGCAAATCCAGAGCAGTAATTCATATTAGCACTCAGAACACAAGTTCTGGAACTTGTGTTCCAGTTTCAGAACACAAGTTCAGAATTACACATTGTGCTTGTGCAGAATTTAGATTCACAATGAGTTGATCAGTGAAATCGACCTGAAAGAGAGCTATGAAGGCCATCTATGAAGAAAGATATCCCGAGGATGGGCAACATTTTAGAGATGTATGTCACAATTTCCTTCTCATTGCTGTACATATATCCCCAAATATTGCGTAGCAGGGTCATGGTCAAGGATATAACGAGTCCTTCAGATAAAGCCATGTACACGACTACCTTTGTTGCCATTTTCGCGGCCTGAGGATGCCCGGCACCAAGCTCGTTGGAAACACGTGTACTGTGGAAAAGAAGCATTACAATCTGTCAATTATGTCGACAGCAATGCACGAGGACAAAACAAAGAAAAAACATATTGCGAAGTGCTATGTGAGGAAGGGCACCTTATGGAATAAGTAAGCCCCAATGGTATCATGTAGAGCAGAGCGCCAGTGTTTAGGCTGTAAAATAGGTCAATTAAAAAAATAATTAGAGAATAGAAACAGCAAGTAACAAAAGGTGTGCAGTATATGAAGTGCAAACTGCAGAGCTTGTCCTTTGCGAAGCTACACACATGATTAGAGCACTGTGCATACCAAATTGACAGGACTGAAGTTTCCAGCTGAGGATTTGGCAGAAGACCGGATAGCAGCACAAGAACTTCAAACGACCACCACTCCAAGCTGCAGCAAGGAAGAATATCATATTTCTGTCTGTGAAATGGTATAACTGGAATCAGTAAAGTATTAAACTTAATTAAAGTACAAGTTTTTCACACCAGATCATCATGGCAGACGGCCAGGCAAGCTCGGTGAACCTCCACAGGTCCTTAAACGCCTCCCATGAGAAGCCATGCCATGTCTCCTTGCACGCGGCCGACAGCCTGACATACAGTGCCAGTATGATGAGGTTGATGGCGTAGGAGACGGCGTTGCTGAGCGCGGCGCCCTTGCTGCCCATGCCGGCCTTGTACACCAGCGCCCAGCAGACGATCAGGTGGCAGAGCGCCGTGGCGCCGGAGCTCGCCGTGACGGGCAGGACGACGCTCTGCGTCTGCAGGAAGCGGACGTGGCACTGCAGCGGCACGTAGGCGGCGAGCGACGGGATGAGCCATCGCGCGTACGCGCCGGCCTCCGCGGCGATCTGCGGGTCCTGGCCGAGGAAGAGCAGGATCCGGCCGGCGTACGCCCAGACGAGCGCGATGGGGACGCAGGCGAGCCCGAGCACTACCATCGCGCGCTGCTTGTAGACGCCGAGGAGGTGGAGCTGCCGCGCGCCAAACGCCTGGCCGCACAGCGTGTCCAGCGCGGTCGCCATGCCGGTCTGCGGTCGCCGCCATGTCGATCAGGACGATGCACTAGTAGATGGGGACAGGGGAGAGGAGGGAAATATATATATGGGATCGATCGGAGGGCGTACGAGAAGGCTGTAGCCCGTGACATTGGCGAGGGAGGTGGCTAGGGAAGCGCCGGCGAGGGGGAGCTCGCCGAGGTGGCCAACGAACATGACGGACGCCATGTTGACGACGTTCTGCAGCACGCAGCTGGCGACGATCGGCCCCGCCAGACGCATCAGCCGCTTCGCCTCCGCCGACGCCGCCTTGCCCTGCGGCTGCGGTGGCGACGGGAGCAACGGCTCATGGACGGCCGCGCCTGGCTTGTGGTCCATCGATTCGACCCCCGACCCGCGCCGCGCGAGGAGCTGTGCCAAGACGCCCCGCCCGACCGCCCCGATAAAAAGGATCGCGTTATGGGGAGGACCGGAGGAGTGAGGTCGTGACTCCGATGACTCGACACATCCGGCGCGATAGATTTCGTCATTGTTTTTGTTTTCGCCTCCTGGGTTTGAATTCGGCGCGACTCCGCGACAGATTGGACCCATGGCCTGGATCTGCTGGGTAGGGGCTGGCTTTGGTATGTTGCTGGAGCCACATCAGTTACAAGTCACTACAGTCTGAATAATTACGTGTTTGATACAGACTGGTATTCTAAGCTCCCGTAAATAGTAGTTCTATATGCTAACTATTATCTTTTTTTTGAATCTAAACATGTATAGATAATAGAATAGCTAATTGTTAGCTAAATGCTCAAATAACCACTATCTTTCCTTCAGCCTGAGCCGTGTAGGCCAGCGTGCTTTGTCGATTTCACTAGCGGTCTGTGGCTCCGGTGGCAGCGAGAGCACCCCCACCACGGGAGTCGCCTGCGGAGGGGAATCGGCGGGGGCTGCGATTGGTAAGGCGACTTGGAGTTGGGGCTGGAGACACGTGCGTAGCAGCGGGGAGCTAGGTCGCGAGGTAGTTGGGTAGCCGTGGCCGTGGCCGTGGCCCTCGACTTTGAGGTGGTGGAGAGGCACCCGATGGTTGTCGAGGGCGTCGCTGAACTCGTCGGCCGGCTCATGGAAGAAGGGGAAGTGCAGATCAGGGGGAGCTTCCACACGGAGCGCAGTTCCGGACGGAGTCAGTGGTGCTGACAGAAAAGAGGATCTTGGCGAGGATGTCATCTGGCAGCGCGCTGAGGCGATCCACACCTGTAGTGGAGTCGGATGGTTTTTTACACGATTCGTAGTGTGCACTACTATGAATATCTGCTTCTATGATGAATAACTTTCGTCATTGAAGAAGCCAAATTTATCATAATTTTAGTTTTATGACAAATTTATAACGAAAAACGGTTCGTCATAGAAGTCGCGTCATTCTTACAATTTTATGACGATTCTAGAAAATCATCATAGAAGTGGATAGATCTATAACGAAAACTTATCGTCATAGAACTGCTTTGGCATGCGTGGCAGGGGCAGCCACATTGACGGGTGCTTCCGTTGGAGATGCTTTCTACATGTACATGCTTATAGCCGGTTGCATTGGAGATGGTTCGGGTACTATCACCCTCTTATTGCACAATGTGGCCATCTCTAGGTTCTTGCACGTATCAGGTTTTTACTGGACCACATGTCGGGACCCTGTTGTTCCATATGTCAGTTTTCTATTGGCACACGTGTTGTGTTGCGGTTGGGTCATGTGTCACTTCTTCATTGAACCATGTGTCGTAATTTTATTGATCCACGTGGCGTGACCATAATACCCCATGTATCTTTCTTTTACTTGACCACATGTCTCTATGTTGTACGTCCGAGTGTCGGTATTTTATTAGGCCACGTGTCGCGCCCTAAGTTACCCACGTGTCTTTTTCTGATTCGACCACATGGTAGGACGGATTTGTACCACGTATTTTGTTTGTATTGGCCTACGTGCCTTGTCGTGGCTGTTACGTATTATTCACTGGTTCATCCACGTGTCAGATTCTTATTTAACAACGTGCCTGGGCCAGATCTACCACGTGCACACCAATCATTACATCAGAGAAAATGATTTTAGATCTATACTGCTGCACTAAATGACTACATGCATAATTATATTGAACCTGAATCAAATAACAGCAGTTCGGCTCAGCAGCAAACCACTAACAGAGTTGACATCAAGCTACCAAAATTTCACATCAAAACAACAAACAAACAACATGTTTACTGCATCAACAAGACTGAGAGTTACCAGCGCTTAAGAGCATGATATACTCACGGAGCTTATTGGACTCCTGTTGCTGTTTCTTGAACTCAAACTCCCTATCAGTGTTTTCTGTCTTCCTTTTCAGTTGATCCACTTGTTCGGCGAGGACAGCTGAACTTTCCTGATGAGCAGCAAGCCGTTCTCAAAGTCTGGGGTAGCTTGTCCTGATACCAGCATTCAAAGAAAAGGTGTTGCACTTGGCCTGGGAGAGGACCTTGGAAACAACATCATCAACAAGTTCTACTCGTATAGTTTCTATAACTTTATGCGAGAACCAAAGAGTAAACATTAGGAAGAGGACTTAAATTGCAGAACCAAAAGATTATTTCATTACAAGTAATGCATAGGTCTTCCTCAGCCTACTGCCGATAGAGATTCATAAGCACAATGCATAAGTAGCATATTAACTGTTATAATATTACAACTTTAAAATGATGGTGCCACTTTAGGCTTCTCCTACTTTTCCTTCTTTTATGTCAATGGCTTCAGCAGATTTCAAGGAAAGCAAATGAAGATACTTACCACTGCTTCTCTTGCAGGATCGCTCGGTCCCATGTTGCTATTGGTATGGAAGTTGTTGAACATTCCCACTGCATCAACATCTTCATGAGGTCGATCATGTTATTCAACGAGCACTTCTTGATCATGTCCAGCGTCCTTCCTGTTTTTGTCCTTCTATTAAAATTGATATGCCTTTCTGTTGATACAAAAGGCATTGCGTGTGTTTTTTGATGCCAAGGCATTGTGTATTTGATATAAAGAGTAACACAACCATCACTTACATATGCTTGCAGGTGGGCAATATAGGAGCAAGATCTTGTAACCTGGTGGCACTTCACTTTTGCATGGTTTCGTTTGTTCTGCTACGAGACTGCCTATAACCACAATTGTGTTAGACTGCAGCACAAGTAGACCACATAAAAACTAGACAACAAATAAAGAGTTCACACACACACACCTTTGTTCTTGGAGCTTAACCACATGTGGATAAGTGCACACCACTGTGTGTCATTCATGCAAGACACATGATCGGTCTTTCTGATTTCATCAGCGGGGACACCATTGAAGTAAGATCGCTTGAACCAATATCGTGTCTACTGTACAACAGACTGGAATATACTCGTGCAAGCTTCTTTTGTTGCTTCATCATTGTCATCAATGGCCAGCCTCAACTATAGAAGTGTGAATGCAAATTAAATCCATTACTAAGTTGCTCAAGGCAGAGTTAAATGTCAATAGAGGATATACATACTTAAAGATAGCTTGGCCACAAATCCATTGAGATGTTCGATCTGTTGCTTGTAATGTTTCTAGTGTGGGAAAATTGGTACTTGAGACCTGACTACTACACCTGCCTCTGAGACAAACTTGGTAGCTTGCAATGGATCATGTGACCTTCTGTTCCCCTTGACAACCGAGATGAGCATCCTTGTTCCCATTGTTTGGGTGGTTTTGTGAAGCCCAACCCCCTTAGTTGCTTGCCTTGACTTCCTCGCTCTTCTCTGTAATGGTACTACACAGTTTTCACACATTTATATTGTTAGAAAAGTAACATGGATATCAAATAGTGTGACTTAATTTATAGACATGTCTAAGGTAGTATCAACCTTCGCAAGTTTGGTCATTTTGCTGGTGGGGAGGTGGAGTCTCCTCTTCGGCATGGCTAGGGTCATCTTCACGTGACCAGTCCCTCACAGGGCTTTGTTCGCCTTGTGCGTGCTAACTTTTGGACCTAGTTGGAAGTACAAGATGTTGCAACTCTGCTGGACTAGTTGGCTTCACTCTCTTGGATTGCCATCCCCTAGGATCCATATCGGTGTTGCCTTTTGTCCTGCTGGCAAGGACTTCTCTATGGCTTGTTCAACCCACAGCCTAAAATTGGAGAGACAAACTTAAGCGGCAAGGATGTAAAAATTGTATTGCTATCCACATAGCAAAGAATTGAATTGCACTGCTACCTAAACCAACCCCCCTCCCATCCCAACATGACAAGATAGAACAAGCACCTCAATTGCAAGGGGTACTGGCTCTTCTAAATCTGTATCTGTATCACCATATCCCTGAACATGCTCCCGTGCTTCTAGGAGATATTCCGGATGTCAACATGTAGATTACAATGGCATTTATTGAGTTAACCTTGTACCAAATGTCAACAAAACAGAGCAGGAGCATGCAAATTTGGCGCCTAAACTACAGCTTATACGGAAGCCATTACTTGAATAAAGCATATGTGAACTACAACTTATACAAAAACTATTACTTGAATAAAGCACATGTGAACTACAATCAACTAAGAAACATGTGACCCCGCCACTATATAACTACATGTCCTAGGTCCAACCACTAGAATACATCACGCATCATAAGGCCTTGTTTGGATGCGCATGTATTCGTCTTGTTCCACATGTATTGAAGTGCATTGGAGTGGAATTAAACTAAGTTACATTCCAATCCACTCCAACACTTGTGGATTAAAGTGGATACACATGCATCCAAACAAGGCCTAAAAGGAATTTGGGTACCTCTTCCTATTCCTGGCTATGATGCGTCGTCGGCACCGCCCTCTTGTCATCCTGGTCGCGAAAGTGGTACGGCCGGCGTCGATGAAGGGATAGCAGATCTGGTGTGGCGGTCATCAACGATGACGCTGGGGCTCGGCCATGACAGGTGCCGACATAGGGGTCCGGATCCGGCGTATACCGCCACTAACGACGGTCCTTCCACCATCAGCGGTCCTGCTATCGACGAAGGGGATCGGATCTAGATCCGGCTCCGTCTTCGGCTAGGGTTCGGAAAGGTATGAGGGACAGTGCGGCTAGAGAGTGGAGAGGGAGTCAAGCTGCTGTGCCGATGAGCCTAGCTAGGGTTCAGACCGGGGTGGCAGAGGGGGGCTAGGCTTTAGAGCGGGAGGAGAGATGGTGCGGCTAGTCCGGTTGGAGAATGGAGATGGAGGCGGAGACGACGACTCCTTGCGCTCTTATGTGGCCATCACAATACCCACAAATACCCTTGTCTGAAATCAATGGCATGGTAAACCAATTTTCCATGAGGAGGGCAAAAGAGAGAGATCTAATTTTTAGTTTGTGTTGGTGGCACTGCTGGGCTCGGGGATTTCATTTTTGCCCAAAATTAAATTTTTGCGCGGGCAGATCACCACCCCGTCTAGCGTCTGGTGAGCAGAGACCGAATTTTATATGATGAATGATGATGATATATACGGAATAATACACTAAGGCCTTGTTTGGATGTATGTGTTGTAACAACCCAGAAATCCACACACCAAAAATACCAACTACAAAATTTTTTCTTAAAAATCCCATGTGATGATGAGTGTCATGTATAGAAACCCAACCTAAGAGTTGCATTAGAGGTAACCCAACTCAAGCCATCACATAAGCATAGCATGTCATTTGTTAATTATGAATATTTAATCTCTAACAAATAAAGTGTTGTATACATTGTTAACTTAAATTGTGAGTTGGACTTTTCATTTGTCTCATGTAATGCCTAACAACCCCTTTAAAGTAATGAACCAAAAGAAATCAAATCAAAAGGTTTAAAGTGAAAACTACTTATATTTTTGTATAACAAAACTACACCTACTTTTGTTATACAAAATGGCTAAATAAATTCCTAATATATATATTTAAGAGAGTTGTGGGTCACATATCTAAAACTCTAATGAATTTGGTGCACCAATTTTTGAATTCAAAAACCAAAACCAAATTTGAATTCAAACAATGGAGATGAAATGAAAAATAGAAAAGAAAAGAGAAGAGGAGAAGGCCTCGAAAGCCCAGGCATTCGGCCAAATTTCCGGCCCAGTGTGTGCCTTGGCTCCAAAGAAGTCAGCCTAGGCTACCGCTCACGCCCGCGTGCTCCCCGCCTTCGCTCACTGCCGCTGCCGCTGGACCCTGCGTGTCAGCCGCACGACACCCACGCCCACGCGTCTCCCTGCCTCCGCTTGCAGCCACTGCCTGCTGGACCCCGCATGTCAGCCCTACTATTCTTCTTCTCCACGCCGTGCACGACCACCGCGTGATAGAGCCCCGACAGCAATGGCAGGGCGGGGCAGGGGGTCACGCCCGGGGCATGGCCTTACCCCCCCCCTTGCGCCACGCCCACGCAACCACGCACGACCGTCGGATGGGATGCACGCCTCCGATCCCCCTCAATCTCCAGCCGCCGAACACCGGGCTCCATGGCCGAGCTCGTCCATAAAAGCCCCAGCCCCAGAGCCCTAGCGCTCGTCCTGTCGCCCCACCGCCACCTCGGTGGCCATCCACAGCCCACCCAAGCCAAGAGAGAAGAGGGAGAAGAAGAAGAAGAGGGGGAAAAACGCGGGAGCTCAGAGCACCGCCGCGGATCAAGCCGGAGTGGACGACACGGCACTGCCTCTAGAGCTACATGGCCACAACTCTTCACTGCTCCGCTATCCTCTCGCCCTCAACACCGACGGTGAGCCGTACGCCGCTGAGACCTCCTCCTAAGCCCCCTGGACACGAGCACGCACGGGCGCACGCCGTGGACACGCGCACGGCCATGGCGAAGCCACCGCGGCCGCATCACTGCAGTAGATGTCACGCCACCGCCTTGGCTGGCTTCTTTCTGCCATGGAAGACGCCACGCTTGCGATCACGGGTAGATGTAGGCCACTGGAGGACCCCGGAGGCCACACCGCGCCACGGCCAGAGCACCACCGCCACCGCGTCGACTCCACCGGGGATAGGTCCGCTGGGAGCGCCTGGCGTTCCCTTGTCTCGCCCGTCTTGATCGCTGGAACCACGAGCAACTCACACGCATGCCATGACCACCCACCGGGCCACATACATTCACCACCGCCCTGCCGCCAGTTGCACTCGGAAGGCCGCCATCAGTGGCCAAAGTCACCGGAGCCCTGGAGGACCCCTCGACCTACCCAACATGCTCATTGAGCACCGTGTGTCGCCCACGCCACACCACGTAAATGGCTTATGCCGCAAGACACCGCGCGCCTCGCGACGCCGGTGGAGCTCGAGCCGCCCGATCACCGTGGCCAACACCTTGAAAGCTCGCCACCCCTTGACCCCCCACAGACGTAGTCACCGTGACCCGGAAGCTTTTCCTCTCTCAATCGGACACCAAGATCGCCACGGGCTCACCGGGGCGCCACCGACGGAGCAGCACCGCTGCGGAAGAAAAACAGGGAACACCCCCTCGCCGACCACCCGTGCGTGAGCTCGGTGCACGTGAGCCAAGCCAGGGAGAAGAGACGGTGGACTTGGGTCCACCATGCGCCCTGCCGTAGGTCCATGAACCATGAGCGCTGGTCCACCGCGAACCACACGGTTTGAGCCACGCTGTGGACAAAGCCCAATAAAGGCCCACATACCGTGGACGTGGCAAAGATCACAACGTGCCACGTGTCCGGTCGGCCGGCCGCTTGCATCGCCTAAGCCGAACCCACGAGCCTGAGTTCGGACCCACCAGTGTGACTGCTGACCGATCAACGTTGACCGTTGACCTGGCCCCACATGTTAGCGACACAGTGTTGTTGGACCCACACGTCAGATGATGACATCATGCTGGCGTCGTGATGACGTCACACGGGACCCACATGTCAGAGGCTAGCGCAGCCGAGGCGACGTCATGCTGACGTCACGCTGACATCAGCTGCTGACGTCAGCAGCCCTGGCCCCACACGTCAGTGACCCTGACCGTTGACCAAAGACGTTGACTATTGACTCGCCGTTGACTTTGACCGGACCCACCTGTCAGTGACTCAATAGCCTCTGGCCCCACCTATTGGTGAGGATGACGTTGATGACGTCATGCTGACGTCAGCTGGACCCCACTTGTCAGCTCGGAACCGTGATGGTGACGTCATGCTGACGTCAGCAAGCCACGTGGACCAACCCCAGCATGACACGTGTCAGCCCAGGATTAATTCAGCCTTTTTCCATTTTCAGAAATATATTTAATCTTCGGAAATTCATAACTAATTCATACGACCTCGGAAAAATACGAAACCTGGACCAAAATTCATCTAAAATCAAGCTCTACGCAATGGACCCATGTTTGAGTGCATTTGGCTCTTTTGAATTTTCGTTGCTTCTTTGTGCTATTCTATAGACGTCGCTAACGCGACTATAATGCGGTCGTTTGCAGACTTGGAGGAGAACCGGACGGACGAGGATCATGAGTACCATGAGGACTACGGAGACGACTACACTAAAGGTGCCACATCCCACCCAATCTCGTAGCACCTATTACGCATGGCTGAAGTAGAAATGCTAGTGCTTACTTTATTGTCATATCACACTATGGTAGGACTTGCATGGTAGTATGCTTTCTTGATGGCCTCTACCTTGACGCAACCTTTCCCCTGCTCACCCTGCTGTTAGGCTAGTCACACGCTTGCTATTATATTTCATTGCTTATTACTTCTACTATGCTTGCGCTATATTGATGCGTGGTGGAAACTTGTGTTAACTGGACTATGGGGAGATTGCTGCGTGTGTGACTTGGGTGCATGGAGGGTGAGGGTTGTGTCAACCAAGTTGGAGTATACGACGAGCCTGGGGCAAGTCTTGCCATGGGGTGCTACCTGGGCACCCCTGGAATGGATACCTGTGGTGGGTAAATGGTATATGAGGTGGCCTTGGGTGTGATCCTGTGATGGGAGGAGCCCACGGTGGAGGTGCTGTGGTGGCACGGTAAATGAAAACCCTGATGAAGACATTCTGGCTTGGTCATCCCTAAGGACTTACTAGTACTCAGACTCACCGGGAAGCCTTACGTACCACTCGCCCTATATGGTGCGGGACGGCCGGACTACTTGGTAGGATATTGCCACTACTGCTAGGTTGATAGCGGACAGTGTGAGGGAGGTACGGGGTGTGGAGGATTCCCCCCACACCCTTCCGAGACTACATGGAGACCTTGTGGACCCGGCTCATGACTCACAGTTTCAGCCACCCCAGACTGGACTTGGGGTGTACTAGGGCTGAATGGTAGAGTGGCATTATCCTAGGCTAGCAAGCGGCCGGAATCAGCCTAGTTGACGACGGTCAGCGAGGAAGGCGGATCTTATGGTTATGTAAAACCTCTGCAGAGTGTATGGTTGATCGATCGATACATATGCCGACTTGTCGGCTATGGACCTTTCCTGGGTTTCGCTTAAACTAGATAGAGAGATGAGTCCTTCTTTTCTCCCCCTAGGATGAGTGTTCGGACGTAGCCAGGGGCTACGGGCCTTGAGACAGTGCCGAGAGGGAGTTGGCCTATCGACTGAGCGATGGTATGGGTGTGGTATGATGATGGAGTGGTGATGATGTGGAGATGGTGGTATATCGATCCCAGAATCGAAACCTGGCTCCAGAATGGGAATGGGGTGGAATGTGTATGAATGGTGTTAAAACTTGACCAACTATTATTATGAACTTGATATGCTAATACATAGGAAGCCCCAGCCTTACAGGTTCCTCTTGATTGTATCCAACTTGCATCCAATTTCCACAAAGCAACGCTCATAGGGTTGGGAGTGGCCAGTACAAATCGTACTGATAAATTTTGGCACACAAGTTCTGCTGAGGAGTATAGCTCCGAGGAGTTTGACGGTTGAGGGATTCGTGCCTACGCTCGAGTTTGGCGATCTTATCTTCAAGCTGTTCTGAATGAATGCTACTTTTGATTCCGCCAAAGCGGCAATGTAATAATTTATGTAATTCTGCACTATTTGAACTCTGATATTATCGTTGTATGGATGTGATATTCGACTGGAATTTGGGTAATATGATCTACAATGGTCTTATTACACATCGACTCTGTGGATTTCCCTTCGTGGAAATCGGGGTTGTTTCATGTGTATCCACCTTAATCCACATGTGTTGGAGTGGAATGGAATGGAATTTAGTTCAATTCCACTACAATCCACTTTAACACATGTGAATTGAGATGAATACATGCGCATCCAAACAAGACCTAATGTGTATTAACCGTCGGATCACCAATATTAATCCCCCAAGTTTCATTGGACTCCCCAAGTTTTGGTGGTTGGCAACTCTTGACAGCGTTTATGTGTCGGTGATGCAATTACGCGGCACGTGGGACAGTCCGCCGCTAAAGGCATTCTCTCAGTACCCATCTGTTCCTCTTTTGCGCACCGTTTCCATCGCCATAAGCCATCTTCAGCGCCACCTACCCTACGCTGCCTCCCCCCTCCAAAAATCCCCCACCCCCTCTCCCCCGCACACCAAAATCTCTTGCTCAGATCCTTCCACGTCGTGGGGATCTATTGCGCCATGGCCATCTACCGCGTCGCCGTCTGTCAGAGCAGCACTCCTCTAGTGAGCAAACCGGTCGAGATCACCTTCACGCCTCGACATGGTGTGGCCATCTACGATCTCCTCTTTTTTTCTTCATGATTGTATGGTGTTTGATGAAACACATGTGTAATTTTTTATGATTGTTGTAGATGGCGTGAATTAAAGTAAAGCGGTCAAAACTACCACATCACAGAGAGAGCCAGAGTCAGGCAAACATTCTCCAAGAAGCAGAGGAACAGGCACCACCACTACCCAAAAAGAGCTAGAGGAAGGCTCGCAGTCTCCCAAAAGCAGAGGAACAAGCACCACCATAGCCTAGGAAGAGGCAGAGGAAGGCAGACAGTATCTAAGAAGCAAAGGAAGAAGCAACCAAAGCTATGCTAGCCCTAGAGTCCGGGAATTCTCATAGGCGGAGTCGAATGGCCCATCGACAGCAGCAGCGTGAGGAGAATGCTAAAATGGAACTTAGGGAGGAGCTCACTGAGGAACAACTATAGCTCATGATCGAGTTCCATTCCAAAAACCAGACCAGCCGCTTTGCACCTTCCTTTGTCCAATCTATAGTTGGTCATGGGCATGCACGTGCTCGCACTCGTGGAGGTTCGATGTGTGCCACAATTGGTGGTACAAGGAGTAGTCAAGGAGGTAATTTGATGTCTGCCAATGGTGGTACGAGGAGCAGTCGAGGAGGTT
The DNA here is from genome assembly GCA_904845875.1 of Miscanthus lutarioriparius. Lineage (NCBI taxonomy): Eukaryota > Viridiplantae > Streptophyta > Magnoliopsida > Poales > Poaceae > Miscanthus > Miscanthus lutarioriparius. The sequence continues at coordinate 37,702,332 of CAJGYO010000017.1, forward strand.
TGGTGTCTACCAATGGTGTTATGAGGAGCAGTAATATTGAGAGAAACAAAGAGGTGGTTTAGTTCTATGACTTTCGGTATTATAGCTCAAAGAAGATACAGAGCATCAGGTTCTGCAATATTGAGTTCTGGTTTCCACACCTCAAAGAGCCTGGCACAAAATCACAGTTCTAGACTATGACTCTGGAGAGTTTCTTTAGGAGCTACCATGCTAGAGGGATGACACTAGCAGACCAAAGGATACTTGGTTGGGATGAGCTTGAGAGAGCAGCCAGTATACCCATCCGGCCCCCTCTTTGAGCGATTCTCGGGCTTCGTTCACCTTTTTCAGTGAGGTTGATCGAATTGTGATAAGCTAGGTGCATTAGTTCTATGCAACAGTGTGGATTCATCCAGAGCATGACTTCATTGTTTTTTTGCTCGATGGTTGGCCAGAGCAATGGTACTATAACCACCTGCAACAACTCCTCGGAGTTGACACTTCAGATAGGAAGCTCCACCAAATAGTCTACGAAGATGCTCTTCCTCCACGTCATAGCAGCTGAGGTACTTTTCCTACAGACCAGGAGATTTGGCCACCCTTCATGGAGCCCTTCACTGATGGCTCCTTGCGTACACCAGACAGACTACATCTAGAGGCTTATGTTCTACACATGGCTCTGAGGAAGACAGTCCTGCCTTGTGGCGGCAACAGGGAGTCATTGACCAGCTTGCAGCAGTGGATACTACTATAAATGTGGAGAGGCGAGTAGTTTGACTTCTTACACTTTTTCATGTCTGAGATCGAGGATGTGATAGTAGATGCTATCAGTACTAGATGGCAGCATGTGTACCCTCACATCATCAGCTATCTGCTACTCTCGATTAACTATAAAAGGAATGGGCTGCTTTACAATGAGTCGACCTGCGAGGATATGACCTGAATGCCAGCAAGTCTGGATGATCATCATCGTGGATAGCATGCCCTTAGGTCCATTCAAGAGCTATTACCCATATAGGATAGAGAAAGGCATGAAATGGTGGATGCAGCCCTAGAGCAGGCAGAGCATTAGTCTGGGATTGGAGGAATCTTGAATGTACGAATGCAAGATTCAGACTCCGATGATAGCGACTACCATGACCCTATGTTAGACGACCACGACGAGGGAGGGTCGTCCTCCGGTGGTGTGGCTGACAAAGAGATGGATGATGTTTCACCTACTACAGAGACGTTAGCCAAGCAGGCACCACCTCCAGTGTCCGTTCAACAACCGTAAGAGCTTGGACAGATACTTGCTAGGCTAGTTATCGACCAGGAAAAAAACTAGAAGCGTATGAAACGACAAAAGGGGTGTTTGAAAGCAAGTATTGATAAGCAAGCGGAGAGTGCGGTCCTTCTCAAAGAGCAGATGAGCCAGCAATCATCTGCTTTTTGTGAGACCATCAACCAACAAGGCCAAAAAACAACATGATGTGCAATGTGTTCCCCGGTTGCTTTAATCAACTATACAGTGCCATACGGGTTAAGGCCCCTGACTTTCAAACACTTCAGTTGGAATGTGGTAGTCAGGTTAAGGCCAATACCTCTAATGCTTAGTAATGCTCAAACTTCGATAGAAGTCGAATGATGATTTCATCGTTCGCAAGGAATAGGTTTTACCTTGCTCTTCTCGACTCTGTTTATGGGTCAGCAGTATACCATGATGATGTTAATATGTAAATTGAGACCGGTCAGGAAATTGATGTTAAGGTAAGTGTTGGGCAGATAGGTTCGCCTGGTCATGCTCGTCTCGCCTGTGTCGATTGAGGACCATACTGTTGTACACCTATCGTGTTCGAGATCTTGTAGTACTGGCCACATATTTCAGTAAGCCTGATACCTTGGCTATTCCATTATGTGAAAAGGCTAATGCGCACTGGGCGTGTGAAATGGTGAGAGTAGCATGTACACATCCTGTGAATCCACCAGGAGTGGCGCAGGGAGGTGGAGTATTGTGCTCTTGCATAGCGCAGACTAGTTCACATTTTGGAGGATCCGAGTGAAGGTTGATATATGTAGGTTCGGGTCTAGGCCTAGACCTACACATGTTGTGTGGTAAGGAAACCCCAGGTAGGCCAAATCGATTTGAATCATCGTGCTCCTCGGTTATGGAGACTTGATCCCTTGATCTACATCGTAGTTAATCAATAGAACATGGATACGTGTGGATAAGAGATGAACATGAGATGAGGTTATTAAAGAAGTGATTGATTTAGATCAGGTGCAAACAAGATACTACTAATGTCTTAATACATAGCTAAAACATTGAAAGTAAGGATCCACCTATAGTAAGCTTTTCTGCAAAAGATAGTCCTTGCTTCAGACTTTCTTGTAAGCAATCATACCCTTGGAGTCTTTTCTTTTAGTCGGGTAAGACTTGTTGAGTACCCTCAAGTACTCGTGGTTTGTTAACCCTCATTGTAGGTTCTGACTTGTGCTACTAATTGAGGTCATGTCAGTGGGCTCGACATGATCTGGCTGTCTCTTCTACCTTAGGCGCTTCACCTAAGTTGCTTCTGTAGTACTACTTACCTTTTTGGAACTTAAGTTAAGTTTTACTTAAACATGTTTTGTAAACTAATGTTGTAAGTATTGTGCACTCTAATGTAAGTTATTTTTGTACCAAATATTGTAATGTTGTGGTACCTCCATGTTGATCCTGTATGAGTTGGAAAATATGGATGATTCGGGGTTCCCTGAGGACACCCGACAGACTACCTGAGTTATCTGGCTCTCGTGTGGGCCATATAATTAGGGTGGTTTTGCCACAATGTCATAATGGGGTCGACCACCAGTTCAACGAGCTGCACGGCATATGGCGAGGAGGAAGACCTATCATCCAAGAGTATGTACTTGAGCTTTCTCACTGCCTCCATCTTCCTATTCGGCTGCTCTAGTGGATCATACCACGTCAACTACTTGAATGCCGCCTGCACGATAGGGACCAACATGTTGCGTGCTGTGTCTGGTAGGGACATCTCCTTGTAATAGGAGGGATACTCAGTCAACAACTTCCTGAACTCACTGATAACCATATCTAAGATGACCTTGGTGTGGCTCTCCTACGGGCTTGGTGGTTGCATGACCTCATCATCATGAGGACTCAAATTGCTTGCGTCGTCGTCATCAGAAGAGGTTGAATTGCTGGAGGGATCATTGGCTGTAGGGATAATGTAGGAGGCATCAGTGCGGTAGTCAGTTGGAATGTGGTAGTCAGGTCAACCCCATTGGTGGTTATCTGACTGGTCTTGATAATACAACTGTCCACACAGAGTTACCCATTGTGACGCTACATAAGCAGAGTTCAGCTTCAAGTCCTGATCAGGCCGGTGATCCACCTTCTTCACCCCCTTAGGTCGAGGTGTAAGCCACCATGGAGGCACATACAGAGCCTCTCAGGGCTTATCCAATGCCCGAGATACCTGAGCTAGCTTCAGGTCCTGATGAGGCAGGTGATCCACCTTCTTCGCCCCCTTAGGTCAAGGTGCAAGCCGCCATGGGGACACATACAGAGCCTCTCGGGGCTTCTCCAATGACCAAGATGCCTAGACCTGCTAATGGTAGTATTACTACAGTCGAACATAAGCAGAATTTAGCTTTAGCTCATTAGGCAGCTGTTTCTTCGCCCAATCAGGTCGAGGGGCTAGATACTACGTGCGATGCCACAGGGGCACATACAGAGCCTCCTAGGGCTTCCCCAACAATCACGGAGCCTGATGCGAGCACCGAGCCTACTAATCCTACCATTAATAGAGCTCAATCGACCCCAGGGTCTGATACTACTACTTTAGTTCAGTAGATCGGAGAGTCCACCATTCGTCTAGGTAACCATGTCACTAAGCATGATGAGACATCAGATTCGAACGATGAGATTTTAGCATACTCACCAGGTGAGATGCACTCACCATGCGAGTTCGACCTCAACAGCACCGTCATGACTTCGATGTCTGCTTCGTCGTCATCACCACATCCTTCGGATGCATAGTCACCTTGATTCCATGCCGAGGAAGGGACGTATAAGAGATTGGTGATAGTTCGACAGTCGAAGGTAGGTATGCGGTAGAAGGTGAGGGAACGAAGGCATCGAAATTTGGATTTATAACGATTCTTGATGTAATAATTGAAGTCTTGCTTACGACACAATGTCTATTTTATGGTTCTATAATAAGTTGTACATGTTGAACCATTTTTTATCACTATGTTGCCACATAGCATCAAAATCTAGATTCAAAACGATTCTTGATGTAATAATTGAAGTCTTGATTAGGACACAATGTCTATTTTATAGTTCTGTAATAAGTTGTACATGTTGAACCATTTTTATCACTATGTTGCCACTGTAAATTAAACCTAGCATCTAAGTGTGATATGAGCGACATCTATCTAGTCTGACTACCTCATTGCAACTCGAGTCGTTCCTCTTAAGAGAGAACTATAGGGTCGAACAACCCTATTGCAAGTCGAGGAGTTGCCCAGACATGAAATCTATTGTCCAACGTGTTACAATCATAGAGTAGCGGACTTTCTTTTGTATGCAATCAAATCTTGCGTGCGCATTCATAAAGAGTAATAGATATTGTTCGGCACGTTACAATCGCATAGCATCGGACTTTCTTGTATGTGCATTCAGAAAAGAGTAATACACATTGTGTCGATGATTAACACTTACAATGCCTGACACAGGTGGAAGCATTCAGAACAAAAATATGCAAAGTTACTAAGTTACCTACGGTGTTTCATAAGAGGGAAGGAAGCTTCCCTAAAACCTAACTCCCTTTCGAGAGGGAAGGCAGGATCCGGCCCATGACCTCCTAATCACCTCATCCGAGCATGTCGCATCCAAGCACAAGAAGCAAACACTGTTAAAGACAAGGCGATGCACATAAGTTGCTCTTTGAATTAAAGTAACAATCTATGGCTCAAAGAAGGCAGCGAGGACAACGTCTCCCGCATTCGTGGGCGCCATGATGGCCTCCGCGACGGTGATAAAGTTGCTAGTGAGCTCCTCCTTCTCCTCCTCATCGGCGCCAACTGGAAAGCTAGGTTCAAGCAGGCGGAGATCGTGACCGAAACAAAGTTGCACCATGGCCAGGGCTAAGGTAGGCACCCCGCTAAGGGCCACCATCCTAACCTGAGCTGGCATGGCCCATAGATGGTCCTCAAGCAAGACACCCCTATGTTCACGTCATTGACGACGACGAGGGCCGCCTCTCGAAGAGCGGCCAACTCCTCCTCAAGGGTTGACAACACTAAAAATAGTCAAAACAAGGCCGTGGACATTCGGACAGAGCTTCTCAACGAAGGAAACCTTACCAATCATCCTGGCCTGAGCATCGGTAGCTGCCGCCCGGGCATCAGCAGTCTCACGCTCCGAGGCAGCAAGAGCAGTCTAGACGGCGTCGAGGCAAAGCGTGAGCCGACTAACCTCGCCCCCTAGGGTCGGAGCATGGGTCACGAGCCGCATCCTGATTACGGAGGGGCTTATGGACTTCCCGGTAGCCAGGGGAGAAGACCCCTCCGGTTCCGCAAGGCGCGCATCTAGAGAGCGGGCGACATCGGATAACCGCCTGACCTCTAGCATCGCGGCATGAGAAATGGCCCTGAAAATATTAAGGAGATCAGAATGGAATGACTTCGGCAACTATGAACAAGACCGCCTTACCCAAGGTGCCGTAAATGGGAGCGGAGTCACGCACGGAGGCCCGGTCCCCTCTAGAGGGTTCTTCGCCGAGCGCTTCCCATGGTCCATCACCCTGGCCGAAGACGCGACTTGCTAGAGGCTGGAGAGAAGGCGAAGGAGTACTGTAGGAAGATAGAGAAGAGTGGTTGCCTCGCTCTTACCTCTCTCGTAGATTTATGGCTAAACTAGGCACACTGGGCTCTCCGGGTTTCGTGCAAATTTAATACAAATTTAATTGCTGTGGATTTCCAAGCAACATGTTGCAGCGGGTGCAGTCAGAAAAAGAGTAATAGATATTGTTCGGCACATTTCAATCACATAGTATCGGACTTTCTCGCATGTGCATTCGGAAAAGAGTAGTACACATTGTGCCAACGATTAACATTTATACAATGCCTGACGCAGGTGAAAGCATTCAGTCATTGTCCGGCACGTTACAATCACATAGTATCAGACTTTCTCGCGCGTGCATTCAGAAAAGAGTAGTACACATTGTGCCAATGATTAACATTTATACAATGCCTGATGCAGGTGAAAGCATTCAGTCATTGTTCGACGCGTTACAATCACGTAGTTTCAGACTTTCTCGTGTGTACATTCAAAAAAGAATAATACACATTGTGCCAACGATTAACATTTACAATGCCTGACGTAGGTGCAATCATTTAGAACAGAAATACACTAATAAGTTACTAAGCTACCTATGGTATTTCATATGTTTCATAGATTAGTTGGAGGCCATTGTGCATTTCACTGTCGATGGCAAGCAGATCCGGTGTTAGGAGCTGCATCCACTCCTTGCACGAGGCCATGGCCTCCTCCTTTGTGGGTTGCGCATCGAACAACCAGCGGCACAACCCATTAGTCCATTTCTCCATGAAGCGCTTCAGGACCTTCTTCATCATTGACTCCAATGACACGACCGACTTTCACCTGGTGATGAGTATGTGGAATACGTCGTACCCTTCATTCGATGGGACGAAACTAATGGCAACGAACCGGGACACCAAGCGTGGTACAACGAGCTTGTCGACGAATGGCGTCCACAAATCGGTCCCATCGAAAGCGAGCTCATACTGCAGCACCATCCTGTCATCGTAATCTGCCGTGAAGAACCACCTGCATAGAGTACCCTACCAATCTTTTCTAGGGAACTCACCCTGTAGGAGGTCAAGCATTTTCTAGGGTGAAATCTCGGATGCCCACCTCATCAGGTGGTCAACCCACGCGTCCGTAGCTACCATTCCTCCCGGTAGTGGCTTGTTGCAGACATTTCTAAGTCCGCGCTTTAGGTAAGGAATGATGACACCATCGACAAACTCGTTCCAAACGTCAGGCCAAGCCTCTTGCTTCCATGGCAGCACAATGTCATAATTTTTGTGCGCGTTTTCACCAATACACTTCAACAGGAACTTCTGGACCGTGGTCAACACCTTGGTGAGCATCGGCTGTAGCAAGTCCTGGTCGATGGTTGACATCCACGGCTGCAGAAATACGTTAACTGGAACAATCTCCTAGGAAGCATCGTACCTATCGGTAGCGCCGGACAGTCCGGGCAACACTACATCATGCAGGAATTCCCTAGCGTGAGGGAACTTTGGCGGTAGGTTGTGCAAGAACTATACCCATTGTTCCTACTGCGGGAACCTGGTGGGAGTCCACGTCTCCTTCAACCATTTTCTGTAACATCCTAGATGTTAAAAACCAACTAAAATTCTGATCATGAGCATCATCAAGCATAAGCATCAAGTGTCATGCCATAAATGCATTTCATGTTGCAATAATAGCTTTCATATGTTGCATATGTTAAGTTTTATATGTTGCGTGAAATGTTATCAATAATGCTAATTAGGGAACTTTGTGAATTTTATATATGTGAAATTGCTTAAATAATTAAAATTTGGTTAAAGTAAACTTTATGGTTCAAAGTGTGCTTTATAATATGGGATCAAAAATTGATGATGTTTCTAAATCAAACATGTTTGAATCTGAGCTCAAAGATTGAATCCTATAACTAATTCTCATGCTTAGTCATTTTTGCCAGTGTCTGTTATTAGTTATAAAGTTCAATGTTTGGGATTTTATTAAATGAATTTTCATAAATAAAACGTGTCCAACTTGTGTTTCACTGATTGGTCCTATACTTGAGCTATGATACTGTGTAGTTGGTTGTGATGTTTGATAGACAGTTGTTCACTAATTAATTACCCAAAGTTGCTAATTAACAGTTTTGTAAAACCCTAAAAATAGATTTCAAATCCTTTCTCCCCAATTCAAAATCTCTTCAACCAATTCAAATCAGAGGTGGGACCTTAAAGCAAAGTTGAAGATCTCGTTGAGCTGAGCAACTTTTGTTTTTGGAGTTTTCCAAGTTGCTACATGAATTTGGGAGAAATTGGAAGAAGAAGAAAAAGGTGGCTACTACTACAGTGCCCAGCAGGGGGGCTGCCATGCAGCAGCTTCACCGGCGGTGGCCGCCCGCCACCCTTTTTTTCCACCTCACACGCGCCTAGCACGCAGCTGCTTCAGTGGCAAAGCTCAAGTCAGAGCTAGCGAACACGGTGAAGTTGCCCTCGCCCTCTTAAGCACATCGTAGTCGGCCATCCCTTCTCTTTCTCCCTTCCTGCACACAGTCGGCCATTTCTGCCCGCCGGCAGAAATTCACCACCACCAATCCATCTCTGCCCAATTCCTCTGGCTCGCAGCTTCACGCCACTCTCACGCACCTCCTTGACTTGCTTGTAGCACCTCTCCTCGCCAGGATCGACAGCGGGCCGGATTCCCACCGTGGTGGCTCACCATGGATGCCAACCTCCACCTCGCCATGGCCAGCGTGCCCCACGGCATCTCTCTCCCTTCCAATTCTCATTCTAGCTTCACCCTGGTGTCCTAATCATGATTGGCTCGTCCTTTTTACCTCTACCATGTAGGACATGATGGAACACAGTCGTCTTCCCTAGTTTAGGCCGCCACGACCGACCTCACCATCGCCAGTCCTATCCGTCACACCCCTGCCTCGACCAAGTAGCCGGACAGAGTCGCGGTGAGCTACTGGTCATTCCCGTCGCCTCTGTTTGAACCCCTACCGTGCCCTAGCCGCTGGTCCACCATTGCACCACCGTGCTCCATGCCACCGAACCACCATGGCTGTGGTTGTGCGCGCACGAAGCCCTAATCCTCTCAACCGATAGCATAGGAGTGATCTAGTGAGGATGGTGAAGACGTAGGCATAGTCGCCGTGGTTGAAGAACTCGTCGACGACCACCGCCGCTGCGTCAGAGCATCATTGTGCCACCATGGCTGGTGGAGAGCTCACCGTGGTGCTGGAGATGTTCAACCAATACCACAGATCGTTGCGCAACGCAGTCTCGAGCGCGTAGGTACCCCTACCGTCGCTGGTGAGCTCGCCGGCTGTGAGAACCCGCCGGTCAAAGGGCGGCGCTGCCACAGTCAACGCGGCCGGCCTGCTCTGTTGACCGGGTCCCGGTTGTCAGTTGCAGTGGGTAAGGGTGAGTTGGGTGAAAAATGGTTTTTGCGCACAAAATGATTTATTCTTTTCAGTAAATGATTATAAGTGCTGATTCTTGTTATTCTGATAACTAATTATTGGAGCATGCTAAATTCATGAAATTTGTTGTGTAGCCATGTTATGAGATGCTCTACCGCAGAAAAATATGAATTGGTCATTTCCAGTAGTTTTGGTACGCTTAAAATTTACCTCTTTTAATTATAAAATGAACCTTGTATGATTTTTATAAATAAAAATATTAATTCTGTGACCATGAAACTTTTGGTGTATGTTTCACATGTTAATGACTGCCTTCACAAAAAGTTTGGTACTGTTTGGATAATCCTAACTTGGTTAATTAATTTGAGTGTTTAATATGCCTTTTATTAATTGCATAAATACCAAAATGATTTATATAAATCTTTAAATGACTTTGGTGTATTTTGGAGTTGATTGTAGACCTTGTGACACAAATGCTTCTACTGTTTCTTGGCAACTTAATTATATTCTTGGTATGCTCATAATCTACTTTTGGTTAGTGATCAAAATGGCTTAATTAAATGCTTATTTAGTAGATGCATATATGTAAGCCTTGATTGCTCCTTGTATGTAATTGTTTGAGCAAGTGGTTATGCTATGTAGACGCTTTTGATGTTAATCACTTGCTAGTCCATGTAGTGTAATTAATTTCATGATAGAAAACTAAATAACTTGATAGTTAATTAATGAAAATGCTTTTATAATACAAACCCTAGTTCTTTGGTGAAGGAAAGTTGTACTCAACTTTCTTAACTTTGTTTAACTTCTGTTATGCGCTTGTATGTCTTTCATCATGCATCATGGCATGCATTCCATTATGTTAAGCAAAACATCATTTATTACGTGTAGTGCATACGAGAGTGAAAAGGGTCGTGTTGATCAAGTTTCGGAGAAGGTCCATCAACCATGGTGTTGGTGCCAAGTTTAGTTTCTAGATCCTCTGTGGAACTAACCTTCTCTACAACACAGGCAAGCCCTAGAGCATAAAACCCTTCTCTAGTATTTACAAATCTTTATTACACTTTAAGTCTTGTAAGATGTGCATTAAGTAATTAGGAGTTGTTCGAATACCGCTACTGCATGATTACCTTGGTATTCAGGTTTCCTCAGTTGTACCCTGCTAGTATGAATAGGCCAATACCTCTAATGCTTAGTAATGCTCAAACTTCGATAGAAGTCGAATGATGATTTCATCGTTCGCAAGGAATAGGTTTTACCTTGCTCTTCTCGACTCTGTTTATGGGTCAGCAGTATACCATGATGATGTTAATATGTAAATTGAGACCGGTCAGGAAATTGATGTTAAGGTAAGTGTTGGGCAGATAGGTTCGCCTGGTCATGCTCGTCTCGCCTGTGTCGATTGAGGACCATACTGTTGTAGACCTATCGTGTTCGAGATCTTGTAGTACTGGCCACATATTTCGGTAAGCCTGATACCTTGGCTATTCCATTATGTGAAAAGGCTAATGCGCACTGGGCGTGTGAAATGGTGAGAGTAGCATGTACACATCCTGTGAATCCACCAGGAGTGGCGCAGGGAGGTGGAGTATTGTGCTCTTGCATAGCGCAGACCAGTTCACATTTTGGAGGATCCGAGTGAAGGTTGATATATGTAGGTTCGGGTCTAGGCCTAGACCTACACATGTTGTGTGGTAAGGAAACCCCAGGTAGGCCAAATCGATTTGAATCATCGTGCTCCTCGGTTATGGAGACTTGATCCCTTGATCTACATCGTAGTTAATCAATAGAACATGGATACGTGTGGATAAGAGATGAACATGAGATGAGGTTATTAAAGAAGTGATTGATTTAGATCAGGTGCAAACAAGATACTACTAATGTCTTAATACATAGCTAAAACATTGAAAGTAAGGATCCACCTATAGTAAGCTTTTCTGCAAAAGATAGTCCTTGCTTCAAGCTTTCTTGTAAGCAATCATACCCTTGGAGTCTTTTCTTTTAGTCGGGTAAGACTTGTTGAGTACCCTCAAGTACTCAGGGTTTGTTAACCCCTGTTGTAGGTTCTGACTTGTGCTACTAATTGAGGTCATGTCAGTGGGCTCGACATGATCTGGCTGTCTCTTCTACCTTAGGCGCTTCACCTAAGTTGCTTCTGTAGTACTACTTACCTTTTTGGAACTTAAGTTAAGTTTTACTTAAACATGTTTTGTAAACTAATGTTGTAAGTATTGTGCACTCTAATGTAAGTTATTTTTGTACCAAATATTGTAATGTTGTGGTACCTCCATGTTGATCCTGTATGAGTTGGAAAATATGGATGATTCGGGGTTCCCTGAGGACACCCGACAGACTACCTGAGTTATCTGGCTCTCGTGTGGGCCATATAATTAGGGTGGTTTTGCCACAATGTCATAATGGGGTCGACCACCAGTTCAACGAGCTGCACGGCATATGGCGAGGAGGAAGACCTATCATCCAAGAGTATGTACTTGAGCTTTCTCACTGCCTCCATCTTCCTATTCGGCTGCTCTAGTGGATCATACCACGTCAACTACTTGAATGCCGCCTGCACGATAGGGACCAACATGTTGCGTGCTGTGTCTGGTAGGGACATCTCCTTGTAATAGGAGGGATACTCAGTCAACAACTTCCTAAACTCACTGATAACCATATCTAAGATGACCTTGGTGTGGCTCTCCTACGGGCTTGGTGGTTGCATGACCTCATCATCATGAGGACTCAAATTGCTTGCGTCGTCGTCATCAGAAGAGGTTGAATTGCTGGAGGGATCATTGGCTGTAGGGATAATGTAGGAGGCATCAGTGCGGTAGTCAGTTGGAATGTGGTAGTCAGGTCAACCCCATTGGTGGTTATCTGACTGGTCTTGATAATACAACTGTCCACACAGAGTTACCCATTACGACGCTACATAAGCAGAGTTCAGCTTTAGGTCCTGATCAGGCCGGTGATCCACCTTCTTCACCCCCTTAGGTCAAGGTGTAAGCCACCAAAGAGGCACATACAGAGCCTCTCAGGGCTTATCCAATGCCTGAGATACCTGAGCTAGCTTCAGGTCCTGATGAGGCAGGTGATCCACCTTCTTCGCCCCCTCAGGTCGAGGTGCAAGCCACCACGAGGACACATACAGAGCCTCTCGGGGCTTCTCCAATGACTGAGATGCCTAGACCTGCTAATGGTAGTATTACTACAGTCAAACATAAGCAGAGTTTAGTTTTAGCTCATTAGGCAGCTGCTTCTCCGCCCAATCAGGTCGAGGGGCCAGATACTACGTGCGATGCCATAGGGGCACATACAGAGCCTCCTAGGGCTTCCCCAACAATCGCGGAGCCTGATGCAAGCACCAAGCCTACTAATCCTACCATTAATAGAGCTCAGTCGACCCCAGGGTCTGATACTACTACTTTAGTTCAGTAGATCGGAGAGTCCACCATTCGTCTAGGTAACCATGTCACTGAGCATGATGAGACATCAGATTCGAACGATGATATTTTAGCATACTCACCAGGTGAGATGCACTCACCATGCGAGTTCAACCTCAACAGCACCGTCATGACTTCGATGTCTACATCGTCATCATCACCACATCCTTCTGATGCGTAGTCACCTTGATTCCATGCCAAGGAAGGGATGTATAAGAGATTAGTGATAGTTTGATAGTCGAAGGTAGGTATGCGGTAGAAGGTGAGGGAACGAAGGCATCGAAATTTGGATTTATAATGATTCTTGATGTAATAATTGAAGTCTTGCTTACGACACAATGTCTATTTTATGGTTCTATAATAAGTTGTACATGTTGAACCATTTTTATCACTATGTTGCCACATAGCATTGAAATCTGGATTCAAAACGATTCTTGATGTAATAATTGAAGTCTTGCTTAGGACACAATGTCTATTTTATAGTTCTGTAATAAGTTGTACATGTTGAACCATTTTTATCACTATGTTGCCACTGTAAATTAAACCTAACATCTAAGTGCGATATGAGCGACATCTATCTAGTCTGACTACCTCGTTGCAACTCGAGTCGTTCCTCTTAAGAGAGAACTATAGGGTTTAACAACCCTATTGCAAGTCGAGGAGTTGCCCGGACATGAAATCTATTATCCAACGTGTTACAATCATAGAGTAGCAGACTTTCTTTTGTATGCAATCAAATCTTGCGTGCGCATTCATAAAAGCGTAATAGATATTGTTCGGCACGTTACAATCGCATAGCATCGGACTTTCTTGTGTGTGCATTCAGAAAAGAGTAATACACATTGTACCGACGATTAACACTTACAATGCCTGATGCAGGTGGAAGCATTCAGAACAGAAATATGCAAAGTTACTAAGTTACCTATGGTGTTTCATAAGAGGGAAGGAAGCTTCCCTAAAACCTAACTCCCTTTCGAGAGGGAAGGCAGGATCCGGCCCATGACCTCCTAATCACCTCATCCGAGCATGTTGCATCCAAGCACAAGAAGCAAACACTGTGAAAGACAAGGTGATGCACATAAGTTGCTCTTTGAATTAAAGTAACAATCTATGGCTCAAAGAAGGCAGCGAGGACGACGTCTCCCGCATTCGTGGGTGCCATGATGGCCTCTGCAATGGTGATAAAGTTGCTAGTGAGCTCCTCCTTCTCCTCCTCATCGGCGCCAACTGGAAAGCTAGGTTCAAGCAGGCGGAGATTGTGACCGAAACAAAGTTGCACCACGGCCAGAGCTAAGGCAGGCACCCCGCTAAGGGCCACCATCCTAACCTGAGCTGGCATGGCCCATAGATGGTCCTCAAGCAAGACACCCCCTACATTCACGTCATTGACGGCGATGAGGGCCACCTCTCGAAGAGCGGCCAACTCCTCCTCAAGGGTTGACAACACTAAAAATAGTCAAAATAAGGCCGTGGACATTCGGACAGAGCATCTTAATGAAGGAAACCTTACCGATCGTCCTGGCCTGATCATCGGTAGCTACCGCCCGGGCATCAGCAGTCTGACGCTCCGAGGCGGCAAGGGCCGTCTAGACGGCGTCGAGGCAGAGCGTGAGCCGGCTAACCTCGCCCCCCGGGGTCGGAGCGTGGGTCGCGAGCCGCATCCTAATTATGGAGGGGCTTATGGACTTCCCGGCAGCCAGGGGAGAAGACCCCTCCGGTTCCGCATGGCGCGCATCTAGAGAGCGAGCGACATCGGATAACCGCCTGACCTCTAGCATCGCGGCATGAGAAATGGCCCTGAAAATATTAAGGAGATCATAACGGAATGACTTCAGCAACTATGAACAAGACCGCCTTACCCAAGGTGCCGTAAATGGGAGCGGAGTCACGTGCGGAGGCCCGGTCCCCTCCAGAGGGTTCTTCGCTGAGCGCTTCCCATGGTCCATCACCCTGGCCAAAGACGCAACTTGCTAGAGGCTAGAGAGAAGGCGAAGGAGTACTGTAGGAAGAAAGAGAAGAGTGGTTGCCTCGCTCTTACCTTTCTCGTAGATTTATGGCTAAACTAGGCACACTGGGCTCTCCAGGTTTCATGCAAATTTAATACAAATTTAATTGCTGTGGATTTCCAAGCAACAGGTTGCAGCGGGTGCAGTCAGAAAAAGAGTAATAGATATTGTCCCGCACGTTTCAATCACATAGTATCGGACTTTCTCGCATGTGCATTCGGAAAAGAGTAGTACACATTGTGCCAATGATTAACATTTATACAATGTCTGATGCAGGTGAAAGCATTCAGTCATTGTCCGGCACGTTACAATCACATAGTATCAGACTTTTTCATGCGTGCATTTAGAAAAGAGTAGTACACATTGTGCCAACGATTAACATTTATACAATGCCTGACGCAAGTGAAAGCATTCAGTCATTGTTCGATGCGTTACAATCACGTAGTTTCAGACTTTCTCGTGTGTACATTCAAAAAAGAATAATACACATTGCACCAACGATTAACATTTACAATGCCTGACGTAGGTGCAATCATTTAGAACAGAAATACACTAATAAGTTACTAAGTTACCTATGGTATTTCATATGTTTCATAGATTAGTTGGAGGCCATTGTACATTTCACTATCGATGGCAAGCAGATCCGGTGTTAGGAGCCGCATCCACTCCTGGCACCAAGCCATGGCCTCCTCCTTTGTGGGTTGCGCATCGAACAACCAGTGGCACAACCCATTAGTCCATTTCTCCATGAAGCGCTTCAGGACCTTCTTCATCATTGACTCCAATGACACGACCGACTTTCACTTGGTGATGAGTATGTGGAATACGTCATACCCTTCATTCGATGGGATGAAACTAATGGCAACGAACCAGGACACCAAGCGTGGTACAACAAGCTTGTCGACGAACGGCGTCCACAAATCGGTCCCACCGAAAGCGACCTCATACTGCAGCACCATCCTGTCATCGCAATCTACCATGAAGAACAACCTACATAGAGTACCCTACCAATCTTTTCTAGGGAACTCACCCTGTAGGAGGTCAAGCATTTTCTAGGATGAAATCTCAGACGCCCACCTCATCAGGTGGTCAACCCACGCGTCCGTAGCTACCATTCCTCCCGGTAGTGGCTTGTTGCAGATATTTCTAAGTCCGCGCTTTAGGTAAGGAATGATGACACCATCGACAAACCCGTTCCAAACGTCAGGCCAAGCCGCTTGCTTCCATGGCAGCACAATGTCGTAATTTTTGTGCGCGTTTTCACCAATACACTTCAACAGGAACTTTTGGACCGTGGTCAGCACCTTGGTGAGCATCGGCTGTAGCAAGTCCTGGTTGATGGTTGACATCCACGGCTGCAGAAATATGTTAACTGGAATAATCTCCTAGGAAGCATCGTACCTGTCGGTAGCGCCGGACAGTCCGAGCAACACTACATCATGCAGGAATTCCCTAGCGTGAGGGAACTCTGGCGGTAGGTTGTGCAAGAACTGTACCCGTTGTTCCTGCTGCGGGAACCTGGTGGGAGTCCATGTCTCCTTCAACCATTTCTGTAACATCCTAGATGTTAAAAACCAACTAAAATTCTGATCATGAGCATCATCAAGCATAAGCATCATGTGTCATGCCATAAATGCATTTCATGTTGCAATAATAGCTTTCATATGTTGCATATGTTAAGTTTTATATGTTGCGTGAAATGTTATCAATAATGCTAATTAGGGAACTTTGTGAATTTTATATATGTGAAATTGCTTAAACAATTAAAATTTGGTTAAAGTAAACTTTATGGTTCAAAGTGTGCTTTATAATATGGGATCAAAAATTGATGATGTTTCTAAATCAAACATGTTTGAATCTGAGCTCAAAGATTGAATCCTATAACTAATTCTCATGCTTAGTCATTTTTGCCAGTGTCTGTTATTAGTTATAAAGTTCAATGTTTGGGATTTTATTAAATGAATTTTCATAAATAAAATGTGTCCAACTTGTGTTTCACTGATTGGTCCTATACTTGAGCTACGATACTGTGTAGTTGGTTGTGATGTTTGATAGACAGTTGTTCACTAATTAATTACCCAAAGTTGCTAATTAACAGTTTTGTAAAACCCTAAAAATAGATTTCAAATCCTTTCTCCCCAATTCAAAATCTCTTCAACCAATTCAAATCGGAGGTGGGACCTTAAAGCAAAGTTGAAGATCTCATTGAGCTGAGCAACTTTTGTTTTTGGAGTTTTCCAAATTGCTACATGAATTTGGGAGAAATTGGAAGAAGAAGAAAAAGGCGGCTACTACTACAGTGCCCAGCAGGGGGGCTGCCATGCAGCAGCTTCACCGGCGGTGGCCTTCCGCCGCCCTTTTTTGCCACCTCACACGTGCCTAGCACGCAGCTGCTTCATTGGCAAAACTCAAGTCAGAGCTAGAGAACACGGTGAAGTTGCCCTCGCCCTCTTAAGCGCATCGTAGCCGGCCATCCCTTCTCTTTCTCCCTTCATGCACACCGTCGGCCGTTTCTGCCCGCCGGCAGAAATTCGCCACCACCCATCCATCTCCGCCCAATTCCTCTAGCTCGCAGCTTCACGCCGCTCTCACACACCTCCTTGACTTGCTTGTAGCACCTCTCCTCGCCAGGATCGGTAGCGGGCCAGATTCCCACCGCGGTGGCTCACCATGGATGCCAACCTCCACCTCACCATGGCCAGCGTGCCCCACAACAACTCTCTCCCTTCCAATTCTCATTCTAGCTTCGCCCTGGTGTCCTAATCGTGATTGGCTCCTCCTTTTTACCTCTACCATGCAGGACATGATGGAACACAGTCGTCTTCCCTAGTTCAGGCCGCCACGACCGACCTCACCGTCGCCTGTCCTATCCGTCACACCCCTGCCTCGACCAAGTAGCCGGACAGAGTCGTGGTGAGCTACTGGTCATTCCTGTTGCCTCTGTTTTAACACCTACCATGCCCTAGCCGCTGGTCCACCATTGCACCGCCGTGCTCCATGCCACCGAACCACCATGGCTGTGGTTGTGCGTGCACGAAGCCCTAATCCTCTCAACCGATAGCATAGGAGTGATATAGTGAGGATTGTGAAGACGTAGGCATAGTCGCCGTGGTCGAAGAACTCGTTGACGACCACCGCCACTACATTGGAGCATCATCGTGCCACCATGGCTGGTGGAGAGCTCACTGTGGTGCTGGAGATGTTCAACCAATACCATAGATCGATGCGCAACGCAGTCTCGAGCGCGTAGGTACCCTTGCCGTCGCTAGTGAGCTCGCCGGCTGTGAGAACCCGCCGGTCAAAGGGCGGTGCTGCCACAGTCAACGCGGCCGGCCTGCTCTATTGACCGGGTCCTGGTTGTCAGTTGCAGTGGGTAAGGGTGAGTTGGGTGAAAAATGGTTTTTGCGCAGAAATTGATTTATTCTTTTCAGTAAATGATTAGAAGTGCTGATTCTTGTTATTCTGATAACTAATTATTGGAGCATGCTAAATTCATGAAATTTGTTGTGTAGCCTTGTTATGAGATGCTCTACCACAGAAAAATATGAATTGGTCATTTCCAGTAGTTTTGGTACGCTTAAAATTTACCTCTTTTAATTATAAAATGAACCTTGTATGATTTTTATAAATAAAAATATTAATTCTGTGACCATGAAACTTTTTGTGTATGTTTCACATGTTAATGACTGCCTTCACAAAAAGTTTGGTACTGTTTGGATAATCCTAACTTGGTTAATTAATTTGAGTGTTTAATACGCTTTTTATTAATTGCATAAATACCAAAATGATTTATATAAATCTTTAAATGACTTTGGTGTATTTTGGGGTTGATTGTAGACCTTGTGACACAAATGCTTCTACTGTTTCTTGGCAACTTAATTATATTCTTGGTATGCTCATAATCAACTTTTGATTAGTGATCAAAATGGCTTAATTAAATGTTTATTTAGTAGATGCATATATGTAAGCCTTGATTGCTCCTTGTATGTAATTGTTTGAGTAAGTGGTTATGCTATGTAGACGCTTTTCATGTTAATCACTTGCTAGTCCATGTAGTGTAATTAATTTCATGATAGAAAACTAAATAACTTGATAGTTAATTAATGAAAATGCTTTTATAATACAAACCCTAGTTCTTTGGTGAAGGAAAGTTGTACTCAACTTTCTTAACTTTGTTTAACTTCTGTTATGTGCTTGTATGTCTTTCATCATGCATCATGGCATGCATTCCATTATGTTAAGCAAAACATCATTTATTACGTGTAGTGCATATGAGAGTGAAAAGGGTCGTGTTGATCAAGTTTCGGAGAAGGTCCATCCACCATGGTGTTGGTACCAAGTTTAGTTTCTAGATCCTCTGTGGAACTAACCTTCTCTACAACGCAGGCAAGCCCTAGAGCATAAAACCCTTCTCTAGTATTTACAAATCTTTATTACACTTTAAGTCTTGTGAGATGTGCATTAAGTAATTAGGAGTTTGTCGAATACCGCTACTGCATGATTACCTTGGTATTCAGGTTTCCTCAGTTGTACCCTGCTAGTATGAATAGGCCAATACCTCTAATGCTTAGTAATGCTTAGACTTCGATAGAAGTCGAATGATGATTTCATCGTTCACAAGGAATAGGTTCTACCTTGCTCTTCTCGACTCTGTTTATGGGTCAGCAGTATACCATGATGATGTTAATATGTAAATTGAGACCGGTCAGGAAATTGATGTTAAGGTAAGTGTTGGGCAGATAGGTTCGCCTGGTCGTGCTCGTCTTGCCTATGTCGATTGAGGACCATACTGTTGTAGACCTGTCATGTTCGAGACCTTGTAGTACTGGCCACATATTTCGGTAAGCCTAATATCTCGGCTATTCCATTATGTGAAAAGGCTACTGCGCACTGGGCGTGTGAAATGGTGAGAGTAGCATGTACACATCCTGTGAATCCACCAGGAGTGGCGCAGGGAGGTGGAGTATTGTGCTCTCGCATAGCGCAGACTGGTTCACATTTTGGAGGATCCGAGTGAAGGTTGATATATGTAGGTTCGGGTCCAAGCCTAGACCTACATATGTTGTGTGGTAAGGAAACCCCAGCTAGGCCAAATCGATTTGAATCATCGTGCTCCTCGGTTATGGAGACTTGATCCCCTGATCTACATCATAGTTAATCAATAGAACATGGTTACGTGTGGATAAGAGATGAACATGAGATGAGGTTATTAAAGAAGTGATTGATTTAGATCAGGTGCAAACAAGATACTACTAATGTCTTAATACATAGCTAAAACATTGAAAGTAAGGATCCACCTATAGTAATCTTTTCTGCAAAAGATAGACCTTGCTTCAGACTTTCTTGAAAGCCTTCATACCCTTGGAGTCTTTTCTTTTAGTCGGGTAAGACTTGTTGAGTACCCTCAAGTACTCAGGGTTTGTTAACCCCTGTTATAGGTTCTGACTTGTGCTACTAATTGAGGTCATGTCAGTGGGCTCGACATGATCTGGCTATCTCTTCTACCTTAGGTGCTTCACCTAAGTTGCTTCTGAAGTACTACTCACCTTTTTGGAACTTAAGTTAAGTTTTACTTAAACATGTTTTGTAAACTAATGTTGTAAGTATTGTGCACTCTAATGTAAGTTATTTTTGTACCAAATATTGTAATGTTGTGGTACCTCCATGTTGATCCTGTATGAGTTGGAAAATATGGATGATTCGGGGTTCCCTGAGGACACCTGACAGACTACCTGAGTTATCTGCCTCTCGTGTGGGCCATATAATTAGGGTGGTTTTGCCACAATTTCATAATGGGGTCGACCACCAGTTCAACGAGCAGCATGGCATATGGCGAGGAGGCAGACCTGTCATCCAAGAGTATGTACTTGAGCTTTCTCACCGCCTCCATCTTCCTATTCGGCTGCTCCAGCGGATCATACCACGTCAACTGCTTGAACGTCTCTTGCACGATAGGGACCAACATGTTGCGTGCTGTGTCCGGTAGGGACATCTCCTTGTAATAGGAGGGATACTCAGTCAACAACTTCCTGAACTCACCGATAACCGTATCCAAGATGACCTTGGTGTGGCTCTCCTATGGGCTTGGTGGTTTCATGACCTCATCATCATGAGGACTCAAATTGATTGCGTCGTCGTCATCAGAAGAGGTTGAATTGCTGGAGGGATCATTGGCTGTAGGGATGATGTAGGAGGCATCAGTGCGGTCGGTGCTGTGACCTGAGTACCTGTGGCGCAGTCACACCTAGATGAGGTTGGCGTCGCCTTGGTGGTGTGCTCTAAGGCCATGGCCAACACTGTAGCCCATGCGTTCCATTCTTTGATGAACCGCTAAGTTGTTCATAGCGGTCGTCGTCGATGCCATCGAGACAGGGCGATGCTCGATGCACGTCTAGTGGACCGGAATGGCCGGACCATGATGCCAAGCCCCCAGAGACAAACAACATGGGTCACCTGTAATCGACGACAGTAATGGGCATGGCATCCTCGTCGGCAACCATGGTGCCATCAGCATCAACAACCATGGCACCACCAGCATCGGCAACCGCTGCGCCATCAGCATCGACAACCGACGGTGCCAGGGACAATGCTAGTGTTGTGCTCTAATGGCGTCGTATGATAGATGTTTCTGCTGGTGGGCTCGTCGGAGGCCATGGGAAGCGGTAACAGTCATGTGGATCAATGTGGTACTACTAACTTTTTCACTTAAGT
The DNA here is from genome assembly GCA_904845875.1 of Miscanthus lutarioriparius. Classification (NCBI taxonomy): domain Eukaryota; kingdom Viridiplantae; phylum Streptophyta; class Magnoliopsida; order Poales; family Poaceae; genus Miscanthus; species Miscanthus lutarioriparius. The sequence goes on from CAJGYO010000017.1 coordinate 37,723,695, forward strand.
ACGGGAATGTGTTGCCGCAGTTCCAAACACTAGATGGAGGATGATCAATAACTACGGCATCAATGTGGTTGAATTGAGATTGGACCGCGTCCATCGCATTGCCATGGGCATCACAAACGTCAAAGTTCGCCCTTTCTGATCAGAGGATGTGGGTGTATAGCTATTGACATTTTTGGGACCCTAAGACAGTCCAACCCTATGAAATATAGACGCTCCACATCACTGCGAGTCGATGAACAATGAAATACAGTGCTAGCAACTATCAGGGGCTATCCAACTAGTCCATAAAACCCAACTATCAGGGGTTAACAACTAGTTCTAGTCTATAGAACCCAACAATTAGTTCACTTTTTTAGCCATGGCTAACTAGTCATAGCCCATCCAAACGGGGCCTAAGACAGTCTGATACTAGAAAATCTTGATAGGCCAGATAATAGTTCTAATAAAACAACAAAATATAGATTGTGTCAACTCTTGCGCCAAGTTCACCGCAACCATCCGCCATTCATCTTGCGTACCTCCACCTTGAGCTTAGCTTCATCATACTCTTGCTCCTCCTCCCATTCCTCATCCTCATCATCGCTGCAGGTGGCCTCGTGTATTATGCTGAAGAAGCAGGTGTCACCGATGTTGAGGTGGTTGCTTGCGCAGAACTCGTCCCACCCGTAGTTGAACGATGTGCGCACTTTGTTGTTCGTGTGGGTCCTCTCCAAGGCCACAAACCAGGACTTCCCAGCCATTTACAGCTCTATGGCTTGCCATTGTTGGTAGCCATGTGCTAACTCGAAGTCCAATGGCACGTTCTTCACCTCACACAAAAAATATTGATGAGAAAGACAACACTAGTAACTTGCGACATCGGTACGTTCTACATCTCGCGTGAGTGCTCACCAGATACTTTGCTTTGAGGTGGTTCTTCTTCAGGATCACTGCAAAACTCCTCGGCTCCATGATGGGCAGGGAGAGCTGACTACCGTTAGCCTCGAAGTCATGTGGGTACTGCTTGCGGTAGGTTGTAAGGTCAAAGACCTTGATGTTAATCAGTGATCAGCTGTCATACCGCAATACAAGAGAAAACCCATCTTGGAGGTTGAGGGTGCGGGCAAAGTGCTTCCATCCTCGGTGGAGGTACAAGTGACCGCCATTGGGGAACACCTCCACCTTCCACTGGGCCAGGCTCTGCTCATCGTCTAGTCAAAGCTTGACTTTTTGGCGACCTCCAACATCCTAGACCATTGCAGCTCATAGTTTCTATGTGCACAACGATCAACATAGCCAGATAGAGGGACAAGTTCATTCCGAAAGGTGAACCCCAGTAGATTGGATTTAGCACACATAAAACGAGCACTTACCAATGTTTCTGCATACAATCCAGGAAGAAGGATCTTCATGCACTCTAGGTCACTCTAGCTCGGTCCTGCCATGTCTTCTTGCAGCCCTGCCGTGCTAACTAGGGAACTTGACAGTCTTGAGAAATCCTTGCTAGTATGTCTCTGTTCTCGTTCTCCTCTCATGGGGGGCTTTCTTTTTCTGTGTTTCTGGTGTTGTCACAAACGCAAGGAGTGCACATAGTGTTGGGGCATCATTGGAGGAGCTAACATGTAGTAAAAACCAGCGCCAAGACTGACACCGTCTCATCGGCGTAAATAGAGGAGACGTGCTCTGTTTTCATCAGTGTATGCTTGGGAACGTCAATACTCCTGCATCTCTGGTTGAACATGCCTTCTGTGGTATGACTGGTTGATGTTCCTGAGGGAGTGCGACAGCACTCGAGGGGTTAAAAGACCTATCACCACTGCACTAGGCTTTCAAGTCTCAACCGTGTCATGGCGGTCAATTCACTCCTATCCAGCTTTCATCCTGCATTCGCTTCGCTCTCAGCAACCACGCAAGGTTTCTTTGAGAGGAGCAAGTCTCAGCAACCAGAAAGTCCTATCGCCATATATTTGAACGCATCAGATAGTATTCATGTCGTATGCATTTGTGCAAATATTTTCGTTCACAAAGGAATATTTACCATTATCTCGTTGAACACGTGATAGTCCAAGCATTGTAAATCTGACCGGGCCGAACATATATCACTCTTGTCAACTGCGCAATGGTTGCTTTGTGCCTCGGTTTGGTGAACCAAACTCATATCAGTAGTAGTAATAGTCATGAGTCGCTCTGATCATGCGCAAAATAAGTGGCTCTGATCTGTCGTGAACCCAACTCGTCTTATTTGCATGTGTCTAATAAAAATTGTTAAACTTGCAACAGCCATGCAGCGAGGAGTTCATCTAAACAAGTCTCGGCTTGATCTAATGCACCATGGAGGAGGCATAGATGTTGCATTTTTACTGCACACCAGAAAGTCCGCCGCTGTCCATTTGATCTTTCATCGAATAGTTTGTGTACCCATCTCTAGCTAGTCGCTGCATGTCTCTACAAAACCAACCAAGAGAAATTGCTTACGAAAGCAACTCCTCTTCACTTTGCCCCTCGACTGTTGTGACTACTTGGATAGGAGTGAAAAGACCTATCACAACCGCATAAGGCTTTCAAGTCTCAACCGTGTCATGGTGGTCAAAATCTCTTAAATTTTCACTCCTATCCAGCTTTCAAACTGCATTCACTTCGCTCTCGGCAACCACGCAAGGTTTCTTTGATAGGAGCAAGCCTAGCCTAATACAGAATAGATGAGCCATAGGTGTTGAAAATTCTACTGCACACGCAAGGAAGTCCTGCTGCCGCATATTTGAACGCACCGGATAGTATACGTGTCATACGCATTTGTGCAAATGTACTCCTGGCCCCATGTCATACATTATGAAAAACATTACTTTCTTTTAGGAATTAAATTAAAAGCCAAGCAGAACATGGTACACTTGACCACACCCCTACTACTAATAATAATAATATTGGATGAAATAACGAGTGAGTGTAGTCCATCACAAACTATGAAATTTTACTAGTATGCTGCCTCGTGTGAAGTCATGTTAATCATCTGTAGCTAGAACTAGTATCTCTAGGTAATAGCTGGATGCCTTTGAGTAGTGGGATGGCACTGCTCTCCTCTTATGGTCAGATGGCATTGCGCATTTGTGCAAACATTTTGGTTCACAAAGTAACATTTACCATTATCTTCGTGCGCACTTGATGGTCCGAGCATCGTCCATTTGATCAGGCCGAACACTTCTCACTCTTGCCAACCGCGCAAGGATACCTTTGTGCCTTGGTTTGGTGCACAAAAAACGTATCAGTAGTGGTAGTAGTCATGAGTGGTGTCACAGAACCGTCCAATTTATAAGAGCACAAGTACAATAGCAACCACCAAGGCAGTCAAACCATCACACTAGAGCCCATATAAATCCAGTAGTCCATCGAGTATCACGAAGGGTCTCGATTCAACCAACATACAAGCCAAGATCGTACATGATTCAACATAACAAGTCACATGTTATATCACAGTTCACAAATATCTCACATACATCGGAGTTCACATAGTTATTACAAACCAAGTTTAAAAGTAGCAGAAGCAAAGTAGTTTGACATCAACATCACATGTAGTTTAATACGTAGCCAGTTTCATAGTCATCTCCAACCAAAAGCATAAGGGTGAGATGAAATACAGAATGACCTTGCCCATGGTCCTATTCCTCATCCACTGCAGGAGCAAAGCAGTTCTTGCAGTAGCCATGGTACATAACATTATCTGCAACAATGGGAATAAAACCCTGAGTACGAGAAGGTACTCAGCTAGACTTACCCGTCATCAACTAAAATACTAAGACACCAAGGAGTATGCAAGGCTTTATCAGTAGAGCTGGTAGACTTTATTTGCATAAAAGCATAAGTTGTCCAATATCTTTCAAAATGTGAATCACCAGTTATTAATCCTATCTCATACTACATTAGCAACTATCCTATGCCAAACATGTTGGTACCATTAAGTCATCACAATAATAACCATATCTAGTTGAGTTCTTTCATAATCTCATAACCAACACTTCCATCAATTACTACGATGAAGCGTACTCCTGTTAAGTTCTCACTATCCGAGAGAGATGGCAATTTGAATCGATTCCTATCCAGCTGGGGAATTATTCCTAACACACACCCATACTTCCCCGTTGGGGTTGCATCAGGTCACCTTTGGGACAACTCAAGTACAATCACGGGTAAGATTAGCGCTGCACCCTCAAAGATACAACCAATCCGCCAGGAGGCTCTGGACTCTAACCCGCCCTTGGGCTTACACCATTGGCTCTCCACACATCCTTACTACCTCCAAGGTGTGCACTTTAACTGCTCGTGTCCTTGGCCTAAGTTGAGCTACTCGGCTTCACTGTCGGAATGACTTATCCAGCCAACTATGTGAGAGGCATGCGTTCAACATGACAAGATGACCTCCAATGACCGGTCCTTAAACGACATAGATGGAATCACTATGATTACCACAACATAAGACTCCGCCCGGTCTCTAATTATTCAACAGCATCAGGTTATGTTCCACAATAGCACAATATAGCCAACCGTGATTAAGTTATCACCTATAGCTTACAGGTGACAGGAAATCACTCGACTTCTACTGGTCTAAGCATAGCTAAGCATAATAAGCATTCCTGGACTTAAATAGGATTCATGGTAGATATTTCTGGACAAGGAAAGATAATATGCATCAAGTGTTTCCAAACAACTCCTATCATGTAATGCATCAATATGAATAACTTTAGATGACATTAATAAAGTAGGGAGACTTATAATGCTCCGGGGCTTACCTTTCATGAAAGTTACAGGCTGGTGATCCGGGCACTCAGGAAGATGATCGGCTTTAGGCTCTCCTTCTTCGGGAACCTCCTAGTGCTGCACCTCTTGGTTCTCCTCCTATGGATCGACGTCGAGTTCCACCAACATGATCTCCTCGGTTGCACCTATTGCATGCATATGCATAAGTAAGTTCCATGAATGGATAAGAAGGATCATGGAGGATGTGATAGGGGAATGTACATGCTGCGATCATGATGCTAAGTTACACAATGATAACAATGCTAACTCCATGTTTACTGAGTAGGTGCATATCTCTTCTCTATTCACTTCCCATATTCTACACAAGACAATTTCTAAGCTACACATAACAGCTACAAGTTTACATCATAACTATAGTTCTGCTTATCCAACTGCTGTGATTTTGGACTTTCTGGAAAGCTTATAAAATTTCCTACAACTCTTATTTAATTACCAAAAGCTAATTCAAACTCTATCCTAACCAAAACAGGCAATATATCTAGCTCTGTCCAGAAATTCCTGAAAACAAGTATTTCACGAGACCAAATTTAAATAGCTATAACTCCTAAACCATTTGACCTATTGACCTGACATTTTGACACAAGATAGATTAAGAAGTTATCTACAACTTTATTATTAACCATTTTTATAGTAAACATCATTATGACTACGGAACATACCCAACAACAGAATCTGTCCTAAACCACTTTAAATTAAATTGTAGAGCAATAATATTTTCATTGCATATAAGCATTCAAAATTGGACATCACCAAACATACCAACAGTTCAGGAATATCAATTACACCCAAGAAAACATAATGGTCAAGCCCAATCTATTTATTTAAATGCCTTTATTAATTTAATTAGATAATTAGGTGAAATAACAAACATATACCAAATGTGCACAATAAATTATCAGAAAATTACAGTGGCTTCTAAGTGCTCTCAATAGACTACTATAAAAATTTCATACTATTTGAATGTGTATAACATTCTCTACAAAAATGACAAGCTAGCAAGGTCTATTTTAGTGAAAATAGTTAACCCTATAGAAAAGTGTCAAACAACATATTATATATTTTTCTTAGCTTCATCCTAGTGCCATACTACTATACAAAAATTTTCATGGCCATATGTTACTTATTTTTATCCCTATAATTTTCCTCAGAAAATACCATTTATTAATAGATAAATAGAAAGACCCTACTTCAATCAAGTTTACAGCAAGTTTATTATTTTTCCTAACTAGAGCATATCAACACAAAGACCAGCAAAATTAGAATCACAATTTTATCACTTTCCTAGCTCAAGTTATCCATTTTACAAGATTGCAAACATTCAAAAAGCACTTATCTAACTATATTTTATTCAAGTTTAAAAATACTAGAAACTGTACATTTGATATTTTTATAAAATACTACACTTCATGAGAAACCCAACAAAATTTGGTTCACCAAAATTGGACATCTACAACTTAACTTATGATTTTTTTTTCAAAGTTTGCATACATTTTAGAAATAAATGCATTAGAATTAGATCTACAGCCGCTGACAGCTAGGGCCCAAAAGTCAGTTGGGCCCGCGCGTCAAGGCACAAAATAGAGCACCGGCGCTGACCGGCCGGAGTTCACCGACGGCAAGCTCTCAGACGACGGCACCGACACCACAAGGTTCCCCATGACCTTCCGCAAGCACTGGGGTAGCAAGTGGGCGATTACATAAGCTAAGGGCAACGACGGCGCTAATGGCAGCACGGCGGACGGGGGTCGACGGTGCGCCGCTCGGAGTTGGTCGAGATGGCAAAAATTTGGGTTCGCCGAGCTTCTACACCCTACGGCGAACCTAGCGCACACACAAGCATGGTGAATGGTGGTCGGAGGTGGCCCGACCACGTGTGGCGTGGCACGGCGGCAAGAACGACAACGATGGCCGCGGCGCTACATAGGGGGCCTTATCGTGCTCTGCTAGCTACATGAAGGGTTTGGTGAGGTGGTGGGAACACGGTAGAGCTACAACTACGGCGAGAGAGCGGTGCGAGCACGGTGAGGTGCCGAGCGACCAGCAATGGCGTCGGCAGCGACAGCGCTGCTGCGGGCGGATGTGCTAGTGAGTGAAGGGGGGAGGCACAGAGAGCAAGTGAAGGCGCGGGCGTGAACGAGCGAGCACGGGCGCTTTTTGTGCCCGTCGTGGCCCGACCGGCCGGGCCATCGGCGTTGTACGACCGCCATGCGTGGCCTCAGTGGCCTAACGTGGTCGACCACCCACAGCGAGGCGACGGCATCATCAGAGCACCACGTTCATGTCTAACAACGCCAAATGACAATGCTCAAGTGCCTAATCCACGGTTAATTAGCGAAAACTCTCTTAATAAAGTTGTAGATCTACATACCAGCTCCAACATTGCTTAAGTGATCTAGGGCTAATTCGCAAAGGTTAGCAAGTTAAATCGTCCCAAAGTCAGGCACAATGAACTATTAAATCAGTTAGGACTTAGAAAATTTCCTAAGTGCCAAAAATAGTGTTTTGCTGATTTTTGTGAGCTCTAAATGACCAAGCTAGGCACTGAATTAGCTCATGACCCAAAAATAAAAGTTGTTGATCTAATCAAGTACTACAACTTTTCTTAAGAGTGCACTGCCATGCAAACACTCTATGACATAGTTCAACTTAGGTCAAACATACCATTTGAAAATGATGACTTACACTATAACTATGACTTAGAGACCAAACTAGCCTTAGTCATAAATACCAAAGTTGTCCCATATAATATTCTAAACATATTTAAGGTACTCTTAGGGTTCCACAAACATTTCATACATTGGTTACAAGTAAACCCTAGCATATGTAAGGCAATTTAGTGACAACACATGCAATATAAGCCAACATAGAGATACTATTTGAGATGCTCATGCTCATAAAGGATCAATGATGCTTGTGCTCATGCAATGTCAAGGTTAAATGCATGATTAACACCTAGTGTATTACAAGTGGCTTTGATCTATGGTGAACCTAATTCATGTCTTCGATAAAATTTGTTGAATTTGCAAGAACCATGCATCGAGAAGTTCATCTGAACAAGTGTCGCCTTGATCTAATGCACAATGGAGGAGGCATAGCTGTTGCATTTTTTACTACACATGCTAGAAAGTCCACTGCTGTCCATTTGATCTCTCGTCGAATAATAAAAAGTGTAGCCATCTCTAGCTAGCTGGCTTGCATGCCTCTACAAAACCAACCAAGAGAAATTGCTTATGAAAGCAACTCCTCTTCACTCTTCAGTCTGTCCCTCGACTGTTGTGACTGTGTTTTTGGAGTGAAATAACTGCATAGGCTTTCCTCATGCATTCAATTCACTATTGGCAACCGCGCAAGGGTTGCTTTGTGCCTCGGTTTGGTAAACCAAACATGTATCAGTATACATACTTGGCATGCTAGTTGAACTAATTAATGATCTCGCCATAGTGGTTGAAGCATGTTGTGTGAAAGGAATGTTTTATGTCAATGGCTTATGTAGTGTATATGAACCTATAACAAGTACTTGTTGTAGTTGAATAGAATAGTCATGTACATAATAGACAGTCCGCATAGTTCAGTTCTGACCCCGACGGACAAAGCATATGTGTTCACTGAAGCACAAGTTTATAATAATTGAGCATACCGAATATGTTCAGAATACAAAGCTAGAAATCCAAAGCAAAGTGTAGCTTTAGAATACATGTTTTCCCAAAGATTATACATGAAATCTCCTACAAGTCATCGTCACCTCCAGACATGTGATCTCTGCTGCCACAGTTACTGTCGTCACTGCAATACTAGTTTCCAGTATCATCTTCATCCTCATCTTCATCCTCGCTACCTTTGAGTATGCCAACTGCTTCCCTCTTATCTCTTAGAAGTTCTTCTAAATTGGCTTCAATGACAATGCCTTCTCCATCATGACTAGCTTCATGCATAACCTGATCACCATCATCCAGCAGGACTTCATGCTCGTTGTCAGAACAGTGATCATCTTGGTGCACTACAGGCTCTATTTCATTCATGTCATACATATCCCTATGTTCAAACTTCTGCATGACCCACCAATCTTTGTCCAAGGAGGTGTCCTGTAGATAAAAAATCTTCCTTGCCTATGTCGCGAGAATGAAAGGGTCATCCTTGTACCAGAATGATTTAACATTGACGGATCTAAAATATCCATCATCATCAATGCCTGCAGACTTCGTAGTGCCATCTAGATTGTACCAGTCACAACGCAGAAGAACCACCGTCCTATGGCTTTGTGCGCTGGAGTTATACATCAACTGAATAACTTCTCTAAGGACACCATAAAATTCCACTGATTGGCCTTCATGTGTGACGGCGGTCATGACACTAGTATTCTGTGTACGCAGGGATTTCTCATGGACAACAGTGCTATACCTGACTCCATTAATACTATAAGCTGCATAGACCCGGACTCAGGTATCAGGACCACATGACAATGCATACAAACCTTCACTAACCTCTATTGGTTTCTCTCTACGTAGCTCCTCGATTTGCACACAAATATGAAACCATCGTCACCACTAAGTTGTCGTATAATTCTACCAATGATCGGCCTAACAGAACTAAAATATGCTAATCACGTACATGAGACTTAAACCACACTGGAAACTCTGCTGCTAGCCTACTGTCAACATCATCACTTGCTCCTTGTTCCTCTAAAATTTGTCTGTATATTCTGTAGCACATATAAGCATTATTATTGGTAACATTTTGTACGTAATATAGAAAACAACAAATCAACATATAAAAAATCATATTTACTACACATATGGTCCAACCTCGTCGTAGTTATTAAGCACATACCAAGCTAGCTTATTGATTTTGGCTTTATCCTTGATGTCCTTTACCCTAATCTGGCCAATGGGCTTGACACCATACATGAAAATAGAGGTCTCACTAGCTGCTGGCCCATCATGTGACATATTGTCATCCCAGTTATATCTTGTTTTAACATCGTCCATGAACCTCTCCCAAAATGCCAATGTCTCACTTTCTAAGTAAGCCTCCGCAATTGATCCTTGAGGCCCGACCCTATTTCTCAATAAATTCTTCAACATGCCGTGATATTGAGGCCTTATGTTCATATCATGCAAATCTAGCCTAGCGTTCATTGTGTCCTTTGTCTTGCCCTCCACTTTCAGCAATGTCCAAAGAATGTTTTCACATATGTTCTTCTCAATGTGCATGACATCAATATTGTGTGGTAGCAACAGGTCCTTCCAATATGGTGGCCCCTACCAAGCAGATTTTTTATTATAAATCACTGGCTCTTCTCCACGCTTTCGTTTACTTTTTCCACCGTGCTTACCTAGGCAGACATTTTTCACCTTCTCGAGTTCCTCAAGGACCTCCTGTAAGGTGAACTTTTTCGGCACATCTCGGTCCTCAGTTTCTCCATCAAAATCCAAGCTCTTCCTCCAAGGGTGATCCCTAGGAAGGTAACGACGGTGTCCAAGGTAGCCTAGCTTCTTTCTTAGGCTCCTTGACAATGGATTTTTGTCATAATAAATACATGCATAATAGCCTTTTGTAGTTCGGCCTGACAAGGTGCTCAATGCTAGGAAATCATGTATGCACCAAAGCACGGCAGCGCGCAGAGTGAAGCCTTTCTTATTATCATGATGTAGTACATGAAAAGTATCGACACCCTTCCATAGTTCCTTTAGTTCTTCTATAAGAGGCTCCAAGAATACATCAAAATCCTTTTCTAGAGAGGTTGGGCCCGGGATTAGTAGAGACATAAAGCAATTCAATGGGTTCACACATTCCCATGGTGGCAGGTTAAGAGGCGTTACAAGAACAGGCCACATACTATATGTCGAGCTAAAGTTGCCAAATGGATTGAAACCATCTGTGGTGACGGCAAGCCTCAAGTTCCTTGGATCATCTGCAAAAGTTGGGTGCTTTCTATCAAAGTCCTGCCATGCCTCCCCGTCTGTTGGATGGCTCATTTCACCGATATTCTTCTCTCGCTTAGTCTCGTGCCATTCGGCGTCCACTGCTATTCCTCGAGCAGCAAAGATCCTCTACAACCTCAGTATTAGAGAAAAATGCATCAAAACCTTATGAGGAACTTGCCTGCTACCATTTGCATCCTCCCATCTAGACTCTTTGCATTTTGGGCACGGTTGTAATTCCTCACGATCACCCCAAAACAACACACAATTGTTCTTGCACACATGGATATTTTCATAACCCTGTCCCAATTCTTGAATATATTTGTGTGCCTCCTCACATGATTTTGGTACATTGCTACTAGGGAATGCATCTGATAGCAACACCAATAGTGCATCAAAATAGTTGTTGCTAACTCAATAGTGGGACTTGGTATAGAGCAACCTGACAAGGAAGGAGAATCTTGAGAAGGTATATCCAGAAGAAACTAATTGCTTCAACTCATCTAACACTCTTTCAAATTTTGGGACTCTTCTAGCCTACTCTTTAGATGTCAATAGGTTTTGAACTAAATCATCAAAATCTAGTAATATGTTATCATTGTGGTCCTCCTGCTCCTCCTCCGCAATCCAACCATCATGATGAGATCCATGCACATCTGATGGCTCTATAATGTTAGTACCTCCTCCCTCTTCCCCATGATGAATCCATGTGGTGTATGTGGGTGACATTCTATGTATAAGTAAGTTGTCCTTCGCCTTTTACCAAGTTTTAACCACCTGGTTAAGACAATGTGTACACGGGCCAGGGATCTTTTGCTCCGGTATTTTTGTTTAACCATATCCATGAACTCTTCAACTGCTACGATGAACGTCGATGAGAATGGTCTCCCATTAGGAATCTAGTATCTATCCATCTATTGTAGCAAAAGTACGCAAAGTTCGTTAGAGTTTCGACCATTGGTGGACAATGGCAAAACTAGCATTAGAACAAAGCATACAGTGTTCGAGAGCACTAATCTGTGCATTTGTTCATATCATACTATGGGACAGTCTGATTTTCTATTTTTGTGTGACAAGCATTGATTTCAATTGAAATTCATACATAATAGCCTTTCTTTATATGTTCTTTACTTTATCATGTACATAAAATGGAGTTCTATAATCACAGAAGAAGGTACTCATACCTTTGTTCTATGAACTGGCATGGTTCGGCTGCAAGCCGCCTCTGCTGCGGCACACACCTGATCACGTGGAAGCCAATGCCACCACGCTCCATCGGGAGAGCCCCGCCATGCCACCAAAAGGACGCCTGAGCCACCATAGTAGACTGGGGATCCTCCGCCTCCGCCTCCACCGCCGCCACCGCCACCATCGCAAGTCCAGCGGGCACATATTTGTTTCCACTTGCAAGGGATATATCCAATTTAGGTCAACCTATAGGGCATCCACACAGCCAATAGGATACTATAGCAACTCCAAAGAGATGTTAGCACAACCAGGCATCTAGCGCAATGGTAAAGACGCTCCAATCCTTGGTCCAGATCCCGTGTTCGACTCCTAGGTATCAGACCTTTTTTTGAGAAATTAAACCCTGATGGCACACATGGTACAAGTGACATGCAAACCGTCGGGTCCCATAGATCGGATGGAGATGGAGAAAGGTCCCATAGGTACACGTGACACGTAAGCCATCGGGTCCCAAAGATTGAATGCAGAAGGACCGAGTGGAGACTTTTATGATAAATTGCAAGCGTCAAGTGACATGCAAGCCGTCGGGTCCCACAGGTCAGATGGAGTTGGACCATCGGGTCCCACAGGTCAGATGGAGATGGAGAACGGTCCCACAGGTAACCATCAAGTCCCACAGGTCGGATGGAGATGGAGAAAGGTCCCATAGATACATGTGACGCGTAAGCCATCGGGTCCCACTGGTACACGTGACAAGTAAGCTGTCGGGTCCCACAGGTCGGATGCTAAAGGGTCCCGCAGGTACACGTTGAATGGAGAAAGGACCGAGCGGAGACTTTTATGATGAATTGCAAGCATCATAGATGAGTACTTTCAGGTCCCATAGGTACACGTCGATGAAGAAGGGTCCCACAGGTACACGTCGCATGGAGAAAGGATCGAGTGGAGACTTTTATGACGAATTGCAAGCGTCACGAATGAGTAACTGTAGGTCCCACAGGTATATGTCGGATGGAGAAAGTACCATGTGGAGATCTATGGCAAAGCACCGTTCGTTACAGATCGAATATTGTTCGTCATAGATGTGTAATTAGTTCAATGACAAAGCCCTGTTCATCATAGTATTAAAGGAGATTGTCATAGATGAGTTGTGCGAGTGATCTGTGACAAAACCCTATGCTCTTCTATGACATTTTTTGTGACAATGCCTAATTTCATCATAGATAGGGAGGGTTGAAGGATCGTCACCACTGATCTATGACGAAACGGAAAAATTCGTCATAAAAAGCGATCTTCTACGACGGTTTCAGAATCGCCATTAAGATTTCCATCATAGAAGTGGATATTTTTAGTAGTGGCAGCCTCGCCAATGCCGCTAGGTCCATGGAGTAGAGCAGGAGTCAGATGACACGCTGTCATGAGGCTAATAGCCAATGGCAGGTGGGGTCGTTGTTGACGGTCACTAACATCAATTATAAACCATCAACATAACCTACATATATACTTAATTCCATCACCAAACATAGTTATAGAGGTTTAAACTAATAAATACCATAAGTTTTGATGAATTTGTGTTTTCAGCAGGGTTTATCCAGAAAGCCACCAAGGAGAACTTATTCGTCAAAGGAAATCACGGAATTCCATGCGCGTAAATAGCGTGCGAAGACTCTAGAAGACTCCAGGAGACTCTCCACCGAAGATGATCGCGAGAGGCTGACATGGGGGTCGGCCGGCCCCACCTGTAGGCCGGTCAGCCTATGAGTCCCACCAGTCAGCCCCTCCTTTATACGTCGGTTTCCCACCGCCTCCTAGATTGCACCTACGTCGTTCTTTAAAGTCAGTTTGATCCGAGAGTCCAGAATTAATGCTCTGGCCTATATATACTAGCCCCTGCCCCCTCCCTAAGCCATCCTAAAACTCTAATTTATATTCTCCTCGTCAGGATCAGAGCCAGCTATCAAGAGAAGATTAGTCCTCTTTAGGATCTAGTTTTGTAAATAATAGTGAGATAGAGAGTGAGGAAAGAGTTTGGAGGAGGTGCCGGCCTATCGGTGCTCTCTCTATGGCTTGTACCTTGGTGGATCCAAGTTCTATCTGAGCTTGCCTCTGAGATTTCTCTAGTAATCAACTTCTAATCTAAGTAAGCATCTTGTTTATATTGTTCATCCGGTTTGCGACTCTTTTGAGTGCTTTATTCTCTTCCTAGGGGAGTAAAGTATTAATCATAAGTGTAAGCGTGGTGCTTAGACTTAGGTTAATCGTAGATGCATCTTATATTTCGGATCGGTGGTAGCTCGCGAGGGTGACTCTTATAGCCTCGTTGAATCCTCTGTAGTCCACCTCCCATTTGTAAGGGCATGTAGGACATGGTTATAAAGAAAAGCATCCTCTGCTGGTGTCTTTCCCTAGTAATGTCCCCAATTGAATAGTAGAAGACAACTTACCCAAGTTAGAATTAGAGAATCTTAATTTTTCTCTCTAGGCTCCTATTTATCATAACCTTGTTGATACCCTTAGTTAAGTTAGACCGTAGTTAGTCTCACATGTTTTTCTGTGGATACGATACTTAGAATACTTTCGGGTGAAAGATACAACGGTATCCGTGCACTTGCGGATTTATCTGTGTGTGTTAAAATATACCAACAGTCGTCGGCGCCACCACTTGCCTATAGCGTGTCAGAGAGTGCCGCGTAGGTGGCGAGCGAGCAGAGGAGCGCATGCCAAGCGGTCGGCGTCGACCAGCGTCGCGACGTCCTAGGAGGCCACGTTGGGCAAGACGAAGGAGAGCGCTAGGATGCAGGAGTGCGCCTGCGACTGCGAGACGGATGCCCCCACCAGGACGAGGTTGGGTTGGAGGCCGAAGCGGCTGCATCCATGTATTAGCTAATGGCTCCAAACACCCTTAGCTAATATAGTTGGCTAGTTAATAATTAGCTGGCTAATATTAGTTATGAGCTATTAGTCAACTAGCTAGTTGTCAGCAACTCATGGATCCAAACATGGTCTAAATCTCCTAATAGCATAATAATTTAAACTTTTTGCCAACTGTGCATGGGTTCAACTATGGTATACCAGCCTGAAAAAAGTCTAATTTATTTTTCTCAACTATAGTAACCCTTCGATTTTGCTCACTGAACTATAAACAAGTTTTTTACCCTTTCCACTTTTAAAACTGTTTATTTTGCACTTTCGGTGATTTTTATTAGTAATTTTGCTGAGAAGGTAAAGTAGACTATGTTATGTATATATATGTAATGACCTTGTCTAAAAATTTATCCAAATACTTTTACATGGAAAAATAATGCAATTAAAAATCCTAAAATACGGTTTAATAATAAAAAATACATAGAAAATTGTTTTTATTATTTCTAAAATCATGCTCTCTCTTGTGGTGCCTAGTTTGAAATTGTTTGGATCCTGATAGACCCATTTTAGTGCTTATTTGCTAATATAAGCTCTCGTTATCTATTATAATTAGTCGATGTTTATCGTCTAGACCACGTAGAAGCGCCAGTGGAGTGTCATCAAGACTGGACATGGATCCCTGCGTTGTATGAATTTTCAAAGCAGTTTTGTATTAGCCTGTGTGGCTGCATGCACCATGCAGGGCACCAAAATGAATCCCTTATAATGGAGAATTTGGATAATTGTACACATTTTGCTCTTATAGACCCCAGAAGTGGGTCTCTTCACTACACGATCCCCACTTGTGATCATATTGTTCTCCATTATACAATGCGGTTAGGTGTGTTCCCTTCCTTGAACATAAAATGCAACCTATATAACTCACATCAGCGGACAATCAGTCCCTCAAAGCCACGAAGGTCCTCCCCTAACTAACTTGTGTATCCTTCAAGTGTCACAAGGGGGGAAAGAAGTATCTTGATCCTTGAAGCTAATGATCAGGAAATCACAGACAGCAATTACCACGATGCCTGGGCTTCAACTAAAATGGCATTACAACCATTCTGGCATGGCCCGCATCTGAATCTGATGGTCTGTTACAATGTCACTTGGGAACGGAATTATGTGATGGTTGCTGCTGTTTCCAGCTCCCTTAGCTTGGAATCAAAGAAAAATAATATTTTTATTAATGTTACCATCTTTTTTATCACCAACTACACTTGTTCAACAAGCATTTTGTTATGAGCCAGTAGAATGGTAATATGGGTTAGTGCAGATAAATGGGTTTTATACTCTTGATTGTTTATATGTTTCTTTTTCTAGCATTTGGATGCATCAATACAGAATCCACTATTTCTCTTATACGTGAATGAAGCACAAAGATGTTTGAAAATTACTTCATTCGGTTTTCCACAGAGCAATTAACTGATAAGAAATTAAATTAGTCTTGAGAATAACTGGATTGGTTGCTTAGGTTTGAATGAACTACGTACTGATCCTATCGTTCATTCACCAGACAATTTATTTGGACATTCATGGAAGCTATAGTACGTAGGTACAGATTCAGCTGGATCACTGATGAAACAGGCCAATATATTCGAGTTGATTCCCACATGTGGCCATGTCCACAAAAAACCCATTTCCTTATCCAAATGGTTAGTTATATGGCAAAGTGAAGGAAATTAGAACCTCTCAGATGTTCCTAAGCTGCCAGCTGCCAGTTGCCAGAATTTGACAGTTCCAAACGATTATCAGAATCCAACTCAACGCACCTGCAAAGCAAAGCCGTCCTGCACACACCGTTTTTTTATTGGAGCCGCTCCAAATTTCATATCACTCTCTTCAGACAACGACAACACAACCTGTAAGACCACTATGTTGGCAACTAATCCAGCCTTTATATAATCCTACGAGAATCTTTGCCTACTCAAGCTTGCAACCAAAGAGATCACTTGATCAGAGATGAAGGCACCACTCAGCACTTCATCCACCTGCACTTCAGTTGCAAAGAAGGCGCGCTCTTCGCCATTGCTATTGGTATTGGCACTCTTCCTACTTTGCTTCTCCTTCCTCTACGGCGAGGACCTCAAGGAGCTCCTCGCTCGGCATGGCGAGGAAGCATCACGCCTCATCGCCAACACCTACAGCAACAACATTGAGAGCGGGCAATCGACAGCACCACCCTCCGGTAAAGTCAGCAAATCACTGATCAAATTGAAGTCGTTCGTAATAACAATCCGAGATCACATGATCATCAGAGGTTGCCGAGACGATGATGACGACGACGACGACGAAGAGGAAGTGGAAGGGGAGGCTGGCGTTCGCGCTGAACGACGAGGACGAGGACGAGGACGAGGCGTGCGACGTGTTCTCGGGAAGCTGGGTGCGTGACGACGCGGAGCACCCGCTGTACCGGGAGGAGGCCTGCCCCTACATCCATCCGCAGCTGACCTGCCAGGCGCGGGGGCGGCCGGACACGGCGTACCAACGGTGGCGCTGGCAGCCGCACGACTGCACGCTGCCGGCGTTCGACGCCGTCCGGATCCTGGAGGCGCTGCGCGGCAAGCGGATGCTGTACGTGGGCGACTCGCTGGGGCGGGGCCAGTTCGCGTCCATGGTGTGCCTGCTGCAGTCCGCCATCCCCGACGCCGGCGCCAGGTCGTTCGAGATGTCGGCGGACCAGCAGCACACCGTGTTCACGGCCAGGGAGTACAACGCGACGGTGGAGTTCTACTGGGCGCCGTTCCTGCTGGAGTCCAACTCGGACAACGCCGCCGTGCACCGGATCTCCGAGCGCATGGTGCGGCGCGGCTCCATCGGCTACCATGGCCGGCACTGGGAGGGCGTCGACGTCATCGTCTTCAACACCTACCTGTGGTGGTGCACCGGCCTGCGCTTCAGGATCTTGTACGCGCGCACGTTAGTACACAGCATTTTCAGTGGATTACTGTTCTCAATCTTTAATTTTTGTGTGATTCGATCGGCAAATTAAAACAAAAGGAACGGGCCGTGGGAGGACGCCGGCAAGGAGAAGGCGTGGGAGTGGATGTCGACGGAGGAGGCGTACGGCATGGCGTTCCGGGACATGCTGCAGTGGGTCAGGGACAACATGGACTTCAACACCACCAGGGTCTTCTTCACCAGCATGTCACCCACGCACCAGAAGTAACTGCGACATGCATGGCTAGCTGCAGGTTTCCTAGATCATATCGTCAGGTAGTGTGTGCTCTGTGCTCACATGTGGAGTTGCGTCTGTGTGGGTGTGTGCAGGAGCCAGGACTGGGGCGATGCGCCGGGCCACAACTGCTACAACGAGACGACGATGATCGGGGACCCCGGGTACTGGGGCTCGGACGGCCGCCGGAGCGTGATGCGGATGATCCGGGAGATCCTGGACGGCGACGGCGCCGACGTGCCGCTCACGTTCCTCAACATCACGCAGCTGTCCATGTACCGCAAGGACGCGCACACCTCCATCTACAAGAAGCAGTGGAGCCAACCCACGGCGGCGCAGCTGGCGGATCCCAAGACGTACGCTGACTGTGTCCACTGGTGCCTACCGGGCCTCCAGGACACGTGGAACGAGCTCCTCTACTCAAAGCTCTTATACCCTTAGGCCTTGTTTGATGCGCATGTATTTATCTCAATCCATATGTGTTGACGTGAATTGGAGTGAAATTAAACTGAATTGAAGTGAATACACATGCATTCAAACAATGTCTTAGTTTTTTTATTACATACATAGTGTAAAACTAGCATCAAGTTTTGTTCCTAACTAAACAAAACAGACCACACTTATTACAAGGTTCAATCACACTCAGTTCTTATTACAAGCTCTTCTACCCCTAGCACAAAGATATATGAGTCGTTGTATATTCTTAACACTGTCTGTATCTGTATTTGGTATCCGAATGGCCTACCCGACTCATACATAAACCCTTCGGGTAGACGAAAATCCGCCATATTTTTTAGTCCTGCTACTATCAAGAGTAGGGGACAGCCCCTCTTATGTCTCTTTTGTGTCTTGGCTTTCAGGTACTTTTGCTCTAGACTAACAAACACCAGATCCACCACCTTCTCTTTGAAAATAAATAGGACATCTACTTGATGACAAATGCAAGACATATCATAAAGCGATCAAGCAAATGGTACATGTTCCTAATAAGAGTGTTATGATAAATATTAGGTACAAGTGTTGATAGTCCCACCGATTTCGCAATGTTATGATTCATGTTGTACACTTGCCTGCAATTTTTAGGCCACTTTGCTAAATAATAAATGATATTTGGTCCTACATCTTCTTCGTTTATTTGTCTCAGCAAATTGGCCATCTACCATATCTATCATCCATGGCTACAAGCCTACAACTTGTATGTATGCATGAACAATGCACTACGATTCCTAATAAGAAAGGAGAAAATGCATATACGGAAACAAGATCAAGATTCAAATCCTTACAAATTAATATAAGTTTAAACTAAGTTATAATATCTCTGAGAATAATCTCCTTCTTGAAACACCCTAAAAATTGCTTCTTTATACAGTTACATGGGAACTGCGGCTCTCGCTCGGGCCTAGCTGTGCCCCCCTAGCGCTGCCCCTGGCGTCGCCTCCAGCAGCCGCCGGCGCTTCCCAGCCTACCTCCTTGCCGCTGACCTCGCTATCTTCTCCGGTGTCGCTGCCGCCGGAGGCGGACCTCCCGGATGTCTCCTTTGTTGTCTCCCGTCCACCTCACAGGATGTTTGGTCATGGCATAAGCAGCCCTCGCCATTGCTGAGGTCTCCGAATCAAGCCATGGAGCTCCAAGGCCTCAGTTCCCGTCCTGGTGTTGGCGTCCAAAAGGTGATCAGAAGCAAGTTTGACTGCTCGGTGTCCCCAACGATTTGGGGCCGCGCCTTCTTCCTAGTCGCCTCCTTTGGCCATTGTAAGTTCAAGCTTTCCCTTGCCTCGGTCGGAGCCATTCTTCAGGCTACGATCGGGGGCATCGCCTCGGATTTTGTGGTTCTTCATCTTGCGGATAGAGTTTTTTGTTTCTAGGTTTCTTCAAGTTTTGTTGGTTTTCATGTTATCAAACTGCGTTCTTTTGAGTGCTCTTCCTTTAAAGTTTTCTTCCACCTTTGGAGCAATGGCGGCCCAAACTAGATTCGTGTGTGGATAAGTTTTTGTGCAAAAGAAGAGGCCTCCTGGACTGCTATCCAAAAGAGGACTACCTGCTAGCAATCGAAGCTTGATCAGGCCTTCAGTCACCTTCACTGATGCTGTGAAGAGTATTCTGCTTACTGGGGCTAACAGAGTTTCCATTCCAGTTCATCAACCTCGAAAGAGCATTTTTGATCGTTTGGTTTTTCCTGCTGATCTCAGACATGCAATGAGCAAAGGGAAGAATCCCATTAGTCAAGTTTCTCAGGCTAGATCAAAGCATATAGATACTAGTTTAAGTTTGAAATCTGGTGCAGCCCCGGGTCAACGGACTATAGGGACAGTCAAGTAGAGTCACTTGTCTACCACCTCTTGTAGTATGCTATTGTTTATGTCGGTGATCTGTTCTTTCAGGTTATCCTTTTTGCAACTTTAGAAGGAAACTTTACTACTTTTGGTTTGATATATGGATCTTCCGATAGGATATGGAGAGATTACCAAGAAAAAGCTCACGAGGAGACAATTCATCGGTGTAGTTCCACAATGGGTCATGACTAGAAACCTCAATACCAGCGCATGCCGAGCAGCACAACCTTGTGTCGGCCACCACAGGAGGCTCTCGGTTTTATCACGGCACCGTAGATCGCTAATCGTGGCACCATTACTGAACCTACAAGCCATAAGAGTTCTCACGTGGCACAAATTGGGTTGCATAGGAGGACGCACCATGCGAAGGAGGGATAGCAAGTAAAGGTGGTCACAAGGTTAGGAGTCAACAAGGGGTGGTCCAAAGTAAAGACATGGCACATGGGAAACATAAATTAACTAATGAATACAACTAAGCGTGAGACTCATGCTTTAATTTCACGCATGCCCTGCGTTTAGCAAGGAGATTACCAAATAAAAGATTACATGAGATTTGGTCTTGTTGGGCAGCAACATGAGATCAAGACCGATAAACATTCCGAGACTTGAGAGAGTTGGAGATTAAACAAGCGAGATTTGAGGGATAGAGCCGATACACTACTCGGAGATTCAGTTGATAAAGCAACGAAATGATTTGCAAGGAAAAGACTATGAGGTTCAGGCAGCGAGAGGTTAGCGTTGCACCGAATCACCTTTAGGATAAGGGCAGAGATGTTCGACAAGGATTTTTGGGCAGGGTCTTCACACACAGGAGCAAGACATCCATGACATATGCAAGCATTTAAGGGAACCAAGCTTATGCTTATGAGTCAAGCAAAGGCATGGATACACAAACATTCAAGGGCTAACAATCACACATACATCATGGTAATACCTAGAAAGCAAGCAACCACACGTCTAGAGGACTAATGTGAAGATAACTTGAAAGGAAGAACCTGACATTATATTTAAAAGAAAAGCAGGTGCAGGCTTCTAACAAGGTATCACTACCAGTTTTAGTTTTCAAAAGGGTGAAGTTTTTGCTAACTACTAGCTTGTCATCTATTTTCTTTGGAAGCAAACATACAAGGCAAAGCTAATCCCACACTATCTTCAACCACAGCTATTCAAACAGCATGGAACAAGGTATTTTGCCTAGCTTTACATAGGGAAGATAGTAACATCACATTGATCACAAGTTACTTAGTATTAGAACAAAGTGAGAGAAGCATATTTATGCACAAGCACAATCATGATGCATGACCGTCCTATTCGTCCTCACAAAATTACCAGCCTAAGGTGGTAATCACGTTCTATGTCGGTGGCATAACACTTATTCTCATGACATATAGCTAGTCGGCAGCTACATTCAATCTACGTATTCGTAGTTAGCGTACTTGTAGAAGATTCCATTTTAGCCCAACCCCACAATTATATGTATGCGGAAATAAAAATCTGGTCTCTAGGTTTCATTCTAAATACTTCCATATATACACTTCTGTATCAAAAGCTACCCATCATTAAATACGTCTATACATACATATAGAATATGCAAATATAGCCGTACAAAAGCTAACCCATAATTAAATACTTCCGTATATATATATGAGATATATATACTTTAGTATCAAAACTACCTCTCCCCTTTGACCGCACGCTCAAATCTTGCGGTCATGCCACTCACCAACTTACCTAGGCGTAGGGGTATATTGATCCATACATTACCATTCTAGCAAATGTCATCCATACAATAGCACGCCGTATGGACAACGAAATAAAAATTGCAATTAAGTAAATCCTCCATAGTTAATATTAGTTTACTTAGCCACCTAGTAGTCCTTAATTAGGCTTAACTAGAGGTTGTCGCTAGCATAGTTTTGCAAATTAGTTTTGATAAATTTGCCTGTAGCTAAGGTTTTAGTGCAAATAGGCTTTTAAAATCAAAACTTTATTTTTAAAACTACGTACATGATAGTATTATGCTTAATCTTGCTCTGATACCAGTTGTGATAGAACCACCCAATTTATATAAGATCAAGTACGGCTGTCCTCGTTTAACACGTTGACGCGCACATACTTTCACTTATATAAATCCGGTAGTCCGCCGAGTGTCACGAAGGACCTCGGTAAATCCACATCACAACCAAGATCGCACGATTAAGCAAATACACATCATATACACAGAGTTATAGCAGAAATAATATTTACAATGAGTTCACATAAAATAATACAAGTTTGGGTTTCAAAACCGATTAGTGAAAACAACATAGCTTTCAACTAATTACAATAATATAAGTTCCAAATACATTGCTAGCATACGCGACATCCTCCAACAATGGCATATAGACGACGAATACATATAGAGTCGGCGAGTCCACCGGCGGTTAGCCATCATCTTTAGAAGGCCAAGAATTTTACCTGCAACATGGTGAGATAAACTCTGGGTACTCGAATGTACTCAGCTAGACTTACACGTTATAAACCAAAAATAAAGTGACACCAAGGAGTATGTAAGGCTTTATCGATGGAGTTAGCTTGACAACATTTTGCATAAAAGCTTAAGTAACATAACTTAGAGATTTAATATCTTTAGCATCAAGTTAAATACCTATTCAATTAAGCATCTCTAGATTAGCACCTGTACTAGAGCAATCACTTGATTAAGCTAACAAGCATTAGTAACCATATCCGGTGTATTAATTTGAGCATCATCATAACCATCAAGTTTCATCAATTAATGCTACGTTGCCGCTGCTCAGTCAAGTTCTCACTATCCGGAAGAGACGACGACTCGAATTGATTCCAACCAGCTGGGGAATTATTCCTAACACAAACCTAGGCAGACCAGATCAACGGTCACCTTAGATCACCTTTGGTACAACTTAGGTCCACATTTCATGGGTTCGATCAGCGCCGCACAATCAGGGATGACCAGCTCCTAGGACGTTCAGGCCCGGCCTACCCTTGGGCTCACATCTAGCTCTCCGCACATCCTTACTACCATCCAGAGTGTGCACTCTTATAGAATGGGGCCCGGCCTAAGTTGAGCTACTCGGCTTCATGGTCGAAACGGCTTATCCGACCAACTAAGTGCTAGGCATACGTTCAACATGATATGAGGACGTACAACGAATCGGTCCTTAACCGACATAGACGGGGATAAATAGGCACCAAGACCTCTATGCCTTGTTGCTTCTCTATCACAATCCCGCCCGATCTCCTTTTATTCATCAACACATGGTTATTTTCATGATAGCAATTATAGTCAACCGTGACCAGATATCTACCTATATCTTGTAGGTGACAAGAAATCACCTGACTTCTACCGGACTAAGCATGGCTAAGCATATATTCGATCCTAGACCTACATAGGATTCAAGATATATTTGTCTAGACAAGGAAAGTATATGCAGCAAGTGATTCCAATCAACCCCTAGTACTTAATGCATCAATATAAAAGGACTCGAGTTGATATTTAGAAAACATAGGAGGCTTAGAATGCTCTGGGACTTGCCTGGGATCCGACACAAGTCAGTTCAGTTAGCTCGTACCGTCTTGGTGACATCTTCGGTCCTAACACTTGCTTAGTCATTCCATCTTTGGGATAGGTTCACCATACACCATCTTTGGGTTAGGCTCTAATATCACATCCTTCCATCATTCACGTGATTCATCTAGCGTACCTAAATGAGATGCACCATGTAGATATGTGAATGGAAAGAATGGCCATAAGGGATGCATCATATAAAAGCATTCAAAACAAGCTCAAGGTTACACAAGAAGGCATAGCACCTAGAGTTGTTTAACTAAACATCACACCATATATTATAAAAAGATAGCAAGCACATCAAGCATGGCACCCAGTTAACTTAAGTTTAGCTATTTTAAGCATTCATCAATCAAGAATTAACTAAATATGTTTAGCCAAATAAGAGTAAGCTAAAGCAATCATCTAGCCCATGTACAGAAATCTAGACAACAGCACATTAGTCACTTGTTGTAGCCATAATTGGAGTTATAAGCATTCAATAAAAGTGATCTTGGAATTTCTCGAAAGCTAATGAAATTGTATATAACTGTGTTATTCATACCAAAAGCTAATTTATAGGTTAACATGATCAAATATGTTAATATTTCAGGTCTACACAGACAAGGACAGAAAACTGACAGTAACTTCAGAGATACATAACTGGAGTTCTAGACATTCAGCAAACATAATTCTTAACTTTATGAAAAACTTATTAAGTTATATATAACTTTCTTATTATCATCTTAATATGATTCTACAGCTAACAAGGTTAAACATCACAATGAAGACATCTCTGTCCAGATTTGGACAGAACTCTGTCATTCCACTTTAAACAGCAATAACTAGAGTTCTAGACCACCAAAAGAAGTGATCTCAGACATTTTATAAAGATTATGAAAATTACTACAACTCTTCTAACATCACCAGAAAGTGATTCAAAACTTAGCTAAGCCAAACAACACACTCATTCAGATCTGCACAGAGAGCATGCAAAACCTGACAGGAAAATTGTAAAATTTATATCTCCTAAACCATCAGGCCTAAAATTATGAAATTTTAGAAAAAGCAAGATAAATATATTATCTATAACTTTTGTATTCAACATATCTACAGAAAACATCATTTGTATCTCGAAAATATCACCACCACAAAAACTCTACATGCAACCAAAACAGCAAAGATACAACTATATGCATTTACCATTTAGGTTGTTAACAACTAACATTTTGTTGCTATATATGTAGCTCCATGCAACTCCTAACTATAACCAAGTAATCACATTACCAAGCACCAATTATTAGAAGTATTACATGGCATAAACACAAGCATCTACTAACAAACTTTCATTAGCTTTTCTATATATAAAAACCTATATATTAATTATAGGTGATGTTGCAAACATATCATTTGGATCTCAATTTTTTTATGAGATAGATGATGACAAAACATGATTACTATACAAATCTTACATACTCAGGTTTTATAGATTAATTATTACAAAAAAAGACAAATTGCTAATGCAAGAAAACATGTGAGAGCATGATAAATCTAAAACACACTATTTTCTACAAATATATGGCCATATTATATGTTATTATGGTAGCACAACATCATACAAAGGTAGAGGAACAACATTTTCCATTTTTACACCTTCATAAAAATTATAACTTATTTAAAACCATTTATCAAGCACTAAACAAGTTAAATAAATAACTCAACCATACTGCATCCAATAAGCATGAAATTTTTACCACAGCACACATATAGCATTAGTGGCCTACCATAAAAATTTCATAGCAATTAGAGTACCACAACTTTAGATATGAATTTATTTCTAGAAAACCCTAATTAACATAGATAAATAAAAGCAACAAAAAACTTCTACTAACACATATCATATTATGACTCTAATGCATAGATCTACTTTCAAGGATTCCAAAAAGTCTTCATTTGCTATTTTACGATTTTTCTACAATTTATTATGATTTTCTAAAATTTTAGCCATAAAAGAAAAATATATTTGCAAAGAGACCCTACACTTTCCACTAAACAGATTTCAGCAAACAGATCCTACCAGGCACAATTTATCTGAGTCACGGGATTCACAATTAGGCCCTTCCCTTTCTCCTTATTTGAGCGCGAGGTCCTTCTTCTATTCCAACGAGCCGAGATTAGGGGATGACGTGGGGATGACCGGTCGGTGGCCCGCCGGCGACGAGGAGTGGAAGGGAGCATCCCAGGGACTGCGCGCACCCGTAGGGCTGCTTAGCTCGGCCGGAGATGGCCCAAGGTGGCCCGGCCACGCTCGTCGATGGCTCCCTACCTCGTGGTACGGTGGTGGCGGCGCTCCGATGATGGTTGCCTTGGGCGAACATGCGCAAGAGATGGAGCACGACGAGGTGAAGGCGGTGACGGAGGTGGAGGGCTATGAGGCGCTCGGGGATGGAGCAATGACGGTGGCCATGGAGCTCGACCCGCTGGCGGCCATGGCAAGCACGTCCGCGAGCAACAGTAGCGTGAGAGGAAGAGGAGAGCGAGTGAGGGAGGAGTGGGGAGCGTCTGAGAGTGGCTCAGCATCCCCATCGCACGAGGAGAGAGCAGGGGCATGCGGCAAGGAGGTGCGTGCGTGCTACCCTGCATGGACGCCACGAAGGCATTAAGCCGAGCAGGTGTCAAGCGTCGGTGTGGCCACTGCGGGACACCGTTTTGGGCCGGCTACGGGGCAATTTGGTCCTTGGGCTTTAAACGAAGTTTGATCATCTCTAAATACTCTCCAACTTTGATTAAGGGTGCATTGCCATTAGAGCAACAAATTAGTGGGTAATTAGTGCCCAACATGATAATGTCAGCGCATTGACAGCGATGAGCAAAAATCCAAATTGATCGTCAAAACGAAGTCAAACTGGTGCCATCTTTTTGCATGCTCTTCCCCAAAACATATAGTCTAACTTTTATATATGGCTCAACTTGAGTCGCTTAACAAAGCATGAGAACGCGGCGTGTCAATTAAGTGGTTACTAATATTTCTAAGTCTAAAAACAGCTGCTGATTCAATCTTCGAGCCTCTGTTTGACAAACTTAGAGGGTGATTTAGGATTGGATCTTTGAACAAAGTTTGTTGTACACATCTTGCTCTGCAACTTTGCTTAAAGGATGATGGACTGGTTTGGATTGTTTGGAGATACAAGGCTCCAAAGTGTAGTACCCAAAACTGAAACCGAAATTCAGTTAACTCCTAGGAAACAGTTAGCCATTGCTGTTTTTGAACTTATTTTTGAAGGTCCAAACGTGATCCAAACTTGATGAGACTTGTTTTGTTGTTATCTCCATGGATAGCACTTCAACTTATATTAAGGAATCCAATTGAGTTACCATACAATTTTGAAGGTCAATTGAGGACTTAGAAATATTGAGCCTGACAAAACAGCAGCAGATTCAAACTTTGAACCTCTTTTTGACCTGCTTCCAAGTTGATTTAGGGCTAGGTCCAAAAACAAAGTTTGCTATGCATAACTTCAACTTCAACTTCTGTTAAAGGTTAAACTTCATAACTTGTTTCCACACTATTATTTGACCTTGGTCAAAGCAGCATCACGATAAACCCTAAATTAGAGTTTTAGACCGATTGGGGTATTTTCTTGGCATTTGCTCAACATGAACCCTTCATGACTTTTGTGGTAGAGTTCAATGAGTCATTTGGGCAAGGTAGCAATTTTTGGTCGGCATCACATGTTTGCATTCACTTAATAAAGCAATTCAAGCAAGGTTATAACTTATCATTTCATGTGGCTTCTTGGCTCCAAACATCAGGAAACTTTTCCAATAGTCAATGTAGATGGAAATAGATGTGAGGCACATGAAAGGGGCACTTTTAACATTACTCAGGCATACCTCTGAAAAGGATCAACATAGAAGCAAATGTGTGTTATCCAAGTTTAAGTTGAGGCTCATTCTTAGAGAGTTAATCCCAACACCTTTGTCACCACATATAAGTTTGAACTAGGGCTCTTGATTACCATTGAACTTGTCATGTTGGAGCTCAAACCCACTGCTTAACTGGTGACAAACACCTCGGTGTTACATGTACTCACTGGGTTTACCGATGCATGTATGTGTGCCCTATTGTGCTACGGGTGTGTATATTCGAGTATCTGTGTACGTGACATAGTGTACATGCGCATACACGATTATACGGTGCTACGTAAAGGTTAGCCATACATAGGCGTATTCCCGAGTATCGGGCAAGTATGTGTAGGTATCCTATTATTTTATGTGGTGGGTGTGGATATATTCTAGTATGTGTCATGGTGCACACACATACGCGAATATACGGGGCTAGCTACTACTACGGCAAAGAGTACTACGGGTTATTATTAAATGAAAGAAATGAAAAGCAAACATATCTAGAATTTAAATGGACACCAAAAATTAGGAAAAATATGAAAATATGTAGGGTTTTATATTAGGAGATTTATGGTGAAAGAATTTCAGAATTCAGAATTAAGACGAACAAGATATAAATTGTTGGTTTATCGGCTAAACGCGAATGGAATGGAACATGCAAATTATTTCTATAATTTTAGCTAATGATAAATCATTGGAAATTATCTAGGTATGATCTAGGGTGATTCTAGTTTATTTACAAATTTTCTGAAATTTTTTCAGAAATTAAAAAGCTTACCTTTCATTTTCCTGTGTACATCTCCCGGGTGCGTCTAGCATTTTTCCTATGGCTGACACGCGGAGTCCAGTCAGCTGACGGGCTGACTGGGCACTGTGTTTGTGGTCCATGCACCGATCTGTGGACCAGAATTCCTTCTCCCTTTGGTCTATGAGGACCCGGTCTACAGATGAAGAGAGAGAAAGGTGGTGGGTCGCTGTACCAATGACCAATGACAGGCGGGACCCGCAAGGTGCGGTGTCGCCCGTCCATTGGCCAAGGCGACGTGGCCAGCGGCCTTGGATGCCGCGGTCTCGGTCGTTCGCATCCTCCCGTGGTCAAAGAGCGAAGCAAGAAAGAGAGGAGAGTCCGGGGAGGGAGAGAGGAAGGAAGAGAGAGAGAGAGAGAAAGCGAGAGAGGGAAGAGAGTGAGCAGGGCGCTGGCAGGGCAGTGGTGCCCGGCGGTGGCCTGCTGGAGGTGGAGCAGAGAATGGAGAGGAGAGCAGGGCGCAGGGGAGGCGGAGGCGGAGGCGGAGGCGCATGGCCTGTGCTCGTCCGTTTCCAACGGAGAGAGAGGAACAGCAGAGAGAGAAGAGAGAGAGAGAGCGCGCGCGACGGGAAGGGAGGAGAGGGCATGGCGCCGGCGGCTCGTGGCCACGGCTCCGGCGCGGTTGAGGGCGCTGGGCGACTCTGTGGCGAGCTCGGGCTGCGGCGGCGCGGCCAGGGAGAGGGAAGCAGGAAGAGAGGAGGAGGAAAGGGAGAGAAGGAGAGGGAGGGCTCGACCGGTGGGCGGCGGCGGCGGCTTCGACGGCAAGGCTCCGGTGCGGCGAGTGGCGTCCACCATCTCCGAGCGGCTTCGAGCTCCGGCAGCGGCCCGGCTTCTCCATCGCGTGCTCGAGCTCCACCGGTGGCAAGGCCGGTGAGCTCGATGGCTTTTATAGCCGGCGCGAGGCGGTGGCCGCGCCGAAATTTCTCGGCGACCGTCGGTGTGAGCTGTCGTTCTTACCCTCGCGCTCGTACGGCGGCATGAGTTGTCGACGGATTTCGCGGAGGAGATAAGATCGACGAGGAAGACGACGGGGCAGAGAGGCGGTGCTGCACAGTGTAGTCCCCGATATTTTTCCGCGGGGTGACGACGACGCGACGCACGCGGCGCGGACGCGGCGTGCACGCGCTGCGACTTGGGCCGAGCCAAGCTGCTGTCGTGATGGGCAGCACGGAAGGGAGAAGGGAGGGCTACGGCCCATGTACACAGAATACGTTTTGTTCCCAGAAAGGCATGTAATAATATAAATATATTCCTATATGTATTATAGATAGATGATGTATTTTCTAGAAAAAGGAATGTAATATAAATATATTGTAATCATGATATAGTTCTAAATATTTCTGAAAATGTAACCATGTATATATATTATTTCCTAGACAGATGACGTATTGCTAAATAAAGAATGTAACACTAGTATTCATGATGCATTTCCTAAATATTATATTTTCTTTTATAACTACTATAGAAATTAAAAGCAATGATCTCATATTTCTAGGTTTCCTAATGAATATAAATTAACTAAATGTAAATTAAGAAGTGAAGAATAATTCAACTTATAATTTATCAATGCGATGGCTATCATGATTTCTAGTTAATAAAATATTATTTATATCTATGATGTATTATCTACCTTTATAATATAAAGAAAATGTTTTAAATAATTCCATAATGCAATTGATAATTAAGGGAGGTTATTTTGGTGCCACAAATAAATTCTAGAAAAGCAAACATTCAAACAAGCATACAGTCATTCAAGCAAACACACCAGCATTCAAGCAAACATACACTCAAGCAAACAAAGTGCATGCAATGAAATTTAAATGCGAAGCGATTTTTCTACTCTAGAAAATATTCCTAGCACTACAACTAAATCCTACGCGACACAAATGCATATGGTGGATTTTTAATGCAAGGGTTTTGGAAAACATTTTAAAAAAAGGGTTTTGCCTAATTATTCTAATCAAGTTTTAATTTGTTGTAAAGTTTAAAAATGTTCAAATTTTTAGTGGTTTTTATCATGATGCAAAAACACGGGTGTTACACATGGGTTGGAGGAGGATTATGGAGTTCAAGCAAGATTGGAATAAGGCTGTGATCCGGCAATTCTATGCCACGTAGGAGGTTCGGGCCCAAAAGGAAAAGTTGATCTGGATGACGAGCACACGCAGGTTCTAGGCTACTTTCAAAGATCTTGCGACTGCTGTGAAGCTAAGCTACCATGTCATAAAACGGAGCAAGTTGGTCATTGATCTTCCAATGTTGAGGGCGGATGAGGTATCTGGCTTCCGCTATTAGGAGACATCTGCCTATGGTCCACAGGGAGGCTTGAGGAGGCTCCCAAAGGTACCATTTGAGATTATGAGGCGCACTGTGGTACCTTCTGCGGGTGGTGATGACTATGCCATTGGTTGGCCCTACTTTGAGATCATCAACGCTGTGTTGTCTGGGGATCCGATCAACTTGTTGGATTGGATGGTACGTCAGATGATAAAGTGCAAGCGGGTGTGAATGCTACTCTGATTCTTCAGCCCTACATCATGGCTCTGGTGCTTCGCACTATCAATGACTTTAGTGGGACTTGCGAGGTCAGCCATCCGTTCTATGGGACATTCCTTGACAATGAGGCCTATCTTGCATGAGAGTCGTCTCCAATGGCTTGCAGGGTTCTAGGGCCAAATTCTCCAGGTATGTCCCCACATTTTCCTTCTCTTTTCATGTCACATCTGATTTGAAGTCTTACTTATTGTAGAGCCTTGAGGTTCTTAGTCAAGCACTTTTTGATTATGCAGAGCCTATCCCATTGGAGATTTTCCCTCTTGACAGTCCAGTGCCACTTGAGGTCATGCCGCCTTCGTCGAGGGTGTACTATGATCCCTCCTTTGCTTCTAGCTCCAACATTGCAGGTGATCTTCTCATTCTTATTTTAATTTCTCATAGCTTCCTATTGCTGCCCTCTACCATGCTTCTGTACTCCACAATCCGAGCCTTTACTTAGTTCTCAATTCCTTGACCTTCACTTACTCATTTACTCCTTACATGTGCTTCTTCGTCAGGATCTTCTGCTCGTGAGGTCGAGGTCGAGGTCGTGGTCGAGGCCGTGGCGCTTCACATCGCTGTGGATCTCAGGGCTGATCTCCTTGCTTGGTCGATTTCGATGCCTATCAATTATATCTTTATCAGAACCTATCATTGAGTTGTCTTGTTATCAGCTGAACTTGTGTGATGATTGTTGGACTGGGATTGAACATCTGGATTATTTGGGGCATGTCCATCGTGATCGACACCATACGCTTGGACTATTTTCTTGGTTGGATGTACTGAGGTCACTTGGTGTATGATGCATATTGTCTGTTGTCCTTGTCATGATGTATGCATGTGCCGTTCTGCTCATATTTCTCTGCCTCTGTGATTGGGAGATAAGGCTAAGATACAAAGGAGATTCTACCAAAATTTCTTTCGGGAAAGATAAGGAATAAAGGCTTCTTCTTAACTTCCAGATAGGATTAGGAGCTAAGGCTTAGAGACACGAGGATAAGATAGAGAAGGGACTCAAAAGGCTAGGAAGGGATAGACAAGAAGACTAGAATCGCTCTCTTCGACTCTCATAGTATAACTCGCCTACTACTTAGGGCAAACTAGATACGAGCTTCGGTCTCTCACTTGGGTGATTCCTAGCATTCCCTCCCGATCCCGTGATCTAAACACTACAAGGTTAACCATCTTTTAATCCTTGAAAATAATTTGTATGTCAAAAGACAAGTGGTTAGATTAAGTACTAAGATAAGGATTACTTTAACTCATAGGGTTAACACTAAAGCATAGAAGTTATATATTAGGTTTAAAACTACTCATGGCACAACATTAAGGTTATATGAGGTTTGACAAATGGATTGCTCGTGTAAGTCAACCACCACCCCGATACCCGTCCTGTGAGGGGTCGTCGCCACGGTTCACGAGGCCCCTCAAGAGTGTGCCATCCGCACCTCCTATTCAGGATCTTTGTAACGGTTGAGTGACTCAAAACACCCCATGTGACAAACCAATGCACATAACGCTCAATGTCATGCCCAAAAACTGGTGTGGTTAAAGGAATTCTATCAAGATCATTATAATTACAAGAATATATGATAAACGGAGTATGCGCAATTTTTGAGTTTGTCCCTGTAGGTTTAACTCTTCGGCAACTCGCTTGAAATCTTATCGGAGATAACTTGTAGCTCATCTTGGATTTGCCCATTCCAAGGTCTACTATGTAGCGGTGATATAGAGCATTACCTCGCATTCACCATGACGACAAACACCTGCAAAATAACTTAACGGCAGCACCGTGAGTACATTTCATACTCGCAGGGCTTAATTTCAACATATAAATATTTGGTAGATGTAGGGGTATTATCAAGAATTTGTACATTTATAGAAAAGCATATGGCGTTTCTTAAATGACAGCTATGAATTCATAATTAAAAGTATTAACGTAAAAAGTTCGAGATAGCAAGGTAAGTGATCAGCATATGTAAACATCTCTTCACATTTGATTCATTGCACTACCATGGGTATAGAAAGTAGGAACAACAAAAGGGGTCCATCCCGAGGGACTTCAGGCTTTCAACACTCTGTAGAGGTGTACAACTGTATCCACATAGAAGAACAGGACTAACCACCATACCCATACGCGGGGGTAAGGGTTGCCTCACGTCTTCTAACCTTTCCCTAATCCGGCTCGAATGTCACATGAAAGGTTTGACTGGTGCTCGGTTGATGCTACCACCATCTAACCGGTGCCACCTTCTTACCAGTCTCACGGATAAATTGGTCGCGATTAGTTACTAGGCTTGTCATATGCGACATGTGGTCTGTACGGGAGGTTACTCGAACTCACGTATCCCAATGCACGGTCCTTAACTGCTCCACGAGCTATGTCACTTGAGGTCCCACACTCACAGTGACCTACCCCTCGCTTGAGCAAGAATTACCAAGTTTGATCATCATGTTCATATACCAGGATTAGGTAGAGTCCTTAGTCAAAGTTAGGGAAGTATACAAGTTGTAACCCTCATTCATTTTAGTAGTTAATTATCCCGGTGTAACATCCTACACGCGCAAGCACGAGTTCCCTTCTCATACTTGACTTCTACCATTACTAAGCAAGTAAGCTTTTTAAGTGTTACCAAGCCCATTGATTCAAGTATAGGCTCTAATTAAAAGGTGAATAATTCTAACTTAGTGAAACATCATTAAGTTGATTAACCAATCTACATGAAATGCATAACTCATAATGAAACACAATAAGTATCCAAAATAGGGTTCATAGTAGTGGGGTGCCTACCTGGTTTTGCCGCTCGAAAGAATTTGAGGCCGACAACGAAGACTTGACACGATCCTCACGCTACACGATTTCCTGAAAGAAGGCGAAGATCAGGGCTGAAGATAACCGATAGGGAACTTGAGGATAGAGGCTTGATCGGAACTTGGGAAGACACAACAAACTATGGCTCTACTATTGCCCTATTTGCAACAAAGCCTAACCTAGTATTGTTAACCTCTTGGGTAAGATTTCTAAACAAACTTATGTCTCTCTGATAACTTGGCGGACACTCCGACCCCATGTGGCGGACTCTCTATTAGGGTGGGCTCCGAGGTAACTTGGGTCTAGTTCGACTCTGTTTGGGGTTGATGGACGCTCTATCGAAGGTGATGGACACTCTGATGGTCCAGGACTTAGGTGTTTCTAGGGTTTACATCATCCGTCGGATGGTCCAAGCAAGGTGTCGGACACTCTGGTAGAACTAGGAGGTCTCGGGTTTTCTAGGTTCCCGAGTCTATAAATCAGTGGACGCTTCGTGAGAGGTCTTTGACTCTCCGCAGAGAACTCAGTGCTCTCGGGTTTCTAGGTTATTCACTCTTATAAATCAATGGACACTTCGGTAAAGCCACGAACGATCCATTGACTCAGGTTGACAGCAGATAAGGCTCTGATGGGTGGTTTTCTGGAGTTGGTAGACACTTCGTCGGATTGACGGACACTCCATCATGCTGTCGATAGAACCTATGTTCTTGGGTGATCTTGGGTTTCAAACTTAGATGTGCTCAGCTGTGATATATGCATGTGCAAGATATCTCTAGGGTAACTTAGGTGGCTTACTAGGCTTAAGATTGCTAGGTTTGGAGCTTGGTTTGCTAAGTGTGGCTATAGGTTTAGGATCAAACTTAGAGATATGAGAACATGGAGATAAAACCTTGAGATTGAGATGAAATCCTTAGCTCTGAGATTTGAGAGTTTTCGTAGCCAAAAACTAGAAGATCCAAGCCTTCTTTACTCTTGTTTCTCCATCCAAGAGATGGGTTGTTCATGAACTTTCTCTTGCAACATACCAAAAAGATGAATTTAAAGGTATTCCATGAGATGCTTGAGGGATTGAGCTAGATAAATATCCTTAGAACTTACTCTACACATGATGGAACCATGTAGGATCTCTAGTTGGCCTATAGGGGATGAATAGGCCTGTCAAAACAAACACTCAAACTTTTATCAAATTCACCCTATGGCACTACCACTCTAGAGGGCGGCACTGCCAGACTAGAACAGCAGCACTGCCGTAACTGTAGACAACTTCGAGTCATAGTTCAAAATCAGTGAACGGAAACTTAGATCGAAGAAATTTCTTAGCTTACGGCAGGTATTATAGTCATAGATCAAGAGCTAGAATGAGTAGGAACACCACACATAAGTAGATCAACTAGAAACCCTAGAAATCACCTCAACCAACAATATGAAATGCAAGTAATGTAAATCAGGCACAAGTGACACAATGATTTATCCTGTGGTTTGGCTCACCACCAAGGCTTGCCTACCTCCACGTTGTTGAGGTTAGCCACTAAGGCTTAGGGCGTTCCAACCCTTCCTCGTTCTCAAGTCAAGAGACTTAACTCTTGAGATGAGGGGTGAGTATACTAGCTTCAAGAGATGGTTACAAACCTCCTGGGGCTGCCACACAAGTTAGCAAGCTCCACGGGCGACGCTCTAACTGGCTAGGAGCCAAGCTCCAAGAGTAACAAACACAACCACCGGGCAAAACATGAACCAAGTGCTCTTTTGAGTTGGAAAATCAATGTAGCTGCTCTCTAATCGAGTTTTGGACCCTTTTCTCTCAAGGATTGATGGGAAAATCAATGGATTTGCTTGAGGGCTCAAGGTCAACAATGGAGGGAGAGAGGGCACAAGGTCAACAATGGGCGTGCTAAAATGAGCAGGAGGAAGAAGAGAGATGTTGGGGAGGAAGAGGATGGGTATAAATACCCCCTTAGCCTCAACGGTCACTTAAGTCGCAGCAGTGCCGCGGCTTAAGTGTGACAGTGCCTCTCTTCAAGTGCGGCAGTGCCGCACCACGCAAGACAGCAAGGGTAAGAGTGAAGTGTAGACTGTCTTGGCTGTGAATCTGAGGATACATGTGTATGTTTGAGCACTTGGTAGCACATATTAGCTTAAGCATTGTGTCCCCCTTTGTAGTATGGCTTTTCCTATATTCAAATTCAAAATATAAAAGAATTTAAACATCCTTTAAGTTTGAAGCCATCTACATTTGTAATTAGGGTCTCCTCCGTTTCGTGTAGCATCCTCGAACATGAATTCCCGCTTGTCATCTCGATAAATCTCATTAGTTCTCTAATTACGTGGTCATTATCACCAAAACCCACAATTAGGGCTTGATTGCACTTTCAAACCACCACCAACAAGAAATACTTCAATCCTTCATCAAAACCACAATTTAAGCATTTGGTGGAAAGTCCAAGAAATGAGATCTACTCTCCTTGAGCTCAACATGAACAAGATTTGTGGGGACCCGCCGCGTTAATTTGCCTAAATCGAGTGTCATCCACTTAACTGACCCAATTTAAGCAAACCAACATCGGTGACTCCCCAAGAGCGCTCCTTGGCAACTCCTCTTCAGGATCAGGTTGAGTGTCATACCACAATAGCCTCCACAACTCAAGATTACATCTCATCATCGGAACACATAATAATCCAGCGAAAACATATATTACAAGTCTTGTTAAATATAATAGATTAGTTATACAGCATAAGACTAAATGTAGTGTGAACCAAACGACTCTCTTACCAACATCGCTATGCTACGAATCAATTATATATCTAGTAACTAGTGGTCGCCTTGCCCATGGGCGTCACCACTGTAGCTTCGACGGCACATGCCATTCACCCACTTTGCCACCAACGACGGGGTGACATGGCCACAATTGTCCTATACCTGCAAAACAACTTAACGGCAACACCGTGAGTACATTGCGTACTCGCAGGACTTAATTCTAACATATAATATTTGGTGGATGCATATGGTGATTATCAGGCATTTGTATAAGTGCAAAAGCAATGATGTTCATAAAATGTATGACATGCTATGCTCAACATTAGAGGTAAAGGTGTTTATCATTATAACCAAAGTGCTCATAGTCCATCATTCATACTACCATCAGTATAGAAAGAAAGAACAACCATATAGTTCCATCCCGGGGGACTCTAGGCTTTCAAGACTCTGCAGAGGTGTACAACTGTACCCACATGGAGAATGGGACGAACCTCCATGCCTGAGTGACAGATAAGGGTTGCCTCACGTCTCCAACCTTTCTCTAATCTGGCCAGAATATCCGACGAAAGGTTCAAGCAGTTGCCCGGTCAATGTCCAGACATTCCTGGTTTCCTGGGCAATGTCTCGGACATTCCTGACTGACGCCAACCCCCTTGCCAGTTTCACGGATAAACCGGTCGCAATTAGTTACTTGGCTTGTCGACCCCATCCGCGACATGTGGTCTATATGGGTGATTACTCGGACTTACGTATCCCAATACACGGTCCTTACTGCTCCACGAGCTATGTCGTCTAAGATCCCACACTCACGGCGACCTACCCCTCGAATGAGCAAGATATCCAAGTTATCATCAAGATTATCATATTAGGAACATTAGTCCTTAGCCAGATTAGTTAGGTAAGTCAAGTTTTACCCTCATTGGTTTTAGTAGTTAATTATCTAGGTGTAACATCCTACACGTGTGAGTATGAGTTCCCTTCTCATGCTCGACTTCTACCGTTGCCCAAGCAACTAAGCAATAAGCATTAAGCGTTCCCATTCCCATTGTTTAGGTGGGAGGCTTCTAGCAAATTATTAAGCTACTCTAAGTGTAGTGTGAAAGAGATCATTATCCAACTCTACATGTAATGCATAACTCATAATGCAACTTGATAAGTATCCAAAGTAGGGTTCATAATAGTGGGGTGCCTACCTGTTGGAAGGGCGAGGTTCCCATAGCTTGGAGCATCACCTGGTGTCTCTCTGATATCACGTGCCTATATATATGTCCATGTGTGAGATACTTATGTATGCAAGACATTATATTAAACATGCAAGAGGGACTGTTTAGGTATATGTTGAAGGACTGTCGGTTTGTGTCATTGGGTAGTCCGCGCGTGAATGTCAGACAGTCCGGTGGTTCTGGGACTTAGTGGGAAAATGACATATTGGGGACATCAGACTCTCCAAACTAAGATCAGACTCTCTAGTATGAAGTCTGTGCTCTCGAGAAACTCCTGTCTGTGATTTATAACTTATCGGACACTCTGGTGCGTGTGGCGGAGCCTCCGGTAAATTATAAGGGCTTAGTCTCTTCCGACAGTCAAAAATTAGATATGCCCTTTGGTGCCAAAGTTATGTCTAGATGATAGATGATGTTCTATGGAGCACAACAAACTCGTTTCACCATTTTTGGAGCTTGAACGCATCTTCTACGACCTTTACAAGTTGGGGTTGTGTTGCTGTGGTACAGCAGATAGTTTGTGAATTCGGGCAGACAGTCCACCAGGGACGAACGCGCTTACCGGAGCATTTCGCTGGGATGAACACTGGCACCGACGGACAGTCCGCGAGAACGACGGATCATCCGGTAAAACGACGAACAGCTCGGGTGTAAAAACGTTGGAGATGATTCCTGGGGCATCCGGGCTCCAAATCGAGTGTGGTTTATTCCTATGGCTTTCTAGTGATGTAGGAAAGCTTCTACAAGTGATGGATGTGACATGCATGGGTTGTGGTGAGCTCGACCTCATCCATGGTGGTGGCGGTCTTGGATGGAGCAAGAACTCAATGGGATTGGCCAAGGGGATTGGGGAAGATGACATTAGGCTTTTCTGATGGGGCGAGATCGTGGACCATCCTCCTGCAGCTGGTGGGCACCATCCTCCTCTTCCTCTCCTTCTTCTTCCTCCTCTTCCTCTCTTCTTCTCCCTTCTCTTCTCCTTCTCTTCTTTCTTTCCTTTCTCTGGTGCTTGTGCCTGAGAAATGAGAGATGGAGAGGGAGGGCTAGTGGTGGTGTGGTTTTGTGTGAGTGATGTGCTGACATGCGGGCCCTGGTGGGGTGTGTGTGTGACACCGCATCACATGCATGAGACAGGTGTTGACATATTTCGATGGACAGTTCACCAGTGGCAACGGACACTCTGTCGGTGCATGTGCTGGCTAGAATTATTCTAAGTCTGTGAGATGTCTTGATGGATGGTCCGGTAGTGATGTCAGACGATCCGCCAAAACCGGCAGTGCTCGGTTTTGGGTTGGCGTAGGCACAAGTCAGATTCAAATTGCGATTATGACATGCACACTAGGATGATCAGAAATGACTACCTATATTGTAATGGTTTTTAGGTCGTTACAAGATTGAAGATGTTGATGGTGTTCATGGAGTAGTGGTGGTGCTTCCTTCTCCTTTCTTCTCCTCCAATCTCTTCTCCAATCCTTTCTCTCTCTAATTCTAGGGTTCATCCTTGTTCTTGTGGTGTAGAGAGAGAGAGAGGGAGAGAGTGGCAAATGAATGGGTGAGTGATAGAGTGGGTGAGGGGGTGTGGCTTTAGCTGATGAAATGTCCCAACTCGAGCTGGCAAGTGGGTCCCACTCCATTAGTGGCAAACAACTCATTTCCCACTTAGTGTTGTTGTCCTGTGATCCATCGGATAGTCCGGTAGAGTTCTCTGACTGTCCGATGTCTCACTATTTTGGCTGAATTGATCCAACCATTGGGTGGCTGGGCATTAGGGACCAAGTTATATTGTCTTAGGGTACTCTCTGAGGTTGATCTGGTGTTGATGATGTCAAGAGGATGTCTCTTGATCCTATTGCCCACATTGATCCGGGTGTGAGCCTGACCATAGCTATCCAACGATGCTTGCGGGGTGAAACGGTAGATTATTAGCAGTCAATCTTTACTTAAAACACTAGGGATCTGTACAGGATCTCAGGTGATCACTTCCTTCGATGGCCAAAATTGATTGCCTATGTTGTAATGAACTTGGGTTGTTACATGGATTAGTTGGGTGAAAGCCGTTC
Source organism: Miscanthus lutarioriparius (assembly GCA_904845875.1). NCBI lineage: Eukaryota > Viridiplantae > Streptophyta > Magnoliopsida > Poales > Poaceae > Miscanthus > Miscanthus lutarioriparius. The sequence continues at coordinate 37,763,662 of CAJGYO010000017.1, forward strand.
TTTGCTCTGGAACCTCTTCAGTCCTACTTAATGGTGTGCCAGGTAAGGTCTTCCACTACAAGAGAGGAGTTCGACAGGGTGACACTTTGTCACCTCTGTTATTTGTTCTTGCTGCTGACTTGCTACAATCATTGATCAACAAAGCCAAAAGCCAAGGACTTTTGAAGCTCCCAATTCCACTAGGGTACACAACTGATTTTCTAATTGTATAGTATGAAGATGACACCTTATTGATAATGGAAGCCTGCAGCAGACATTTAGTAGCATTGAAGGCTTTGTTGCACACATTTGGTGAATCAACTGGACTCAAGGTGAACTACACCAAATCGATCATGGTTCCTATCAACACAAGTCAAACTAAGCTGCAACATCTTGCAAGAACTTTTTTAATTGTGAAACTGGAAGCTTACCTTTCACCTACCTAGGATTACCCTTAAGCCTCACCAAGCCTAGAGCAATTGACTTTCCACCTCTAGTCACTAGATGTGAGAGAAGGCTTGCTGCAACCTCAGCCTTTTTTAATCAGGCAGGAAGGCTTGAAGTCAAAAACTCTATCCTCACTGCAATGCCAACCTTCTGCATGAGCACTTTTCTATTTCAGCAGACAGTGATTGACCAGATAGATAAGTTCAGAAAACTTTGTTTATGAAGGGGTGCTGATTTCAATGCAAAATAGAAACCAAAAGCAGCTTGGCCAATTGTTTGCAAGGAAAAGGAGGAGGGGGCTGGGTGTTCTTAACATTAAAACCCAGAATGAAGCCTTGCTGATCAAGCATCTGCATAAATTCTTCAACAAGGAGGACATTCCTTGGGTGTCTCTAGTTTGGGAAAAATATTATGGCTCAGGAAAATTGCCTGGAAGTTCAAAGAAGGGATGTAGAGGGACATAGTAAAGCTGCTAGATAAATTCAAAGGAATGGCTAGGGTGGAAATTAGAAATGGCTCATCCTGTTTTCTATGGGAAGATATGTGGGGCAAAGAGATTCTCACTCTAAAGTTTCCAGAGCTATTTTCATTTGCAAAGAAAAAAGATATTGTTTGCTGAGGGTTATGCCCAAACACCCTTGCACAACCTCTTTCATTTGCCTCTCTCCCAACAGGCACATGTCCAGATGTTGCAGCTCCAGGACACTTTGGATGAAGTCAATATAAATGAGGACTCAAATAAGTGGATTTACATCTGGAATTGCAACAAATTTTTAGTAAAGAAATCATACAGACATCTAAGTGGCCATCTAGTCATTCACCCAGTCTATAAATGGCTCTGGGCATGCTCATGCCAAAGCAAACACAAGGTTTTCTTTTGGCTTCTCCAGAAAGACAGGATAAGCACAAGAGAATTGTTGAGAAGGAAGAACATGGCATTACAGGATTTTAATTGTGTGCTCTGCAATGCTGCTGTGGAAGAATCTCTGTCACATCTTTTCTTGGAATGTCTCTTTGCCATTCAGTGTGGGGGAATGATTAATATTCAGACTAACCAACACTCAGACCATTACCAGAACCTACAAAGCTTCAAAGATCAGCTAAGAGTGCCTTTCTTCATGGAGATCATTATCCTGATGTGTTGGACTATCTGGAAAGCAAGAAATGACTTAATCTTTCGCCAAGTAAATCCAAGCATCCCTTGGCCAAGCAAATTTTCAAAGAGGAATTCCAGCTCTTACTCTTAAGGGCGAAAAGAAGATACTCCCCAAGAATAGATCAATGGATTGCAAATCTTACTTAGCTTGGTTGCTAGCATTGCTTGTACTGCTCTTTCATGTTTCTTTCTTTGTGTCCTAGATTTCCTCCCTTCTCGTTGTACTCTAGCTTTTCTTTTCCTTTCTTTCCTATATACTGAACCACTTTCTTTATTCTTAATCTATGCTGTAGGGGTGCAAACTCCTCTAGTTTCGTTCAAAAAAATAATCTCCTTCTTCAAAACTAGAACTACTCTTTCGAAACAAGACCTAAATGGTTTCTTTTTGAAGGTTCAACCGGGGAGGCCCCTACCTGTATTTTTGTATATATGCAAGAACAAAGAGAGATGGTATTTACAAAGTACAAGGATCAAAGAGCCCAAAGGAAAAAAGGAGGAAAATGCTAAGAAAAATTCTCTCCACAAACTTAAAGCCCCTCTTATTTTCTGCTTGGCTTTGATACAAACCAATCCAAGCTCTTCTTTGAATGTGGCTTTCCAATTTGGAAGGTCGTAGGCTCGTAGATCTTATTGTCAAAAATGATCTCCATTACTAGTTGTCCAGATAGCCCAGCAAGCCATGATAACAATTTCTCTCAAGATGAGACTGCCAAAGGTTGTTCTCGCTTCTATCATCATGTCCAGAGATTGAAGACTCAAATCACAATGGATTGACAGGGGGTTCCAACAAGAGTTGCTAAAAGGACATTCAAAAAACAGATGGAAGCTAATTTCCTCACTAACACTATTACATAAAAACACAATTATAGCCGTCCAAAAATTTGTTCTTTCTCGGTCCAAACATTTGCATAAAACACAAAATGAAACAATATAAGATCGAGCTACCTTACTCAACATATGTTAATTTTTAGCAATAGCATAAGGAAGTTTAGGTCAAAATTTGATTATTTTGGGTAAATGAGCGAGAAGATTGAATTAATAAGACTTAATTTAGTTAGTTACTTCTATAGAGTGAATTAGAGATGAAAAAAATCATATTCAGTCGCATTTGGTTAATTATGCTCACTTTATATACCGATGGACCAAAGAAGATGGGCGTGAGTGAGGACCGATAGACCAACACGGAACCCTAGGCCTTGGACTACTGTCGTGGTTCTATGTTTGCCACCTGTCAGCGAGAAGGCAAGGAGCAAGGGACGACGAACCGAAGGATGGAAGAAGAGGAGTGAGAGTGAGGGATGATGGATCGAGTGGCGAACTAAAGAAAGCACAATACTTTAGTATATACTAGCAACATATGTATTTGTAGAAGAAGTGTTTGTGCTAAACGTAGGCATTGCGTGCAAAATGACTGACAAGTGAATGGGAAAAAACGAAGGAACAGAGCATAAAACATGGGTCTATAACATCCACATCCTGGTAGCACAAACTGAATTTTAGAGCGTGAGGATCAGTGGTGCAGAGGCAACGAGCAGTAGGATCATCATCTGCAGGTAGCCGCGGCGCTCTCCTAGCCTGCCAGCGGCCCCGTACCCGTAGCAGTACTCCTCGCCCTCGCCATATCCGGCGCCCTGCTCATCATACGGCTGCTGGTTGCCCTCGCCGTAGTACCGGCCGCCGACTGGCTTCTCCTGCTCGTGGTCGCGAGACTTGTGGTAGTAGGACTCGTCGGCGCCGCCGACGCATTCTTTGCGCTCCCTGATCTCAAAGGTTCCTGCGCACGTCTCGTGTTCAGTCGTCAGATATGCATGCTTGGCATGGGGAAGAAAGATGTCAAAATTAACATCAAGCGCAGAGTGACAGAATGTTTACCTCTGTCGGGGCCGTAGCTGCATCCCGTTCCGAGCGCCTGCTTCACCGCCAGCACCGACGCGCCGTTGGAGAACTTGAAGCTCTGGGCGGCCACCTCCTCCACGCACTGCAGCGCCAGCTGCGTCTCCTCCAGGCACGGCCCGCCGCAGTACTCGTCCACCTCGTTCCGCTGCACGTGGAACGCGCCCTCCACGTTCATCCTGAACTCCTCCGTGCAATGGCTGTAGATCTGCGCACTCATTGGTGTGTGCCATACATGAACATATATGCTCACGCATTTGCTGAAAGAGATTCAATCTTATATTGACATTATACTTAGCGTTGATGTCTTACATTGGGGTCATCGAAGCAATGGCACGCTCTCTCGAACAATTCCATGGCTTCTTTGCCTGCAAGTAAATACAATATGGAGTGAAGACGTTTCAAACTTAGCTTATTTCAGATTTCCTTGGATGTTTCAGGCATTTTCCTTGAGTATCCAAGAAAATGTAAGAGATTATGAAAGTCCTAGCTGTTTGAAACAGCAAAGTACGACCAGATACTCACTGGATGAGCAGCATGGGACTAGTATGCAAATGGCAAATGCTAGGGCGGCTAACAAGCTACCACTTCTTTGAGAGGCCATTGTTTAGAGATGAACAATATGATGAGTTGATGAACAGGGTTGGTTAGGCTTATGCTCGCTATTGCCTCTAAATTAGCCTGTGGCTGATCGGTTATAAATATATGGCCATTTGAGCATGCATGTGGGTGTCGAGGCTACAGAGTTTTTTTACCAACCTATAGTCCGACTCATACTCCAAAGGATGCTCAATTGCACACTCCTCGCTAAACTTATCCAGAAGAATTGCCTATACTCTAACTTTTGAGCAATGTAATTTGCTCAACAGAAAAAACATGAGCAATTGTACGCATGCAGCTCTTAACTTGTATGCAATAAGGTTGGAACAAACCAATGGGCTAGTAGTGATGAGAAATCATCTCCAGAAGCTCTGAATCAGCTCCTTGATTTCAACTTTTCAAGGGCTCCAAAGAATTTTAGTAATTACTTACTCTGTTCCAAAAAAGAGCGCACATTTAGCTACAGTGCTAAATCAACTTCAGTTTAACCAATCTCTTAAAAAAATATACAAATATTTATGACATCAAATAAGCACCATTTGATTTACCATAAAATATTTTTCATAGCTAAATTATTGGTATTTTTTATAAATTTAGCCACACTTAAAATAGTTTGATTTGGACTATATCTAGAAGTACACTCTGTTTTGGAAGGAGAGAGTAGTGTTTTGTGTGCTATATCTATATGTACATTACCCGTTTGTACAACCACGTCACAGCCAGGAGGGCAGGAGAGCAAATGGCTTCATCACTTTGGGTGGTGCCGTGGTGGTTTACATGTTAATTAAAGGATTTGGATGATCTGGTTGTAATGCGCGTGGTTGCTTGTACCAGTGTGTTGTGTGTGAAGCTCCTTATTTAAGTTAATTTGGTGCTAGTCTACAAACACTCGACAAATAGAAGCTTTCTCCCAGATTTTGATTTACCGTACCGGAGGGCAACGAGAAGTTTAGCCAAGGAAGACTGGAAGAGTAGTGCTTTCACTCTTGCCAAGTCAAAACGGACATATCTTGGTAGCTAGGACTAGCTGATTTTTTCGTACCCAAATCTCTGTCGGATCTAACGGGCTGACGGCAATCCGATCACCGAGTGGCATGCTATAACTATAACCTTGCTTACACGGAAACATTTATTTGACAACCACTGCCAATCAATCAAGGTTTCAATATTGATATCGCACTTGCATGTTCGATGCTTTATGTTGTTGTACGTACCTTATAGAGGCAGCTTCTATTGGTAATTATAATAATTTTCTTTACAGGGTCTGTTTGGCAGAGTTCACAATAGCTTCATAAGCTGTTGGGAGCTTTTTTTTTTGCCACACTTATTTCTGAAAAAGCTTAATGGGTGAAGTTGTTTTTCTCCTCCTCTCACAAAGTCATGAGTTGGGATAAAGCTGAAAAAGTAGCTTATCCTAGCTCTCTCCCTTATTTCTCTCTCTCATCCATACATGAAGTTATTGGTGAAGCTGTTTTGCCAAACAATTTTTTTTTAAATAGCTCAGCTACACCTGGAAAGTTACTCATGAAAAAACAACTTCACTAATAAAGCTGAGTTGAGCCAAATGAGGCCATAATACTTCATGTTAGAGGGCTGCTGAAGTCCCCGTGTTTATGTGATGCAGGCATAGTGTTCATCTCCTCCTCCAGTGGGCGTCGGTGGTGAGCACACCGACACAGAGATGGTCGGCGGCTGGTCATATGTGGATTAACTAGAAGAGAGATAGAGTCATCTTAACGTGACCCCTTTAGTCTTATAGTGCGGGTTGGTCCTGAGACGCCGTTTAGTCCGTTAGGAGTGCCCCGATCAAGGTCATTACGTGATTGTTAAGACCCTTTAGTCTTATTGTGAGGGTTGGTCCTGAGACGCCGTTTAGTCCGTTAGGAGTGCCCCCGATCAAGGTCATTACGTGATTGTTAAGACCCTTTAGTCTTATTGTGAGGGTTGGTCCTGAGACGCCGTTTAGTCCGTTAGGAGTGCCCCCAATCAAGGTCATTATGTGATTGTTAAGCCCCTTTTGATTCTGTCTTTATTGACCACCTGAGGTCATTTCAACATTTTTCTCCTTGATTGAATGGCTTAGTTATTCAACATTTTCAATCTCAATCTCAATAGAACGAATATTAAGATGAAAAATCATAATAGCCAATTAAGTCAAGCATCTATAGTAAACCACTTGAAAAGGATCGGGCAAGCCTAGAGGGGGTGAATAGGCCTGTTTAAAAGTTAAACTCAATGCAGCGGTTAGAACGTTAGAGCAACTCGAAACCACAAATCAAATTCTGGTAAGGGAAAAGTAGATCGAGTGAAATGTTAGTGTTCGTGGTAGTAGTAAGGTTCTATTTCATCACTTCTCCAAGGCTGGAAGCTCTTGTGCAAGTAGATCAAGTGAAAACCCTAATTTCACAACCAACACAAAGTAGAGCACACAAATAGCAGTAAGAACACAAAGGACAAGGTGTTTCTTCCGTGGTTTGACTCACCACAAAGGCTAGCCTACCTCTACGTTGTTGAGACAGAGACTCGTGTCGTACATCAAAGGATAACTTGTAGGGCCTCCATGGCTTTACACTTGACTAGTTCCAACCTTTGGGCACCGCATTCATTGGCTTCGGTGCATGTGAGACAGTTTCATATCAAAGCCACAACAGCCGCAGTAGCCAAATACACGCCCAAGTCCTTAGCATCGAGGGAAATCTGCTGGTGAAGCTAGCCATGGGCCCATCCGCGCTGCTGGTTAGCTCATCAAGATTGCTTACCGCCGTGTGTGAGCCTGCAGATCAACATTGCAGATGTCAGATGTGACTTGCAGGTCAACATTGCATGCGTGGGAATGGCATTTCATTTGTTCATCCCATTTTAATCCGCTATATTATGTTTCGTTTTTGCTTTAATTATATTCCTTTAGAGTACTATTTTTTGTGTCTGAAATTACTAGCATACTGTTTTTTTCTTTTTTTTTTTTGACTTAGCATACTACTTTCTTGCTAAACAGATGGTCTATCTACTACATGCTCCATCTGTCCATAAATAACTATCATTTTTTTTGTTCGTACCGTAAATTTGACTATATTTATAAAAAATACATGCAACATTTGTATCTCTAAATCAATTTATTATGAAAATAAATTCAACGGTCTATCTAGTTTCTAGTGATATTAATTTTGTATCATAAATATTATTATTTTTATATATATTTAGTCAAAGTTGTTTCCTGGTAAAAGAAAATGACAGTTATTTAGAACCGGAGAGAGTATAAACTATATAAACAAGCAGGATTTGCTTCGGAAAAAATGGTGATCATACCTCCGTTAGGATTCGTAGAACCACCAGCAGTATTGGCACTGTTGGCCGTATTGCTGCCCCCGCTAGCACCAACGGCATTGCCGGCGCCGCCAGCGACACCACCACTGGCACCGCTGGTACCTTCTCCACCAGCTCCACCGGCACTCCCGGCACCTCCGACACCAGTGGCACCGGCGGCACCTCCACCACCACCGCCACCCTGTTGGCTGTTGCCAACGTTGCCGCAGGACATCTGGAAGACGGCCTGGACGCCCTGCATGAGGCCAGGGCTGTAGCCCTGGATGTTGCCTAGGATGCCGTTCACGCAGGTCATCATCAGCATCATCTGCCCGAAGCACGGCCCTTGGCACATGATCGCCGTTGACCCGCTGTTGCCGTTGCTTCTGCCGCCGCTGCCACCACTGCCGTTGCTACTGCCACCGTTGCCGTTGCCGCTAGCGCCGCTGCCGTTGACATTGATGCCCATTGCTTGGAGGCACCCATTTATCACCTGTCACGCGACGTTTTCTTTCTTCAGTAGAGTGCCCATTTGCATTTTTCTTTTCCAGATGTACATTTATCTAGTAGAATCAAATACATGTGCAAAAAGGCAAAGAAAAGCTATTCGGAAGGGGTCATTCTCTGCTTTGTAGAATCTTTTATCCTTACTGTAACTATCTTACTTTGGTCACAAAATAAAATTGTTTACTGAACGTATGATGAATTAGGGACTTCTGCGGTTATTTATTAGCAGTAAGCCAGTAATGGTATAGGGATTAGGGGGTGATGTATGCTCCACGGTGAACTAGGAAAGGAGCAAACATTACTAAACTTAGAAGGGGGTTGTAAAAACGAATTAAAATGCATGGCCTACCAAATAAGCTGGGAGATTAACTAGATATCTTATGCAAAGGATTATATTGGTGATAAGCATGATTGGTGCAGATCTGCAGTAATTGGGAATTGGGATGTTATAGTTGTTGGATATAATATGGGTTTGACCCATATAATATTTAATAAATCAAATAAAACTCTATGGTACGTAACTTTAAGTGCTATATGGCTTAATACCATACGAGATTTTGACTGAACGCTGACTCAACTTATATGGTTGGAAATTATTCATCTAAATTGAGAAGCTGAGAAAATGATAAATGCGTGCCACACGCGCGTGCCGCCGCCGCCGGCCGGGCTGTGGCAGGCGGGCGTGGCCAGTCTTTTGCCACTTAAATCCACATTATCACGGGAGTTTCGCTCCTTGATGGTGGAGGCGAACTGACTGCGTCAGTTACCGTCCCTTCCGCTTCCGCTTCCCGTCTCCTGGGATTCTCCGCTGCCTTCGTCTCCTTCCCCTGTCGCAGCCATATATCCCGTCTTCCGTCAGTCCAGATCCTGTCTTCCGCAACCGTTCCCGAGAGAACTACAGATCAGCAGCCTTCTGACTTCCCCGTCCCGTACCTCTGCGCGCACGGAGGAGCGGGAGAGCAGGTGTCTCCGGAACCCTCGGCCGTTTGAGAATCCTGCACGGGGTGAGCGGCGATTAGGTTTTTGGGGAGCAATCCGCGACTGCTCGTCCATCTTCTTCCTGCTGGAGATCGCTCTTGGATCCGTCTTCTTCCTGGAACGTCAAGGCGTCTTCTTCCTGGTGATCCATTCGTGGGACTGCACTGCGAACATCTTCCTGCGTCGACTGTGGTCCGCGACTTCGAGCAACGCACTATGTCGACTAGTGCGAATGGAGCCTCCGATGCCCTCGGCATGGGACCCTCCGCTGGGTACAGTCTAATATCTGTGATTACTGTATTTTGTATTCTTACTGTATCAATCAGTATGTCATCTATGCATGCTGTAGCGTTTATAAGAAATATACACATGTACATATATGCTGTCACAAACCTGCTGATGTTATATTTCTGGATTAAACTGATAATGAAAATGCCTAAATATCTAACAATAGTCAGAAGGAACCTTGTATATGTGGTACCCTCACAGAGAGCAGTTGATGTGATGAATTGAGCTTAATTAGAATGCAGACCAAAGAATCGTTACCTGTCTATTGTCAAAGCAGAGAGCAGCCTGTGACACAATCTGGATGGCATCCTGTGTCCCCGGCACCACAGCACCACCTGCCGCGCCCCCTGCACCACCACCAGCTGCTCCTCCTGCACCACCACCTCCTCCTCCTTGTCCTGCATTGCGCATAAAAACAACAAAGTGTTCAGTAAATTATATATGCTTGTCAAGTGTCATTTGTAGATCTGGATGCCTTGTTTTGGAAGGCCTTAGCATCTGTGAAAAAGACACAAGAGCTGGCTTCTGTTTGGCAAGGCTTAAAATTCTGAGAGATTGATTAAATTTAACTGTTGTATATATAAACCTCTTTTTTTTGCAAAAAGAAGAGGAGCACTGTATAAAACTAAGTTTGAACCCCTCAAGTAAAGTCGAAGTAAGGAATAGCAAGTCAGAAGAAGGAAGTGTTGAATTAGCCATGCATGCTTCGTACGGCAACAAACATAAACTGTTGTGAACTGAAGATAGATTACCTCTGCAACAAGAGATGGCCATCGATGAAAGCACAACTACGAAACACAAATTCCAAAGCTTGAGTGCTACCATGGCAGCTAGCTAGCTTTGAGTGTGTGGAAGTGGAACTCACACCTTTATGATCACACTACCTAGCTAGCAGCATATATATATGCAGTCCCTTAAGTATGTTAAAGGCTGCTGGCTTCAGCAACAATGACACTGGGAAATGGACTGCATGCTCCTTGAGAAACATGGGATGCATATACTATTTATGTTGTGAAATGTGATTCCAGGAACCAATTGGATCGGAGGTACGGTGTTTTGAACCGTACCTAGAGCTGGAAATTAAAATGAGTGAGCCGGTGTTTGGTACTCAAGAACCCAACTACTTTTGCTTGTTACTTAGACTTGGTTTTCCTTGGGAGTGTGCATAAATCATACCTAAACAGGCATAGCAGCTGGTTTTGCATGGTTCCTGCCTAGTTCTATTGACTACGATGTTGGACGACGTAGCACTAGTACAGTTTGTGATGTTGAAGTCGAGGGCTTCCATTGGACGCTCTGCGTGTATATATACTGTATGTAATCTAGCTAGCTTGTGCCACCGGTATGTAGAAGTAGAATAGCGCACGATGCTAGTACGGTTGTTAAACCACTCTAGTCGTCAAGAGTCAAGACTCAAGAGTGACATTCTGTATATATACTAGAAAAAATCATATATATAATCCCGTGACGACTGACGAGGTACGTCACTGACGATGAAGTACGATGTTCAAGTCCGGAGGTTTAAAGTACAACTACGCTGCATTGGTCGATTCATGATTCATCTAGTACGTTTCTCTACTAGACCTATGATAAAATACTAGGAGGGGCCGGGATTGTTCGTCGCCCCCCCTCACCCTGCACTGATCAGTGTCTCAGCCGCATGCATATGGTGATCGCGCAGGGCAGGGCACGCATGGCTGACATCGCCATGGCGTCGGAGGAGATGAGACGGAGTCCACCTAAATTATTAGCACAACTCCCCTAACGAGTGACGACGACGACGGCCTAGTGTTTTTACTGATTATTATTCTGACGATGAATGGCTCCTTGCAGTCGCACGAGCGATGCTCCTTGCAGTCGCACGAGCGATGGGTACGCGTCGTTGAGCCCACCCTTGACCGCGCAGCGCGCACACCGTCAGGGACGTAGGAGAGATCTAGCTGCTAGCTGCCGCCGTGCCACCTAGATCCCGTACGACACGACACCGTACGACACACGAGTGCGTTTTCCACTCCATCTACCAAACAGATCCTACCTACATAGCGACCATAACCCTGCTGGCTGATGGGAACGGGAATCAGACCAGCCAGGTGCTCTAGAACGTGCTTGCATTTTTCGCTCCTATATCAATATCAATTATATCTAGTAAGTAGTACCTACTCTTCTATTGAGTAACAAAAAAATAAACTAGTTGTATGCAGGTTGGGACGACCTAGATTTTCTTCCTTTTTATGTTCCTCTTTCCCATATTGTTTTATGTTCCTCTTTACCGTTTTTTATAGGGAGAGTTTTTTCTCAGTGTAAGGACGTGGTTATATTACCCCTTCATTTTCTATTACATATCATATTCATTTTTGAAACATTGAAAAAGATTGTCGCATTTTTGTCTGGTGCTTTGCATTGGTGGAAGAGTCACACACTTAGCGTCTTAGCCTAGTTCCAGTGAGTGGCGTGGCGTTGTTATTAAGACCGCCATGTTAGTTTTTGCCTTGGTACCTATGATAATAGGTTTCATCTAGATGAATCACTCTCTCTCTTCGTTATTAACCTGTCAAGTCATCAAATTTGCTGATGTGTCACAATATTAAATACAAATGAAACCCATATGAGCTCCCCACTGAGAAAAGTCTTGAGGCGATGTGTGTACGCATCATCTGCCCTCATCTCGCCCCATGAACACAGCTATCGGTGCTCCAGAGACAACGACAATAGAGACTCTACCTTCCTCAGTGGCATCGTCAGAGCCCCCCGATTTCCTCGAGTCAACCTCCTCAGCTTTCTTCAGTACCTGAGGCCACGACTACTATTACAGTGTCAGCGAGTCAGACCTCTTCATCCAAGCCTAAGACAATAGTTGAGATCCAGCCAACTGGCCCTACTCCCAAGACAGACGATGAGCAAATTGCTTATCAGTTCGAGCTTGCTCAGCGCACTTCACTACCCTAATAAGTCAAAAACGCACTTCATTACCAGACTCATATACATCCACCCCTCTAGTGTTGATCCTTAGGTTTTGGTGCTTAATGCCAAAAGGGACGAGGGGAGAGTATGTGAAATAGGGGAGAGTTAGTGAGATGAGATTTGATCTTTTGTGCATGCTACTCTCATGCATTCGCGTTTACTTTCATGCACCCGTGAGATACTATGTGTGCTACGTGCTTGTGGTGGTTCTATGTGACATATGTGTGCTCTCTACCATATTCTATGCTTATCTGACTTATGTTACTCGTTTGGTGCACTTCCAATCTAATTCTATGACAAACGAGTACCTTTTGTTCCATATCTCTTGTTTACATGTTGTGGACTTGGTTCGCATGAACATGCTCTGACCCCTTTGCTCTTATTGTCTCATGTCCATGCAAACCAAGTGTTTGAAAACATCAAATTCTTACATTATGCACATACTCGAGGTTGTGCTGTCATCTATCACCAAAAAAGGGGAGATTGAAATCATCTAGGCCCTAATTTGATTTTGGCGATTAATGACGACACAATCATTGTGACTAACATGTTTTTTGCAGAGGATTATAAGTTATGTCACAATGGTGATTGATTAAAGGGCAATCAATAGTTTTTATGCTCCTATGTATGGTTTTCGGTTAAAGACAAACTAGTTCTAAGTGCTATTTGGAGAGACACTAAGAGTAGTTGAGGACTTTGTTTTTTCCTTTGGCCGTACTATAAAGGGGGTATGAACTGGTAGCTTGACCTAGGTAATTTTAGTGGGTGGATGTGATGTAAACTTGTCAAACTTAGCACTAGGTAACTCAGATGAGGCCCTAAGATCATATGGAAGCAAAGCCATTTTCAAAGTTAGTTGAATTGGATGGAAATGGAGGAGTTTTTACAGCACCAGATTTATCCACTGCCCTAGTTAGGGGTGCATCGAAGAAAGCAGCATCTATTAAGGTAAATACTGTTATGTGAATAGTGCTATTGCTTCCTCCAGTGGCACCGGAGAAAAGGATCCAAGTCAACAGTGGTTGTGATTGGGAACAAGGAATAGAATTCAATGAGGGTCATTGGAGAATCCTTTGCTCACCATAGAGGTTCCAATAAGGGTTTGGAGTCACCGGATTAATCCGGCGGGTACCACCGGATAAAGCACTACTAGGGTCATACAATAACAGTTAATTCGAAAATAGTTGTTCGAGAGGCACCGGGAAACTCCAGCTCAGTCCAAATTAGCAATGGACTTTTCCAGTGAATATGAAAAAAAACTGAGTGAATTTCAAACGGCTAGTTTTTGGAGTGGGATCCATATGCAGCCCTCCATCTCGTGCATTTAGACTCTCTTGGCATTCAGAACAGCTGCATACACTCTTTTGTGTCCAAGGTGTCCAAGGGAGAGCTTAAGGCTAGTTAACTGATTTAGATTTGATAATCCAAGATTAAAAACTCCATTAATACTTAGCGAGTAGCAAGTGTGCATGCATTCTTCTCATTAAGCTTATTTGGGTCAAGTGAGAGTTTGTGCTTGTTACTCTTTGGTGATCAGCTTCACCTAGATAGCTTGGTGGTGATTTGGAGATGCATGATCTCTTGGAGGCGATTGTGAGAGGCCTAACTCATAGTATAAACGGTTGTGGGTGATTCACCGTGCTGGAGTGGCGAAATAATCAACCCATAGAGAGCACTTGGTCCTTGCACGGATCAAGGGGAGCAATACCGTACCCTTGCACAGGTGCTCTAACGAGGACTAGTGGAGAGTGCCAACTCTCTGATACCTTAGAAAAACATTGTCGATGTTTTGTAGACCAACTAGTGTCGCGCTGCTCTAGGAAAATGATGGTAGCATCCAAAAGACATGAGGAGTTGTACTGGTTTTTAGGCCGGAGCCCTATGTCCAGTCTCAGAGATGATCGAGTGCATGTTCCTTGGTTGAATACTCTGAAGTTCTTACAATGGGGGGTACAAGAATGGGGGAAGAGGTAGAAGAGCTAGAGCTAGGAGACGGATTGCCCGAATGAAAGCTTTGAGAGTCCGGAGATTGTGAAGATGATGTATGGGAAGGGTGCCCTGGCTACCCTTATATAGAGTCCGAGGCCAGGTCACATACAAAGAAGAAGGTTCTCCCAACCAAGGGGTCATGAGCCTGAGGGAGGGGGCCTAGCTAACTTGGCTTGCAAGTAACACCGTCTTGTGGTGCATGTCCTGGCGTGGCTATCATCATGGTCTTGTGCCCACATCGTGGAATGGTGTTGCATGGTGCTACAATGTCGGTCATGGTGGCACTATGGGCACTGTGGTGTTTCGCCAGCCATCCTACGCGATGTGGTCTCACCGTGGCCTCTGTCATCACCTCTTGGTCATCCGGGGGCATCGTACAGGAGTTGGTAGCTGCACCCGGATCGCCGATCATCTTGCTGTGTCCGTGGAGTTGGTGACCATGATCCCAAGCTCCTAGGTCGTTGTCCTTGCTGGCTTGGGTGGCCTCTAAGTCAAGGCCACCGTCGTGGATCCCATCCCATAGTGGGTGGAATTGTACATATATCTTGTCAGGCCATATTTGGACGGTGGGTCTCCGTACTGGCCATCATTGCTCGGCGGTGTTCTCTTGTCTTCGCTGCGTGGCGCAGGAATGGCGTTTGACCGGGCCAAGGTGATTGCTGTCCCCTTGGTCCTTACGGGATCAGTGCGGCGTACCTACTCTTGTCAGAGCAGGCGTGCTTGGTGGGACTCGGTCACTCCTCGTTCCTCCCAGGGGTCGGGATGTGAGAGGTCGTGAGTTGTTGCTTATTGTGCGGCTAAGCCAGAGGGAAGGGGTCGTGGCAAACCCGGCCTTATTGTTTGGCCTGGCCCACGTGGCTTAGCTAGGCTTTGATTGTTTTGGGCTTATATGAGCTAGCATGCCATAGACCGTTCGGGCAGCTGACTAATCGGTGTCTTGATATAGTAAGGGTATCATAACCCCTATAGTAGCCCTTGAGCATTTTTGCGATCATGAAGTGATCGTGAAAGCACTGATATGCGCGTGCGTTGGGTGCGGGTTCGTAGTTGTGGCTGGCTTGAGCTTCGGCGCTTGACCCCTTGCGGGCTAGTAAGTTCAATGCGGTTGGTGGCTATTACGTCCCGCCCTGCTAGGACACCCTGAGCCCTGCCGTGTTAGTGTGCTATGTATCATGGTTTGTGACCCAAGCGGGGCCGAGTGGTCTCGCCAACGCTGTACCGGCTCTGCCTTTTGGAGGGTATCGATTTCCCCGACCTCACACGGGCATCTGACATTGGCTGTGACCTCTCGTGGCTCACCACATGGCACGGGGGTCTCAGGCTGCTCAGTCCACCCTTGGGCCTATAAATAGAGGCCTTGTTTTTGTTTGAACCACTTGCAGCCATGTCTACATATTGCCTTTAGCCTTCCTTTAAGAGGCTGAGCTTTAGGGAGGAGAAGAGAGAGAAGTTTGAAGAGAACCGTGAGGTTCCTAAGCATGTGACCCATTGGGGGTTGGTTTCGATGGCCAAAAACTGGAGGTGCTCCTTCTAACAACTGGTGCTAGAAGGAGTTTTGAGGGCAGGGGAGGATGAGTTGGTGCAGCCCCCAAATCCATACCCTAGTGGCCTCCTCGCCTTTCAAACTTTTTGGCTTGGATGTGCGAGGTGGTCCTGAGCTCTAGATGGTTTCGCTGCTCCATCTTCATCCTAGCGAGAACAGTGTTGTCTTCCTTTTTCCTTGTCCCTTCAACTCTATAGGTCACGATGCCGGAGGGGCTTTGCGAGGTGTCCCATTCCATCGGTCTTTCGAGCGATAGTGGAGCGGGACATCCCGCAAGCCTCCTTCTAGCATCATAGCCCCAGGAGCTTGCGACCTTTCCACCATGTTGGTGTCATCAGGATTTTGATGTGGCATACGGCTTGGCCATACTTGTAATCGCTGACCTTGAATAAGGAATAGTCCTTTGTCCTATGGTCGCGATGCTTTTGAGGGATCATAGCGAGCCCCCGAGCTGTTCGCTCGGTCTTGGGTACTTAAGTTCAAGGTCTTAACCTCTGAGTGGGTCATTGGCTTGCCACCACGTGAGATGGGGGTGTTGTCAACTATCCTCAGTTCAAATGTCCTAGCCTTGAATGTACCTTAGCCTGCGTGATCGTGCTTTTTCCAATTGCTATCGGGTTGCGACCCTACTCGCGAACGTCGGCGTGATCGTGGGATAGCTTCCCTGTTCTGGGGTCACAGAACGTCCCTGACCATGCGCGCCCAGGTTGTGGCCTCCTTTCTTGGGGCAAGCATCGCCTTTATGAGAGAAGGTGTTGCTGTAGGTTTTTGGCTATTTGCTCGATCGACCTCTTCCCGGAGGGTCCATGACTTCTGCCAGTTTGTGAGGTTTTAGAGAGGGCCGTGGGTCGCAGACCCAAGACACGGGGAGGAGTTCAGTAGTGGCTTGGCCTCGTCCCCTGGCGGGGTCGCAGGGACCCTGTTCCTTTTCCCGGTGCCCTTTTTGACCCCGAGGGGTCGTGATGCCTTATTACAGGTAGGTCTGTTTTCACCCCACGTGGGGATAGGCTTGTCCACCATAACCACGCGGTCGGAGCGGTGTGACTCGTCGAGGTCAATGGGTAATTCGAGTGGGACCCGATATTCTCCCCAATCGACGTGGAGTTTGGCTGTGCCTCATCGAGAGACGTCCCATAGATCGTTGTCCATCAAGCCGGTCGGTCCCCAACCGCCTCCATAGTGGCCAGAGGGCAAGATGCCTCCCCTAGAGGGGGTCAACCTAGGCAACTTCGAAGAGAATGACTCGAACATAGGAAGAGATGGTCGTGAGGCTCCATACCACTGATAAGAGCCATTGGGGCCCATCTCATCCTGCCCCTACCTCTTTGTGGCCTCGAGCCCTTCTAAGGACCAGCCAAAGAGAGGTTTTCCTAAACATGACACAGGATCAGGGGCGTGGTGGTCGCTCTATGTGTGGACCCAAGGGATCATTGCCTCCTTGGTCGCGGCGTGACTTAATGGCAGCCACTTGTGTGTGTACGGGTGCCATGCCGCATGATCATGATGATGGAGGGTCACTCAGCGCGAATCCTGGGGCGGTCGACCTCCTCGGATTTATTATGACTTATTAATGGTGCCCTCGTGTGTGATCATGCATTATGGTGTGGCACCTCATTTCCTGAGGGTCTATGGGGCCCGTCCCAAGGCAGACTCCACGCGAGCATGGTTCGTGTCCCTAGGCACCGCCACATAAATAGCTCCCTCAGCCTTGGCCTGTCCCTTACCTTTGTTCTCGCCCTCCATTGCCATCTGTTGCAAATGAAAGAGAGAAAGGGAATTGGGGGATTGAGCTTGAGAGCTTTACCTAGGTCACGCGCCGCCACCCATTGTTACCTAGGCCGCTAGTTTTTCCATCACCGCCTTGCTTTCCCCCTACACTACGGAATGGGTGAGTGGGTACCTTCAGAGGTGACATAGGCGAGGCTGCAGTGGCTGGTGGAGGAGGGCCTCCTTCCGCCGAAAGAGGTCGCTGGGTGGAGGGCTGCTGCTGTAGACGTCCTCTCGTTCTGGCAGCCTAGTGAAGTGGTGTCGTTCACTAACTTTCATGAGCACGGATTTGTGGCCCCGACATCAGATTTCTTCCGTGGCTTCCTCCGCGTGTATGGTGTCCAGCTGCAGCATCTTCCTCTTAACGCGGTGTTGTAGCTGGCAGGCTTTGTTGGTGTCTGTGAGGCCTTCCTGGGGATCAAGCCTAACAAGGATCTGTTCTGGTGGGTTTTTGAGGTCAAGACCCGCAAGGCGTGTGGCTCCGATGGCGGTGTGCTCGCCCCCATGGGCGGGATGAACATCCAAATGCACTATGGTGCGTCCCACAGTAACCCGTGTCTGCCGTTGAGGAGTTTGATCTTCGGCTGGCACAGGAATTGGTTCTACATCCATGATGATGTTGCTGCCCCCTTCCTCAATTCTCCATCACCGTGCCAGTGATGCTGGAGCCGTGGAGTTGGGGGTGTAATAGGAACCGGTTGAAGAAGGTGTTGGAGATTGTCGGCATGAAAATTTCATCCCATGCCGAGACACACGAGCAAGCCAGAAGGGTCCGCTCGATGGAGCTAGAGATCCGCTTAGCTTCAATGCAGGGATTATCGATCCTGTGCACTCCTCCTAAGATGTGTTAGTTAATTTGACCCAGCAATTAACAAGAAGAGAAAGCTAATCAGTAATTTAAGGCAAAACTTGCCGGTGTTGCCAGACAGTCCCGAATGTGCGGCTCTGAGAGCCGATGTGGAAGGAGATCGACTAAATAACTGATTCCAGCATACTCATAAGAATAAATCAGTTAAAGCTCATGGAGTTATGGAAGAAAAATCGGTTATCATTTAGGATGAACATCGTTATTTAGACAAATATTAGTCAATGGCAATAGGATGTCAACACTAATCAGTTTATGCTAAGCCAATGACTGCAAATAACCGAATCCCTTTTTTTATATGAAAATTCAGCCCATCATCATTTAACCATTTAATAGAGATAAATCTATGAACATATTAGATCTCATCTATCACTATGACCAGTGGGGCATGAGGCAGAATCATGCAGGCCATAGAAATAGCAATAAATTCGACGACCCTAAATTATTACTAATATCAGTGGGGCATGAGGCAGAATCATTCTGGCCATAATACAATAATAAGATCATGGGGCTAACACATCTTTTAACCTATCTTTACTTCAACGGTCTCGTGACGTGAACTGCATATGTGAAAACACTCGATATCGGCTAAAACAGCTGATTCAGGCATAGCGCACAATTAAGGTTATGCCCTATTAGGAACAGATCTACCAAATAACGATCCCCACTCCACGGTGCTAACAGTGGGGTGTGAGGCAGAATCACACAGGTCGTGATAACGGGCCATGGAATGGTTTTCGTTAGCCAATAGATCTATTCAAGACCAGACATGCCTTAACCACACACTATGCACGATCAAGATTGACATAAAACAGCCGATAAAACATAACTCATTGTTTAAGGTGTAGATTAGATCAGTTTAGATTAATAAACGATGGGTTAAACAGGATATAAGGCCAATCTAGATCAATCCCAATAGGGCGAAGTGATATTGCTGTAATTAAATAAATAATGAAAGCAATAAGCAATATCGATAACTTAATGAATCTATCCGAAGGATGTCACCCTTAGATAGAGCCGATAACTTGATCTTAATCTAGTTCGAGCAGTGGAGGTCGATCGGATCGATGCAGCCGTACTTGAACTAGACAAGAATCGATAACTAGCTTATACCAGAGTCGCAATGGAGGTCGACCGGATCGATACAGCCGTACGAATGGAAGTATAAGCCATGACGGTACTTACAAACAATCCAGAGATTGGCTAGACCGATGCAGCCTTGCTCACTGAAGAACTCGCCGAGATCTACTCTACTCCTACTCCTAAGGGGTGGCCAGAGCCAAAAAAGTAACTTGTATTTGATTGATTGTGTGTCCTTTACAATAGCCGGGGTCCAATATTTATACCCGGAACCTACGCATGAATCCTACTTAAGCACGACTCATCACAATTTTTTGCCTAAGAGAAAACATTCCTAATTTAAGATAACTTGGACCGTAATCTTTCCCTTTTTGTAGAGTCCAACATGTTTTTCCCGGCGCCGATCGTAGCTTCTGTCGTTATCTGCTGGCGCTATCTGAAGAGAGCCGATTCCAGTGCTGCATTCGAATCAGCCGATACCGACCTTCATGCAATCGACATGATCTTGGGAGCTTTTGAGTTCCTGCAATTCTTCTTCCAAATTTTGGTGTAAACACATGCCCCCCAATTTTGGGATAAAAGTAATTTTATTCCAAAATTATCAGATTTGTACCCCCGATAGGTCCGCAGTCATGGGTAGAGAATCTTAATCTAGGGTCTACTGTTTGTCATCGTCTATGTTAGCTTATGAGCCCATGCTTCAAAACTTTTACGAGAGCATCATTGCTTCACGGGCGCTTGGATCCATCTTTCAGGCCGACTATAAAATGTCTATCCGACTCTGGCGAGAGCAATTCAACAATTCAGCTATATTTCTCTTCTATATGCTTCCTCAAGTGCCTCTGACTCCTCCTGACCCTCCATGGTCTATGTTTATGCCATGAAGATCTTGAGTGGTTAGAAGAATTCTTGTGCATAGGGTGATTGTGTCGCTCATCTTAGCACCTTATCGAGTAAGAGGATCAACTACTGCAGTTAGAAGAATTCTTGTGATATCACCTGAGTCTTCTCTCCATGCTCACAGAGCTATTCTAGTGTTTGCAAGGGCTAAAATGTGTGGACACCTTTTCCCTTGTTTGCTCCATCAAATGCCCATCGGGAAAGCCATATGCTTCTTTCCCACAGTTTCCTAGTCACCGAGAAATCAGCTGGGCATATGTTAGGAAAGCGGCTTTTCCCCTTCTCTGGCATAATTTTATCAACGGGCTGATGTGACTTGGTTCATGATGACCTTCGGCCTTGCGGGGATCCGGACTCCCTTCAATCCAAAGAAGCCTCAGTGGGTCGATCGCTGGTCAATGTAAATCTTTCGTATCCATCCCATGATATTTTGTAAATATGGGAAGCAATAAGTCCGAATCTGTTATCTCTTCGTTATCCGTCCCCTAAATTTCTGGTGTGTCGATCCATTTTCGTATCTGACATCAATTCCACACCCCTGGCGAAATCTATCTTCTCACCTTCCCGGGCTATATATACGGGCCACGAGTGTGGATCGAAAAACATCCTGCTTCGTCTCAAACCTTTCATGTTTTTAGTGTGGTTTCTACTTTCCCATAGGTTTGAGATCATGGAGAATAGCAAGAGGTCTGCTGAGGAGGCCCTCAATGGAGCAGCGTCATCACGCTAGTGCCTTCATCATTAGGAGGGTGCAACTCGTGATGCTCTCACTGCTTCGGGCATAGGGCCGACTCCATTCATCCTTCCAGGTTCTCTTCGTCAATAGCTTGCCACCAGCTCTCCCCTGCTATCCAAGGAGGTGGGTCGACAATGATGACCTTCTCACCTCCATCGACAAGCGTGGCCAGAATCTCGCCGACTGTCTCTCCCTCGCAGAATCGGCTCTGGCTATGGTCCGATGCCGATCGCCTCCCGAGGCCAATTCGGTGGAGGATAGGTTGGCCAAGGCTAAGGCCAGAATCATGGGTGAGATATCTATCATAACTTTTGCTTCCTCTCAATTTCATCTTCAAGATTCTGATCATCTCCCCTTTGAATCTTTTAGATTTGTCCGCTCAACTAGAAAGCCTTCGATTGGCTGCGAGTACGCGGCGGGATTCGTCAACGCTAGAGGCGCTGTCTCGGTAGTTCGCCTACATGACATCCCGAACCATGTTAGGGAGGTTGCTTTGCATGGCGTTCATCATGGTGCCGCCATGGCGTTGGCTGCTGCGCAAGCCCATTCTGGCCACGAACTTTGGTTCCTTCCCCACGGTTTTCTAGCCACGGCGCACCCTAGGGATCATGAGCACCTGGTTGAGGATTTCTTCATCGCCGCCAACTCCGTACCTTTATTTCTCAGGCCGATGATATAGTAACCAAAGTGTTTCCAGCCCGTAGTTTGTAATAGGTGATATTTAGCAAACAATTTCTCCGTCTTGAGTGATTTTCCTTTGCTTCGTACTTCATATTATATGCATCACTTTGTTCGTGTTTGCTTTGCTCCTATAGGCGATACACATCGTATCGGCTTTTACCCCACCAGGTTTATTTTTGCACTAGAGGTGATACCTTCGTGGTATCTGCTATTAGAGCCGACGACCGAACAAATCGGCTGTCAAGTATTAATCCAAACGCTAGGGTAATATTTCTTTAGATATTTCCCATTGATTGCTCTGCCAAATTCTTCCTCTCCTCTTAGTGTTTCCAAAATATAACCATTACCAGGCACACAACGCTTCATCCGATAAGGTCCGTCCCAATTAGATGACCATTTGCTAAACTTACTGTCCTTTGACCTGATTGGCAATTTCACTTTCTAGACCAAGTCTCCTTCAGAAAATTGCTTAATCTTGACCTTTTTATTGTAATATTTTGCAACCCTAAGTTTATTGGCTTTGATATTTTCAAGAGCATGCAACCGAAAGCAACTCAAGTCCTCTAAGTCATCTATTATAAGATTCTTGTAACTTTGGCTGACAAATCATTTTGTAATGTAACACGCTTCAATCCAGTCTGAACTTTCCAAGGAAGAACTGCATTATGGCCATACACAAGTTCATAAGGCGACATTTTAATCGATCCATGACAGGCCATCCTATATGCCCATAGTGCCTCATTAAGCATTGAATGCCACTTCCTTGGTTGTTCCTCAATCTTTTTCTTGATCAGCTTAATCATAATCTGATTGGATGCCTCTACCTGGCCATTAGCCTGAGCATAGTAAGGACAAGAATTTAGTAGCTTGATTCCCATACTGGCAGCAAAATCTCTAAATTCTTCTGATGTGAACATTGTCCCTTGATCGGTAGTTATAGTTTGAGGAATCCCAAAACGATACACAATGTGCTCCTTGACAAAATCAACCATGTTCTTTGAGGTTACTGTCTTCAAAGAAATTGCCTCAACCCATTTAGTGAAGTAATCTGTTGCTACCAATATAAACTTATTTCCTTTGCTTGAGGGCAGAAAAACCTGGCCAATTAAATCAATTCCCCAACCTCGAAACGGCCATGGCTTGATTATTGGATTCATGGCCGATGCAGGCGATTTCTGGACATTACCAAAATGTTGATAGTCCTGGCACCCCTTGTAATATTTAAAACAGTCTTCCAGTATTGTTGGCCAGAAATATCCAGTTCTGCGAATAATCCATTTCATCTTATAAGCCAATTGATGAGCTCCACATATCCCTTCATGCACCTCACCCATCAACACCTTAGCTTCCTCTTGATTTAGGCATTTGAGCAATACTACCCCATCGACTGTTTTGTAATACAGCTGGTCATCCAGTAAAACATACTTAGTCGATTTATATCTTAGCTTTCTGGTAACTTTTTGTGACGGATTTCTAAGGTAATCGGCAATTTCGACTCTCCAATCATCATTCAAGGTTTCACTACTCAAGACTTCTCGAAACACTTGATATCTTGATGCACTTTGAGCTAGACAATTAGCCTCTTGGTTTTGTGCTCTCGGAATATGTTGGAAAGAGACATGAAGAAATTCCTTGAGCAACTTTTGGTACTCATCATAGTATCCTTTCAAAGTATCTTCTTTGCATTCATATAGGCTGATCAACTGATTAATAATTAACTGTGAATCTCCAAATATTTCAATTACTTCAGCCTTTACTTCATGAAGAAGCTGAAGTCCTTTAAGAATAGCCTCATATTCCGCTTGGTTGTTGGTAATCATTGGTTCAGTTGGAAGAGCAAACTCAAAACTTGCCCCCCAAGGCAAAATAATAACAATACCAATGCCACCACCTTGCTTGCATGATGATCCATCAAAGAATAACATCCAAGGTACCGGCTCTACATAATCAATGCTTGGCTTATGATGCTGGGTGACAAAATCGGTCATTATTTGTCCTTTGATTGCTTTAGCCGATTTGTACTTCAAGTCAAATTCCGATAACGCGAGAATCCACTTTCCCACTCTCCCATTCAATATTGGCATTGATAACATGTGCTTAATCACATCAGCCTTGGAAATAACCGTACATTTGGCCGATAATAAGTAGTGTCACAATTTAGTGCAAGAGAAATATAAGCACAAGCATAACTTTTCAGTGGGAGAATATCTTGTCTCTGGATCCAGGAGTCTTCTACTCAGATAAAAAACAACTCGCTCTTTTCCTTCAAACTCTTGCATCAAGGCCGATCTAATTGTCTTATCATCAGCCGATATGTACAACTTAAAAGACTTACCTTGCTAAGGAGGGACCAGCACAGCTGAACATTTCATATATTCTTTTATCTCTTCAAACGCCTTTTGTTGTATCTCACCCCATTTAAATTCTTGATCATTTTTCAACTTCAACAAGGGAGAAAATAGTAGAACCCTTTCCGACAAATTTGAAATGAATCTTCTGATGAAATTAATCTTACCAAGCAAAGATTGTAACTCTGTTTTAGTAGTCGGGGGAACTGCCTCATTGATTGCTTTTATGCTTTTTTGACCAACTTTGATTCCTCTCTCATGGACCATGAAACCCAAGAATTGTCCAGCTGACACTCCAAAAGCACACTTATTAGGATTCATCTTTAGACCATATTTTCTTGTGCATTCTAGAGTTTCCCGCAAATCAGCTAGATGCTCCTTGTACCCTTTGGATTTTATCATCACATCATCGATGTAGATTTCAACAATCCTGCTGATCAACCTATGAAAAATATAGTTCATTGCCCTTTGATAAGTTGTACCGGCATTCTTCAGACCAAAGGTCATCACAACCCACTTGAATAAAACCGATTGCGCCAGGGCACCTGAAAGCCGTCTTGGCTATGTCTTCCTCAGCCATAAAAATTTGGTTATATCCTGCATTGCCATCCATGAAGCTAATAACCTTGTGCCCGGCTGCTGCATCTACTAACATATCAGCTATCAGCATCGGATAACTATCCATGGGTGTGGCTTTGTTCAGATCCCTAAAATCGATGCAAACTCTTAATTTTCCATTCTTCTTATACATAGGGACAACATTCGATATCCACTCTGCATATCGGCACGGTCAGATAATCTTTGCTTCCAGTAACCTTTGAGTCTCCTTTTTTATATCATCAAGCACATTCGGGTTGAATCTTCTTGGAGCTTGTTTAAACGGCCAATATCCAAGTTTGATTGGCAACCGATATTCAACAATTGATCGGTCTAGACCAGGCATCTCATAGTATTCCCAAGAAAAATAGTCTTTAAATTCCTTTAACAAATCAACTAACTCTCACTTATACTCAGGATCCAACTTAGCACTTACATACGTCGGCCTAGGTCTATCTCCAGAACCAATATCTACTTCTTCTAATTCATCGGCCGACGTGAAACCATGTCCTAGTTTGCCATCTGTACCATCTATTGGATTATCCATTAAGACAAATTTTTAAAGCTAGCTGCTTGGATCGGCTGTTGGCTTTCATTATTGACTTTAATGAAA
This sequence comes from Miscanthus lutarioriparius, assembly GCA_904845875.1. NCBI lineage: Eukaryota > Viridiplantae > Streptophyta > Magnoliopsida > Poales > Poaceae > Miscanthus > Miscanthus lutarioriparius. Next base: position 37,788,893 of record CAJGYO010000017.1, read on the forward strand.
CCTCCTTCCCATATCTTACCAGAAAAGCATTCGAAGTCTCCTAGTTCCCAAAAGACTGGATTGGTTGTTGCGATACTCACAGACTCATCAGCGTGAACCAGCTCGACATCATCTCCATGCCATTGAATCAAACACTTATGCATGGTCGATGGCACACAACAGTTTGCATTAATCCAATCACAACCAAGGAATAAACTGTACGACCCTTTTCCATCGATGACAAAGAACATGGTGAGCAGAGTCTTACTCTCGATTGTTAGTTCGACGTTCATTGCCCCCCGGGTCTTAGTCGCATTACCCTCAAAGTCCTTAAGCATCATATCGGTCTCAATCAGATCTCCTGGTCCCTTGCCAAGTTTATGAAAAGTGGTGTAAGGTAAGAGATTGATAGAAGCTCCTCCGTCCACCAACATCTTGTTCATCGGCTTTCCATCAACAAAACCTTTCACATATAAAGACTTTAAGTGTCAATGCTTGATTGGTTTATCAAATATAGCTTGCTGTATAACTATCAACTTGGCAACTATCTCCTCATACTTCGATTCATCAAAATATGAGTAAACTTCTTGATCTGCTGGAGCTATGAACTCTGATGGCAACAGAAAAGCCATTTGAATACTAGCCGATGGTTGCCTTCTATCGGCTATTTGATTAGCATGCCATACTTGAGGTTTACCGGATGCCTGAGCCTGTTCCAACTCTCCATTCCTTAGGCGTTGCACCCTTCTCTTTTGGCTTCTTGTCAAACCTCCTGGACACCATTGGCCTTTCTACCAAACATATTCTCTCTCGTTGCTTTCATAATCAGCTCAGTTTTGATCAACAACTCTTTTTCCAAGCCGATCATGAATACTTCCATTTTTAAGCGCCGATCCATGTTATTATGGTGATACGCATCTTAAGCATGGATAGACCGATGGTTGGCTTGAGATTGCCTAAACTCCCAATATTGTTCGCTGCACTCTGGATAGTTATTTCTGGTAGGCAGTTTCAAACCTTCGTTTCAGCAATGTCTGAAGAAAGGACAATTCCAATGTGACTCAGCTTACTTTCTTTCATACCTCTCTTTTTCCTATTGACGCTGGTATTCTTGCTCTTCTAACCAACGCTGATAATCCTTTTCCTTTTGCCACTGTATTTATTCAATAGAATTCGAGATGTAACCTATGGCTTTGTCGCCCCTTCTTTTGATGTTTCTCCCTGCTCATATCGGCTCTTTTTCTTGTCGCGATGTCTTTTAATTTCTCTGTATTCGTCAGCCGATATTTGCATCTTGGGATCGACTGTTCTAGCTTCTCTTGATTTGGTTGATGTCAGGACCTTAGTCTTTCCTTTGAGCAGCCTAGCATCGACCATGTTTTGATCTCCTGGGAAAGGATTATCATCAACTTTCATCTTCTGAGGCGTATCAAATTTGAGCCTTCCTTGCTGAATAGCCCTATGTATATGCTGTCGAAAAATTCTGCATTCATTAGTATAATGAGAAGTAGTGTTATGGAACTTGCAGAACTTCTTATTCTTCAACTGGTCAGGGGGCAACATAACATGATTATCGGGCAACTTGATCTGTCCCTTCTCAAGTAAGAAATTGAAGAGCTTGTCTAATTTTGTAACGTCAAAGTCATAGCTCTCCTCGACTCCTCTTCCCCAAGGATTTGGTACCATTACTATCTTTTTGCCCCAATTCCATTTAGCCGTGGCAACCTCTTCTTCTTCATCTTCATAGCCGTCATCGACTGAATATGGATTATAAGCTTCGGCCATTACGGTACTTTTCTGGAATCAGGTATCTCTGCGCATATTCTAGAACTGGCTATTGAGTGCTGCCACTCGTCGAGCTAATTGACCCAAGTTGTCAAATTCTTGTCCTAGCAGCTTTTGTTTCCATGTTGGCAGCATTCCTTGAACGGCCAAAGCAGCTAGCTGATCATCAGCTAAATTTAATGAGAAGCACAAATTCCTAGTCTCTCGGAACCTCTAAAGAAACTCAGTGCTCGATTCGTTAGTTTTCTGCCTTATCATTGTCAAATCGGTAATCTTCTTTTCTCCAGTCCCAGTATAAAAATATGTATGAAATTTCTTTTTTAGGTCAGCCCAATTAGCAATGGAGTTGACTGGAAGTGATGAAAATCAAGTGAAGGCTGGCCCTGATAGTGACAGGGAGAAGAAACGAACTCGACGTGTAACATAATCGACCAATTATACGGGATTAAGTAAGGAAATCTTCCGCCGAAGCAGATAATTTAGCAAACTTAAGCCCGTATAACCCGGTAGTCCGTGAAACCATGAAGGATTTCAAACCAATCGACATACAAACCAAGATCGTACAAGTTTAGCTGTCACCGTCACATGTTACATAAAGTTCGCAATGACAGTGGATACATCAGAGTTTAGAACATAAAGTTATTACAACCCAAGTTCAAACTGAAATAGCGGAAGCAAATAGTTTTAAAGCCACACACACACTTTTGGTTCAGATACAGTGCCAGTAGGTAGTCATCTCCAATAAAAGCATCAAATGAGAGATACAGAGTGACCATTGCCCTTGGTCCTAGTTGTCACCCATCGTCGGGTACAGGCAGTTAATGCAATAGCCGTAGTACATTTGACCATCTGCAACAACAATGGGAACAACGCCCTGAGTACGAGAAGGTACTCAGCCAGACTTACCCGTCTTAAACCAAAATAAAGCGACACCAAGGATTATGCAAGGCTTTCTTTAGTGGGCTAGCTGACTGGTTTGCGAAAAGCATAAGCTATCATGAAGAAACCATTTTAAATACTTTGCATCATCTTTATTATGACCTTTCCATCTAGGTAAGCACCTATACTATAGCAATCACTTGATTAACCAATAACATCCAGTTACCAACTTAGATTTAACATATCCCATACCATCTAGATAACCATTAGTGTTCCATCATAATTACTACGATGCTATAGCTCGAGTCAAGTGCTCACTATCTAGGAGTGATGGCGATTTGAATCGATTCCTAACCAGCTGGTGATTTATTCCTCACATAAACCACACTCACCGATCAAATGAGCTACAGATCACCAATGACACTTTCCAAGTAGCCGCGGGATAATAGTCACGGACCGCACTACCTAGGGACCGCCCGACGGCCAGGACGCACCTTGGGCTCACTCTTCGCGTCCCCGTGATACCCCCTTCAGCACCAGTCTACCAATCCAAGTTTATCCCGGCTCGAATAGTGTCACTAGCTTCGCGGTCGAAAGGTACTTTATTCGGCCAACTAAATGTGAGGCATGCGTTCAACATGACAACAGGGACGAGCAACGATCGGTCCTTAATCGACACAGACAGAAAACTAACAGCACCCAGAACCATGTCTGGTTGCCTCCAACTTTTTCCGTCTGGTCTCCAATTATCCATCACACATGGTTAATTCCAGGATATCATTCTTTCCATAGCTAAATTCTTCCAATACCCACCTATAAGTGTAGGTGACCGGAAATCACCGATCGCTACCGGTCTAAGCAAGGCTAAGCAGTTATTCGATCCCGACCTAACAGGGTAAAAAGGTAATAAGGTAGGCAAGGATAGTAATAAATGCATCAACGGTTTCAATCAACTCCTACAACTTAATGCAACAATATATAAACTCATATATAGGAAGAATTGCTTTTATAAAGTAGGAGACTTAGAATGCTCCAGGGCTTGCCTCGTTCAAACGAACTAGGTTGATGATCCACACACTTGGGCAAGTCCTCTCCTTGCTCCTCTTCCTCTGGCACCTCCTGTGCCTGGACTTCCTGTGGATCTGTCCTGGTCTGCTCTTCCTGAACTACTACTAGCAACTCCTCCTGCGATCCTGTATGATGCAGATGTATAAGTGCTAATGCATAGGTGCATCGGAGATATGACATGCAATGATCATGATGCATGGAATGTAGATGATCATGTTTAACTCTATTGGACATAGTAGAAGTAAAGTTCTTCTACAAGGTAGCCAACATCATCCAAGAACATGTACTACTATTCTACTGCTACAACCACTGTACTAACATGCCAAGTCACCACAGCAAGCTAAGATGCTTCAAAGATACACCAAAGCAAACATTATTAACTAAACATGCATTAAAGAAGATTATTTTATTTCATTTTAAACTAGGGCTACAACAGCAACATATATTTTTGGTGCTCATAAAAATCTGAGAAAATTACAGTATCATAGTACTACTCTAAGTAGACTTCCATAAAATTTTCATGGCATTTGGATAAGTAAAATAGCCTACACAAAAATGACAAGCTATGGCATAATTATGAGCATGAAAATACTTTGTACTATGAAAAGTGTCAAACAATAGATTTGGTGTTTTTCCTATGTTCTACACAGTAAACAATCACTGCACAAAATTTATCATACACATGTTTTATACACTTTTTGCTCTCTATTAAAATAACAAAAAAATCATCAATTAAAGGCACTTGAACTACACATCAATATTTCTCTATAGAACATGAATGACATATATTTTTCCTACAAAGTACATCACTAAAGGAGATTAACAAAACTAGAACCATATTTTTCTGATGTATATTCTATTTACTAGACATTTTCTAAGAAATCAGCATTTATTCAATTTAAATAAAGCTACACAGAAAAGTATCACAAATTTGACATGCAATATTTTTAACAGATAGATCTAGTCACAAGAAACCTAGCAAAACTTATTTCAACAAATTTGGAGCTATTTTGAGCAACTTATGAATTTCCAAAGCATTTAAACAAAATCTATAAATCATTTCTTTTATTCTTTTCTGAAAATCCTGGTTCAAAAATGCTAGATCCACCCGGATCTGAACACACACACACACACACTGAGCGACAGACAGGTGGGACCCAGCGGGTCAATTGACCCCACCGGTCAGTCAAACCTGAGCAGGGCTCGCGATTGACCGACGAGATCTCGCCATCGGCGAGGTTGCCGGCGACGAGGTCACCACCATCGTGACCACCGTGCCAAGGTGGACACGGCAGTGCAACGGGCATGGCCAGAGGTGCACGGAGGTGACCTCGCCAGCTTGCATGGCAGCACGGTGGCTCGGCTCTCCGGCGGAAGCGCGTCTTCGGCCATGGGGTGGCGCGGGGAGCGGCGTGGGAGCTCCACCGAGCCCGGGCAGTGCTCGTGCGCGAGAAGAGAGAGCGAGAAGGAGGACGGAGGGGTGAGGTCCACGGAGCGGAGCACTCCGATGAGGAGGAGCTCACTCTGGTGAGCGATTCCCGAGGAAGGGAAGCTTCCCATGGCTTACCGAGGTGAGCACGGGGTGCATGAGGGGGAGACGGAGCTGTTGGCGAGATGGAGCGGTCGACGGCGAGCGGTGGTGGCCGGGCGAGCCAACTCCGGCGAAGCGCGGCGCGGGCGGTGGCGGAGGCGAGCGCGCGCGTGCTCTGCGGCTGTGCTACGAATGGCGGAGTGGAGAGGCAAGTGGGGAGCGCGGCGCGGTCGGGTAGGTGAAGGCGAGCGCATGGAGTGGCGGGGGCCACCGGGGTGCCACCCGTACGCCGTCGCCGGCGTTCGGCGGCCACGCGGCGGCCGCGGCCTGACGCCGGTCGGGCGCGGAGCGCGCGCGGGCGGGCGAGCCAACACGGAGGCAGGCTGAGCCGGCTTCGGCCGTGGGCCGAGAAGCGAGGGCGCGGCCCATTAAGGTGAAAAATGTGATTTTCCTTTTTATTTTTCTTCCCCAAATTCATTCAAATAAATTTTTAAACCTTTTCAAAGTAATTTCAAAAGTTGGACCCAAAATAAAAGTTGCTCAGAAAAATGTACTCTACAACTTTGCCAAAAAGAGTATGGCCAAAATCCAATTAGATTTTGAACTATAGATTTAAAGTTAATTTAAATCAAAACCCCTATTTTAGAAGATTATTTTTAAAAGCAAAATTTTGGGGAAAATTTGAATATCAACCTTGCTCCAAAATGCATGTGAAACATTTCTAAGTCATTTGTACTCCCAAACAATCATGTTAAACATTATTACAAGCATAAACATGACCCAGGTTCATTTAAACAGTAATGCAACATACATGTTTCACGAGCATGTTTCATATGTTTCAAAGCATTGTTTCAGTTATCATTTAACATGATTATGCATGTATGATTATGATGCTTGATGATGTATTATGTTCATGATTTGTAGAATGTTAATGCATGCTTAACACCAGGTGTTACACGATGGGCCTCCTCAACTGATGCATCGCCCAATTGTGTAAGATACCGACTAACATGTTCTATTGTGCTTGTGCTATCTTGGCCAGTGAACTTGGCAAACTCTGGGAGCCTGTAATTTGTAGGAAGAGCGACCAAATCGTACCATTCTGGATATGGGCATTTGTACAAGAAGGTCAGCCATTTTGGCTTCAGATCGAACTGATTCTTCATTATCTCGGTCACCTTTAGCAACAACTCGTTGACATGTGAATTTGGATTTCTCTGCACTTGCTGACCCATCTGTGGATTGAAATCCCATGTGCCTTGACACCCTGGATTTGGAATCATGTGAAGGGTGTTATAATCTGTGCCATACTGATACCCCTGTGGAATCTCTATCTGCTGGGTCCTTTGCTGGTTTGGTGCTTGAAGTCTCTGGTTATAGATATTAGTATCTATATCTCAATGGATCCTTTGAATTGATGGTGCTATTTTTTGAGCCAACGACGATATGTGGCCTGATGTGCCAAAATTAATCATCTGGTTCTGACCTTGCCCCACCGGCTGTTGCACATGCTGTACTGATGATCTAGGATTATACTGCATCTGATTCATAGTAACACCTTGAGCTTGCTTAGATAAACTCTAAACTACCTGGACATCATCATTACCAGCTGGTGCTGCTTCTTGATGGCTGGTACCGGTTTGATTAGTCCCTTGAGTCGACGGATGTGGAATGTTGTAATAAGCCGGTCTAACCTGATGACCTGGAAACCCATGAAACACCTCTTTCATGGTGTTATGGAATGTGTTCAAGAAAACTTCATTATGGCTTGATATGGCATCATGAACAAATTTATTTATAGCTTCCGTGAAGAAATGCCTGTCTTCAGTTTCATCTGCATATGTCTGCCCATGCAACAGAACTCTTGGTAGTGGATATTTCTGAACAATTGTATTGTCGCATGTTTTGGTGTAGGACAACAAACACTTGTTCTGAAATTCTTCTATAGCTTTGCCGATGACATCTTTATCTCCATCGGGTAAGTCTTTGTAAGGTACCATAAGGATGTCGTTGTTATTGTGAGCCACCATGACGACTGTGGAGTCCCACCGGGCGTGCCAGAACGTGTGTCGGCACAAAAATTTCGTCCCGTGCCGGGACACACGAGCAAGCCGGAAGGGTCCGCTCGATGGAGCTAGAGATCCGCCTAGCTTCAACACAGGGATTATCGATCCTGCGCACTCCTCCCAAGATGTGTCAGTCAATTTGACCCTACAATTGACAAGGAGAGAAAGCTAATCAGTAATTTAAGGCGGAACATGCTGGTGTTGCCAGATAGTCCTGAATGTGCGGCTCTGAGAGCCGATGTGGAAGGAGATCGACTAAATAGCCGATTCCAGCATACTCATAAGAATAAATCAGTTAAAGCTCATGGAGTTATGGAAGAAAAATCGATTATCATTTAGGATGAATGTTGTTATTTAGACAAATATTAGTCAATGGCAATAGGATGTCAACACTAATCAGTTTATGCTAAGCCAATGACTGCAAGTAACCAAATCCCTGTTTTATATGAAAATTTAGCCCACCATCATTTAACCATTTAATAGAGATAAATCTATGAATATATTAGATCTCATCTATCGCTATGACCAGTGGGGCATGAGGCAGAATCATGCAGGCCGTAGAAACAGCAATAAATTCGACGACCCTAACTTATTACTAATATCAGTGGGGCATGAGGCAGAATCATGTAGGCCGTAATACATTAATAAGATCATGGGGCTAACACATCTTTCAACCTGTCTTTACTTCAACGGTCTCGTGACGTGAACTACATATGTGAAAGCACTCGATATCGGCTAAAACAGTCGATTCATGCTTAGCGCACAATTAAGGTCATGCCCTATCAGGAATAGATCTACCAAATAACGATCCCCACTCCATGGTGCTAACAGTGGGGTGTGAGACAGAATCTCACAGGCCGTGATAACGGGCCATGGAACAGTTCTCGTTAGCCAATAGATCTATTCAAGACCAGACATGCCTTAATCACACACTATGCACGATCAAGTTTGACATAAAACAGCCGATAAAACATAACTCATCGTTTAAGGTGCAGATTAGATCAGTTTAGATTAATAAACGATGGGTTAAATAGGATATAAGGCCGATCTAGATCAATCCCAATTGGGCGAAGTGATATTGCTGTAATTAAATAAATAATAAAAGCAATAAGCAATATCGGTAACTTAATGAATCTATCCGAAGGACGCCACCCTTAGATAGAGCCAATAACTTGACCTTAATCTAGTTCGAGCAGTGGAGGTCGACTGGATTGATGCAGCCGTACTTGAACTAGACAAGAATCGATAACTAGCTTATACCAGAGTCACAGTGGAGGTCGACCGGATCGATGCAGCCATACGAACGGAAGTATAAGCCATGATGATACTTACAGACAAGCCAGAGGTTGGCCGGACCGATGCAACCCTGCTCGTTGAAGAACTCGCCGAGATCTACTCTACTCCTACTCCTAAGGGGTGGCCGGAGCCAAAAAAGTAACTAACTTGTATTTGATTGATTGTGTGTCCTTTACAATAGCCGGGTCCAATATTTATACCCGGAACCTACGCATGAATCCTACTTAAGCACGACTCATCACAATTTTTTGCCTAAGAGAAAACATTTCTAATTTAAGATAACTTAGACCCTAATCTTTCCCTTTTTGTAGAGTCCAACATGTTTTTCCTGGCGCCGATCGTACCTTCTATCATTATCTGCTGGCGCTATCTGAAGAGAGCTGATTCCAGGGCTGCATTCGAATCAGCTGATACCGACCTTCATGCAATCGACATGATCTTGGGAGCTTTCGAGTTCCTACAATTCTTCTTCCAAATTTTGGTGTAAATAGAGATCCTAAAGATCCTCGAAGGCCGAGTGTTGGATGGTCTGAATGGCATCACGGTCCTACAGACCATGGTCAAGCGATAGGTTCAGCCGCTGAAGCAGCATGCACACTTGCTGTGCGACTACACTAGGATTGAGGATCCAAGCCGAGAGACCATGGAGATGCTCGAGGCTGGTGAGATCATGAAGCAGGTCGCTGGGCTGGTCACTCCTACCACTGTTGTCACAGTTGGGAACGCCATGGTGGCATTCTCGGCCACCTATCGGCCAAATCTGGTGAGTCATCTTTTTCTCTTCATGTCTTCCTTTCATTCAGGGCCATTGATCTTATTAGTTTTGTCCTCGTAGGTTGTGCCTTCATTCGTCTCCCGGATCCACCTTCCTCGCCCCGGGGGTGCCGAGCGCGTCGCACAGGAAAAGGCGATTGCTGAGGAGAAAAAATGCCTCCGTCGTGAGAAGGCGAGGAAACACATGGCATGCTAGAAGCGTGGGGTCTCACCGTCGGACGATGATGATGACGATGAGGACATCGAGGATGAGGATGAGGCCATGGCGGTTCTCCAAGGCGTTCCCGATGCCCTGCATAGATCCGGCGACGCTGCCGGACCAAGCGATGCTGGTTGTTTAGCGGGTGCCTTGGACGAGGGCACCTCCTAAAAGCGCCTAGCTCTGTCGCTGCCGTGGGGATTAAGTCCAAAGCGCTCCCACACCACTATGGATGTCTGTCGGAGCTCTTTGTCTATAGCCCCCGTCGACCCTTCCTTGGTGGGGGATGAGGCTCTCATCCAAGGGGAGGATGTTGAGGACACCGTGGCGATGACTATCGTGCTTGGGGTGGACAGCGAGGGTCGATGCCCCCCTCAGAGGAGTCTAGAGGGAATGATGGAGACCTTCTCCGGCTCCCCTTTGTTTGTATGGAAGCTTAGCATCCTGCTTTCCTGGTGCCCCATTTAGAGGTGTCAGAGACAGCAGAGGCAGAGGGCGCTGGAGGGCACGATGTGGAGATGTGGGTGCCACCGCTGTGATCGGAGGAGCCTCATTAGCTTTTGGTCCTATGGTATCATTGGTGGCGTCCCTTATTGTGACTCTACCTATAGTACCATGTGTGGAAAGGTGCATTGCTTTGCCTTTTGTGGAACATTCCACTAGGTACGCCTTGCTGCCACCATTCCCTTTTTGCTGGGGTTGTTGATGATTTTTGACCATTTGACCTTGATGGCTATTTGGTGCAGCGAACCTCTTACAGGGCTCAACGTCCTGAGGCCATCGGCGAGCGCTACATGCTCTTCCACATGGTTGGAGCCATCGTTGAGTGGCAGCGTGTGTTGGTATTTCTTAACGCATACATAAATAATCCGCAAGCGTTTGGAATTACCGTTGTAGCATTTCACCCTGAAGTATTCAGGGTATCATATTTCCACGAGGGACGGAGGTGTAAGAGTCTCTTAAGCTAGTTCACCTAATGATAACATGAAGATGGATATCTCAGGTAGTGAGGTTTTCTAGGGATAGAGATCCTAAGCTAAGATAGCTTTGCCACTATAGACTAGCTTCGGGCACCAGCTTACGCTTGGTCTGCCAAGCGATACCGGCCTGAGCTCTACGTCGAACCCGAACGTGGTGGATTACAAGGGATGGACAGTGATGTCACCACCTGCCGCCTATCCCTCAACCGTGGGGAATGAGGCAAATGAAGGTAGCCTCTAGCCTAGACACCACGTCTATGTTATCGACTACTACTCTAGCATCGATCAGGGTTATCCATCTTTATTAGGGCCCTTTACTAGAGTATTCATCACAAGGACGAGCAACAAACCCGCAAGTAAATAATAAATAAGACTAACTTAAAGTAGAACCCACCACAGAAGATAAACACGAACCTTATACTCCAAGTAGTATTCGGATCGTAGAGGTACAAGTGGAGAGGAGCCGATGATTCCTGACATTCCTTCCGCTAAGTGTGCAAGGGGTCTCGAGTACACAAGAGGAGCTAGCCGACAACTCCAGTACTTCTCCACTCTTACTCACTCACTCCCTACACTAGAACTAGCTAAAGTGCTAAGATAGGAATGGAGCTCTTCTCTTCTTGTCACATTGTGTCTCTCTTGTGTTGTGTTCCTTGATGTTTTATGCTCCAATGTGAGAGGGTGGCCTCCTCCTTATATAGCTCATCAAGGATGGTTTGCTGAGGTATTTTAGGCAAGCCCCACCACAACCAATCTCAGGGGCATTGAATGCACCGCCTCGATGAAGGTGGGCCTGAGAGGCGCCAGTGGCGGTGCGACCGTACCCTGGCTGGGCTGCCTCGACACCGCCTTCGCCTGGTGGGTTGCTTGGTGGGCCTAGAGCATAGCCACGTGGGTGTTTGGCCCAAGTTTGCAAGGTAAGTGGGCCTTCCTTCTATTTGTTTGTGTAGAGTCTGTGTTTATGTTTTCCTGGTTGTGCACTCTGACTCTTTTTCCATGTATTCTAAGTGGGTGTCCTGCAAATGCACAACTCACCAAAACTCATGGAATTCGTTAGTATAAACCCTATTTACTAAGTTTTGGTGTTTGTTTGTATGGATTTTATGTAAAGTTGGCGGGTGAAAATATGAGTTAAGGACCGCCAACAAGCTCTCCCACACTTAGTTCTTTGCTCGTCCTCGAGTAAAGTTCTAAGGACTAAGCTGGTTCATCTCCTTGATTTGAAATTTGCATACAAGTTATTCCAAACCTCACCTGGACCTATGAACATTCTGAGTGTCTACCATAAAATCTTGAGTGATTGGATAATGGTACAGTAAGGATTCAAATCTTCCTACTCTACACTTGCTTAGAAACTTGGGTTTTGTCTGATTTTGAAAATTTAAAGTTAAGCCTTGCTCCTCAAAATGATTCTCTCGGGTCACTCAAATTTGTATTTGGTTCCTCACTTAGGCAAAAGATGTTGTCTTTGCTTCCTACCTCTAGAAAAAGCTTATGTGGAGCTCAAGGTAGGGTAAAGTGTGGCATACTTACCTTGCACATGTTGTGAAGTCAAAATCTGGATCTAAGGAGAAATAAGTCATGCAATCTGATCAAAGAGGTGCAAGTGTGTGGTATTTTGTGGTTTTTGTGGTAGAAATACTCCTTTAATGTTTTCGATCTTTCTTTCTTCACCATAGGTTTCTTTTCTAGATGTCATAGCAATCTTTTGATTCTATCTTTGTCGACGGCAAAAAGTGAACTCGCCGCCGGCACACGTAGCAAGCCAAGAGAAACCGCGTGGAGCAGATCCCGAGCTCTCCCCGGACTTAGGAGGACACCAGACCAGATGGTCGTGACCTAGGGAGTGCCAGTCAATTTGACCCTGTAATTGATAAGGAGAGAAAGGTAATTAGTAATTTAAAGGGGAACATGTCGATGTTGCTCCAAACAGTTCCAAATGTGCAGCTGGATAGCCGATTCGATAAGGTTATCGACTCAATAGTCGATATCCAGCATGTTCATGATATAAGATATCGAAAACGAACACTATTGGCAATTATCAGATATTAATGATGTAAATCTAATGTCAATGATAATAAAACATGCAAGCATCATGGTAGAGACTTGATATGAGTGAAAAGCATTTGCATTGACTATACCTTGTATTGGCTTAAAGATCAAGACAAGAACAAGTACAATAATAAAAGCCAATACACTTGCAATGCATGGGCCATCGGCAAAAATTGCCGATTCCAAGGTAAACAGATACTTATCACGTGATCATTCACTTATCTAGTATAAATGGATCTATGATCTCATCAAATCTAACCTATCATCATTAACAGAGGGGGTCGAGCGGATCGAAGACAGCCATAATATTAATAACAAATTAAACTCTCAAAACACATAGATCTATCCATATTTAGACAAGATTATGAGCACGTGTTATGGGCATGAAAGCATAAGCAACCATACGCGTGAAAGCTCAAGCTATCGGCTAAAATAGTCGATAGAAACATAGCGGATGGATGATGTCATATCTCCCTTAACAAGTAGATACATTAACCAATAGTACCCGATCTAGTGTGCTACCAACAGGTTGATAACGAAGACAGCAAATCGGAGATTGATGACTAACAAACCTATTCCTTAATGGAAACAAGGCTTCAAACACCCACTATGATCGATTAAGATCAAGATAAAATGGTCGATAAACGGGATCTAACGTCAACAGTTGGATTTTGGCGTGAAAACAATCGACAGACAATAGATCGAAAGATGAAGACCAAGGAATCTTTAATCTAGATCAAGCAATTGGTGATATTATGCTAAATAGTAAACTATTTAACACAATATCGATAACTAATCTATATCAAAATTTGTATGAGATCAAGCCGGACCGATGCAACCGTATAAATTTTGATAAGAATCAAAGGGTAACTTGTATCAGTAATTGTAAGAGATACAAGCCGGACCGATGCAACCTTACAATAACTGATGGTAACTAACTTATACAAAGCTTGCAAGAGGTTAGACTTAACCGATGCAGCCTTACAAAGTATAAGTTGTGATGGATACTTACAAACAAACCGGAGGTCAGACCTAACCAATGCCAGCCCTACTTGCTTGAAGAACTCGCCGAGATCTACTCTACTTCTACTCCTAAGGGTGGCGGGACCGAAAAAGTAAAGGTACTTGTTTTGATTGATGTGTAGATGTCCATTACAATGGCCGGGGTTCAATATTTATACCCGAGGCTTGACTATGAGTCCTGGTCGAACAAGACCGGTTACAAAACTTGGAAAAGAAAACAAAACTTCCTAAATTATGATAACTTGGACCTCAATCTTTCTCTTCTATGAAGTCCGGCGAGTCTTTTTGCTTCATGTCTTGTCGTTCCTGCCGATAGGGCCCATTCCTTTGATATGATGACATCACCTTATTTAGTCAATTCTGATGGCAATTCATTTAGCCGATCTTGCCGAATATTTCGGCTTTCCTTGATAAATTCCGACCTCAGAGTCTTCTCATCCCGAACCAAATTTCGGTGTCAACACATGCCCCCCCAATTTTGGATAAAATGGTTTTATTCCAAAATTACTTCTTGTGACCATTGTATGCGCTGCACTTCCAACCGTCTGCACTAATCTTATTCTTTCTAATAACCTAACTTCTTTGGCCCTTTTGCAGATCTCATTTATCTATCTCATCAGCCTTCTCGATCAAAGACCATGATGTTTGGTCACCTGATGGTGATTATTGGATCATACCTTTCTTTTCCTTCGAAGCCACTCTTCTCTTCCTCCAACTCGTGCTCATAGCCGACCCTTTGACATTCCTTGAGTCTGGCTGATACCATGCTCTACTGTGCATATATTCTCCTACCATCGCCGACCACCGCATTAGTGACCGATTCTTTGGATTGATCGCCCTTGTTACTAAGATCCCAAGCTTGGTCCGTCAGCTAATCTATCTTCTAGTAGACTGAACTCTAGCTGATCAACTCCAGGACCTGCCTCTGGACGCGCGTGAAAACGCAAAACCGCGTTGGATAACCTTTCAAGTCCACGACCCGAAATTGAGTGACCATGCAGAGAATCCCAGTAAATGAAATCTTAAGTCCACGGCGTCTGCAACCGCTGCCTTCCTATTATGCCACGCATGGTTTCCTCAATCCCAGGGATGGCCTCTCGCCTTCTGTTTATTGATTTTAATTCTCAAAAAATCCGGCGTCCCATTTCAGCTATAAATACGTTTCTCAGGGGATAGCCATGAAGCCACAACTGCACTTTGCCTTCGCTTTTCGCCACTGCACAACTTCTCTTCTTTCCTCTCAGATCTTAAACCGTTCTCCATAGATCGATGGACCATGGCAAGTGCATCGCCGGCGATCTCCTAGAGGAGAACCTCCCTCCACGCCGGCGTCTTCTGTTCCAGGGGTATGGAAAGATCAGATTTGATTTCAATTTCTCGTCTCGTCTTGCTGACTCTTCTTGTGATTTTGCAGTGGTGATCATCTTGGTGCCGCCCACAACGCCCACTTGGTGGTGCGGGCTAGCTCTTCCTCCAATTCCGCCGACTCCTATAATGGAGTCAACGCGCGGCGCTTTTGTCGTGAATGAAATGCGGCAGTCGATCGCTATTCCGAGGCGACCCGACAGAATGGGCAACTGGAGTTTGCCCTGAATACCTCCCATGCCGCCCTCTCTACTGCAGATGGGGAGGCAAACGTGGTTCGAGCGCAGCTAGCGGAGTCAGACGCCAGGGTTGCCAGTAAAACCTTCAAAGTCTCTGCTTTCTTCAACGCTTCTACTTTGCCGATCTTCTAATGATTCCTTGATTTCCTTTGATCTCAGCCCTGACGGTGCAACTGGAGGCCCTCCAGTTGGCGGCGGATGACGCTGCCGGTGCTCTGAACGCGCGGGGTGATACGCCGGTGGCTCGCCTCCAGGACATCCCCATGCGTGCCAGGGAGGTGGCCCTACATGGCGTCCGCCACGGTGCTGCAGTTGCCCTGGCAATAGCCCAGGTGCGCTCCGGGCACGATCTCCGCCCGCTGCAGCCCGGCTTCCCAGATGGCAAAAACCCCGATGACTACCGGGAGTTGGTGGACGACTTCGAGGGAGCTGCTGGCGTGTGGCACACATAACCCCGGCCAAAGGAATTGTCAACCGTGTTTTCTTCGGCCATAGATTGTAATAGGGTTATGCTTAATAAAAGTCCTTTTTCGTACCCATATTTGCGCCTTGGATATGTGTGAACACCGATCTCATAGCCATCAGCCTCTTCACTAGCAATCAACCCTTGAATTGATGATCTCTGGGAATCATTCAGAAAACTTGAACCAGGTCTTTTAGTCGATCCAAATCAGCTGATCAGGTCAAATCGACTACTTTTTCAGGGCTAATTCGCCCGTGACTAAGAGAAAATGCAAATTCGTAGTGGGCAAACTCCTCCAAATCTGCAGCTTGGACCTGAGTGGTAATATAGTTGCAAAAATCGACACCGTTTGTCTAGACGCCTTGAATGCAGTTCAAGCAGCCCTGAACTTGTCACTTTAATTCTTACGCAATCTTAACCTGTGATACTTGGTGTACATACTTTGTCGACGCACTTCTTTATCCTGTATACATTCCCTGTTGTCATTGGCTGTTAGCGACCAATCCTCCAATGGCTCTATCTGTCCCTTTGTAACCGTTATTAGCCAATTTAATCTTCAGAGCCAGCCTCTGGATTTGGATGGAAACACAAAACTGCGGCGCATGAATTTTCAAATCCGTAGCCCAGAACCGAGTGATAATGCAGAAAACCCAGCAGATAAAAATCATTTGCGTCTGTCGGTGCAGGGCCCTAGGGGTACCTCGTGAAGAAGAGAGAGGACCTAATCTGATTAGGATTCCCCACATATAATTCTAGTAATATTGTTATCCTGTAATCCTACTAAGACCATTACATTATAACCTATTAGGAGACTTGTCTCCTGGGATATATAAAGGAGGGCATGGCCTCCTAGATCGGCAAGAGGAATAGATCTCACGGTCTAAACTCTAAAGCGCAGGGCGTAATATTCTATTCACCCTAGACTAGACGTAGGACGCTATTCTGGTGGACCGAATCAGTATAAATTGTTGTCTCTAGCGTTCACCGTCGAGTTCTGTATACGCCAAAGTTCACCAAACACCGTCCCGGGTACCCCGTGACAGGTTGTCAGTCATCAAACACTGACAATTGACGCGCTAGGTAGAGGCTTTCGGCGTAATTGCGTGCGAGAGCTCGACAGACCTCAAGATCTACATCAACCACGGCAGATCATTGGCCCGAGGCGGCAGCTTTTCTCTGCCCTCGCCAACAACGTCGCCACACCCTCCGACATCAGGACACCTCATCGTCACCGGGCGTTCGGGAGGCAGCTCGGAACCAGTCCGCCGCTGCTCTGGATTCCATCTACATCGGCATACACGACATGTGTACGAAGGAGTTAGACAAATTCATCGATTCGGCGCGTATTCCGCTGCGATCCGTAGTGGATTCCTGTTCAACGAGACGTCTCCTGTTCGGCATGGGGTTGAGTCGGAGTCAACAAGGACTTGATTTCGATGGTCAAGCAAAAGCACACAGACGTTCAGCAAAAAAGATGTACACGATCAGATGGCCCACTTCACGTCATGCATGGGAGAGGCACCTGTGCACATGATAGTCGTTCCCGACTCGCTGATGATCTACGTATCCGCCACGACTTCGGTCAACCTTGTCAATGACCAGGCTCAAAACGACGACTACGACCAAGCGCCACCAACTTGGTCGCTGCTCCACGATGCGCCGACAACAACTTCGTCCGCTCAGGTCCGCCTCGAACACGAAGCAAGCTGTGGAGCCGCAAGCTGCCGTTGAGCTGTCCAAGTACCCGGCGAGTCACGAACGAGCTGTCCGACTGCATCAAGCCAGAAACAAGCTGTCCGACTACTTCAGCCGCAAGCCAACAATCGAAGCTGCATGTACATGATTCGTCCATCGTCAGGGACGCAAGCAAGCCAATAAGCACCTAGGCCACGAACCGATCTGCTACTGCCTACTCGGCACGCAGGCAGGTTACTCGGCCACGACGGCCGACATCACGCCCACAGCTAAAACGACCGACTATCAGCCCCTTCTGATTCTGCCTCGACGACTGAGTTTGACTCCAACTAGGACACGCCGAGTTCGCACTACAGGAACTGCTGGCTTCTCCGAGTGCCAGTTGCACTCGGGGAAGGCCCAGTTGTACTCGGGGAAGCCTTCCCCAGTGCAACACTCGGGGAAGAGCTTCTGGCTAATCCTCCCAAGGAAAAGGCGTCTTCCCCGAGTGTTGAAAATCGTGCACTCGGGAAAGGCTTTGACCTAGTGCCGTGCTGGCACTCGGGGAAGACTTGACGCCGTTGGCCAACGGCCGACGAGTTTTTTTTTTTTGATTTTCTTCCCTGAGTGCAACACTCGGAAAAGATTTTTGAATTTTTTTTAAATACTCTTTGCCGAGTGCTGTAGCTCAGGCACTCGGCAAAGAAATTTGTTTTTTTTAAAAAAAATCCCACTTTCCCGAGTGCCACAGCACAGGCACTCGGGGAAGCCACCTCTAAAATTCTTTTTTTTTTTTTTGCTTTTCCATGTAAACAACAAAGCATATATATATATATCACAAACCACAAATCAACACCAATATGTCACAAACCACATTTATATATCACAAACGACCAAATTTGTCCAAAATCCACAATATATTACAAACCACACGTCCAAAAGTACACACTATTCCAAGTTCACAAGTTCAATACATAAAAACAACTCCGAAGGCGGCTCACGGCGACTGTGAGGGGTGGGACGCCCTAGCGTGCGATCCCGGCGACGATCCAGGTGGGGATGGCCTGACGTGCGATGCCGGCGACCCTTCGACATGGTTCGACGCCGCCCCCGATTGATGCTGCAAAAAAGAGAGGAGATTGCACGTGAGTGACAAGATAAAAATGTAAGGAGTGTAAAGAAAAGTTGAAAATTTCGGTAGCACCTCCCCTGCACGGGGAGGTTTCCAAAACCTGCAAGAAAAACGTCGGCACGAAGTCCGACAACCACATTTCCGGCACGAAGGCCAACACATCAACAAATCATGTGCCGACACATTTCCGGCACGAAGGCCAACACATCCCAAATTTGAACAAGGAGTTTTAAATAATGTGAGAAGGCCTCACAAAAAAATGGGGCAAAAAAAACAAAAAAAAATCTCCTGGCAATGTGAAACTAGATCCAGAAACAGCATTAGAGGGAGTACTGCACAACTGTGACCATTCATGATATGCATGAATGAGAATTAATAAACACAAGAAATTCAGAATTTTAAACAACACCATAATTATGCACAAGTGTCTAATGCGATAAACCCTGAAAAGAATTACCAGTATTAAACATGCATGGTGCTTGCATGATAATAAAGATTATTGATACTTTCCATTCATTCTTGTTAATAATGGTCCTACAGCAAACTAACAAACTTTAAAGGCTTACATCAAAATGTTCAACCGGAGGCAGGAAATTCAAAGAAAGAAATCCTGGGCAGTGGTTTACTTGGATAATGCTATCATTGTTTAGATGACGAAGCAACTGAATCCTCTTCCTATAGAACACTAAACAAATATATGTATATAAAAAAGGTGCTTGGAGATAATGCTAGCAACTTGGTACCTCGTAATCAATCAGCTGTATGATATTGCTTTTTCCTTTCAACTTATTTAGGTACTCGATTTCCTGACAAAAGCCATAGGCAGTTGGGTAGTCACGGTCTTTAAGCTTGATCTTTTTCAAGGCATATATTATGCACTCAGCTGATATAACTTTGTGAACCTCACTGCTACCCCCAGAGCCGAATTTTACCAAGCTTCTGGTAAAGTTTCCCATTCACCTTAAAGAATACATTGGGATCATAATTCTTCTTATGACGCTCCTTCTCAACCTTGCTAGTCCGGGAACCACCAACATCCCTAGCAGACATAGACTGGTCATTCGACAAACGACTACTTGCTGGTTCAAATTCAATCTTAGACAACTATGCAGTAGCATTTTTTTTTGATAGAATCTACAGAAACTTCTCTTACGAAAGCATGTACTGTTGTCAGCTACAAATCTCAGATTACTATTTTCTTACATTGATTCTTTGCATCTACTACCCAAGTAAACCACAAAGCACAACACACGTGTCTGCCGCGCCTCTGTTCTAGTGTTCTGTTATACAGTTACAGATGATAATGCTATGTTCCTGTGACAGGTTCTCAGAAGCCGCAAGCCTCCGGACTGCTTGCTGGTTGGAAATCCGCGGCAAGATACAAAGCAAGATGCTCTAAAAAATACTCGAGTTATGCCGCTTACCTTGTGTTCAAGATAGCTGATAGATCCTAGTAACCTATGGACTGGATTCACCTGCCAAAGAGGCATCAGTTAGCATTGGAGAGATGAAATCAACAGGCCAGGTTTGCGTTCATGACAGCGAGGATGATGAAGACGAAGAGCCTCAGAATACCTCAGAAAAGGGTGGACGATTGGATGGAGTTGGAGCCGGGAGCGGCGCGTCCGCGTGCGGGGCCCGGGGCTGCTCGTCCGCGTGCTCAGTGTCGAGCGGGAGGCCGGGAGCTCGTCGGAGTCAGACGACGCCGTGGATCGCCTAGGTGTCCAGCGCGCTCGCGTCCAGGACGGCCAGCGCGAGGAGCTGCAGCCGGAGGAGGAGCCATGCTTGGAGGGCTGGCCGACCGCCGACGAGCGCGAGCCGCGACGAGGCGCCCCGGCGTCGTGCGAGCCGCCTCCGGAAGGGACAGAGGGAGAGATTGGGTAAATTTGGGGGTGATTTTAGGGTTTTGGGGGTGTATACGCGCGTGGGCTGGCGGGGAAACGGAAATTGGGCCGGATTGGGGCGGTTCTAGCGCGGGTGATCGAATTCGTGTGAAATTTTTTGACCGGTACGAACTGCAATGGGCGCGGCCAGATCCATCTGAGCTGAACCGAAAATTTCAGTTGGGGTGGAGAAAAATTCTAGGGAAGGGTCGTCTGTACGTACATCGATATTTAACGAGAAATTTCAGTTTCGAAGGACAATAAGTCCAGAGAAGTGTTATCTGTACGCAATCAATAATTAACTAGAATTTCCAGCTCAGGAGACGAATAATTCCACGTAATGTACTGAGAAAAAGTGAGAAAACAAGTGCCCTGGACAGTAATGACCAACAAGGAAAAGGTGAGGTTAATTCTAAAATTGTGTGTTAACCACTGAGAATAAAACACTCTTAGTGCTTAGTAGTCTCATATATTCAAACACATTCTGACATAAATGAATAAAACACTCTGAAAATGTGTGTTAACCACTAGGAATTTTCATATGAAATGGTTTTATTAACTTTTTTCTATTGTCGAGTAAATAGATAAGGCATCATGTGAATTCAAATTTTATAATTATTTTTTTATAGATATATTTACATATACAATAACTAAAACAACTACAACAGTTTAAAATTGCAAAATTGAACCTTTAAAAATAGGAAAAATTTAAAATTTTTAAAAAATAAAATCAAAACTACTAAAATAATTTTGAGACACCAAATGATCTTAAATGAAAATTTGATAAACATCAAAGTTGTTCAACTCATCAAGATCTACAACTTTTATTTTGGTCGTCTTGTCATTTGACAAAATTTGAACCTTTCAAATTTGAAATTTAAAAAATGACAAGTTCGAACCAAAATTTGAGACCCAAAATGATTTCAACATAAAAAGTGATGAATACAAAAGTTGTTCAACTCATCAAGATCTACAACTTTTATTTTAGTAATCTTGTCATTTGACAAAATTTGAACCTTTTCAAATTTGAAATTTTGAAAAACGACAAGTTCGAACCAAAATTTAAGACCCAAATTGATTTCAACATAAAAAGTGATGAGTACCAAAGTTGTTCAACTCATGAATATCTACAACTTTTATTTTGGTTATTTCTTTATTTGATAAATTCTTAGCACACATTGTTCACTAATCTTACACATGTCTCGTATAGTTTATAAAACCATATGAGAGATGTGTCACATTTGTGAACAATGTTATTATCACTTTGTCATATGAATAAATGATCAATACAAAAGTTGTAGATCTTGATGAGTTATTCAACTTTGGTATTTATCAGTTTTTCAGCTGAAATCATTTGGGGTACCAAAATCTTGTCTGAAGTTGCATTTTTTTGAAATTCAAAATTTAAATTGCTCAAACTTTTCATATGTATATATTGACAAAACCAACAAAATAAATTGATAGAGAATGATTTTAGAAAATTTTAGTAAAAAAATCATCAGATTTGGAGTTAGTATGAGAAAGAAAAACTTGTTACAAAGTTGACCCATAGATTAAAAAAAGAAATCACACTGTTCACTACGATCATGTAAGGATCATCTAGAACAGTGTGATTTCTCTTTTTAATCTGTGGGTAAACTTTGTAACTAGTTGTTCTTCCTCATACTAACTCAAAATGTGATGGTTTTTTTTTCTAAAAATTTATAAAATCATGATTCAGCATTTAAGTTTGATCAAATTTGGATGTGACAATGTTTTGCACATTTTAAAATTTGAAATTTGATAAATTCCAACCAAATTTTAAAACCTAAATGATTTCAGATGTAAAAGTGATGAATACAAAAGTTGTTCAACTCATCAAGATCTACAACTTTTATTTTGGTCATCTTGTCATTTGACAAAATTTGAACCTTTCAAATTTGAAATTTTAAAAAATGACAAGTTCGAATCAAAATTTGAGAACCAAAATGATTTAAATACACTTTTCCCGTAAGTACCTCGTCATGTTACGTCAACAAGATGCTCGACATTTCATGTGAGTTCCTGGATAAGGCCTCAACATACACCAAATATCATGAATATCATTTTTTGAATCACCAAATTCTATTATTTCATGCACCTGCAGTTCAAATTTGAAGTATACAAAATTGTCCCAAATTTGAACAGGGAGTTTTAAATAATGTGGGAAGGCCTAAAAAATGAGGCAAAAAAAACAAAAATTGTTCCCCGAGTGCCTTCCCTGGCACTCGGGGAAGGCAGCCTCTTCCCCGAGTGCCCTGTTCTGGCTTCCCCGAGTGCCCTGTTCTGGCACTCGGGAAAGGGCCTCTTCCTCGAGTGGCAGGGAAGGCACTCGGGGAATAATTTTTTTTAAGTTTTAACGGCATGGGCGGGGTGGACCGTCAAATAACATGTTTCTTTGCCGAGTGCCGATCTTCCCCGAGTGTTGCACTCGGGAAAGAGGGCCTTTGTCGAGTGCTGCTCTTTACCGAGTGTCAAGATCTCTGCGGCACTCGGGAAAGCCTCTATTTCCCGAGTGCAATTCTTCCCCGAGTGCCACACTCGGGGAAGTTCTCGAGTGCCCGATTTTTGGCACTCGGGGAAGCCAGCGACACTTGGGGAATTTTGCCTCTCCCGTAGTGTCGACTGCATCAGGCCCAACTCCAACTCCAATGCCCATGCATGTTGTGGGTCTCGAACGGGCACTCATCTCCAGTCGTCATCCCGCGATGGCACCCGGACAGTACCCGTGACGGCACTCGTTGTCCTTTGTCATCCCACGGTGGCATCCGTATAGCACACCACGTTCGGGTCAACGACACGTCGAATACTCCACTCGGTCATCAATCAAGCTAAGTCAAGCTTTAATATTTTTCTATCTTTAATATATCTCTGGATATTATACATGCGCCTCCGCGGCCATACCATAGTTGTCTTCCGGCTACCCATACAACTCTTAGCTTGTAGTCGGCACCACACCTAACGTGTGTATAACATGTGCTCCGCCCCGTGCATTCACTTTTTTCTGCAGTGCCGCTGCTCTAGTTTTCGCTTAATGATTGTACAAATACTTGAGTAGTGCGAACTCACATGTGACGCACTATTTACTCACACGGCTCACGTGGTCACGGTTATGCACCTCACAACCATACGCCAGAGATAAGTGCTTACACATATGGGGTCAACTACTTGGGGCATTTACACAGCCTAACAACAGCAAGACGCGAAAAATTTTACATGCATTTCATAATACTGGGATTCGCTCTTGATCTATTATTTTACGTGCATGGGATCTGCTTCCAATTTGATATCCTGAATATCAATGACTACAAAATTCTGTATATTTATCTTACAGGGAACCAGATTTGAGTGAGGTACGCATCTTCGCAGGCTACCTTACTCGGACCACTACTTTGTTGGGTGAGATACGTGCCTCTGCGGACTGCCTCTCGTCGATAACTCGCCGCCGCAGCTCCCGTTGGACCTCGACTGGCCGCCACGGCTTTCGTCGGCTCTCCTGGATATTTGCATGCGCATGGCAAGTTCAATCTACAAAGCTATGCACGTGAGGCTCTCATCAGTCAAGCTAAAAAGGAGGACGATGATCTGCACAGACGAGCAATGCAAGCAAATACAAAGCATCAACATGCTAATTCTGATCCTGCATGTGCGTGCATGCATCACGCACGCAGCAGTTCTGAAAGCCCAAGATGGAGGATACATCATCAGATAACCTCGAGAAGAAGCATCGGCAACAACGAGCACTAGCAGTCTTAGCCGGGCAAGATTGATTCGGATGACTACCTCAAGAAGCAGCCGATGATGCACAGGAGCAGGCACGGCTGTATCCACCCGGCGTCGTCCACCACTCGGACTCCCCGGCGAGATGAACCAGTCCGTGTTCGATTCCTCCTCCAGCCCGCTCTACACCTTCCAATTTAAGAAGCCACTCCTGCTCGGAGCTAGATACTACAACAAGTTTTGGAGCCGAGTACCAAAAGCACCCATTCACGACAAGCCATGCAAGAGACATGCAAGTTAGCCAAGACATTCAAGACATTAAGGCTTCACGTGCTTGTACATGCTCTCAACAAGCAAGGCCGAAAAGCAATATAGCAAACGTGATTGCCTATCTTGGCTCATCACGGATACGTGTTAGCATATATATATATATAGATGTACAAACTTGCATTATAAGAAATTCGGTTGAACTAGATATGGATCTAACAAACTAATCATATCTCAACCGAACACAAGATTGACGTGCACACAACCACGTTCATTGACGTGTTATACTTGCGTGTCACGTTTACAAGATTGTTACATATCTTAACACCCCTGCTCAATCTATACTTGTCTTCTCTACAAGATTTAGATTGTTCTTGAATTCTTCAAATTTCCTTTGCGGTAGAGCCTTGGTAAAGCCGTCTGCAACTTGATCTTCTGTTGGTATAAACCTCACCTCTAGTTGTCTTCTTGCAATCCTCTCTCGGACAAAATGAAAGTCAATTTCTATATGTTTAGCCCTGGCATGAA
Source organism: Miscanthus lutarioriparius (assembly GCA_904845875.1). Classification (NCBI taxonomy): domain Eukaryota; kingdom Viridiplantae; phylum Streptophyta; class Magnoliopsida; order Poales; family Poaceae; genus Miscanthus; species Miscanthus lutarioriparius. The sequence goes on from CAJGYO010000017.1 coordinate 37,813,814, forward strand.
ACACCGGTTTTGCAGACAAATACGTAGCCCCTAAATTATCACACCAGAGGCGAGGTCTAGACTTCAATTTTACTCCAAGCTCACCAAGCAACTGCTCCACCCATATCATCTCGGCTGTAGCGTTGGCCATAGATTTGTATTCGGCTTCTGTGCTGGACCTTCACACCGTGGGTTGCTTCCTAGCACTCCATGAGATAACATTTGATCCAAGAAACACAGCAAAGCCTCCTGTGGATCTCCGGTCATCTCTATAGCCCGCCCAATCTGCATCTGAAAATGCGCTCACCACCATTGGAGACCGCTTGCGAATCAGCAAGCCAACATTCTCTGAGAACTTTAGATATCTAACAATTCTTTTAACTGCCGTCCAATATGCTGTAGTTGGTGAGTGTAAATATTGACAGACTTTGTTAACAGCAAATGCCAAATCCGAGCGAGTAAGAGTGACATATTGCAGTGCTCCAACTATGCTTCTGTACCTGGTACAATCCTCAGGCCCGAGTGGATCACCATCATACTGTGACACTTTCTCTGTTGATGACATGGGAGTAGAAACAGGCTTGCACTTCAACATGCCCATCCTAGTCAAAATATCCTTAGCATACTTTCTCTGAGTCAAGAGCAGATCACCACTTGGTTTCTTTTCTACTTCAATGCCCAGAAAGTAATGCAAGTCACCGAGATCCTTCAGTGCAAAGTCTTCTCTCAGAGCTTTCAGCAACACATTCACAGCATCTCGAGAGGAACTAGTAACAATAATGTCATCAACATATATCAGCATATATATCTTCACACTACCTTTCCTGTAAATGAAGAGAGATGCATCTGACTTCGCAGGAACAAAGCCAAGGTCAACAAGTTTTGTACTTAGCCGAGAGTACCAAGCTCTTGGAGCTTGTTTAAGACCATAAATGGCTTTCTTGAGTTTGCAAACGAATGATGGAAATTTGTTACTTTCAAACCCAGGTGGTTGTCTCATGTAAACCTCCTCTTCCAGAACACCATGAAGGAACACGTTCTGAACATCTAGCTGCCTAAGACACCATCCTCTTGCCACCGCTAATGACAATACTAATCTCACAGTTGCAATTTTGACTACTGGACTAAATGTATCCTCATAGTCAATTCCATACCTCTGTTTGAAACCTTTAGCCACTAAGCGTGCCTTGTAATGATCTATTTGTCCATCGGCTCTTCTCTTGATTTTGTACACCCACTTATAGTCAATGAGGTTCTTCCCTTGAGGCGGTGAAACCAGGCTCCAAGTGCCATTGCGTTGCAGCGCATCATACTCCTCTTTCATGGCATTTTTCCACTCTGACGACTTCAACGCTTCATCAACAGAGGTTGGTTCACCTACTGCACAGAGATTTGCATATCGAGCAGTCCCGTCAGTGTATACTTTGGGCTTAGTAATGCCACTTTGCAGTCGTGTATGAGGACGAGTTGCAGGTTGCTCTGGTTCAGCCTCATCAGATGCCGCAGCTGATAACTCTGACATAGATGATACGGATGCAGCCACGGAAGATCCAGTTGATGACGACAACCGGGGCGCAGCGGAAGACGACGACGACGGCGATCCTGTCCCCCCACGCGGTGAGCCGGGAGACGCCCCGACCACCTCGGACACGGGCGCACACGGATCGGAGGATCACCTCCGGGATTTGTGACGGGATCGGATGCGCCAGCCGGATCCGTAGCCTGTTCGTCCGGTATTTCTTGTACCTCCTGCACTTCATCGTTTTCCTGCGTTTTAATATGATCACTTGAACCAGCGGGATTAGTAATAAAAGGCACATGGCAATCTACACCCCCGGAGCAAGATGGAGCTATATTGACAGGAAGGAGGGAGATTTCGTTTCTTAGCCGAGCTTCGCATTAGAATGCATGGAGGCAAACAGAAAGACCTCTTCATCAAAAACTACATCTCGCTGTCGATGTTTTACCACCGATAGCCTGCCACAGGGGTACCGTGGCAGTATCGTTCGGGCTTCGGCGTATGCTGAACTCGATGGTAAACGCAAGAGACAGTCGATTTATCCTGGTTCAGGCCCTCGATCGTAGAACGAGTAACGACCCTATGTCCAGTCGGCGTTTGCCTTTTGCGTTGGATTGATTATGAAGTGTTATGTTGTACAATTGTTCTTCTTCTTTCAGGAGCCCTACCCTCCTTTATATAGTCAGGAGGCCAGAGTCCTAGTCGGTTTACAATGAGATTTCCTAGTAGGATTACTTAATAGTTCTATTACTAAGATTACATGGGAAGAATCCTAGTTGAACTAGATCTTCTCTCTCTCTTACGGGGTATCCTGTGGGTCCCGCGTCGACAAGCCCCCGAGCACTTCATGGTTGAGCTCTGAAAGTCTCGCTTTGCTCCTTCAAGTCTTGTTAGGTAGGAACAAAATGTTATCCGAGTGCTTTCTGGAGTGAAACCTTGTAGCGCTTCTTGGGACCTTCGAGTGGTGAGTGTTTTGTGAAGAAAAAAGTACATCCATCTGGTTGTAGCCCCCGAGCCTCTTGCTATTTGGAACAAGGAGCTGGAGGATCTAGTCTTGAAGTTGCTCTGATTGTTCGTTGAAGTTTTGTCAAAAAGAACTCGAATATGGCTTGTTCCGGGTTCTTTTTGTCATAATGTCTTGAAGTAGTCTGCGTTGAGGAAGTCTTTTTGTGACGTGCGCTTTTTCGGAGAAAAAGTGCACTCACTGAGTGTAACCCCCGAGCCTCTTGCTATTTGGAATAAAAAGTTGGAGGGTCTTGATCCTTTATGTTTGTTTGAAAATCTGTGCTCTGAAGTAGTCCCTGAGACTTGAATTTTGTCCTCATCCGAGTAGTTTTTGTGGTATCTTTCCGAAGCGGTCCTTTAGTCTTGGATTAAACCATCATCCGAGTAGTTTCGCGGTGTGCAGCCTCCGAGCCTATGTCCGGGTTCTTTTTGGGTGGGTGCAATTTTTCATAAAAATTGCACTCACTGAGTGTAGCCCCCGAGCCTCTTGCTTTTGCTTGCAAAAGTTGGAGGGTCCAGATTCCTGTCTTCAAAAAATTCTGGGGCTATGTATCCCGCAGCCTCGTGCTTTCTCCGAGTTCTTTTCTTTTGAAAAAGAAGTCGGTTGAAGAGTCTTGATGCGTCGTCGTCGTTGTAGTCTTGAGTTTCTTGTACTTTTTGTCTTTTGTCTTTGGTTCTGAGCCCCCGGGAGTAGTTGAAATGAGGGCCGAATTCCCTAGCTTAGTGTTGATTAATCTGTGATGCTGGCCGAGCCCCCGAGCGTATACCCGTGTTGTTTTGTTCAGGAAGAACTCGGATGCGAGGTCTTGGCGTATTCTTTGATAGTCTGCTGCTGTCAGATGTAGTTGTATGGTGGTGGTTGAGTGTAAATGCTTTTTGTTCACGGGTTGTACTGTGATGGTATATCCTTCCGAATATGCCCGTCTTCGAGCACTGTTTTCCTCTCGCCTGAGTCGTCCATTATTGAGTCCTGTCCTTTCACTGTGTTCTTTGTCAGGCTTATTTCGTCGGTACTCCTGGTCCATGTGCGCCGCTCCTTTGGTCTATAAATACTGTCCCGGAGTGCTTGTTTTCATCTATTGGATATTCCGTTGAAACCTTCGTGGATATGAGCATGGTAGTTTGTGAAGTAGAGCAGCCCCCGGGCATATTTTGTAGTTCCTGTGTGTCTTGTCGTAGCTGGAGGAAGTCTTGTGATAGGGATTAGAGGTAGGCTAATCCCGCGACAGCATTGTGCCAGGATGTATGTGGTGGTAGTTGGAGGAAGTCTTGTGATGTGGGCTTCGTTCCTTCATCTGGCCGTTCTGGGTTGATCCTCGTCGCCTGTCTTGAGACTGTCCGGCGCAGATCAACACCATATGCAGTATCACATCGGTCTTGGGTAGACAGATGCCTGCCGGCCTTCTCTGCTCCATGTTGTCCTGCCGTGCTGCCGATTTCCGCCTTGAGTGCACTGCGTCCTTCCTTTGAAGAAAACAGTGTAGCTGATGGCGGTTTGTCCTTCCGAGTAGCAATTTGGGACACGTAGTCGTTCCAGAGCCTAGCCGTGTCCGCGTTCCTCTTTGCTACCTTGCTTTTCGTAGTGCCGAGTTCGTTGGGTCTTGTAAGATTTGTAATCTTCTATTTTTGAAGTCGCTTGTAATGTAACGAATCTTGTCTTTAAGATTTGTAATCTTCTGCTTGTAATGTAACGAATCTTGTCTTCTGAGTTGTCTTTTACTTTTCTGTTGCGATCCCCGTTGTCCATGAGATTACCGGGTTCTTTCTCAAATAACCGGGTTCTTTTGTTCCTTGTGAGGTAACCTTTTCTTTCTTCTTTCTTTCTTCTTGTTCTGACGAGTTGTTCTTGTAGCGATCTGATAACCCTGCCGTGGTGCTGGACGGATAAGTCTGAAATCTGCCCGTTGGTTTGTACTGTTGTGTGGATTTGTGCCCTCCATTGTTTTAGCTGCGTCGGTAAATGGACCGTCGCGTTCCCACATTGTGTTTTATCGGGCCTTGTGGGCCGTTTGTATCGCTGAGAAACCTATTTAAAGACCCTTTGCTGCCCAACTCTTGCCTTTAAACCCTAGCTTTCAGAAATCCGCCGCCGTCACACGTCGCCAGAACTTGAGCATCATCATCCTACATCTTCTTTAACGCCTCTCTTGCTTCCGCCAGCCATGGGAAAGAAGAAAACCACAAGCAAGTCTCAAAGCGACCTTCGTGACGAGAGAATCATCCCTTTCTTTGATCGAAAATCAGGAGTTCGTGGCTATGAGGGCTGCTCAGAAGGTTTGGCCGGCCCCAACAATAAACGAAGACCAGCTGCGCGAGCTCGTTAGCGATGGCTTGATCCAAAGCAAAGTCATCGCTGAATGGAGGGTTCCGGGCGAGCATCGGGTTCTAGCTCCGGGTCCTGGTGAGATTGTCCTTTTCGTTTCTTTTGTCCGCGCGGACTTTGCCTTCCTCGCTTCGCTTTTCTTCATCAGTTTCTTGGTTATTTCGGGATTAGTCCGAATCCACCTAACCCCCAATGCCATTCTCCATCTTTCTGTTTTCTTCATCTTTGCGAAGCTTTCTTTGAATCCTCCTTCTCTCTCTCTTTTTCGCTTTTTTCTTTCGTCGAAACCTCAACCCCGCCCGTGAAGAAACCAGCGTTCTTGGCGGTTGTGGGATTCAGTTTTTTCGTCAGGGTCTCAAAATTAAGTTTTTTGACTATGACCTGGTTGATTCTGTAAAAGATTAGCGTGCCGAGTGGTTTTACGCTGCCAATTTAATCCCTTCCCTTGCCATTCATCCCGGATCTGGTCCTGTGGTGAATGACCGATGGGACAAGAAACTTGAATCGCCTGCTGAGATTCAAGTGATCCAGCCACTCCTTGATAGGATTAGCATGCTGAAGCAGCAGGGTTTGACCGGCTTTGGTATTGTTTCGAGCTTTCTTCGTCGCCGAGTTCAGCCCTTGAAAGAGCGGGAGCATCTTGGCTTTGAGTATTCTGGGGCCGAGGATCCTTCACGCATGGTCCCAGCTCTTGAGCTGACCGGTGAGGAAGTACTCGAGCGTCTTCAGAAGATGCTAAAAGGGGTGAGCGTCATTCCCCCTGCTGTCACCGAGTTCTCGGCCAACAACCCGCCCCCAGCTGTGAGTTGTCTATCTTTTTGTTTGAGTACTTTATGCACTCTAGCTGCGTTTGTTCTTGCTTAGCTTTTCTTTGTCTCGGTGTTTTGTCCTTTTTCTCAGGAGTTTGGGCGGAACTTTGTCGACCCGGTCTCTCCTGACGCTTTCCCTGCCGTGGTGGAGACTGGAGATAGACTTGCTGGAACTTCTGCAATTAGTAAGTCCCAAACCTCTACCGCCCTTCCTAGGGTTTCTTCCGGATTTGTTGATGTGTATGAAGAATATGTTCCTCGTCTAGTCCCTCGCGGTCCTCGCAGAGGTCCCAAGAGGGGGCGAACGGATGGGTCTTCATCCGCCCGCTTTGTCTCCAAGAAGCCTCGCAAACCAAGTACTCTCTCAGGTACTCCAGTTGTTGCTAGCATGCTCTTAGGTGAGCTCATTTAATGCTCTTTGTTCTTTTATTTTCTTGTCTCTCTCATGATCCGATTACTTTTTATCCTTTTTTCAGCAGGTGCTCTGGTTTCCTTGGCTGAGGATGAAGAAGATGATGAAGTACCCCTCATCATGCGGCGCGGTGAGTTGCTTTTCATATTCTGTTGCATTGAATTTCTCTTCTTTGTCTTGACCTTTAGTATTGATCTTTTTGAAGTAATCGGAGGCCGGGTGTGAGCTCTTCCGAGGCTCCCGTGTCGACTTCTTCTAAAACTCTGGTGTCGAGTTCTTTGGAAGCCCCGGTACCGAGTTGTACCGCTCCTTTAGTACGGAGTTCTTCCACGTCTCCAGCCCCGGCTCCTTCAGCTCCTCCGCTGCGGCTATTCCGCTCTCGTCGCCGGGTGGCGGGACGTTTTACCGTCGTGGTTCCTCCTGCGAGGCCTTCTCTTGGCTTCGTGAAGAAGAGAGTGATTGGGTGAGTAGATTCTAGCTTTATCTTTTTGGCTTTTATTTTTCCTCCTCTCGGTTCTTATCGGTGCTCCTTTTATCACTTTTTTAGTGTTTCGTCTTCTCTCATTCCTTCATCGACTTCTTCTCTCGCTTCCCGCCGCGCTACCAACGAAGTTCGAGCCTCGGGACTCATAGCATTCTGATGATGAAGTTCTTTGTGGGGCTTTGAGCTACTGGCGGAAGTTGCGGTTTTGGCCGCTCCGGAGGTGTCTCAGGTCGTCGCGCCGAGTCCTTCCGAGGGTTTGACTCCGGCTTCCCGAAGGTTGCTTTGGTCGTTCCTTCTTCGCCCCATCCGCTTCTCCTTCCCTTCTCTCGCTTCCGCGGTCCTTCTTCTTCCGATGATGTGGTGCAACAGATTCGATGCCACCCATCGATTGTCGGAGCTGACCAGCACTGGGGGAGCTTGTCGACCCTAGCAACTTCTTTTTTGGTGAAAAGCTCCGTAGGTTTTACTTGCCGTTCCTTTTTGCATGCTCGTTTTTCCTCCGTCCTTACGCCTTGTTTTTCTTTGTCTTTTGGCTTAGTCTTTCTCCCGTGATCATTCTCGCTTCTTTTTCTCATCCGAAAATGAGAGAAAGTTGTCTTCTGAGGTGGACGTTCTAAAAGCCGATCTCGACCTTCTCCGGGCTGAGTTGGAGATGAAACGTCAAATGCACCAAAAGGAGGAGAAGACCCTTCGTGCCTGTGTAGTGGAGACGGAGACCATGGAGTCTCATGAGGAATGAATGCAAAGGTGCCATGGTTCTCGCCTGCTTTTTTTCTTGTATTTTGATTTCTTTTTTCACGACTTGTTCTTGGGTGTCTTGTCTAGTTCTCCGAGCCGAGAAGCTGAAGCTCTCGGAGAGCATCGATAAAATGAAGGCTCTAGTCCGCTCTAGTCATAATAAGGCTGAGGAGGTAATTACTCATGCTGAGGAAGAACTTGCCCTTGCTAAGCTGATTAGGCACGGAGCTGATAGAGATCTTGTGCAGGCCCAAAGAACTATTGAGAGCTTGACCGGGAAGTCATGCGAGCCCATCGAAAATTGGAACGCTCAGGGAAATCTTTTTCGCTCAAGAGCCGATGTTCTCCGGACTCCAGCGGACGACGGGCAATCTTGGGCGCAGTTCATTCCCCGGATTCCGACTCGTTTCCAAGAATTTGCGAAGAAGTGTGCCCAAGTATGTACCAAGAATGTGCTAGCCCAGGTCCGGGTCCTTGCTCCAGAGGCGCCTCTGTCCAAGATAGCAGAGGAAGCTGAAAGCCAAGAATACCTTGACGCCGTTGAGAGGATGGAGCCTGAGGTCGAAGGTTTAGCCAGTAGGGTTGTAGAAAGTCTAAATATTGACATTTCCCTTCCTGATGATAATGCCTGATCCGATTGACCAGCTTCTTGTAAAGCTTCTTGTAATATTACACTCCTCTTTAAATGAAGATTCTTTGTTTTCGTTGATGTATTCTTTGCCTGGGTGTGGTCGAAGTTACTTGTCTTGCTGAGTATTTTGTCCCATTTTCGTTTCTGCTCCACAAAACAACTCTGTGTGTTATCCTGACGAGACCCCTCGATTTGTCGAGTGCTTTGTCCGCGCTGTGACTTGTTAGATGTAAATCTTTGTGTTGACACCGCGCTATGAAAAAATGACTCGGCATAGAATGTTGCCTTTTGAGTGGCTCTTGTACTTTTCTGAGGAAAAAGTATTCCTATCTGGATGTAGCCCCCGAGCCTCTTGCTTTTCAGAACGAAGAGCTAGAGGGTCTTTTGGAGTTCAGTTTCGGTTGACTAGTTTTGGCCTCATCGGCGGGCTCAAGCGTCTTTTCAGCTATTTTGCTCTCGGCCGGGAAGCTCAGGCGTGTTTTCAGCCATTTTGCTTTTTGTTTCGGGTGTTAGCTTTTAGCTACCCTCATCGGCGGGCTCAAGCGTGTTTTTAGCTATTTTGCTCTCGGCCGGGAAGCTCAGGCGTGTTTTCAGCCATTTTGCTTTTTGTTTCGGGTGTTAGCTTTTAGCTACCCTCATCGGCGGGCTCAAGCGTGTTTTCAGCTTATTTGCTTCTACCGAGAAGCTCAGTGCGTGTTTTCACCCATTTTGCTTTTTGTTTGGTGTGTTAGCTTTTAGCTACCCTCATCGGCGGGCTCAAGCGTGTTTTTAGCTATTTTGCTCTGGGCCGGGAAGCTCAGGCATGTTTTCAGCCATTTTGCTTTTCTTCTCGGGTAAACAACTCGTTGGAAGTCATGATAAGACATGCTGTGGATGAATATCATCTTTATTGATCATGAATATGAACTAATACATATGTTGTCGAAGAAATATCGTCTTTCGTCGATTGTGAATGTTGGTCCCTTGTGGCTTGCATATCTGTTTTATCTTGAGTTGTTTTTACACGTAGAATCTTCTTAGTCGGCTGATGTGCCATGTATTGTCGACTTCTTTTCCATCTTCGGTTATTAACTTGTATGTGCTCGGTCCGGTGACTTTTGTGACAATGAACGGACCTTCCCATGGACCGAGAAGCTTATGTCGTCTGTCAGTTCTTTGTATCCTTCTTAGTACTAAGTCTCCAACTTGTAGTGATCGAGGATGGGTACTTTTGTTGTAGTGCCGCCTTAAACCTTGTAGGTATCTCGGCTGATTGAGGGTAGCATTTACTCGACTTCTTCCGAGCTGTCGAGTTCTAATCTTCTTGTTTGTTCTGCTTCTCCTTCATCGTATTGTTCTATCTTTGGTGATGTCCAAATCAAGTCGGCAGGTAGTACGGCTTCTGATCCATAAACTAGGAAGAAGGGTGAATGGCCTGTTGCTCTGCTTATTTGAGTTCGTAGCCCCCATACTACTTTTGGTAATTCTTCAATCCATTTGGACCCATAGTCAACTAGTTCTTCGTATAACCTTGGTTTTAATCCGGCTAGTATGAGTCCATTGGCCCTTTCTACTTGTCCGTTGGCTTCTGGATGTGCAATAGACGCATAGTCTATACTGAAACCACAGTCTTGTGCCCAGCTTCTGAATTCTGTAGCTGTGAAGGGGGAGCCTAGATCTGTGATGATTTGATTGGGCATGCCAAAGCGGTGCGTAATTTCTTGGATGAATTCGACTGCTTTGGTTGCGCTGTACTTCGCGAGTGGTTTGTATTCAATCCACTTGGTGAACTTGTCGATTGCTACAAAGATGTACTCGAAGCCGCCTTTGCTTTCTTCTGGGGTCCCACTTGATCCAAATTTCAAAGCAGAAAAAAAAGCCAAGCGGGTGGGATGAGATAAGATTGTGAGTCAGCACATGGGCTTGTCTTGCAAACATTTGGCAACCTTTGCATTTTCGACAAGTTCTTCTCGTCTCTTTTAGAGTGGTTGGCCAAGAGAATCAAAAGCGAAATGCTTTTCCAACCAAAGTCCTTGAAGCGGCATGATTTCCGCAGCAACCTGAGTGTATCTCGTCTAGGATCTCTTTGCCTTCTTCAAATGAAACACATTTCAGGAGTACTCCTGATGATGTCGCTTCTTCAGAGAGTCTATCTCCTACTAAAACGTAGTTTTGCTTCTCTGAACAACTTGGGTGGCTTCCGCTTTATCTCATTGGTAATTTATTTTCTTTGATATAGTCGATGAAAACTTGGGTCCATGAGGTGTTGATTACCAAGATCTGAACGCCTTTAGCCTTGAATTTCGTTGGATGTCTCACCGGGTTGTTTGATAGAGGAACTCGATAGCTCTTCTATAAATACGCCGGTGGAACCTTTGCTCATGTCGATCCGAAGCTTGGCAAGGACATCTCACGCAATGTTGGAATCAAGCAAGAAGATGCGTGTAAAATTTCTAATCCTTGGAAATATTTTTCAAGTTTCCGTATTTCAAAGACAGAGAAGCACCCATGTTTTCTTTTGTGCAATCCCAATCTTTGTTTACTTGGTTGATGACTCTTCGCTGAATCGCCATATACGAGTAATCTCTTTATTCCGAGGGTAATTGCCACTCGTAGCCCATGGATGAGGGCTTCATATTCTACTTCGTTATTTGTAGCTTGCCATAATATCTCAAGGACGTGCTTGAGTTGTTTTCCTTCGGAGAAATGAGGAGAACGCTGCATCACGGCTCCGCCTTAGTTTGAGCGACCCATCAAAGTACATCTTCAAGTGGTCAAGGATTGTATCTGATAAAGGCTGCTGAATCTCCGTCCACTCGGCCACAAAATCGGCAAGGGCTTGAGATTTGATTGCTTTCCATGGGGTGAAGTCGATATTAAGAGCTCCAAGTTCAATCGCCCACTTTGATATGCGTCCCCGTCGCATCTCTGTTGTAAAAAATGTCTCCGAAGCGGAAGTCTGTCACCACGGTAATTTTGTGGCTTTTGAAATAGTGGTGAAGCTTGCATGAGGTGATAAGTAGGGCGAGAGTAGTTTTTGTACATGCGGTACCGGATTTTTGATTCGCACAATACTTGACGATGTAGTACACGGTCGTTGTACTTTATACACACGCCCTTCTTCTTCTCTTTCTCGACTATTGTCGTCTTGACCACTCTGATAGTAGTCGCCGCAATGTATAGCATCATGTCTTCATCTTTCCTTGGGGTGTGAGAATTGGTGAGGATGTGAGATATGCCTTAAGTTTCTTGAAAGCTTATCGACCTCCTTTGTCCATTCAAACTTGTCTGCCTTCTTTAGTAGTTTAAAGAAGGGTAACCCCTTTTCTCCGAGTCTTGATATGAAACGATTGAGGGCCGCCATGCATCCTGTTAGTCTCTGAACATCTTTGATACTTCTAGGTTGCCCCATTTCTATTATAGCTCGAATTTGCTTGGTGCTGGCTTCAATCCCTGTTGGACCAAAAAATCCGAGTAGTTGCCTGAAGGAACTCCGAATACACATTTATTTGGGTTCAATTTCCATCTCCATCTTTTCAAGTTTTCGAATGTTTGCTTTAAATCTTCAATCATGGTGTCTGGGTTCTTTGTTTTCACTACTACATCATCCACGTATGCCTCCACATTTTCACCGATTTGATCTCCAAGGCAAGTTTGTATAGCTCTTTGGTATGTGGCACCAGCCGTTTTTTTAGTCCAAACGACATGGTCTTATAACAATAAGCACCGAATGGAGTAATAAAAGAAGTCTTGCTCGGTCTTGTTCTTTTAATGCGATCTGGTGATACCACGAATAGCAATCGAGAAAGGATAATAGTGCAGACCCATTGTTGAGTCAACTATCTCGGTCAATGCGTGGTAGCCCGAATGGATCTTTTGGGCAATGTTTGTTGAGATCCGTAGTAGTCGCATTTACGCCACTTTTCTCGTATGTGTTCTTCTTTTGCACAAGGACCGGGTTTGCTAGCCACCCGGATGAAGGATTTCTCGATGAATCCGGCCGCCATCGGTTTTGTGATTTCTTTTTAATCGCTGCCTTTTTGTCGGGTGAGAATCGTCATAGCCGTTGCTTTTACTGAGGCTTGGAGTTTTCATTAACATCAATTCATGTGCTCGACCAACTCTCTTGGGACACCGGCATGTCGGCCGGCTTCCAAGCGAAGATATCTTTGTTGTCCCAAGAAAGTTGGTGAGCGCGAAGTTCCTATTTTGCCGAGAGGTGAGCACCGATGGTTGCTTGTCTTGGAGGTATCACCAAACCCAAATCGATTTGCTTGACGTCGGCTTCTTTTGGTGGTGTGATGATGCTAGGGCTTTTTAGCCGGTATTTCTAATTCTTCTTGGCTTATCTCCGCAGAATTGTGGCTATTTGTTTTCTCCCATTGTCGACTGTGCTTTTGCCGCAATTTGGATTGCTGAACGTCATTTGATCAAAAGCACGCTTCAAATCGCTTCAAGAAAAGGATACCGTTGGGTCCCGCATCTTAAGCAATAAGTACGGATAATGTGGTATTGCCATGAATTTTGCCGATCTTTGGGCGTCCGAGGATCGCATGATATGATGAATCGAAGTCTCATGACCTCAAATTTGATAAACTCGCTCGATAGTTCGCAGGAGTTCCAAAAGTGACGGGTAAAGTAACTTGTCCGAGTGGCATGGCTGCTTTGCCGGGTACTATTCCGTAAAAGGGGGTGCTTGTTGGTGTAATCATCCCAGCGAGTTGTAGTCCCATCTTCCTTAGTGTTTCTGAAAAGATGATGTTGAGTCCAGCTCCCCCATCAATTAGTACTTTGGTGACAGTCATACCGGCAATAGTTGGGTCTAAGACTAGTGGGTAATGGCCTGCGCTTCCTCACGCTAGTCCATTGGTCTTCTCTTGAAAATTGGATTGGATATTGTGACCAATTGAGATATCTTGGTGTAGCCGGTTACGCCCGCCATGATAGTCCGTAGTGCTAGTTTTTCTTGACGTTTGCTTGTGCAATCTGGGGCCCCTGAGAAGATCACTGCTACTGTTCCCCTGGGTTTTTGAAATCCCTTGTCCTCGTGGTTGTCTTCATCTTTCTTGTGATTGTCCTCTTTGGTGTTCTCCTTACTATCTTTTCTCGTATATCGATCATTGAAAGTGTAGCGAGCTCCGATGGTGTGTCTCCCGTTAGGGTGTAACGGCAACGTATGTTTTCAATGTCATCATATCTTCCGGGTTTGGAAAACTTCTTTGATTTGTCAACCATTGCCACGGTATTGTCCGTCTCGCTTTCTTTCTTGATGTCCGCTATTTCGATGATTTTGCCTATCCGGTTGTCTTGGTTGCTTCTATCCGGAACCTTTCTCGTGTTTTTTCTTCTGCAATAATCATTTTTTCTACTGTTCGTCTGAATTCTTCATTGTTTCTCGGATTTTCTTTGCAGAAGTCTTGAAATTGCCACCTAGCCATGATTCCGTGAGAGAAAGCTTCAATTACTTCTCGTTCGGTGATGTCATGCACTTGAGCCCGCAGTTCACCGAATCGCCGATAGTAATTTCTGAGACTTTCGCCCCCCTTTTGCTTGAGTCCTTTCAGTTTGGCATGAGTGATCGGGTGTGTGATGATACCTGCGAAATTTTCACATAAAGCTCTTTGCAAGTCTTCCCAAGTTCTAATCGATCCTGGGTTCAATTTATCGAACCATTGGAGGGGCATTGCTTCCAGTGCCATGGGAAAGAGCAAGGTTTTGATACCATCGTCTCCTCCGGCTAGTTCAATTGATTGTGAATATATTCTGAGCCATTGTCTTGGTTCGGTTTTGCCATCATACTTGGAGTGATTAGACGGTTTGAATTTGTGAGGTAATCGTACTGATGCCAACCTGTTTGCAAAACAGGGGAATCATCATGCGTTAAACTTCCCTTGAATTGGATTCGCTCCTTCTTCCGGCCAAGTGTTGTTTTGATGGGAATAATTCGCGAGGGTCGTCAGGTAGGCCCTCTACTCCTGGTCTTCCTTGGTTGTTCAAATTGATGGCCCCGACTATGTTCCCTCCTACTTTCTCCGTTATGGCTTCCGCCTGGTCCAAGTCTTTCAAAAGCGGACTTCATTTGATTTTGATCTTCTTGCCTGCGGGTTGTTGATCTGGCGGGTAGTCTTGATCGGGTCCTCTCTTCATGCGTTCTTGGGATCGTTGACCGGAGCAAGTCCTGGAGCTGTTCATACTTCTCTCCGTGATGTGAAGTTGCCCTGAGTTCTTCTAATGCTTCTCGAATCTTATCGTAAGGCGTACTCACTGTGCGTCTCTCTTCGGCCTCTTGATGTGATTTTCTTTTGTCGTATTCAGCCAATTCTAACTCGTATCTGGTCCAAGCTTCTCTACGCTGTCGAGCGCGGTGCTGGCGCCCTTGTTTCAACTTGTTTTTCCTTTCTCTAGCCTGTCTCTGACTCTCGGTTTCTCCATCGTAGCCTTGAGCAAAGGGTGATATGTTGGATTCTGATTCATCTGATGACCTGACATCGGGTGCTTCTGGGGGGTTTAATGGTGACCGAGGACGTCGAACCATGAGCACTTCCCGTGCGTGAGCCGTTCCGTTATTGTTGTTAGTTTTCATACTATCGGAGTTGCTGATGACTTTAGTATGCGCCTCGACGTCGTAGATTGAGTCTCCCTCTTGGTAAGGTAGAATGGCTGTTGTTGTTGTGCCGACTAGTTGGGTTCCGCTATCCTCAGGAACGGATCCTGGCCAGTGGATGATACAGTCTTGCGATGTTATCGTTAGTACGAGACCCTCCTGAGCTCCTGTCAGTGGTATCCCAAGTGTTGATTTGAAAGACCTTTCAAACTATCCCTGATAGGATTTTGTCGTGTTGTCGAGCCCAAATGGAAAAGAACTCGGCCTTTTGAAAGAATTCTGAAGATAATCTGAGTTGTTTTGGGTTGTGCTCTGGAATCTTGCTAAAAAGGAACTCGACTTCTTGAAAGCACTCGAATAGGACTTCATCTCGGATACGGAGCTTGAATTCGAGTCGGATGCGTGTAGCCGTGGAATCTTATTCGAATCGGGTATTATGGGCTGCGCGAATCTTCTGGTGAGCTGATCCGTCGTAGTTGTCGAAATAGAGGATTCTTCATGATGATCCGGATCTTTGAGGAGATGGCTTTGAAGCTTGCCGTAGTTGTCCGCCTCGCAGATCCACGAGCCGAAGATGAAAATTGATCCTGTCGGGAAGATCATGTTATTGAGGTCCATCGAGGTCTCGGATGCAAAGTCGCCGAAAGCCCCTACCTGGCGCGCCAGCTGTCGATGTTTTACCACCGATAGCCTGCCACAGGGGTACCATGGCAGTATCGTTCGGGCTTCGGCGTATGCTGAACTCGATGGTAAACGCAAGAGACAGTCGATTTATCCTGGTTTAGGCCCTCGATCATAGAACGAGTAACGACCCTACGTCCAGTCGGCGTTTGCCTTTTGCTTTGGATTGATTATGAAGTGTTATGTTGTATAATTGTTCTTCTTCTTTCAGGAGCCCTGCCCTCCTTTATATAGTCAGGAGGCCAGAGTCCTAGTCGGTTTACAATGAGATTTCCTAGTAGGATTACTTAATAGTTCTATTACTAAGATTACATGGGAAGAATCCTAGTTGAACTAGATCTTCTCTCTCTCTTACGGGGTATCCTGTGGGTCCCGCGTCGACAGATATGTAGATACGACCTGTGGTGGGGTCAAGGCACTTGAAGCCCTTGTGAAGAGAGCTGTAGCCTAGGAAGACACACCTTGTGGAACAGAAGGATAATTTCTTGGTGTTGTAAGGTCTCAAATTAGGCCAGCACGCACACCCAAAGACTCGTAGAGAGTTGGAGTGAGGTTTCTCCTTCAACAAGAGCTCAACTAGTGTTTGATTATCAAGAACTCTGGATGGAAGGATGTTTATGAGGTATGTGGTTGTAAGGAAAGCTTGATCCCAGAATTTGAGAGGCATTGATGCCTGGGCTAAGAGAGAAAGACCTACTTCTACAATGTGTCGGTGTTTTCGCTCAGCTCTCCCATTCTGCTGATGAGTATGAGGACAAGAAACTCTATGAGCGATTCCCAGTTGATTAAAGAAGGAATTCAATCTCTCATACTCACCTCCCCAATCGGTTTGCGTGTGAATAATTTTTCTGGTGTATTTTCTCTCAACATGACTCTGAAAATTCTTGAAGACATGAAAGACTTCAGACTTGTGTTTGAGGAGATAGATCCACGTATATCTACTGTAATCATCGATAAAGGAAACGTAATACGTGTAATTGCCAACAGATATGGGAGCAGGACCCCAAACATCAGAATGTGTCAAATCGAGGGGAGCACAACTTTTATTTTCCGAGCTAGAATAAGGAAATTGATGACTCTTTGCCTTTTGACAAGAGTCACACACCGACTCAACATGATGACTAGTAGACCTTGGAAGCAAATTGTTTCTAATAACTCTCTCAACGACAGGAAATGACGCATGACCCAGACGACTATGCCATATCCATGTGGATGGCCGACTAACACCACACGCCTGCTTGTGGTGGTGTGCTCCAACCTCTTGAGGCCTCAAAGGGTAGAGACCACCCTCACACCTGCCTTGATGGATTGTTTTCTTCGAGGCTCGATCCTTGATGAAAAAATGATGAGGGTGAAATTCAACATAAGTATTATTGTCTGAAGTAAGACGATGAATTGATACTAGATTTTTATTGGCACTTGGAACATGGAGGACATTTTGTAGATGGAGATTTTTATTTGGGGTATGTAGAATTGCATGGCCAATATTACTAATCCACATACCTGAGCCGCTTGCAATGTGGACTTGATCAGCACCCTTGTACTTGTCCCTGACTGTCAGCTTCTCCAATTCGGCGGTGATGTGGTCAGTCGCCCCACTATCAGCGTACCAATTGGTGTCGTAGCCGTAGTTGGTGGTCGCAGCTCCAGCAGACTTGGTATAGGGCTAGAAGTCCTCCTGAAAGCGGTGCCAGCACACATCGGCCTCATGGCCTTTCTTCTTGCACACTTGGCAGATTGGTTTGGACGACGCCGGTGCACCTCCCTTCGGAGGCAGAGGAGAGTTGGCATTGCCACGCCCACCTTGGCCACAACCAGTACCACCACCGCGACCACGGCCGTAGAAACCCCCACGCCCGTGTGAAGTAGCGTTGACAGATGAGTTCTGTCCGGCGTTGTAGTTCTCCTGGAGCATCTGGAGCCTTGTATCATAGGCGAGTAGCTGAGCGTACAGATCGCTCAGGGATATAGGCGTTGCACGTGCCAGGACTGACGACACGAGGGGATTGTAGTCGAAGTCGAGTCCAGCCAAGATGAATGTCACCAGCTCTTCATCTGGTACTGGCCTCCCGGCGGTGGCGAGTTCATCACCGATCGCCTTCACCTTGGCGTACTATGCAGCAGCGGTCTGGCTGCCCTTCTTGGAGGTCGCCAACTGCATGCGCAAGTTGGTCACCCGTGCCTGGGACTGCGCCGAGAACATGTCCCCGAGCGCTGCCCAGACAGCCGCCGAGGTGGTCTTGGTCGTCACTTGTGCCAAAACCTCCCTCGATAGGGAGTTGTTGATGTGGGACAGGAGTTGCTGGTCCTCCTTGAACCACTTTTCATACTCAGGATTGCTGACGGTGATCTTCGTCTTATCATCCTTCACTAGATCGATGGTCTTGGCCGGGGCGGCGTTGGTTCCATCTAGGTAACCTTCAAATTGCGCTGCCCTAATGCCAGGCATGATTTGTGCCTACCATAGGAGGAAGTTCTCCCTCGTGAGCTTCTCAGAGATGGCTGGGCCGAAGGGTGAATGGTGGGAGTGGTTGGAGGAAGAGGATGACGCCATTGCTAGGGTTTATGGAAGGTAGGCTCTGATTACCATGAAAAGCAATATAGCAAACGTGATTGCCTATCTTGGCTCATCACGGATACGTGTTAGCATATATATATAGATGTACAAACTTGCATTACAAGGAATTCGGTAGAACTAGATATGGATCTAACAAACTAATCCTATCTCAACCGAACACAAGATTGACGTGCACACAACCACGTTCATTGACGTGTTATACTTGCGTGTCACGTTTACAAGATTGTTACATATCTTAACAAATTGTGCATGCGCGTGAGGATTCTGCCAACGACCAACCAGAGAGGCAAATGATCAGCATACACCGTCGTGATGCATGACCGAGTAACTTGGCCAATCAACGACACATACGTACTGCCGGTGCTGACCTTCAGACTTGGCTCTCAGACTTTGGCTGTCCAAGCTGTCCGCGAGCCGCAAGCGAGCTGCACCCTCGATGTCAAAGGCTCCGGTTATTGTCGTCAGCATACACGGCAGTCATCACTGTCAACTTACAATGGCTCTCGCTGTTCCGTCATATTACAAGGTACACAGCCTAACGGTTGTTCACACCTTACCCGGCTAGTCATGCTACCCTTCCACGAGATACGCTGGCTACCCGCGCTGGTATACATCTCCGACTTAAATGTCACCCCTTTCACGAAATACACCGGCTACACATGCTGATATACATCTCTGACTTATAAAGTCACCTAACAAGGATACGCCGACTATTCAGTTGGCTCACATCTCTGCGACTAAGTATTTTGTCGCACCCACGACATCTAGCCCTGCGCTAACACATGTCATCCCGGAATGGATTCCTCCGGAAGCGAGGCGACTGACTTGTCCTTCTGGCGCGTGAGCCACAAAGAAGACAGTCATCAAGGTCCCTTGAACACAAGTGCCTGAGCACTTTACGCCGACTAAAAGTCGCACACGGTTTTTTACAATCGTCCCGACTATGTCGACTAAACCTACTTGGATAAAATCGTCTTACGTCCCTATGTGACCTATCAAGACAACAAAGTTCACATCCGACGAACTCAAGGCTAAGTCCTAACCGCGTATCGGTCTTCATATTATAACCACGCTCTTTACTCGGGAGCACGTCATTTTTGGTAGGCATTTTCTTATCGAAGGCACTCGGCTCATCAAAGACTAACACAATCCATCAACGATTCAAACAGTCTTTCAAGCCACCATCAAGATTCTGGGTGCATCCTTTTTTGGCAAGCACAGGGCTCTAGTCGAACGGGATCGCTACACCGGTCTCAAGATGTACGAGTGCATGCACGTGTGATCCACCTCGGAGGCTCGGACATACTATTCCTGGACCAGTCGATTGGCGACAACATCGACAAGAGATATCCCAGCAGCACGCCTACCTTAAGTTTGCCATCTTCGACACCTACACGCCCTTCCGACAACTCGCCGAGTACTCGGCGGCGCGACGGTGTCATCTTACAGCGGCACCCGGACAGCATGCTTCAAGCCAGACATACTGATCGCTACACCGGATTTGCCAGTAATCACTGGGATACAAGTTCATCGCGACTCCGCCTCTGCATGGCTAACACAAGCTGACTTCGCAGCCACGCTGGAATATTCTCATTCAAGTTTCATCATTCAGATATCCTACATGCTATGGCGTACGTGATGACAAGCAACGATGTCCTGCTCAACAAGCAAGCAAGGCCACGTCCAAATCTTCAAAGATCACATGCAAGCATGAATCGCGCCATACAAGCTGACGTCACGAACAAACATGCATACGGGAATATTTCCTTGCTGCTGACGCACGGCTTTCATCAGCATAATATCAACAATGACTACGACAACTCGGACCCTCGTCTAGATCCTTCGGTGGACTTCCGATTCCGCCTCGACCACGTCCGACTACGAGTCCGAGCGCCCATCCGACTACAACTCGGTGTCCTCGGGCGACTACGCCTCCGTGCTACCGGACACTATCACCACCGAGCGACCACGTCTTCGTACGGGCTGACTCCTACGCCATCGACTGGCTAGCTCGATCTGCTGCTGCCAAGGAGCCTCACCGCCTCAACGGCTCGCTGGAGACTTGCCACTGGCTGAGGTCGCATCTCCATACCAGCCATATCCCTGCCGACTAGTAGATTTCGCTGCAGCCAAAAGCACGACAGCACCAAGATTACCAAGATCCAGTCAAGCTCGTATCTTCAAAAACCATCAAGCATACACTTTGCTTTATCTGCAACCCGGCGGCGATGGACGATATCGTTCTTCAGAGCCGTAGATCATCACCATGTTCCCGGCGGCATCAACGTGCATCTTAAGCGCCGTTCGCGATAGCTCGGCTTCTCCTGGCCGGCGCCGACTTCGACTCCCAGCAGAGCCTCTGCATGCAAGCTCATTATCAGATCCACGCAAGCTACATGCACATATTCATCACTCCATCCAACATGCAAGATGCATGACGACCAGCTAGCAAGCTATTGGGAGGCTTAAATCGTACATACGTACACGCTCTTACTACATGTGTACACGTATATACTCATCCATCTACTTGGATACTATGCCACTAAGCTCGGGGGCTCAGCCATTGTTACAGCTTACTCGGCTTCACTCCAACTACGCTCAGGGGGCTCAAATTCAAGGATGGAAGATCAAATTTACAAGCACTCAACCACTCGGCTGTCACACCCGGATTTGAGAGAGCAAATCAGGTGCGTATCACATGTGTGCCAGGATCTCAAATTACACACATGCAACGACATCATCAATGGTACAAAAACAAAGTGTTCATACATTAAAGCGTAAACGAATACATGAGTATCATTATTACAAGTCTTTCATCAAAGTTCTAGCGGAAACTTAATTAATATCCTTCGAATGAAACAAATAAACGACGACATCGACATAGTGGATCCACCTCACCACAGGAAGGTCGACGGCAGGAGACATGAGCCTAATACCCCAGCAAGTCCTCAGCAAAGTCCTCGTCCCAATCTTTGTCGTTAGAGCTCCCTTTATTTGTGATTATAGCAAGGGTGAGTCCATGTCGAACTTAGCAAGTACAGACGGAAAATAATGACATCCAAGGCTTATACAAAAGAAAAGGCTGACATGGTTGACTACAGGTAAGCATTTTTAGTTGGTAACTTTTATTAGAACAACCTATTACTACTGTGAGTAGAATATCCCAACCCTTAATTAGATGGAGTAGAATTAACAATATTATTAATCATCATCATTATAATTAATGAATATCACCGAGGTAGCAATCTCAAATAGAAACCCGGGGTAGCAACCCCAATAAAAACATGGGATAGCCATCCCACCAAAACACGAGGTAGCCACCTCAATCCATAAACCGCCTCCATTGTCCAAGTGAGTCAAGTTCTAATCATGTGAGAGTCTAGGCCGCTCGTGACCGAGAGCACGGCTGATATATCAGTTTTAACTCTGCAGAGGTGTGCACTTTCACTTGAAGTCATGATTCCCATTTGCCCGGGGTCATGACTCCCCAAAACACTACCAAGGTGAGCAGGCAGGGTTTCACTACGAGACTTTTCACAGGGTCCAAAAGTAGAAGACAACCCGCTAGGATGCGACTTAGGCACATGGTAACCGCCCCCGTAGCAATGAGATCCAAATTACCATACTTCAAAACCTAAATCCCCCATAAGCGCCTACCCGGTAAGTTGGCTACCTACAGTTGGAGGTCCTGCTAATTGGTCAAGCTAGAGCCATATAGCTTGAAGTTGCACTGTATGTCCTAGGTGGCCGCTCCACGAATAGGTCCTTAGGGAGGGCAGACACGGGTACCCCCATAAACTAGGCCAAGCTCCAGTACCCGTTCCCCCTTTCATTACCTTAACCATGATGCTAGAAAGCATCGCAACATCTCCATCACCGGGCATTAATCAACATTAATCACTAATCATTATTAAGGTGATCATTAATCATTATTAAGGTGACCATTAATCAACATTGGTCATCAATCATTATTAAGGTGATCATTGGGCATCAATACTTTCATTAACATGTAATAATGTGGGTGGAGCAGCTAAGCATAACTACACTACCCAAATGTAGACCCCCTGGTAACACAAGGAATATAAGATAGGACTAGTCAGGTCCTTAGGGTTTGCAGTATTTAAACACATGCAATGAAAGTAAATGTATTTAGTGTATAGGAGCAAAATGATCAAATGGTGTCTGCACTTGCCTTGTCCAAACTTGGGCTGCTCAAACTCCTCGGGGTCTTGCCCGTCTTCCTTCAAGAACGTTT
The DNA here is from genome assembly GCA_904845875.1 of Miscanthus lutarioriparius. Classification (NCBI taxonomy): domain Eukaryota; kingdom Viridiplantae; phylum Streptophyta; class Magnoliopsida; order Poales; family Poaceae; genus Miscanthus; species Miscanthus lutarioriparius. The sequence continues at coordinate 37,835,811 of CAJGYO010000017.1, forward strand.
CGTTCTCTATACGCATCAATCATCACACAAGAGAGCAATACATGCAAGCAAACAAGCAATAATTAGAAACAGTACACCAACACAAACAACAACAATAAGCAAGGTCACAGAATTAATCTACACATCGAGACGAAACTGTAGGAACAAGAACCACCGAAATCGGGTTAAAATGTGAAAGTTACGGCCTAATTAAGCTACTGATGGCACTTCTGTAATTAAAGTGAACTAGTTTCGTATTTAAATTAGTTAAAATTGAAATTTAAAAGCATTTTGGACTAGGGTTGCAAATACCGATGGATGCAGGGACTAAACCGCTAAAAATAGGTCCTCAACCTAATTATTTTTTAATGCAACAGGGCCGTGGGTTGATATCAGGTAAAGGCGGGGGGCTTTTCTGCAAAACCGCCAGGGTTGACCAGAGGTGGCCGCGTTGACGGCCACACGGCGGGCTACGGCTGGCCGGGTCCAGTGGACCGGCCGTGGACTGACCCCATGGACCATGTCCACCGGTCCACGGTGGACCGAGGGGCGGCGGCGGCGTGTTCGCGGCGGAGGCGCCATTGCCGCCGGAGGCGAGCACGCGACGGCAACGCTGCGGGGCACGGGTGCGCAGTGTGTGGCACGACGAATGCGGTGCGTGTCTTGGCCGCGGCGGGAAGCGGTCGGAGGTGGCGGCTCACGTAGCGGCGCGGCTCGGCGACAATGGCGCAACTACGGTGAGGCCAAAAGAGAGGGAGAAGGAGCACGCAAAGAGCACCAGCACGTTCCTCTCTTCCACGCGAAGCTCGTCGGGCGTCTCACTGGTGACGAACAATGGCGAGGCGTGGAGAATGACAGCGGCGACGATCTCGGCGACTCGAGCTCGATCTAGGGTTAGGGCGAGCAGGCTCGAGAGCTACTAGGGTTGCGAAAGGCGACGGAGGCGGCTACCGCATCCGCTTTATAGGGCATGGGCGGCGAACATCAGTTCGCGTGCGGGTGGCGCGAGGCGGCAGCGGACTCAGCTTCGAGTCCGTCTCCACGGGGAGATGACACTGTAGCACGGGCCCATGAACAAACGGGCCCCGCTGGTCAGTGCTGAGCGTGGGAGAGGGCGCTGCTGTGCTGTTGCTGCTGCCGCGCTGTGGCGGCTGGCAAGCGGGCCTGGGCGGTCAGCGGCAGGGGGCGGGCGGCTGCTGCTAGGCCGCGCCGGTGGGCTGGCCGGCCCATGCTAGCGTGCGCGTGAGCGGGGGAGGAAGCAAGCCATGCTGGCCTGCTGCTGGGGCTGGCTGTGCTGCTATGGGCCAAAAGCCAAGAAAAAGAAAAGGTTTTTCTTTTATTCAAATCAGTATTTTGAATTGGATCTACACAAACTTGATTTATAAAGGTCCTAAACACACATAGAGCAAGCAAGAAAAATATGCAGCAGCATGAATGCAACATTACATGGTTTCTACCTTATATTTCATTTTAGGATTTTTTTTATAAATCATTATTATTTGCCTAATAAAGTAAAGCGACTAATTGAATCAAATCAATTTAAACTCTACTTTTTGAAAAACAAATTTTAGGGTGTTATAGACCTACCCCCTTAAAAGAATCTCGTCCTCGAGATTAGGAAGACTCATAGAACAACTATGGATAATCTGCCTTCAACTCATCTTCTCTTTCCCAGGTTGCCTCTTCTTCAGAATGGTGCTTCCATTGCACCTTACACAATCTGATGGTCTTACTCCGGGTGATTCTCTCTGCGGTCTCCAAAATTTTAACTGGGCTTTCCTCATAGGTCAGATCATTCTGCAAATCTAGTTCCTCTAAGGGTAACTATTCCTTAGGCACTCTCAAACACTTCTTAAACTGTGAGACATGAAACACATCGTGCACATTCGATAAGCTAGCAGGCAACTCAACCTGATAAGCCACTTCTCCTCTCCTTTCCAAGATCTTGAAAGGACCAATGTACCAAGGTGCTAACTTCTGTTTGACTTTGAACCTCTTAAGGCCCCTCATTGGTGATACTTTAAGATATACAAAGTCACCAACATGGAACACCAACTCCCTACGTCTCACATCAGCATAACACTTTTGTCTAGACTGAGCTGCCTTCAAATTCTGTCTGATAACCCAAACTTGCTCTTCAGCTATTCTCAAAGCATCTAGACCAAAGACCTGTCTCTCACCAATCTTATTCCAGAATAAGGGAGTCCTACACTTTCTACTATACAAAGCTTCAAAAGGAGACATCTTGAGACTAGCCTAATAACTATTGTTATAGGAAAACTCAGCATAAGGCAAACTGCTATCCCAACTGTCACCATACTATAGAGCACATGACCTCAACATGTCCTCCAATATCTGATTAACCCACTCAGTCTGACCATCAGATTGTGGATGTTAAGTAGAGCTGAACCTAAGCTCGGTACCCAAAGACTCATGTAATTTCTCCCAAAATCTAGAAGTAAAATGTGTACCTCTGTCTGAGACTATCCTCTTTAGAACTCCATGCAAACATACTATATGTTCCATGTACTTTTCTGCCAATTGAGCTCCATGATAGGTGGTCTTGATAGGTATGAAATTTGCAACCTTAGTCAAGCGATCCACCACAACCCAAATAGAGTTGTAACCTCTCTGAGTTCGAGGCAAGCCAACTATAAAGTCCATATTGATCTCATCCCACTTCCACTCAGGTACCTTTAGTGGTTGTAGCAATCTAGCTGGCCTATGATATTCTACCTTAACTCTTTGACAAGTGTCACACAAAGCTACATACTCACCAATGTCTCTCTTCATGCCATACCACCAATACATGTCCTTCAGATCTTGGTACATCTTAGTGCCTCCAGGGTGAATAGAGTAAGCAGACTCATGACATTCTTTTAGTATGACATCCTTGATTCTTTGAATATCAAGCACTCACAATCTATGCTTGAACCAAACTATTCCTTCCTGATCAATTCTAAAACCAAGAGCTTTATCTTCCCTAAGCAACTTAACTATCTTCTTGATTCCCTCATCTTGTTTCTGACCATTCTTGATTTCCTATTCAAGTGTCGGTTCAACATCCATAGAAGTACCCTGTGTATTAGCAACAAAACCTAGGTTGAGATACTCAAACTCGGCAAGCAATTCGAGCGATAACTCCGTGGCTTCTAGCATGTTCAACTGACTCTTCCTGCTAAGAGCATCTGCCACTACATTGGCTTTTCTAGGATGATAATGGATCTCCAGTTCATAATCTTTGATCAGCTCTAACCACCATCTCTGTCTCAGATTCAGATCATTCTGGATGAATATGTACTTAAGACTCTTATGATCAGTATAAATGTCACACTTATGACCAAGAATATAATGTCTCCAGATCTTTAATGAATGAACCACAACTGCTAACTCTAGATCATGAGTTGGATAATTCACTTCATGCTTCAACTGCCTGGAAGCATAAGCAATAAACTTCCCTTCTTGCATCAGCACACTACCCAAACCCTGTCTGGAAGCATCACAATAGATAGAGAAACTCTAAGTCACATTAGGCAAAGCTAGAACAGGTGTTGTAGTCAACCTCTTCAATTCTTCAAAACTAGCCTAACACTAAACAGTCCACTTGAACGGTCTGCCTTTCTCTAACAGAGCAGTCATTGGCTTAACAATACTAGAGAATCCCTCAATAAACCTCCTATAGTATCCAGCCATTTCCAAGAAACTTCTAATCTCACCAACTGTCTGAGGTGGACTCCACTTAAGCACATCTGTCACATTCTTCAGACTAACAACTCCACCATTAGATATGACATGACCAAGAAAAGACACCTCCTTCAGCCAGAAATCACACTTACTCAACTTAGCGTAGAGCTGATGTTCCCTCAATTTCTGCAACACTAGTCTCAGGTGTTCTTCATGTTCTTCCTTAGTCTTTGAATATATTAGAATGTCATCAATAAAGACCACAACGAACTTGTCCAGATACTCCATAAAAACATTGTTCATCAAGTACATAAAGTAAGCTAGAGCATTGGTCAACCCAAAAGACATGACTATGTACTCATAAAGCCTATATCTTGTAGTGAATGCAGTTTTTGGAATATCACTAGGCCTGATTCTCAACTGATGATAACCCGACCTCAAATCTATCTTAGAAAAGACACATGCTCCGTTCAATTGATCAAACAGATCCTCTATTCTAGGCAAGGGGTATTTGTTCTTAATTGTTACTTCATTTAAAGATCTGTAATCTACACACATTCTTTGTGTCCCATCCTTCTTCTCTACAAAGATAACCGGGGCTCCCCAAGGTGATGAACTAGGACGGATATACCCTTTAGACTGTAATTCCCTTAATTGTTTCTTAAGTTCTTCTGATTCATTAACAGCCATTCTATAAGGTCTCTTAGATATAGGTGCAGTACCAGGCAATAAGTCAATGATAAACTCAATCTCATGTTCAGGTGGCATACCTAGTAAATCCTCGGGAAACATGTCTAGAAACTCACATACGACCTTTATATTCTCAGTTGGCCCACTACTTAGATGATTCACTGTCCCCTGACTCTCTAGTGGCTTAGTAACCATGACCTCAATATTCTTCCCATCAGGTGTTGTAAGAGACACTATCTTCTTAGAACACTGAACAACTGCCTTTCATTTAGCTAACCAGTTCATCCCAAGAATGACATCAATACCCTCTGAATCAAGCACAATAGGTCTAGCAGGAAAGTATACCCCCTTATTCTAATGCTTATAGATGGACACCAATCATTGGTTATCATTTTCCCCCAGGTGACATAACTTGCATGGTTTTTGGCATGGTACGGGTGGTTATACTATGTTTGGTTGCAAATTGCTTACGAATAAAAGAATGTGATGCACCAGTATCAAACAGAACTATAGCAGGATGGGAATCGACAAGAAACGTACCAAGCACCACATCCTGAGCTCCTCTGCTATTTCTGTCTTCACATGGTTCACCTTCCCATGAGTAATCTGGCCCTTCTGGTTCAGATTGGGGTTCCCATTATGCCCCTGAGGCTGTTGTGTGTTCTGCATCTATCTCTTGGGGCAAGCATTGGCATAATGTCCAACTGTTCCACACTTGAAGTAGGCATTGCTAGGAGGTGTAGGGTTAGTAGTGCCTTTCCCTTGAGCATTATTGGGAGCAGGCTGATGGGGCACCTGGTTGGTATTGTAGCACTGATTCTACTGATGTCCCTGATTACCAGCTTGATAAGCAGGGTGGGATTAGGGACCTGGTTGATTGTTGTAGCGGGGGCGACTATTGCTAGCTTGCTACTAAGAGAAATTAGACTTCCTCTTCTTCTTCACCATCTTACAGCGCTTGCTCTCTAATACGAGCGCTCTATCTACCATCTCCTGAAAAACTGTCATACTTGACTTTGGACATCATGTACGACAGACCATCATTGAGCCCCTCCAAGAAATGGTCCTGCTTGTCCTCATCTCTCTCAACCTCATTAGGACAATACCGCGACAATTGTGTGAACTTGTCGCGATATTCATAGACTAACATAGAGCCCTGCTTCAGCGCCAAGAACTCCTTCTTCAACTTGATAAGACCTATAGGCACATGATGCGTCCTGAAGGCCTCCTTGAACCGGTCCCAAGTGATAGTGTCTGGGTTCCCATGTGCAAAGCAATACGCTTCCCACCAATCCTGAGTAGCTCCCTGTAACTGGCTAGAGCCATACAGAACTTTCTCCCTGTCATTACAGTGAGCAATACCAAGCTGCTTCTCCATAGCTTTCAGCCAATCATCTACCTGCATAGGATCAGTACTATGAGAGAGACACCCCTTCATGAACTCCCCATGCTTTTCCCTAGGTGGGGCATGCACGTGGTTTCCTCCCTGGTTCTGGTTCTGGTTCTGATTATGGTTCTAGTTCATGTTGGCAATCAGGTGGGCCATTCCTTGCATGAGCTGGGTCTGGATGGCCACCAGCTATTCCATGGTCAAAGGTGGAGGAAGTGGTGGTGGGTTGGCGTTGCCGGTGTTGTTGGTGTTGTTGGTATTGTTGGTGTTGTTGGCATTCTGATCAGCTGATCGGCACCAGTACCAGCACCGCTCCTTGTCGTAGGCATCTGGTGTACAAAAGTAGTATAGTATGAGCATGTATAATTCAAATATGTGTCTGATCTGTGAATATAAACTGCAACTATATAATACTCTCTCATAACAGATAACCAACTGACATTCCATAATCTCTTTACATGTGACAGGTAACAGGTGAAATATAATAATTCTGACAGGTGATATACTGACTATGATAAAGTAAAACAGATATGATAAAGCTATAGAAGATATGATAAAGCATAATAAGAGAGACCAATAACCCGAACTAACTATTCATTAACTTAATACTTAACCTTATTTTGATGTGTTGTGGACATCACCCCACAACTCATCACACTCATTACAAAGATCCAAATCACACCAATTGCACAATAATAATTCAAGTTCTCACACAGACCAAGCAAATCACACTAGCAAACCAACGTAACACTAGACTCACCATAGACTCGCATAACTAACGACATGCTACCGTTCTAAACATGGCACTTATTTATTACATAAAGTGGGGCATCTCCTATTCAATCCTAGTGCGACCATTAGCTTCTCCATAGCGTGGATCTTTGGGGGCGGAGAGAAGGTCAGCCACTGAGATGGAGGTGGCGCCCTACCTGTGATCTGAGCCTCTAGCTGAGCAATCCTCCTCCTATCTTCTTCTGCCTGTAGGCGTAGCTGCCTCATCTCCACAAGGGAAGCATTCAGTTCAGTGTTGGTGATAGCCAACAGCTACACAGTAGGATTCATCCGGTTAATCTGATCCCCCCACAGTAGAGGCAATCCTCACTACCAGCTCTCCACCACAACATTGAGAGTAGTAGCGACGCTCATCCTGACTAATGTGGTGGAAGAAGTGGTCACAATAAGCATAGAACGCCTGACGGGCGGCATCACTGATGCCCGCCATCTGGGTAGATCTGCCAGCAGGAGCTTCATAGGATTAGGCCTTCCCACATGAGCGCAGATCCTCCAGAAAGCTAGGTAAACTAGGTGACTCCAGTGCTCACTCCTGTATTCCACGGCGTACATGCCATGGCCATACTGCTGGTGGAGAAGGTCCATAAGCTGAGTGTGGAAGAAACACTCTCCACCATCACGGGTGCAGATCATCATGATCCACCCGTCCTGAGCCTAGTACTGATCCCCCTATCCTCCTGGTCCTCCAAGTCCTCCAGGTCCATTGGCATCCTCATCATCATCAGAATCATCTCCATCGATGTCTCCTCCTCCAGCACCCTGATTGGGCGACTGGTGCCCAGCTTGGTTCCTAGCCTGTTGCTGAGCCACCAAAGCTTGGCAGACCACCTGTCGCCCTGACGAACCCCACGCCGAAGGTTAGTGCCATCATCCAGGCACTGGCTATGGCAGAACACGTAGCGATCAACGTTCTCGGTCATAGGGAACTCCACAGCACGGTCAGAGCGATAGTTCATGTAGTTCCGGCGGTAGGACAACCTTTGACGAGCCATCTAATGATATGCATAAGAACATAAACATGCAGGAAACAATTAATAGATCATGATAAAGATGAATTGAGGATAATGACAAAATGAGGATAAAGGAATATGCATAATAAGGACAAAAGGAGACATTAATGATGGACTAGAAATAATAAATAACATGAAGGTATAATGCTCTTTGTGGTATTTGTGGTAAGATGTAATGAGAGGTAATAAATGTAAGATAATAGTGATAATGGAAGCAAGATAATAATTACAATGATGAGATAATAATGAAAGATAATAAATGTAGAGTAATAAATGTAGGGTAGTAATGGTAACAAGAACGACATAATAAAGGCATGATGAGATAATAATGAAAGATAAGCTATTAAATGCAGGTAAGTAATAAATGCAAGATAATAGCTGTAAGGTGGTAATGATAATAAGAATAAGATAGTAAATGCATGTAAGTAATGAATGCAAGATAAGACAATAAATGTGATAGACAGATAAAGTAAGATAATAAAGGACTGATAAATGAAAGGAAACAAAAGAGATAACTTAAACGACCATTTCTAACTAGGTTGCGTGATCCTACGGTCAACACGGCTTTGGTACCACTTCTGTCACACCAGGATTAAAGAGAGCAAACTAGGTGCATATCACATGTGTGCCAGGATCTCAAATTACACACATGCAACGACATCATCAATGGTACAAAAACAAAGTGTTCATACATTAAAGCGTAAACGAATACATGAGTATCATTATTACAAGTCTTTCATCAAAGTTCTAGCGGAAACTTAATTAATATCCTTCGAATGAAACAAATAAACGACGACATCGACATAGTGGATCCACCTCACCACAGGAAGGTCGACGGCAGGAGACATGAGCCTAATACCCCAGCAAGTCCTCAGCAAAGTCCTCGTCCCAATCTTTGTCATTAGAGCTCCCTTTATTTGTGATTATAGCAAGGGTGAGTCCATGTTGAACTCAGCAAGTACAGACGGAAAATAATGACATCCAAGGCTTATACAAAAGAAAAGGCTGACATGGTTGACTACAGGTAAGCATTTTTAGTTGGTAACTTTTATTAGAACAACCTATTACTACTGTGAGTAGAATATCCCAACCCTTAATTAGATGGAGTAGAATTAAAAATATTATTAATCATCATCATTATAATTAATGAATATCACCGAGGTAGCAACCTCAAATAGAAACCCGGGGTAGCAACCCCAATAAAAACATGGGATAGCCATCCCACCAAAACACGAGGTAGCCACCTCAATCCATAAACCGCCTCCATTGTCCAAGTGAGTCAAGTTCTAATCATGTGAGAGTCTGGGCCACTCATGACCGAGAGCACGGCTGATATATCAGTTTTAACTCTGTAGAGTTGTGCACTTTCACTTCAAGTCATGATATCCATTTGTCCGGGTCATGACTCCCCAAAACACTACCAAGGTGAGTAGGAAGGGTTTCACTACAAGACTTTTCACAGGGTCCAAAAGTAGAAGACAACCCGCTAGGATGCCACTTAGGTGCATGGTAACCGCCCCGTAGCAATGAGATCCTAATTACCATACTTCAAAACCTAAATCCCCCATAAGCGCCTACTCAGTAAGTTGGCTACCTATAGTTGGAGGTCCTGCTAATTGGTCAAGCCAGAGCCATATAGCTTGACGCTGCGCTGTATGTCCTAGGTGGCCGCTCCACGAACAGGTCCTTAGGGAGGGCAGACACGAGTACCCCCATAAACTAGGCCAAGCTCTAGTACCCGTTCCCCCTTTCATTACCTTAACTATGATGCTAGAAAGCATCGCAACATCTCCATCACCGGGCATTAATCAACATTAATCACTAATCATTATTAAGGTGATCATTAATCATTATTAAGGTGACCATTAATCAACATTGGTCATCAATCATTATTAACGTGATCATTGGGCATCAATACTTTCATTAACATGTAATAATGTGGGTGGAGCAGCTAAGCATAACTACACTACCCAAATGTAGACCCCCAGGTAACACAAGGAATATAAGATAGGGCTAGTCAGGTCCTTAGGGTTTGCAGTATTTAAACACATGCAATGAAAATAAATGTATTTAGTGTGTAGGAGCAAAATGATCAAATGGTGTCTGCACTTGCCTTGTCCAAACCTAGGCTGCTCAAACTCCTCGAGGTCCTGCTCCTCTTCCTTCACGAACGTCTCGTTCTCTATACGCATCAATCATCACACAAGAGAGCAATACATGCAAGCAAATAGGCAATAATTAGAAATAGTACATGAACACAAACAACAGTGATAAGCAAGGTCACAGAATTAATCTATGCATCGAGACAAAACTGTAGGAACAAGAACCACCTAAATCGGAATTAAAACGTGAAAGTTATGGCCTAATTAAGCTACTGATGGCACTTCTGTAATTAAAGTGAACTAGTTTCGTATTTAAATTAGTTAAAACTGAAATTTAAAAGCATTTTGGACTAGGGTTGCAAATACCAACGGCTGCAGGGACTAAACCACTAAATACAGGGCCTAAACCTAATTATTTTTTAATGCAACAGGACCATGGGCTAATTTCATGTAAAGGCAGGGGCTTTTCTACAAAACCGCCGGGGTTGACCGACGGTGGCCGCGTTGACGGCCACGCGTCGGGCTATGGCTGGTCGGGTCTGGTGGACCGGCCATGGACTGGCCCCGTGGACCAAGTCCATCGGCTCCATGGTGGACCGAGGGACGGCGACGAGCACGCGGCGGCAGCGCTGCGGGGCACGGCAAAGCGAGGCGAGGGCATGGGCACGCATCGCATGGCACGACGAATGTGGCGCACGTCTTGGTCACAGCGGGAAGCGGCTGGAGGTGGCGGCTCATGCGGTGGTGCGGCTCGACGGCGGCGGCGCAACTATGGTGAGGCGGCGCGGCGAAAAGAGAGGGAGAGAGTGCGCGCAAAGAGCACCGACGCATTCCTCTCTTCCACGCAAAGCTCGTAGGGCGGCTCACTGGTGACGAACAACGTCAAGGCGCGATAGTGGAGCTCTAAGGATGATTAGGGTTTCTATCTTCTCAAATGACTTATGCCTCTAGGGGGAGGCCGGGGCTGGTATATATGGGCCGGAGCATCGATCGTGAGCCCTTGGATCAAACCGACTTAAAGGACAGTGTACATGCAACCTAGGAGGCGGTGGAGAACCGACATTATGACGTGGAGACTGACAGTGGGCCTTAGGGGCCGACCGGTCCCACCTGGCAGTCTCTGCCTCTGCCTCGGCGCGATGTCCTCTAGAACCTTCTAGTGCCTATTTCGCTGCGTATAAGCACGATTAATTCTGACATCTAGGTCCACCTTGACGGTATTTTGGATAAACCCTGCAGAAATCACAGATTCACTAAAACTCATGGAATTGATTAGTTTAGAACCCTGGACCTTTATTGGTGATCAAATTTATGCCCTTATATATGTTATATTGAAGGTTTATAATGGTTGTTAACTATCATCAACACTTTTCAAGTGCAATTCCCCAATAGAACCTCGGGAAAGCTCAAGGACGAGCTTTTACTAAGGAGGGGAGAGTTGTAACGACCCGAGTTCACTACAACCGTCTTGATTTTGACCACCGATGAAGCTCCTAAATGAGCCCTGCAAGCATTTGAACACAGCAGAAACCGCGGATACATTGCTTTCCTACCCAATAAGGTGACTCGTAATCTGAAAGATGCACTACATTTGGCTAAGATTGTCAGAGGTTAGGTTATTAACCTTTGGAACAAAGTTAATTGGCCTTAGTGCCAAATCCTAAGTGTTTGAGATTCATCTCTCAACCGATAGAGAATACCGAACGGTCCGACGTCATACCGGAGCATCCGTTAGTACTTGAACTGCATGCAGTGAGTGAGGATTGAACTATCCTGCACTCAACCCTTGGCCCCACATGTCATAAGCACAAAATGGAAGATGGGATCATCAGCTAAAGCAATTCCCAACTCAACCCATTCTCCTATTTCTCACCTTCCTCTCTCTCTCTAAAAGAGCGAGAACAAGGAAGAACTAGAGAGAGAAAATGGAGATTAGAGATGAAGGTGGAAGATGGAGTGAAGACATGCAATCCAAGATCATCATCTCATCAAGCTCAACTCATCCCCATCTCATCATCATGGTTAGCTCATGAGCTCTCATCTCATTTAGTTGAAAATTTCTCTTGAACCCTAATCTCAATCTTTCATGCATGTATGGATCATGGAGTGTGGTGACATCTCACTCATCACAAAGGTAAGATCAAGGCCCTATGCATGAACAATCACAGGGAATCCCTCTTATTGTCATTCTCATGCATTTCTAGGGATTCTTGCAAAGATGTTGATATTTCTCTTCAAGTATGGAAAGCAAGGTGTGCTCAATCTCTTATCAAGGATCATAGCCTCTTGTGATTATCAACATTAGTTAAGTTCCTTTTGCTCAATCTCAAGCCTTAATCTCAAGTGGTTCATGGGAAGAGATAGAACCCAAATCACTAGATGCACTAGTTAGCCAAAACCCAAAACCTATCTAGCTCTAGCCTATCATATCCCTAGAGTCACCCTAGAAGTTTGGTGCACATGCATAGATGTCTACTACCCCAAATCAGGAGTCTAGCCAATCCAAAACCTAGAGCATAGGTTCTGTTGCCTAATTCGCGGAGCGTCCGTCAAGTGCGACGGAGCGTCCGATAAGCCTTTCCAATTTAGTAAACTTACCTACAGAAACACCCATACCCTTGTTGAGTGGGAACAATGGAGTCTCCAACAATTCGTCGAAGTGTCCACTGAATTATAAAGAATAGTCACCTAGTAACCCGAGAGTACTAAGTTCATACCAGAGCATCCGCCAGTAGATCGGACCATCCAATGTTGATAGTAAACCCTAGAAGTAGCTAAGTCCTGAGTCTACTAGAGTACCTATGACCTACACGGAGTGTCCATCAACCTAAACAGAGCCGACCAAGGAATAACCCACCTCGGCACCCAACACAACGGAGTGTCCGTCATTAAGAATGGAGTGTCTGCCAGCCCACAGAGAGTGTGAAGATTGTTTAGGAAGCTTACACGAGAGATCAACAACACAAATTTAGACCCTTTACCAAATAGCGCAATAGTAGAGCCATAGTAGATGTCCCTTCCCAAGTTCCCAGTACTGACCTATGCACCCATATCCTTTCTCGTTATCTCGATCATCGATGTACCTCCTAAGTCACGTCTCCCCTATTCTTTCAGGAATGCCTCGAGTAAAGATCGTGTACTTGTACAAGTCATCCTCATCACCTTCGAGAGTTAGAATGGTAGCAAATCAGGCAGGCACCCTATTGGTATTTATAAGTGCAAATAGAATATGAAGGATTCCGCAAGCGCACAGAATACCATTGTAGCATTTTACCGGGAGTACTTCAGGTATCATTATTTATATTTTACCACAGGGAAATAATGGAGTAAAGACTTATTAAATATCAAAGGAGTATCTATCAGTCAACGTACTAGCATGGCTAGAGCAGGGGTGAAGGTAATGATAGGAATTAAGGTTAATGATACTCATGGGGTAGATCTATAAGATAATGTAAACTAATCAACTCGGGAGAGCAACTAGTGAGGTAGATTCCTGTGATATTCTTATTACATGGTCAAAGTATATACATCCAACTATAGTTAAGACTAACTCTACTCTTGTGCACTTCGGAACACCGCTTAGATGGTAGAGTACCCACAATAGATAACTCTACCGATGCGACTACGGTCCTACATTTAAGAACCTGCTCAATTCAGAGTGGACTATAAAGGATAGACGGGACTATCACCTCCCACTGCTACCACCCAACCAGAGAATAGGGTGTACTCATAGGCACAGCATCATATAAGCACCATGCTTACACGAGGCTCGGCTACATAGCCCAATCAATAAACTAGAAGGCTAAGCGCTCTATGAACCCGCACACAAAAGTAATGATAATCCCAACTAAGCAAGATATATATTAAAAGTAAGCATGGTCATGTAGATAGGAATATGATGAATTTATAATAAGTCTTACAAGATGTGGAAGTGAAGATACAAAGCTTTGCTGAGCCTCCAAGACTAGATCTGGAACTTGAGCATGAGCCCAACTCGACCCTCACTCCCGAGCTACTAATCTACTACATTGGAGAGTCTAGACCTAATCCTCCTGGTGTATCTTGATCTCTGAATGACAGGTATGAATTAGGGTTTTAGGGATGCTCTAGGGAGGGGGTAGGGGCTACTATATATAGGTCAAAGCATCAATTCTGGGCCCTCAGATCAAACTGACTTGAAAGAACGACGTAGATGCAATTTAGGAGGCGGTGGAGAACCAACATTCGAAGGAGGGGCTGACAGGTGGGCCCAAGGGGCTGGGCGACCTGTAGGTGGGGCTGGCCGGCCCCACATGATAGCCACCTGCCCTCCGTTTCGGTGGTTTGCCTTCTAGAGTCTTCTAGAGTCTTCCTACGTCGATTTCGCTGCGGATAAAGGTGATTTGCTTTCACGAATAGGCCCTCCTTGATGGTTTTCTGAGTAAATCGTCCTGCAAACACAGATTCACCAAAACTTATGGAATTTATTAGTTTAAACCCCTAGACCTATGTTGGTGATCCTTTTTATGTATTTCTATAAGTTATATTGACGGTTTATGATGAACGTTGACTACCGTTAATAAGCTACATCACACTTAACCTTTGCTAGTCCCTGAGCAAAGCCAAACTCAGCAATAGATTAGGAGTTGCTACAATTCTTTCACTCCTTAAAAGTACACAGGTGTTCAATAAAAAATTCTCCTCTGGATTAGAATAAACTGATCTGACTTTCAAACTTACCCATATTACCTTCAACCATGGGGCTTCTTAGGCTTCACTTGGGTCTTGAGCAATTGAAAGACAGAACAATCAAGTTGAGCACTATGTCTCAAGGTCTTTGTTCCATCATTGTTCTAGAGTTTTTATAAGTTTTCAAAATAAAACTCAGAGATTCCATTGTATGACACTCTCAAATCTCTTAATATATGTGGTATTTGTGGATCCTCATCAAGGCAATAAAGATGTTATGCCTTTTCTCTTCCTACCACTAAGGCTTATGTGGAGCTCATAGGAGTGGAGAAAGCATGAAAGAGCATACTTGCAATACATATATTGTAAAGTCAAACCTCGGATCCAAAGAGAGTTAAGTCATACAATCAAATCAAGATGTGCATGTGTGTGGATGTATATGGTGGATATATGTATGGTGGCTAACCTAATTCTACTATACTCCTTGAAAACATATCTCTCTTTTGAAATTTGGAAACATTTGCTAGAGAGCAGGGGCTATCTTATTTATCTCTTCTTTTTTCTAGAAGGGCATCTGAGTACCCATTGTTTTAGATATCTCAGACACTTGTCCATTTTTTCTCAACTTTTTTTATTTTTTCTTTTTTTTATGAATAACTTTTGCATAGCCCCATGTCTCTTTTCTGCAACAAAACTTTGAGAGAGATATCAACAAGAACTTGGAGCTTTTATTTGGTTGATAAAAAACCTAACAAGCATGTCTTTTTTGTTCACCCCCAGTGTAGGAGTAAAACATTTTTGGGTAGATCTAAATGGAAGGCATGTTTTTATGCCTACTCCCAGTGTAGGAGTAGTGCATATGTGGGTGGTGTGTACGTGATCTTGATTTTAAGAGCATGACAAACCTCTCAGAAGGGTCAACAAAGCTTGACAAAACTCAATGCAAAAGCAAGTAGCATATATGTGGAAGTTTTCCTAGCCTAAATATATATAGCATGTATGGCTCTGGTGGGAATTCAAGCTTTGTCATACAGTAACTCATCTTGTAGCATTTTTGTGTTTTTCAAAAGATAAATTTCTAGAACTTTAGTGTCACTTGGAACAATATAAACAGCAGCTCAGACCTTCTCATATCATATCCGTCAATTACCTAGACTTAGATCAAGCATATGCTACCCATGAATTTCAAGTTCAGAGTAAATCCTTATATCAAAACAGTTTTATCCAAAACTTGAGAGAATTCAAGGCTGAAAACTAGGTACTTGAAAGGAATTACAACAAAGCAACTATTCATCGTTTCCATTTTAAGAGATTATCTTCAAAGTCCTTTTTATTTTATTCAGCTCTTAAAATAAAATAAAGCAAACTGGACACACTCTCTTTATTTTGTTTTCATTTTTTAGATCACACATTATAACTATATATATTTCTATAAAGATAACTTTTACTTCATTTTTAGTTATTCATCTTTTTTTCTAATATATATAAAGTGAACTAAGAATAATAAAAGGAAAGAAATACTTATCTGGATACACGGGGAATGCCTTCTCCCCCAAGCTGGTTGTTGTCGTGGTTGCTCAACGAGGTGGCCGGATGTGGAGGTGCTGGAACAGAGCCTCCCAATTTTGATTTTGCTGTTGCTGTTGTTGCTGGAAACTGGCCATCTCCTATCCCATGCTTACCTACCATTGTGTATGATTATGTAATGTACCTTGGATGGCATGTGTCCTCTCATCAATGGTTATGAGCTTGTTGTCGAATTCAGAACTTCCACTTGTAGAATTTGGGGGATCAACTCCCTCACACTTTACTCAAAGTGTGTTCTGCTCATAAAGACAAGGTAAACATCAAGTGCATGGGCTCTGTTGGTGGAAAAACACCAACAGAACCAAAACTTTGTTTACTCTTCTCTAGCCTAAGGCACATTGAAGCATGATAAAGCTAATGTTATGTGCATTATTTATTCTTATAACACGGGTGATAAGATCACAAGGATGTAGCATTTTGACGGTGACAAAAAGAGTGAAGTTGCTTAACCTATGGAAGGATTATCCATCTTTATAATGTATCAAACTTTACATGATTATGACTATTATCTTCCAAGGGTAAGATATGCAAAATTTAGCTCATTTGGTTAAGACTATGAGATCAAGAAAGTGGTGCTATGAACAAGCTTAAGGAACAAAACATGTTGAGTTAATCAGGTTGGATTAAGCAAAATTGTAACTCAAACATGTTTGTTTCTTCATTTATGTGAATACCATGATCAAGAGGAAAATGATGACCACTTACCTTAAGATGTTACCTTCATTATTGGAGCGGAATGACACCTTGTGATGAAGGGTAGATGACTTGTGGTGGTCTTCTCTTCCTGCTTGAAGGTTTCCTTGCTTGAGCTATTTATGAGTATCTTGTCTCCTATGTTGCACTCTTTCTTTCTTATTCTTTTGTCATGCCATCTTTTTGTCCTTTCCTTTGTGGATCTTGTCATTGTGTCAGGCCTTCTACTCTACTCATTGTTTCTTCTCTCCAAAGGATTAGTGGACAACACATACCCAAAAGAATATACAAATGATTCAAAGCAAGGATAGTGTTGTCATAGAGCCAAAGGTCACCTTCTATGCTACAAAAAAGTTGGTTTTAACATTTTAATTTGCATAGAATCTTTATCCCATGTTTTAAATAGTGTACCTTGATTGTTCACTACTACTTCTAATTTTTAACAAGGTTAAGGCAAAGATGTGTAAAATCGTTTTGAAAATTACCTTAAACCTTGATATGTTTCTACAAATGATCTCCTAATATTTCCAACAAAATTTGAATATTTTCCTGCAAGGGTTAGTCCATATATACAACCAAATTCTATACAAGTATGTTTTGATTCAATAATCATGTCTAAATAATATTCCAAAGCATACTTGTAACAGAACAAGGAAGCTTAAAAGACTAAAGAGATTCATTCAAGTAAAAACAAGAATATGTATGACGAACCAAGGGAGCATGATTATTTAGATTTTTATTTGTTAGTGATTTAGCAAGTCGAGCACATCATGAAGGTAAAGATGACCAAGACAAATTAGCAACATAGTATGAGATGTTTTTAAAGAACTCCATCCTCTAGATTTGAATTTTGCAGAATGCAAAATCTAGCTTGGATGATAGAATTCTCCTATGAATGTGATTCTATGTTGCATAATGCTTGGTTGAATATACCTTATGTTTTCCTTCTTTTTGTTGAAATGATTAGTAACAAACATACCTGAAGGAAACTTGTCCGATGTACCTATCAGTGAGGGCTTCATGGCTTTAGGTCCATTGAACCAGACCTCTTCTTGCCTTTAGCTTTTCTTTGCACCATCCAATTGCATGCTTTTTTCATTAACCTTTCTTGATTTTTGTTGATTCTTGGTTGATGAATTGGGGTTCATTAGAGATGCAACTCAAGTTCCTCCTTGATTGTCTAACGGCATGGCGGAGAGTTGTTCTTCTTTGTTTGTTAGCGATACGCCAGCTGTCTTGATGATCAAAGAAAGATCCTCATTGGTACTCGCATGGAAGCTTCATCTTCAATGACTAGGGATGTCTTTGGGCGACCATGGTCGTTTATGGCCTTACGAGACACAGTCGTCAATGAACCATTGATTGATGATGCTTGTTGACACAATGATGCATGCCATGATGTAGTGGCATCTCGTTGTCTTGGTCCTTGTTGCCAACACGTGAGCTGATCCCTATGAAGATGATGAAAGTAGGCATATTCTAGTTAATTCAAGGTGGGTTTCATCCTGCTTCTCATTAGCATCCTAGCTTGAGTCTTGGAAAGGCTCTAAGCTAGATTGTCTTTCATGTTGCTCATAGCCTATCGATCTATTCGTCCACTTCCACAGCTGTAGTGGTGGTATGGTTTAGGGTTTGTGGATTCATACCAAACCTTGAACAGGCATAGCTTCGATTCATTCTTTCCTGCAAAAGATTAATAGACAAATACCTGAGGGAAATAACGAATTTGAAACACAGGTTGTGTTGTCCATTTTTTTGTGGTTTTCCTCTATGCTAATGGAATGATGGTTTTAGGATTGTTTAGCATAGATTTTGTTTATCATGTTTTATGTGTTTGCTGCATTCTAGTATGGTTCAAGGCAAAGATAACTTGCAACAAAAGATAAGTGAATAAACCTTGATACTCATAGTTCTTCCTTCCATGAAGAATTAGCTGGGTCTTCTTTGCGCAAAGTTATTGGAGTTCATCGCATGCCTTGATTCATCCCCGATGTGAATTTATCTCAGGACTTACCTGGATTGAATTTGAGAGTTTTCTACAGGGGTTAGACCAACAAAATAACCAGTATCTACTAAACCATACTATCGACTCAAAAATTAAACTAGACACCATGTCTATTTTAATTTAGGAAAACATTTTAACCTAAGCACCATGCTTAATTTAAAAAGCCTTTGGAAGTAAGATCAACACACCTCTTGGTTTAAAAATCAAACTAAACACCACATCTAATTTGATTTAAGAAAACAGTTTAAACTAAGCACCACGCTTACTTTAAAAGGTGTATGAAAATACTCCAAACCTAAGCATACTATAGCAAACAAAGGTAGCATAAAAGCATAAAAGAGATTTATTCAAATGGAGATGAAAGAGCATGATCATGGTGAGATTCTCTTTTTTTAATAAACGATGCAAGTGGTATAAATGTATGCAAGGAATTAAATATGCTGTGGATTTGATATGAGAGAATTTAAACTAAACGGAGTGGATGCATGAATCATTGAAAATAAACATACAATGGAATATAAAAATTAAAAGATAACTACTCATCAAATTTAAAGTCCATGAGCAAGACTATCTCACCTTTCTCGATCATACTTACCATGACTCACATGATGGAATTTGTGAGTAGTGCAGCGTTTGTATTCGTCACTTGAGATGTGATTTGTATTCTTGTGACGTCGACCTTTTTCTCCAATCTACACATGGTTAGAGAATATATACTTCTATACAAACCTGTGCGATGGCAGGGTTACAATGTTGATGGATCTTAAATGTTCAGGCACCCTAGGTTCTTCAATGTCTTTCTTATGGAAGCTCGCCGGAAGGTCGAAATGGCATTTGTTGTCCTGTCTTATTCCACAATTCAACAGAACAGGGGTAATCCTACTAAAGCTAGTGGTATGTTATTGATCTAAATCTTTACACCAATTGTTTCCTCGGCAACGGTGCCAAAAATGTTTGTTGCTATTTATAAGTGCAAATAGAATATGAAGGATTCCGCAAGCGCACAGAATACCATTATAGCATTTTATCGGGAGTATTCCAGGTATCGTTATTTATATTTTACCATAGGGAAACAATGGAGTAAAGACTTATTGAATATCAATGGAGTATCTATCAGTCAACATACCAGCATGGCTAGAGCAGGGGTGAAGGTAATGATAGGAATTAAGGTTAATGATACTTAGGGGGTAGATCTATAAGATAACATAACTAATCAACTCGGGAGAGCAACGAGTAAGGTAGATTCCTGTGATATTTTTATTACATGGTCAAAGTATATATACATCCAACTATAGTTAAGACTAACTCTACTCTTGTGCACTTCGGGATGCCGCTTAGACGGTAGAGTACTCACAATAGATAACACTACCGACACGACTATGGTCCTACAATTTAAGAACCTGCTCAATTCATAGTGGACTACAAAGGATAGATAGGGCTGTCACCTCCCGCTGCTACCACCCAACTAGTGAACAAGGTGTACTCATAGGCACAGTATTGTATAAGCACCATGCTTACATGAGGCTTGGCTACTTAGCCCAATCGATAAACTAGCAGGCTAAGCGTTCTATGAACCCGCACACAAAAGTAATGATAATCTCAACTAAGCAAGATATATATTAAAAGTAAGCATAGCCATGTAGATAGGAATATGATGAATTTATAATAAGTCTTATAAGATGTGGAAGTGAACATACAAGGCTTTGCCGAGCCTCCAAGACTAGATCCGGAATTTGAGCATAAGCCCAACTCGACCCTCACTCCCGAGCTACTAATCTACTACATTAGAGAGTCTAGACCTAATCCTCCTGGTGTATCTTGATCTCTGAATGAGAGGTATGAATTAGGGTTTCAGGGATGCTCTAGGAAGGGGGGTAGGGGTTGCTATATATAGGCCGGAGCATCAATTCTGGACCCTCAGATCAAATCGACTTGAAAGAACGGCGTAGATGCAATCTAGGAGGTGGTGGAGAACCGACATTCAAAGGAGGGGCTAACAGGTGGGCCTAGGGGGTCGGGCGGCCTGCAGGTGGGGCCGGCCGACCCCACATGGCAGCCACCTACCCTCCGCTTCGGTGGTTTGCCTTCTGGAGTCTTCTAGAGTCTTCCCATGTCGGTTTCGCTGTGGATAAACATGATTTGCTTTGATGAATAGGCCCTCCTTGATGGTTTTCTGAGTAAATCCTCCTACAAACACAGATTCACCAAAACTTGTGGAATTTATTAGTTTAAACCCCTAGACCTATGTTGGTCGTCCTTTTTATGTGTTTATATAAGTTATATTGACGGTTTATGATGAATGTTAACTACCGTCAACACACCCCGCTACTATGAACCCTATTTTGAATACTTATTGTGTTTCATTATGAGTTATGCATTTCATGTAGATTGGTTAATCAACTTAATGATGTTCCACTAAGTTAGAACTACTCACCTTTTAATTAGAGCCTATACTTGATCAATGGGCTTGGCAATGCTTAAAATTCTTACTTGCTTAGTAACGGTAGAAGTCAAGTATGAGAAGGGAACTCATGCTTGCGCGTGTAGGATGCTACACTGGGTTAATTAACTATTAAAATGACTGTTGACACAAAAATGTGGTGATGTGATCAACACACAGCAAGTCAGAGGATCTAAGTGGAACGAGACCAAATATCTGCTTGGCTTCAACACAGAACCAGCCGATTCTGAAAACCCAACAACATGCCAGTTAATTTGACCTGTAATTGACAAGGAGAGAAAATCTTATCAGTAATTTAAGGTGGAACATGTCGGTGTTGCACCAAATAGTTCCAAATGTATAGCTAGATAGCCGATTCAATAAGGTTGTTGACTAAATAGTCGATATCCGGCGTATCCATGAAATGAAGATCTTTTAAATCAAGGATTATCAGCTAATATTAAATGATAATGATATGAATCAAAATAACCGATGCTCATGGATCATAGCAGACTTATGATGACTGATTAATCTAGACAAAAACTAGTACAATACACCTAAATACAAAATCAGAAGACCTTTCCTTAAAATTCCAACATATATGACCAAATGGTCGATTGATGTCATCGATCGATTAGAGAATTGATAATCAGCAAAGAAGCGATATAAGAAAGCATCATCGACTAAATAGAACATGATCGATATAAAATGTCAAGCCAATAAGTTTGATGAAAAGAGTATAACATGTGAACAAATCGACTGTCTAATATAAATGAATCTACAAATAGTTTGAATCTAATCTATTATCATAAACAGTGAGGTTCGATCGGATCGATGCAGCTATGATAACGATAACAAACTAAAGCCAAAGAATCTATAAAACCATCTATATGTTGATGGATTCATGAAAACATGCTATATGCATGAGAGTACAGGCAAATCGGCTAAAATAACCGATGCAGTCATAGCAAACAAACATAGTACATATCTTGATCATGAACAAGACCACTAATCGATAATTTCTAATCTAAAGTCTTACCAGTGAGGTTCGATCGGATTGATGCAACTATGGTAGTGTCATTAGATTAGATCTCATTAACTAGTGAGTTTATTCAAGATTGAAATATGTCTTTGGATGCATACTATGTTTGATTGGAATAGAAATAAAACAGCCGATCTAGCGGAATTAAGCCATCAATTGTAAGATTTAAAGCGTGACCAGATCAAAGGACAACCAATTAAGATGATATGATATCGATCTATGTCGATAAAATATGGTCGGCAGTCCATCTAGGGGTATGCCCATGATGGTAGATTGTCGGTAGACGGTGCGTGTAATCAGGAAACGGATGGTTACAGAAGGCACAAGACACAAGATTTATATAGGTTCGGACACCGTGTTGGCGTAATACCTACGTCCTATGTCTCATTATTCTGTATTGATTGAGGTGATCCCTGAGGGGGACCCCTGCCTCTCCTTGTATACTCAGGAGGAGGAGGGTTACAAGTAAAGTATCCTATTTGGTACTATTACAATATCTAGTACAACTTGTAATCTTGCCATGCACGCCTCGATCTTACGGGCCGGGCCACCTCGGATGGTGCGGCCCATGTACCATCTTGTGGTACCCGAGGGTATATCCCCCATAGCTAGTCCTCGAGCGCCATGTATTCTGATGCGACACGCCATTTTAACCTTCTCCGAACAGTGAGGCTTGAGTTCTTGACATCTCTGACCACCGTTGTCGCTGGAGAAGTAGGTTGTCCGAAGAATGTATGGTGCTCTTAAGAAGAAAGAAAAATATTTCCGTCCTAGGAAGTGTGCCCACTTGGGTTTCTGTGAAGAAACGTAAGGGTGTCTTGAAGCGTAGCGTCTTTGATCATCAGAGGCGTAGGGGTCAAAAAACATGCAAATTCACCACAAGGTGAAGTGTGCCCACTTAGTCCCCGAGCTTGCTGGAAGGAGAGGTATGAGCCTTGTAGCAAGGTCTAAAGGAGAAAAAATATCCCAACTGTATGCGAGTCGCCAGTCGCATGTAGTCGAGACGCGAAGTCCCCGAGCTGTGATCAGAGAGTGGTCGAGGCAGTCCCTGAGCACAAGTCAAGGAGTGAGCGATGAAGTCCCCGAGCTGTAGTCAGAGAGTGATCGAGGCAGTCCCCGAGCACAGGTCGAGGAGCGAGTGACGAAGTCCCCAAGCTATGGTCAGAGAGTGGTCGAGGCAGTCCTCGAGCACAAGTCAAGGAGCGAGCGACGAAGTCCCCGAGCTGTGGTCAGAGAGTGGTCGAGGCGGTCCCCGAGCATAGGTCGAGGAGCGAGCGACGAAGTCCCCGAGCTATGGTCAGAGAGTGGTCGAGGCAGTCCCCAAGCACAAGTCAAGGAGCGAGCGACGAAGTCCCCGAGCTGTAGTCAGAGAGTGATCGAGGCAGTCCCCGAGCACAGGTCGAGGAGCGAGCGATGAAGTCCCCATGCGTAGCTCAAAATTCCTGCAATATAAATATGTAGAATGGTAGTACATGATGTACAAAGTAATAAATTATGGAGAAAAAATCAGTGGTGAAGAAATAGCGTATGACGCTCAGCAGTCATTTGCAAATGAGCATGATGTGATAAAGCAGTTGGTGCTTTGTAAACATCAGTGTTAATGTGAAGTTTGTGTTTATACTTAATATAAACTGCCCGACCAGTTAGTGTGTAGCTGAGTCTCTAGCCCTAGCTAGCCCGTTAACCATAACGCGGGGCGTGGATCCCGTGCACATGTAGGAAGAACAAAGCATCACTAAGGAGCCGCTGCTGACCACCCATAACGCAGAGGGTAGACGCTCATGCACGTGTAGGGAGGAGCCAGAGACAGGGCCATTTCTGGAGACATCGAGCGTCAACATGACTGGTCAAGGATTTGCATTAAGTATAGTTGTATGTTATATTTAAGATGGTATACATGGACAAACGTTATTTGAAGAATAATCATGACGAGAATGTTATGGAGAAACATCGTAATGAAAAATATATTAAATATAAATATTAGAAGTGTACTTATCTTTGGATAGAAATCTAGTCGGCGGTGATGAAGTTGTCCGGTCCTCGAGCTTTCCGACCTGTCGTCATGACGGTGGTCACGGTTGTCGTAGCGTCGTTCTTCGCGGCGATCATCATTGCGATGTGGTCTGGTGGTCAACATGGTTGGAGTTAGGTGGAGCCACTCAGGACGTGGTTGGCGTGGTCTATGGTCGATGTGGTCGGAGCTCGGCGGAGCCGCTTGGGACATGGTCGATGTGAGCTCGGTGGAGCCACTCGGGACGTGGTCGACGTGGTCCGTGGTCGACGTGAGCTCGGCGAAGCCGCTCGGGACGTGGTCGATGTGGTCCGTGGTCGACGTGAGCTTGGACGGCTTGCTCAATCGGCCCACTTGGCCCGTCGTGGCTCGCTAGATGGCTCGATGCGGCTCGCTCAGTGGCTTGATGGCTCTCGACGTGGCTCGCCAAATAGCTTCTACGGCTCATGTAGTTGCTTGGTTCTGGCTCGTTGTCTTGCTCATCATCTTGCATGTAAGATGTATGTCATCCTTGCTTATTGGCTTGTTGAATCTTCTTCTGTTTGGATTGAAATCTTCATGCATGCATGATCGAACCGTACAGGAATAGGAGTCTGTCGCTTGCACGAACACCGTGAGGCCGAAGACGGGTGCACCGATCTGGCTGTCCACCGTGAAGTGGCCACGAGATCCGAAGACGTCGTCTTGATCGTCGACGACGCGGAACCACCGGTCCACCGTGTGACATGTGCGTGGCGTCCCGCCCGTCTCCTCGTCGCAATCGTATGTGACATGAAAGAAAACGCCGCCGAAATGCGACGGCAGATGAATCGGATCGTGGATGAGAGAGATGGATTGGCACATGCGAAACAATTAATCAGTATTAGATATTTGAAGAACAGATTGATCTAATCAACAACGTTACTAAGAATGACTCACCCGATTTTTAGCAGATGTTAAGAGAAATTTCCCATCCGGCTTGTCAAGGATCAAGACGCATACGACCCTAAAGGGGACCCCTACCTAGCGTGCCACCGCTCCGACGAAATATGGTGGCGGCAATCCATCTAGGGGTATGCCCATGATGGTAGATTGTCGAGAGCGGTGTGTGTGTAATGAAACGGATGGTTCTGAAGGCACAAGACACAAGATTTATATGAGTTTCTTGACGCTTGCGTGTTGGCGTAATACCTACGTCCTATGTCTCATTATTCTATATTGATTGAGATGATCCCTGAGGGGGACCCCTGCCTCTCCTTGTATACTCAGGAGGAGGAGGGTTACAAGTAAAGTATCCTATTTGATACTATTACAATATCTAGTACAACTTGTAATCTTGCCGTGCACGCCTCGATCTTACGGGTCGGGCCACCTCGGATGGTGCGGCCCATGTACCATCTTGTGGTACCTGGGGCTATATCCCCCACAATCTATCTCTATCTCAATCGAGTGATTTTGTTATAATTAATAAAACATTAATTATAACAAGATCGATAACTGGTGAATCAACCAAAAAACAGCAAGGAAAATCTTACTAGTCTTAGCAGATTCGATAACTAGTGATATTGTATTAAACAACAAGTTATTTAACACAAAATCGATAACTTTGATCTATATTATAATTCGTAAGCGATCAATCAGCTGATGCAGCCTTACAAACTACGATATAGATCGATAACTAACTTATATTATGGCTCATAAAAGATCAATCAGCTGATGCAACTTTACAAGCACAATACAAGTCGTGATGGTACTCACAAGCAAGCTGGAGGTCGATCAGTCGATGCAGCCCTGTTTGCTAAAGAACTTGCCGAGATCTACAATATTCGTACTTCTAATGCGATGGCGAAAGCCAGATAGATTGTATTGATTGAGTGTTCGTTCCCTTGTACAATAACCAGGGTTTAATATTTATACCCGGAACCTAAATATGAATCCTACTCAAATACGACTCATTACAATTCTTGGAATAAAAGAAAACTTC